>OX276336.1:41617429-42817429 GCA_946251815.1 Dasysyrphus albostriatus | reverse complement strand
AAGAGGTTTAGAACTTTAAAAAAAAAAACACACAAAAAATTCGAAAAAATGAATGAAATATTTATTTGAATCGATAGTTTGAACCTTGCAATTTAATGTTTAAAGATAAATTCATGCAAATGTTGACCGCGGCTGCGTCTCAGGTAGCCCATCCGCTGAGTCCAATTTTGGCATACTCTTTCACACATATCGGCCGGTATCTCACGAATGAATGCATGGATGTTGGCTTCCAGTGCGTCAATCGAAGCGGGCTTGTCCCTATAGACATTAGCCTTGACATACCCCCACAAAAAATAATCTAATGGTGTCAAATCGCACGATCTAGGCGGCCAATTGACCGGCCCGAAACGTGAAATTAACTGTTCACCAAACTCGCCTCGCAATTGCGCCATTGTTTCGCGTGCTGTGTGGCATGTGGCACCGTCTTGTTGAAACCACATATCATGCAAGTCAAGAACTTCCATTTCGGGCAAAAAAAAGTTTGTTATCATCGCTCGGTAGCGTTCACCATTGACAGTAACGCTGCGATTCGCATCATCTTTGAAGAAATATTGCCCAATAATGCCCCCGGCCCATAAACCGCACCAAACAGTGGCTTTTTCGGGATACATTGTTAGCTGTTGCAATGCTTCTGGCTGATCTTCACTCCAAATGCGGCAATTATGCTTATTTACGTACCCATTCAACCAAAAATGAGCCTCATCCAAAAATGGAAGCAGCGCGCGATGAACATTTCGAACCGAGCACGAATTTTGATAGTAAAATTCAATAATTTACAAGGGTTGTTCATTTGTAAGACGATCCATGGTTAAATTGCAAACCAAACTGAAGCTGTTTGACAGTGACACAAGGTACTAAACACACGTCAGCTGTCAAAACCAGTGTTGCCAAAACCAAACCAGCTAAAAAATCACCCTTTACTTAGAAAAAAAAATCTAAATCTGTTCAGCCGATAATGAGAAAATTTACGATTTCAAAAAACTTTTTATTTTTATAATTTTTAGTAGTATATCGCACTAGTTTAAGAAGACAGAAAAAGTTTAATAGAAATCGTAGTGCCATTTTAAGGAAAAAAATATTTTCCTTAATGGTTTTTTAACATTTGTATTTTTTCAAAGAAAAAAAATGTTTTTTTAAATACTTTACAAAGTCTAAATACGCCCTTAAATACCGAGTTTGATAAAAATCAACCATTTAGTTCTCATAATATTTGTTAAAAAAAAAATGTTGAGCATTTTTTTAAATTCCAAAAAATATTTTTTGGAAAATTTTAGTAAAAAAAAACTATGTATTTGCATTTGGTAGAAGCTTCTGTATAAGAAAAACAATTAAAACTTGTACACAAAAATAGTTCTTTGGGAAGGTACCATTAATAACCATTTTTTTGAAAAATGGTTTCCCATGCAAAGTTAAAGCTTTTACCAAAAGAAATTCATTGGTTTTGTTAAAGTTGTGAAGTTTTTTTAAAAAAAATAAAATTTTGTAAAATTGTAAAAAAAAAGTTGTATGGCAGGTACCGTTATTTTCAATTCTTAAAAAAATTCAAAAAAGATGTGGGCAAAATCACCAAAAACCATTGCGTACCTAATTTTAAAAGAATTGATACAGCCGTTTAGGCTATAGCAGAGCAGAAAGACAGACAGACAGAATTTTTCCACCCACTTTTTTAATGTTCTCTATCATCGTAATGTCGTTTTTGATTCTTATCTCGAAATTTTTTTTGCACGAATCCAAAACTTGCCTTATAGTACCTACATATATCGCAAGTAAAAAATGGAGTTTCCATACAAACTATCGATAACAAGTATGAAATTCATGCCGATAGCACAGATTTTATCTGAGCTAAAGTTAAGCCCCGAAAATTCTCTGGGCTAAGCTGTGGTTGTTGTATTAAACATGTAAACCTTTATCCCCGACAAAGTCTTTTTTGGCTGATTCCCCATGGGCTTCTCAAAAGCACAATGGAACCAAAATGTAACTACGGAGCGGGAATTTTTTTCAAAATAAATTTTCATAAATTAAGTTTCAAATTTTGATCTGTGGTTCAAAAATTTGTACTTGTGGATTTTGGCAAAATAACTTAGGTTTAGTAGCCAATTTAATGCCTGAACCATCGTTGAATTTAAGCCTAACGCATTAAAATCAAGTGAATTTTAAAAAGATATTTTTAAAGTGCATATTAAAATAAAATCTAGTAAGTTTTTTAACTGAACCGATCTTTTTTGTTAAAGAATTTACTGAATAATTTTGTAATTTAAATAAGGGGTTTTTCAACAGGGACGCAGCAAAAGTAGAGCGACAGGGACAGCAAACGACACCATATTTCTTGCCGCTCTTTTGACATTTCATGATGGAAAGATAAACGAGCCAATAACGAGTCGAAATTATTAAAATTAACTACCGAAATTCAGAGTCAGTTGCCTCAACGTTAAGAGCACTACGTCCAATTTATGGTCGTCATAATCGTCCTAGCAGATCAACAATTGAGCGTCTAGTGAACAAATTTGAATCCACAGGCACTGTAAAAAATGTTCCCGTACCAGTGAGACAAAGAAGTGCCCGTAGTGTTGAGAATATTGCTGCCGCTGAGGCTTCAGTTGCAGAAAGCCCAAATGTGTCTCTCACACATTATTCTCAAGCGTTGGGCATCTCTGTGACGTCGTTTTGGCGAATTTTGCGAAAATATCTTGGCCTACATCCTTACAAGATTAAATTGACGCAAGAACTGAAGCCGCTTGACTACCAGAAGCATCGTATGTTCGTGCATTGGGCTGAGCAACAACTTGAAAAGGATTCAGATTTTCATCGAAAAATCATCTTCAGCGAGGAGGCTCATTTCTGGCTGAATGGCTTCGTCAATAAACAAAATATGCGGCTACGTCAAGTCTATAGTCTATGCCAACAAGCCAGCGACGATTGATGAACTTCGTACGAATATCGAACTTGAAATTGCAGCAGTATCGGCCGATTTATGCTTGAAAACCGTCGAAAATTGGGTTCAGCGTCTGGACTTCTGCAAGCGTGCCCGTGGTGGCCATGCAAAAGAAATCCATACATAATGGCATCGTACGTACTTCCACAGGAATAAAGAATTTCATTGATATCCAAAACCGTTTTTGTTTTATTTAAAAAAAACTTTTGTAGCGCTCTTATTGAAAAACCAGATGGTTATTAGGGTCATATTTCACTTATTGTGCAAAAATAAGTTTTTTCTTATATTCTGCAAGCTTTTTTTTAGTTAAATTAAAATTGACCCAATTTCAAAAACAAATTTTGTGTGAAGGTATATTATTTTTGTGTGAATTTCATTATTATGTCCCTCATTTTGGCTATTTGGATCTGGTCGCTTGAATACTAAAGTTAAGATCTAAACGAGACTGTGAAGTTGGGGGTAAATGTAACAAATGTGTTATTTTTTGTTTCTTTTTGTGTCGTCATTTAGTTCCCCTGAGGAAGGCAGCAACCCTTGCCGAAACTTTGGGAAAGCAAAAAATGTAAACTAGTTGTTTCATTGTAAAAACTACAAAAAAATTAATTAATTAAGTAGCGCAACAGCTGCTCATGGAGAACCAGGGCCTAGTGACTAACAACTCCCAACCATTCCAGTGTGCGTGTTGTTGGTAGGAATGGAGGGGACCTATATTTTTTTGCCGAGTCCGAACGGCTAGATGAGAAGCACTTATTCATGACAAATATACTCTTGGAGGATTTGTCAGTCCCTCGCAAGTGGCAGTACCTCGGAAAAAACATTTCTGTTTTTTTTAGGTGGCAGTGGCCGGGAATCGAACCCAGACCTTTGGCATGACAGTCCTACGCACTAACCATTATGCCACGAGGTACTACAGTGATCGAAATAGCTGACGCAAAGATTATTTATTAATCACTGGTCAATAAATCATCTTTTGTATTACTAGTTTCTTGTTACTCGTAACTCGTTACTTTTACTAATTACTTTTAGTATTCTTATTTTACAATCGATTATAAATATTATTCAAAGAGTATGTTGACTAATTTGAAAATGATTTTTAATTTTTTTTGTATAAATATCGTATTTTTATTTAATTTTACAAACCTACCTACGTATTTTCATGTTTTCGTTATCACACTAATTTTAGGTTATTATTTTTAATTTTCTTTATAATTTAAAACTAAACTAAATTATGCAACCCTCTACAACTTTAGCTTTATACTTACGGTATACGTTTCTTAAATACTAATTTATATCTCTTATTGTCAAAATATTTCACTATACATTCATAACATATGAACATCTACATATGTATTGAACACACCCGTATTAGTTGTAATACTCGTAATAGCAACTAGTCATCCTTAAAACGTCTTTTCGGGTTTTGAGTGTAGTTTTCTATGTACATTTTTGTAAGAGTACCTAACCTTCACATATTTTCATATAAATATACCTACGACTTATTGGATATTATTATGACCATAAGAGAGAAAAAGCTTTTGCGCCCCAGAGGTGTTTCCGTTTTGAAATGCGTTGTGTGATTTTGCGATAATATGACGTTTTACTTACGTCATGCTAGAATCATACTTACAGCTTTACACACGTTTATTTTGGGGAGGTATTTATGCGCATCGTCAAAGCAACGCATTTGAAATGAAACACTTTTATGAATGAGTTTCACAGTCGAGGCCTTGACAATGTCAGGCGTAGATATTTATAAAATCATGCGAAATGAAAACTCATTAGGAAAATATAAATATGCAATTATTAATAGATATATAAGATACTTAAATTAGGTTGAACGAATATTAATAGCAATACAACGCATGTAATGTTTATATGAAGTGGTATATGAATGTACCAACACTATTTTAATCTTGTTTTGACAAGCTCTATTAAAAGGAAGAATATGAACATTTGGATGACAATCGTTTGAGTATTTTACAGTCAACAGTTTCAAAAAAGATTTGGATGATTAATTGTTTGTATACTTATAAATTCCTAAGTAGGACCTTCGAACAAATATCAAACCCAAGGTTCTAAATCAAATCAAGCATGATGATTATTTACGAAGGACTACTTTTTATGTTTGAGCATTTATAAACACTAGTACGTCCAGCACTCGAAACTCGAGAGCTAACAACATTATTATCTATAAAATATACTTTTATATTTAACACTTAAGAAATCGAACCAAATTTTTGGTCTGGAGTTAATATTGTTTTTTAAACTAGGTTCCTTTTTGACCACAAAATTTATAAATTTATTAAGAAAGACGAAAACATAACTTTATATAAAACGCTGATGATGAGCAGCTTGTCTGCCCGAAATGCATTCTATATTTTATTGAAAACCTTTGACGAATAAAAATTTAATTTTATATAAAGTTATTCTTTGGTCTTTAATAAATTTATAAATTTTGTGGTCAAAAAAGGAACACAATTTAAGAAACAATATAATTGTCTAATTGACAAACTTCAAGAAAATATAATGCAATTAATATACAAATCTAGAAAACTTTATTTTACATACTTTTGTGCATACGTCCTTGATTATGTATCTACTCATGAAAAAATTAAAAAATCAAAACTTATTGCAGCGCACCATACCCCATATACTCCAACATTAAAGTTAAAAAACGCTAGAATAAATCTGTCGTTTAAAAGCAGTCTTTAGCAGTCTGGAGAAAAACTGAACTACTTATTACTATATGAGCAACTTGTTATTATTTTCTGCAACACTGAACGCTGCCATCGGACAATCCAATAATCTTTTCAGTCAGCGCTGGAAAATTTGTTTATTGATAAGTGGACAAAATCGAAACGTCAAATTTAGGTTACTTTTACTGTTTTTTGTTTTCGTGTTGTACTTAATAAGGTTTTGCATTCTACATTTCTGTACAAAAAAACCTTTCTCACGATGTATAATTTACATGTCTTCAGCTTTTATAGAAATTTGCGCCCTAGAAGGGTATGATAGTCATCTAACTGAATGAAGCCAACTACAACTATCATAGTTGGGTGAAACGCAATGAAGTCGAGCTCATTTGAACTTTTAACTTGAATTATAAATTCAGTTGCTCCCTTCAAACAGAAGAACTTTCTTTTAAAACTTTCTTCATATTTAATTATTACAAAATATTTTATATTTGCTGGAATACCTGGTCAGAATCATAGCACTAGCACTTTACTTAACAGCAAAGTTGAGGAGTTAAAATAAATAAAATTCACTTAAAATTACTTTTAATAAAAATTCCCAAATACTTTTCAATTACTTTTAATTATAATTTAAGAAATTCAATTACTAATTACGTGAAATTAAAAATTGCCAATTACTTGCAATGAAATTACGTAGAAAAATGGGAACATCATCAAAAAACTATTAATGTATTGTTTTTAGTAATTTTACACAAAAATTTTTGTCAATTGTATTGGATTTTTAATTAACATACATTAAATGAGTTACAATCTATAAAATTAATTTCATAAAAAGCAATAAGCACGGTGCTCTCCTCCAAGTATCTGCAAAAAACAATAACATGCAATTTGTATGTGAATTTTATGCAAATACAATTACAAGTAATTTAAATGTATTTTTTTTCAATTACAAGTAGAGGAAAAGTTATTAACGTCTAATTGAAATGAAAGTTTAAACTAATTATTACAAAAAAAAACAATTTTCTCCAAGAATACTCTACCCTAGTAACTATTAACATTAGCTCCTAGTCACACCTTTATTAAGTCGCCTCTTTTTATCAGTTGGAAAAAGGTTAATTATGAATTTTATTTATATATTACGATTCCTGAAAATTCCATCGACCTTTGACCTCATCTCAATATGAAACTGATAAATTGTAAAAAAAAAACACGGCATTTGAGCGTTAATAATAAAACCCAAGTTTTTGTCAAAAGTGGAAAGCTCAAAATTTTATATTACATATAGTTTACATATTTAAAAGATTCATCAAAATTGGTTGAGTGGCTAAGATTTAATTAATATGAAAAAGATTTAAATGAAATAAAATAAATTAAACAAACTAATAGGTATATTTCTGTGATGTTTGGTAGAAACATGATAACTGCATTTTAAAATTTGCTTCTTTACGCCCACTTCAAATCGAGCTAGAGCCTAAACGGATGAACCTATTTTCTTCAAATTTAGAACAGAATTTTTTAAGGACTTTTTGCATAAGTCTAATTTGAAGAAAATCGGTAAGCTCGTTTAGGCTCTAGCTTGATTTAAAGTTGGCGTAAAGAAGCAAATTTTAAAATGCAGTTATCATGTTTCTCCCAAACACCACAGATTTGTATTTTTTGTTGATTTCTTTAGATATTGTCTTTCACAATATACACCAGAAGGTACAACCAAATTACTGACCAATCAGATGATATATCTACGTTTTTACTTGTGATATATTTACCAAAAGGCAAGTTTTGGATTCGTGCAAAAAAATCGAGATAACAATCAAATATGACATTACGATGGAAAAGTGGCACAATTCTGTCTGCCTATCTGTCCGTATATCGACCTACAGCCAAAAAACCACTGAAGCAATTTTCTTTAAATTTTGAACTTAAGGTTTTCTTGTAACTCTCCAGAGGAGAAATTGAAATCACTTTTTAAGTTAAAAAATAACGGTACTTGACCCACAACCGTAAATGAAAAGCTTTTTTATTTCAAAATCAAAATCAGAGTATGATTGTGATAATGGTGTACTTTTTGATATGAAAAAAATTTTGCCAAAAACCGTTATTAACGATACCTGCCATATAACGGTTTTCTTAACATTTGGTTTTCTAATTAACGGCTCAAACGATTTCAGTCAAAATTTGTATGCAAAAGCTCCTTTTAAATATTAAAATTTTTTTTTGAAAATTTAATATTTCAAAAATGTGTTCATGAATTTTTTTTGAACTATGTAAACCTACAATGTAAATATTTTAATACAAATTCAAAATTGTCATACCAAAACTTTTTTTTTTAAATATTATTAAAATTTTAAGCATACAAAATTAATTTTTAAGAAAACCACTCCAACGATTAAAATTTTTTTTGCAAATATAAGATACATTTTTAAGTAATCAAATGGCATACTTGTTTTTGAGCTCAAAGTTCTTAACTAGTTTTTTGTACAGTTAAAAGAACAATTCAAATGCTTTCTTTTAATTTTTATATTTTTTTTTTACTTTCGTATTTTAAAAGTTCTGTATTCCAAGCAACTTGAACATAAGAGCAAGTTCGTTCAATCCAGCCATGAATTTTATTTTATTTTATTTTTGTTTCCCAAAAAAATTAATTCATTTCTTTTAGTAATAGAATGGAAGAAAATTCTTCTGTTTAAGTTAGAAGCAAAATGGAGTCGAACTTTTAACTTGAAAAACATTTCTTTTAGTTAAAGCTGCCTTTGGAAAGGAAACCATTTTTTTAAATGGTTATTAATGGTACCTCCCAAAGTACCATTTTTTAAATGTTCAATTTTATTTGAAACGGTATATCTGATTTCAATCATTATTTTTATACAGGAGCTTCTAGGAAACATAAATAAATTATTTTTACCAAACATTCAGAAAATATTTGTTGGCTTTTCAAAAAATGTTCAAGAAACTGTTTTGGAATAAAATATTTTGCAAACTGCGTGGTCAATTTTTTGAAACATGATACGAGTATTTAGGGTTTTTTTTACACAATCTAGAGTATTCTAGAAATTACTTCTTTTTTTTTTTTAAAAAACCGTACTTCTCACTAAAATAGGAAACTATAATTTTTATAAAGCTTTTTCTGTGTGCTTAAATTAGTGCGATCTCTTACCAAAAATTTTAAAAATTTACGCATATAGCTTGCAACTATTAAAAGTTTATGAATTTTTAAAAAAAATTTTGATAAAATGAGCTCACTACTTTTGTTTTACATGCACATGCATACATTTAAGGGATATGCATACCAAAACTGTTCCTTAAAAAAGTTTTGAAAATTTGATATTTCCAACAATTTTATATTTTGTTGTTCTTTTTTTTTCTTTTCACACTATTTAAAGAATTTAAATACAGAATTTCATTCTTTTAAACATTTTTCTAGTTTCCATGTCTTTTTTTATTTTTGTTTATATGAAATTTACTTGAACCCTCAGAATCTTGATTATAAGAGCAAGTACGTTCGAAGAAAACTTGAATTTTATTTATAATTTTCCTGAAAATATATAAATATTTTTACTTCCCTTTTTAATGCTTTCAAAAAAATGAGTTTGTTGGTACCTTATAAAAAAAAAAAAATGGGTCCAAAATAAATGAAAAAAAAAGATACGAAAAAGAAAAAAAGATACTAATAGCTGAAACCAAGGATTCTCCCAAAAATTATGTGTAAAATAACAGAACCTTAAATTGATGTATATTTATAATGTAATATTTTCCCAAAGTGAAAAATGTTTTGTTTTTAGAGCCATATTTTTCATTTAAAATAGTCATATACCTATATTTTTTTATGCAATTAAGAGAATTGACATGAAACTATTTAATGAGTTGTTAAACAATGCAAAAAGGTAGTTTCAGGGTTTAAATTATTTTAGAGTTTATGTTTTAATATATTTTCAAAATCCTAGGCCCCTTGATCATAAGAGCAAGTACGTGCGACTCAGCCATGTATTTTCCTTTAACAACTTCATAATGACCAAAAATAGAACTCTTTTTTTGTTGCTATTATTTCATTCATCTACTTTTCACTTTATATAGACAAATACAAAAGAACATACATATCTGTGCACAGATAAGCTCATTTATATTTATTCTCAAAAGCTTTACTTGACTAATTTTAATTTTAAGGCGACAATTCATCTTCGTTTGGCTCCTATTGTTTCCCTTTCACTCCCAAAACAAAACAAAACAAAACAAAACAAAAAAAATAATAACAAAAACATCGTTAAACGAGTTAAAGCTACTTGATTTAAATCTTCTTAATACACCAACCAGCAAGGATTCGGAAAAGATTATCATCATATCGGTCTATGTCGGTATAATGTAGCTTTGTTTCCATAGCTTTTTCTTCCAAAACCGCATATACGTGTAATGTAGGTATATGGACTTACTTACTCATCACCCACTTATTGTAACCTCTGACCTACCTCTTTTACATTACTCTGCTGGTACTGCCTCATTCGTGACGAAATCATCACCCTCCTCAAGCTTTAGAGAACTCTATATACTCTATAAATTTCCTAGCACTCTGACCTGGTGAAATGCCGATGCCGACAACAAACATAAAGACACGTCTCACAGTGGAACATAAAAGCTTAAATTTAGAAATGGAGTTACATATTTGAGAATTGGACTGGAAATTTGAATTTTTCATGAACTTCATAACTCTAGTTAAGTACACGAAACTCAAAATTTACCCCTACAGAAATTGATGTGACAAGATTTTGTTTGTTTAAGACAAGTATGAGTTTCAAGCAGAAATGAAAAGAGAGTCCATAAAGGAAGATTTTTTAAAATTGGAAAAAATCAATTCATTCAAAGAATTCACAAAATTCTACTGAAAAATGTCCCACTGTACGACGCCAACATCCACCGACAACAACGACGACGTCGACGCAAACCGAACAAAATTGAAATGAGAATTCTGTGTTTTGGTTTTTCAGTCCATTCAAGCGTTTAGTTCTTTTCGAAATATCTTATCGGACGGGCGACCATTCATGAATTCTGAAGGTCGTATTCACTTTACACAATCCGAGAACGAACCACATTCGAAGTCGTCATAATCCTTACGTGAAGATAATACATTTTGAGCAACCAATATAACCGCATCAGTCGGATGCTTTCGACATATCAATAAAATATCTATCACTGATAAGCGTATTTAGGATCGATTTTCCAGAACTCAGCTGTGTATATATTTAAAAAAAAGAACCATCTTCATTAAATTCAGGAAAAAAAAAACAAACACCCCCAAAAGTATACCCTTTTTGTTAGTTTTTCGGCACTTTTAACGATGCAACAAAGTGCTCAAGTGACATGATAATTATTTTTTAAATATTCTAATCTTCTGAGTATGCCAGTTCGTTAAACAAAAAAGAAATTAATTAAATATTAGAACAATAAGTGTATCTCTAAATAGTGCTAATAGCCCAAAGCTTAAATCCCCTCGGAAAAATAATAACACAAGCGGCTAATTATAACCGACCGAGAACAGTGAATTTTTTCCCATCAAAAGTGCAACGCTGTTTTTACTATTTTTCTTTTTGTTCGCATCTTCAATTGCATAGAGAGCTTCTATTGTTGGTCTTTTAAGTTGCATTTTTATACTCAAAGCTATTGCAATTGCAGTTAAATAAAAATGCAGTGTATTTAAATAGCTCAGACTAAAGAACTGCAGCGGATAAGTAGTGTATTTGTATTTGTTAAGCGTTTTCTTTTTTAATTAGTTATTCTATACGGTGTGGTGGCAGCGGGCAACTTTATGCACTAAATTAATATTCCAAAAAGATACGCTTTCGGGTGAATTTACAAAGTATATAGATGAAATAGTTTTCTGCTGCAAGGGCGGATCGTGCAAGAACTTAAATTTCGTTGGTTTGTGTATGTATGTTAGGTACTTCGGCCGGCAATGCCCTATTTTCAGCAAAATTATATCTAACCCTTACAATTTTGTTTTTGTGTTAAAGATATAAGAAACAAGAAGAAATAGTTTTGCAGCTTTTTACGTGGATTTTCGATATAAAAATTGTTCTACTGTGGTCTTAAGGAAACTTTTATTAAAAGTTGTATCTTTTGAAGTTGCATATATATAATTGAGGTGGGTCAGTTTTTGGCTTGCTGTTTTTAAATCTAACACCCAGGTAAGCAAAGTTTGACATTTGATTTGGATGAATGAACAACAAAAAAATTGTGAGGTTACAATTTATGAATTACGTGTGGAATAGGGATTCATTTTGTTTTTGGGAAGTTGCACAATGGGCTAGTGAATATACAACTTTTAGTATGAAACAAATTTGTTCAAAGGTTTTTGTTTTTGAATAATGTTCATTTCTGAGAGAGTGGTCATACTGTTTACTTTTGAATAAGTTGAATGAATTTAACAATTTTATATTTAATATTTTTTTTATATATAAATTTCCTCTCGAAATGGATGGTTTTGAAAATTTTATAACAAAAGCTTAAGCAAACTTATTTTTTCAAAAAAATTTTGCGTAGCTTTTTTTGGAGTAAAGATATGCTTAAAATATATTAAAATAAAATGGAGGCTTGAGTCTTAATTATGGCATATTCAAAAAGTCATTTTAGTAAAAATGACAGAGCCTTTGACTGGCCTTTTGTTAAACTTTTCGATATCTCTTCATGTTTTGAAGTGTTTGTCCTAAGATTCCCTTTTTCGTATTACTTAAATGATTAATTTCACATTAATAAAAATTTTCATGACACAACAATTTACAGTAGACGCTCGAAATAATGAAGTAATAAAAACCAGGGGCCTATTTTATAAAACTGCAAGACTAATATTTATTTGTGAATTATGATTCGAGAGACAAACTTAAAATTTCTTATCTCATTATGGCTTCTAAAAAAGAGGGTACCAGCTGAGAGCTTTATTTCAAACATTTACAAAACCACTGGTCGGATAAGATTTCTTGGTTGCTAAGGTTAAAAAATGTAGTTTTCGGGTTGCATTTTCGACTAAGTATACCTTCCATACAAGGAACTTCTATCAATTGGATATCAAACGAATGCTAAGACTGCCCTCTGTACTTTACTGATGGTCAAACAAACTTTTGAAGGTTTTTGCCTCAAGTTCGATCGACTATAATTAACAAAAAATTATTAGTCTTGCAGTTCTATGAAAAGACCTGGGGCGTCTTTTTACTCTTTCATGAATGTTCACTTTTTTGAGTGGGAGTTTTAAAAGGCTTTCTAAAGATAGACTTGGTCCAAGGTGCACATTTTGTTCGATGTAAATGTTTTTACATTTATTTAAACTTAAAACAAAGCTTTCAATCAAGTTTGAAAAAGAAACAGAAATAATTTCTAAATATCTTCAAGCAATTTTAAATCATTGCGAGACATTTTTATAAAAAAAAATCCATTTTTGGATGGTTCACTATTTCGAGATTCACTAAATCGAGGGTCGATTGTATAGAGAAAACTTAGACAGTAGGCAAAGCCCAGCAATTTTATCTTTTAAAAAATAAAAAAAAATAAATTTAGTGGTGCAACAGCTCATGAAGAACCAGGGCCTAGTGACTAACAACTCTCAACCATTCCTGTGTGCTTGTTTATTGGCAGGAATGGAGGGGACCTACAATTTTTTGCCGAGTCCGAACGGCTAAATGAGAAGCACTTATTCATGTCAAGTATACTCTTGGAGGATTTGTCAGTTCCTCGCAAGAGGCAGTACCTCGCGAAAAAAACATTTAAGTTTTTAGGTGGAAGTGGCTGGGAATCGAACCCAGACCTTTGGCATGACAGTCCTACGCACTAACCATCATGCCACGAGGTACTATCTTTTAGTCTCTCTTTTAAATGCATCGAAGCGTACAGTCCGAGTCAAAATTTTGACAACGGGTGTTTTTTTAGACATGTGATATTCAAGATGAAATAAAATGCATTTAATTTAATGTTATGGCCAAGAATTAAGCCAAACTATAGAGAAAAGGGTTTGCCATTATGTTTTAAAAATTATTTCCTCCACCGCGGCTGGCACGAATAAACTCCAGCCGAGAGCAGCAATTGGGGCCGTATATGTGAGCAACAACGCATCGAATATTCTCTTCCAAGGCGTCAATCGTAGGCTTATCTTCGTAAACAAGCGGCTTCACATAAGCCCACAAAAAATAGTCCAGCGGTGTTAAATAGCACGATCTTGGAGGCAACGCCACAGGCTCACGACGCGAGATAATGTGCTCACCAAACAATTCTTTCAATAAATTAATTGATTAATTTGCGATACGTCGGGCGAACCGAACCGTTATATTGGTTATTCATTTGCCCGATTTGCAATCGTTGTTCAGGAGTAGGTATGAAATGGCAAACCAAACTGAACATAAAACAAGTGACAGCTGTCAAAAAGACCAATCCCAAAAAAAAGTATTGTCAGATTGAAAACCACGCATCTGAAAAAAACCCCATTCAGTTCTAAAAGATATGCTTTCGGGCAAAAACTGTGGAAATGTTAAAATCTGTATATGTCTCTGTCAGTTCTTGAGCAATTCATGTTTTTGTTATGACTAGCATATCTTTGCCTCAAAAAAAGTAATGCGATTTTGAAAAAACTTTGACAAATGTTTGATTTTTTCTTAGTTAACTTCTCCCGACCAAATTTTGCAATAAAATTTTTGAACCATCAATTTTGATTTATACCAAATACATTGAAAATTAGCCAGAGTCAGGGGTTAATTTTGGCAAATATTTTACAAACAAATATTTGCAATAGTAAAAACCCCAGTAAAGTATACTCAATGGCCTATTAGACGATTTAATAATTCTTGAGGAATATTTTGAAATATTTTGCATATATTTTAAACTTTAAAATTTTGTATCCTTTCTACATTTTAAGAAGAGCTCTTGAGTGAAGGCTTTTAGATGGGAAATTAAAGGGTAACAGAAAAACCCACAGAGATAAAAGGAAATTCACAATTTTTGTTAGCATAGGAGGAAACATATAAGCAAAATAGAATTCAGTGAAGAGTGTCCGGTGGCCAACACCCAAGACATGTTGACTTCCTGTATAATATTATAACATGATGTCAACGGTGTCTGAGTTTTGAAAATTATTTTGTCACAAAACCAATGTAATGGGCTTATCGCAGTCAATATAACATCACAAAAGACGGTGGAAGCACTTATTTGAATCAGTTTTAATTTTTGCGATGAAAATTTGGTGATGAACACTGAAAAAAAAATGCAAAAATGATGCAAAAAATAATTTTTTGATAGTTTTTCACTTACCGCTGTCAATTTTTCGTAATTGTCACCAAAGTAGAATTATTTAAAGTTTACTTAATTTCCAAGAAATCTCTGTTTATATCAGTTACTTTTTCAGTGACAACTAGTTGAAAATGGGCGTATTTTTATTGTTTCCTAAAATCAACTTAAAAATACTAATTAATTACTTTAATACAAAAAATTAATCTTTGTTCTTACATGTACCTAAGTATATTTTTCCTATGGTCTTTTAAGCGCTCAATTTTAATTTGGCCTCCGAAATGCTCTAGCACATCACGTTTTTGAGATATTTGAATCCTTACTTGTAAATACATCATTTATGTAAATTGGGGGTTATATTATTTTCCGAAGTATTTTTTTTTTTTCAAAAAAAGTTCTGTCGTCATTTTGAAATTTGAATAATTTCTTTTCAAATTGTTTTTCAATTTTTAAATGCCTTCATTCATCTTCGAGTAATCATTATTCATCTTAAACTACCTTATTCAAAAATGTGTATGCTTATAATTCAGTCAATTTGTGCTCAAAATGAGTCTTATATGCTACCAACTTGTAGGATAAAATCCTGCTTAAGCATTTGATTCATGCACAAATTTAGATTTTTGAATTTTTACTTTATTTGGGCAAAACTTTCTGTTGGTCCAGTAAATAAATATTTACATCAGACCTTGTGTCAGATCTGGTTGTTACGATTTTTTTCTGAGTTGTTAATGATATTGGCCTACTAAATAATTCAAACTTTTGACCTCAAGAACCTAATACAACACTTTGAAAAATTCCGAATCCTGAGAAATGTTTGCTCTTTTTTTCAGAAATTCACGATTTAATTTTTAAAGGACTAGTTTTTGAGTTGAGTTTTAAAATTTGACTTAATTTTAGAGTTATTGCTTAGTACACTACGGATATAAAATAAAATCTCACTAAAAATTACTAAATTAAATCATAAACAAAAAATTAAGTTTTACTTTTCGTTTCATAGTACGCTATTTGAGGAGCCAAATAGACAATCGTAGGAGATTATTTGGAAAAAGTCTGCACTTTCTTCAACTAGAAGTTGATGCTAGGCTTATACCAAAAATATTGAACCCTAGAAATCTTTAAGAGTTAAAAGTTCGCTTTGTATGCTTTATCATTTCATTTATTGTACTTATCTTCAACCAAGAGAATTTTTGTATCGGAAAAAAACATTTTTCGATATTTTCTGCTAACATAAAGAAAAATTTAAGATTTTGATCTATCTAGGCTTATTTTTCCCAGAGGAGCATTCAATCGTTATCTCGCTGTGCGATGGAAGGCTTTGATCAAAAGGTCTTTTCTTATATATCACAACATCGAGTTTTTGTTTATTTAAATCTCCCTGGCCCTCATTTTCTGCTACCGCAAGCCACCACTGCTTTCACCACCTTAACCATATTCACACCTTTTAAATCTAATTTTTCGAGGATATTTCACTCGACCATGTGACTTATACTTGGAGAGCTTCAAAAATTTACAAATTTACAATTCCTAAGTTAATAAATATTTTTACTAAATCCCTGGATCTTTGACGCCACTCCGTGCTGAGTAAAATGCATTAAGTCAAAAATAAAACTAACAGCTATTTTTAAGCTTATTGTTCATTATTTATGATAAATCTTAAAAAAGGGATTGCAAGTGAGCACATAGAAAAAATACACTATGAAACAGTAGTAACAGAATGTATATACTCATAAGTAAACTACTAAACCGACTTAACTGTAAGTCTCGAATCACACGAATTATTACATACGGCTCATGAATTGTTTTTACACTGAGTGTTATGCATACAACCTAATTTATTACCAGAATTAAAAGTTGATTTAATTTTTGACCCTTATGTAGTATCTCGGAGAATTTCATTCTTCGTATTTGTGTTTGAAGAAACTAAAACAACTACTCCTAAAAGAATAGCAACAACTAAACAAACACAACATTATTCTTTATTATTTTTAAAGGGTTAAACTCATTTAAAATAATTATTTATACTCCCTGTTAATTTTACACTTTTACTGATATTTTGTGTAAAATACTGTGAAAAATCCATGCATTTTGTATAGCAAATTGTTAGTGCTTGCAGGTGTTTGCTTATGTTTACAGGTTATTGATAAAAATAAGGTAAATTTCTTCAAGAAAACTTCATCTGAAAGAAAAAAGTAATGTGTTTTTAAGTAAATACTTAATTTTTAGCTATAATTAATGCATTCGTATTAAATCATAAGACGCTAACACAATACACTTTTGTCTGAACCCCGAGCTCCGAACACCTTACGCCAATCCCCACCCACACCCGCTTTATTTTTGACACTTTCAAAATCTTAAAAATTCAATAACAAACTGATTTATAGTCTCAAACAATCTCAAACTACAAGCCCTAGTCATTTCCAATTAATTTTGTCCACGGTGGCGTATACGTTATATTTTTATCAACTATTATAAAAGTTAAACTGACCGAAACTACTATCTTACTTATGTTACTAGAATGTTAAAAAGTGTTATTGTTCGATTTTTTTTTTTGTTTTTTGATCACTCTCTATAATTTGACATTGGAATGTTACAAAAATATTTAAAAAACGGATAAAAATGTTAAATAATGAAAGACTTTCACCGATGTATATTTATCAGTACGTCTGTGGACTTATAGATGAAGATGAGGCTAGAACTTAAATGAATGGATGCGTATGAGTTGGTAATTTCTAAGCAAAGATATTAGGATTTTGGTTTTCTCGAAATTTCATTTTATTTTGCAAAAAGGAAATTTTACTAAATTTAAAGTATATCCAATTCCATATTATTTATTTGTACAGGTAAATACAAAATTGTATCCCTTTGTTTTTGACTTTTTTGCAGCTTATTTTTTTATAAAATATTATTTTATGGATCAATTCTGAAATTTGACTAAAATTAAGGGAAAAATATAGCCTCGTTCCTAATTCAAAAAAAAAAAAAAACCTTAAAGTATAGTGATGCAGTTAAATGAAATTAAAGACATGAAATAATTTCTTTGTTTTGAATGCCTTTAAAAATAGCTTGATACTATACATACTCGTATTCAAGTTTGGCATTATTAAAAATTTATGTTGGCATTTTGGCACACCACGCCGTAAATGTTGTTCTTTTTTGTATATTTATAAAAATTTGATCTCCAGTCCCACCACACATCGAACTCCGCATCGTTTCCGTGGCTGCCACCCAGGAATTCATGAAACAGTTGAAGTGGTTATTGTCTTATACCCACTGCACCAAGAAATTCATTCTTATTTTTGTGTTTTTTCTTAGCTTGTGTTTTTTTTATTTTAAAAAGACGGTATTCTTTAGAGATATGTATAAAATATATATATATGTGTACATAAATTGGTCAAACTTTACTGTATATAAATGAAAAGGTGAAATTAATTCATAATAAAATAGTTTATTTTTTTCAGTGCTCTGGAATATATATTTCAATAAATTCTTTACCATTGTATTTTTGCACACTCTTTACTTACTTATATATGTATATAACTAAGTGTAATAAAATAGTAAAAATTGTTCCCAATTAAATTTTGCAAACACAAAAACCACTTTATAAAAGATATATTTACCTACCTTTACAGAGAATAAAACAAAATTAAATTTTATCCTTAAAAGAACCACAAAAAAAGTGTAGTTCCAGACAAATACACACACAACCAACAAATTAATGGAAGGTGTGTCGAAACCAACTTTTGATTTTGTCGATTTCAGTACATGAAGCACGTACTTATCATTAAGACAAAAAGCATTTCATGTTGTGCTTCATAATAATCCTAGGCTATTTGATATAACTTCAAGCTCACCACAAATTCATAGCCATAATTATTCAGTGTTTGTTTTTAAAAATATTATATTATATATATGTATTCATATAAAATTGTATATACTTTTCCATACATAAAAGAAATGTATTCATGAAATAAAATGGAGTAAATGCATAAACAAGAAGATTACTATATGTATATGGTATTAAAGAGTAGTTCACAACTAGTAATAATTTATAATAAAAATAATACGAGTATCAAGATTACAATTTGGTATTTATCTATTAATTTTGTTCTCTTCAATTGCTATAAGCAAATTAATTGAGGAGTGGCTTTTCATAAGGGAATTATAATCACTTTTAGTCATCACTAAAAACAAAAACTGAATTTCCATTTGATTTCAGAGGGTTATACCTTTTTGTATAATATTATTTCTAAAGAAAATTCCATGTAATGCAAAACTCAATTTAAAAAGGCCAAATTGTCCATCAAACTTAAAGAACAAAATAACATATGTGTATTTTATAGAAACTATGCGTGACCCCGGGCAAACAAACTTCCAGGAATTCTTATCTTATTGGATATAGTTATCAGTGGATTTTTGTTAAGTAATTCATTTAAGTTCAACTGAACTTAATACAAATTGCGTATGATAAAGGCCCTCACTATGTCACTGATGACTTCAAGTGAGTAAGCCGGACGAAACGCCAGTTTGCAGGACTAAAGACCAGTTTTTATGGTTTGTTTTGGAAACAACATACTGTCGGCTCATTGTCAAATTTAAATTTATTTAAAATTAATTTACTTTATTCAAATATCATTATCTCGTAACTATCTTATGGTTAATTCTGGCTTTATAAAAAAGTTTTAAAATTTTTAGTGGATCAAATATTTCCATTATAATATTATTTATTTTTTTTTTGTGAAACCAATTTTTTTGAATTCGACAGAAAATGGTACTTTGTTTATTATTGTTTGATTTTCAATTGATTCAATAAAAATGTAGATAATTTGTTATTTATTTAGAAATTCACACAATACTCTACTCTGGATCCGAGTGCTAGAGCGAAATAATTTCACGGGCATCTGCTCCACATGAGAACCTATTCCATCTTAAGTGGGAATCTGTTCCACTTCTCAAAGTGGGATTTATTCTCACGATAAGAGGGTACTTACTACACCCGAAATTCTGTGGAATTTTTTCCCACCTAAAATTTGGAATTTGATATATTATTGATTCATAAATATAGAAACCGTCATTGATTATTTTAAAGCAGAGATATGGATCATACTTACGCAGTTCTAATAACATTAAAGACTATATATTATACAAAAAATAGCTCCTAAGAAGGAATCAAAGAAAAAGAAGTGAAATTGATTCTCATACCAAGTGAGCTAAAACTCCACTTTCCAAGTGGAGATCTTTCTCACTAAAATGTGCAATAAGTTCCCTTTAAAAAATAAATTTGGTGGCACAACAGCTCGTGAAGAACCAAGGCCTAGTAACTTACAACTGTCAACGATTCCTGTGTGCATATTTTTGGCAGGAATGGAGGGGACCTACAATTTTTTGCCGAGTCCGAACGGCTAGATGAGAAGCATTCCCTTTATCGGTGAGAATAAATTGCACTTTGAAAAGTGGAACAGATTCCCACTTAAGATGAAATGAATTCCCATGTGGAGCAGATGCCCGTGGAATTATTTCCCTGCACCGATCCGAGCATATACATATGTTTCTATGCATGTAGGTATATGGCAAGTGAGTAATCGAAATAGAGATTTTGATCAAAGTTATCATTACGATGATTGGGAAGACGGAAAAAGACAGTCTCTTAATACTGTTTGTCTGTCTATCTGTCTCTTCGGCAACAACCTAAATGGATGGATCGATTGTCTTAAAACCACTTTTTAACTGATTTTAGTGATGCCACTTCCACGTTTTTCTTTTAGAACCAAAAATTATTTTACCTGGCATACAATTTTTTTTTACAATTTAACTTTATCTTATTTTTCTCAAAAACGGCTCCACAAATTTTCTTAAAAAACTTGAATACATTTATAAAAGGCTACCTTTGGATAGAAAACCATTTTTAAAAAAATGGTTACATAATAGTGGTACATTGTATGGTACCTTTCAAAGAACAATTTTTTATTTTCGATTTTCTTCAAAACAGTATTTCAATTTTGTATACAGAAGCTTCTAGATATTAATAGTGTTCTGTATCAAAATTAAAAAAAAAAATCAAATATTTAGAAAACATCAAAGTCATTTCAGTAAACAAGGAAAATAACGGTACCTTTCATACAAATGCTAAGTTCTGTCAGGGAAAATATATTTTTTTCTTATAAAACCATTTTCTGCATGCTTGTCACGGTAAAATGTACGAAATGTGTTCTTTCAACTATCCAAATCCTTGCTTCCGCCTTTTCGTTTCTTTTCCTTCCCGTTAGGTGTTGCTATCTAAATGCTGAAAGGGAGAAGGGCAACCCTGGTCCATCAGCCATCAGTTCACATTCTCAGAAAACAATATTGATGATTCTTATAAAGTGGATGATTTTTCCACTCACTAATTGAAAAAAGGGTGGGCGGTCTGCTACAATACCAAAAGAGTGTGGGCGGCATTTAGTCAAATGTCAAATGTTATTAAAAATCTTGGTTGATAGTTAGTCACGATAACATAGAACAATTATTGACAGACGATTCGTCGACTCCTTGGAGGAAACATTTAAGCCGTTCGATGGGCAAGAACTCAACGAAAATATTAATATGAATATTACCTCAAATGAAAGCTACAAGAAAATTGCTACACTTATCGAATTAAAAAAGGAAATAACGCAGTTTAAGTCAAATAAAGCTCCAGGTGCAGAATATGACTTAATCACAGCAGAAATTCCAAAAATGCTCCCTAAAAAAGGATTTGCTAACCTCCTTTACATAATAAATCCCGCTCGATGGTTAGAATATTTTGCAAGCCAATGGAGTTGTTAAATCTATTTTTTTAGAAAAATGTCCCTTCTGCATACAAGGGGGAACAATACCCCTCCAACCAAAAGATTTTTCTGACTCAGTCTGGTCTACAAACTTTAGCCTTTTGTTACACCTTATAGCCTTGGCAATCATTTTGACAGAATCTCGAAAATTTTGTTAAGAAGATTGTTTCTGCAAAAATAGTGGTCAATTTGAAAAGTGTATGAAGCCTGTTGTTTCATTTTATTATTTTTAAAAACAATTTGGTATTTGAAGCAAAACAAATTAAAAGGCAAATTTTACACTTTCCCCAAATCCTTAAATTTTTTTCTAGTCATTGTAGGTTGCACTTTGGGGCCAAAACTGCAATTTAGGGAGAAATTTCTCAGTGGTACCATTCTGTATAAATTAACACCCGTTTTATTGAATGTTTTTATCTGTTTTATATTCAAATTTCATTTTCACTCGAATTGAGTTTATACACTACGTTTTAGATATTATCAAAAATATCACCATTTTCCAAGAAACTATGATTTTTATGATTTCAAATAAAACCTCTTGTTCGAACACCTTAAACAATCTTTACTTTAATTTCTTTTTAAATAATAAAGTTTGCATGTTTGATAAATAAAAAATGTTTAACTTTCAGTAGGCATACCTACACTTTTATCATACTCGCATCGATCGTCCAATAGACATTGGTTATTGTAGTTGCTACAAAATAAAAACAAATCGTTTTTTGAATACAAAATGAATAGGTAATTGCTAAATTATTTTAATGGTTATAAAATATACACAGTTCCATCGATTTATTCAACTTCCACATTAAAGCATACTAAAAGCTCTTATTTGTTTTAGAAATTACTATATCGTGCTTAAGAATTATCTAGTAAGGACTAAGTATAGACATTATTTTATTATCAAAAACGAACCATAGCTCCTTGTTCAGTGTTCATTGATTTATATACATTCCATATGGGGACATTATTTAAAAATTTAGGTGAAAACACTGCCAACAGAATATTTCCATAAAATTGAAATTCGAAAACCATTTATTCATTCTAACATTCTAACCTTTAAATACTTTATTTGAATTTAAAATCAATGTTTTCCACCATTTTGCTTCATACAACTCATAGCAATTCAGCTATCAGCTCCACCCCCTCAACTGTCAAAAACATTTATTTTAGCATTTATACCATTGAAGTTATGTATATGTAGGTACAAATATGTATGTATGTACCAGTACCAATGTCGTTTCCGGCCGATAACAATTTGAATTTCTGCATTCCACCAATTTATATGGCAGTCTGTTAAGGAATTTTATTTGAAAATACAAAAATATGTACACATGTTGGTTCTTTCTATTTTGGCTTTCATGGTGCCAATAATACAATACAAATAGGAAATGTCAGGTGTGAACAAATAAGTATATATAGCAATATATAAATATAAAAACAATGAACCAATGAACATAGTATACTCGTGTAGATTAAATTAAATGTTCCGAACTCCACAGAAGGGTTCACTTATAAATTTCGGCCAAAGTTAATGGGAAATATCGATTTACAAAGTCAACAGCAGTGACAACCATGTTGTGTAGAGTACGATTCCATGCTTTTTCCGTAGGTAATATGATTTTGATTGTGATGTGGAAAGGTTCTTGTGCATACTAAGGGGTGTGCAAAATGATAAATTAGGTTCCTATGGCACACGCACAACCTCTGCAACCGATTTTTGCTAACAGTTAACAGCATTTGCTCTCTGTCAAATATTCCAGTGTGCGTGTTGGCCTTTCTACCAACTGTCCACCCACAGTTTTCTGCTGAGTCTGAACGGCTAAGATGAAAGGAACTTTTTCATGACAAGTGACAAGAGATACTCTTGGAGGATTTGTCACTTCCTCGAAAGAGTCAGTACCCTTGAATTTTTGTTAAAGTGGCTTGGTTGACCGCCAGTAGGCCTTCTGTGTGACAGTTAAACAAACTTAACATAAAGCCACAGGGTAATACATTATTAAGCTTTATTACAAGCTACACATAACACATGGCTTGATATTAATCTTAATCCTTAGCTTTTTATAAATTTTTAATTATTGTAAACATCTGGTTCAAAGGCACTCGATTTAGGTTTAATAATAATAAATACTAAGCTGAAGTCCAGGGTAATACTTAAGATGGAATGATATTTTTAAAAGTGAGCCTTTGAAAGTGGATTTTCTCATAATAAATTGATGGATGCTTCGAGCAAATTAAACAGCAGGAAGTAAAACTAAAAGAAGGTTTTTAGTACCTAAAATGAAAAATTTGAAGATGTTTTAAGCACCGTTGGCCAGACGCATCATTGTGGATATTGATTCAGAAATGAGTGTTAAGTTAGCAAAGCAACTTTGATGAATCGAAAAATGAGTAGGTGGATAATTTGACATTAATTAACCGTTAATTAGTTGTGACAATTTAGAATTTGTCGTTCAATGTTTCCTACGTTTTTTTGCACCCTGTCGGAAATCAGTAAAAACTTCTTATACTTCTTCTAAAATTTTGATTGCTTAATAATTTTTCGTTAATTAGATGTGACAAATTCAATTTGATCTTGCAATGTTTTCTATATTTTTTTTGGTGCAACTCTCACGTATCGAAAAATGGATACGTGCATAATTTGTCGTTAATTAGTCATTAATTAGTCGTGATCATTTCGGATTTGCCGTTCTATGTTTTCTATGTTTTTTTTGACAAGTGGTAAAATTTTCTAAAATTTAATATTTTAGAACTTAATAATTTTCCTTTAATTAGTCGTTAATTAGCTGTGATAAAATAAATGTTCTCGTGCGGTGCTTTCTATGTTTTTATTTTATTTTTCTAAATTCATATGAAATCAGCAAAGAGCTCCAGAAAAGTTCTTACAACCTATTTTATTGAAATATTTTAATTTCGATTAATTTGTCTTTAATTGGTCATATGACAATTTAATCATTTTCGATCAATGTTTTCTATACTTTTTGTTTTAGTTTCAATTCATATGAAATAACAATCAAAAAGGCGTTAAAATTGATTATATTGAACTGTTTATTACTTTATTACGCTTTCATTGGTTCAAATGAAGGAAGTACATAGAAAACATCGCACAAGAAAATTTATTTTGTCACAACTAATTAACGACTAATTAAAGAAAAATTATTAAGTAATCAAAAGTTTTTTTTAGAAGATCTTACTACTTCTCAAAAAAAACATAGAAACATAGAACGACAAATCTGAAATCGTGAAAACTTATTAACAACTAAATAATCATGAATTATTAAGCCGTTAATCATTCGGTGTAAGCAGTTTTTACCACTTTTTGATGTAGTGATATGCTAACTTGATGTGAAGCTTTTAAAGAGTGCAAATAACATAGAAAGCATTGCACTACAAATTTTTAATTGTCACAACTAATTCAAGACTTATTAACGACAAATTATTAAGCAATTAAACATTCGGTATTAGCAGTTTGTACCCTTTTTCGGTTATAATTTGCTTACTTGATATCAAATTAGCAAAGGACGCAACAAAAACATAGAAAACAACTAATTACTGACTAATTAACGGCAAATTATCCACCTACTGATTTTTCGATTTGTCAAAGTTGCTTTTCTAACTTGACACTCATAATTCAGAAAGGTCGTAATGATAGCAAGTGCGTGATTGAAGAAAACGAAAGAAAATGGAACTGATCTTTGATGTTTTATAACAATTTTGGAGCGTTCTACAAAAATCAGTCTTCAGATGTGAAATTTAAAACGTTATTTAGATAAAGATTTAGATTTAAGTTAAGATTTATTTAAAATCAATTTCCTTATCAAAAACTAATCCTCGGTTACAAAATTAGCCCCATTTTGTTCGTATAAATTTTCAAATCCGATTTTTGTTTGTTGCTCCTTTTTTTTCTATGATTTATAGATTGAAGTTTAGCATTCGCAAATTGAATGAGCCAAATTGATATGTTTGTGAGTTAATTCTATCACTTTAAAATGTCCATAAGCAAATAATCTATGTCCTTTCTTCTTTTAAGAAATTCTGCATCGACTGGATCGCACGTACTTGCTTTTATGTTCAAGTTGATGGGAATTAAGAACTTTTAAAATATGAAAGTATGTTATTATAAAAAAATATAAGAAAAGCACTTAATCGTTCTTTTAATAGTAAAAGCAACCAGTAAAAAACTTAGAGCTCAAAAACATGTATTCCATTTGATTAGTAGAAAAAATATAAATATGTACAAAAAAAAATTTAATCGTTGAAGGGGTTTTCTTAAAAAATTATTTTTTATAAATAAGGAAAAAAAATGTTTTGGTGAGCCAATTTTGGTTATGTATTAAAACACATTTTAAACCTAGTTTCAAGAAATTTCATCAACTCATTTTTGATTTGGCCATCCTCTTCGGAGTTCATAGATGACAAAAAAAATTGGACTAACTCCAATTTGAACAGCTTCTTAGATTATATTAGCTATATTAGCTATTGGTTTTTATTATCGAATATGATTGTGACAATCTGGCCACTTTTCAATATGTTTGGCATAACTGGGAAATTAAGCTGAATTTGACAATTTAACTTCTTAAACTTTTTGTTCTCAGTACAATTCTCTATTAAAATGGATGGTTGAGGGTGTTTAAGCATTTAAAAATAGCCAGAAAACAAAATTGGGGACTTACTTACTTTTTAAATACTCTCAATAATCATAATGTTTCATCAAAATCTTGAATTATAATATATTAACGGATGTGAAATTTGCCATGCAATACCGAAAAAAAGGCTTTCTGGCAATTCTGCAAAAGCTTATATATTAAAAGTAAACATCTCTCAATTTCGAATAAAAAAATTACTTTTTTACCATGCTATTTTAAGACCTTGACCCTCTACTGTATGTCCTTACATGTATTGAGTAGGGCTGGCCACAATACTAGAAAAGTCTTAGTATCGTTTGGTATCGGTATCGGAAACCGAAGCAATACTGAGGCGATACTGGCTCCAAGGCATCCGAAATGATACAGAGACGAAACGTTTGGTATCGGCAGAAATAAACAGATTTTTAAAATAATATAATTAATTTTCTAAAAATACACAATTCTTGTAATTGGTTTCTTGGACACGGCTTAAATGACATTTTCTCTTTATTTGGGAGAAGGTTCAAGCAATTATTTTCATTAGAGCCACCCACATTCAGGCCCATTTGCTTTTGCTTTGTTTCTTTGAAACCATTTTCTTGGAAACAGCTTCTTTGTTTTATAACAGCATTGTTTTCCTGTTATAATTTTTTTACGCAGAATTTATCTTTCGGATATCTAAACGGACTTAGATATTGGGACAGACGCCCTTTAAAATTGTTAAGACAATAGGGAAGACCGAAACCAGACGAGACTGATACTGATTATTCGTTAGTCAAAAAGATTAAACCAATTTAAGAAAATGGGACCATAAATCATAAGAAATCGTTGCAATTCAAATAACAAACCAAAGCCAAAATAAAAACAACATTATAGGTTTTTCGAAATGAAAAGAATTCAGGAACCCATGGTTTTCATATGCGGTGGTCACAATGAAAAACACGTTGATAAATACGGTTTCTAAGTAGAAGTCCAAAACAGTCAAGTTTCTTTTTAATCATGCCTTCGACTGGAATGAAGCCACTATAAAGCTGGACTTTGCTAACTACAAGATGTACAGAAAATTCAAGCTTTACTATATTTTCTAAGAGGTTTCAGTTCAAATTGGTGTTTCAATTTCATGACCTACAGAGTTCGTTAATAAGCTAATTTTTTAGACAATATATATATTGTCTAAATGTTATTTTTCATGATTTTGTTGTAAAAGGAAATTTCATCGAGTTGCTGAACAAAAACCAAATCACTTTCTTTTTCAAGATAGCGGTGTTCACCTTATCCCGGCCACCACGAAATCTTGGGTTTTAATAAGAGGAGTTGTGGCAAAACTCAAATCGTAAAAAAATTTTAGCCCATCGACTAGAATTTTTTATTAATTTTTTGACAAAATTTACTCCACCGTGAAGTTCTTGCATGATTTTCTCAGAATCTATTGCTTTTATGATAAAAAGGATATTAATCTTTTTTGTGTAGAATGACTTAATATAAAAAAATTCACATTTTTTTCAAAAAAAACTTATAGTTTTTGAGAAATTAAGGAAACACTAAATTTAACCCCCCCTAAAAAATTAAAGGCAAGAACCTGTGACCTCAGCACTTTTATACAATTACAATCTGTGTAAATTATCTGTAAATTTCTTAACCACTTCAAAATAAGAGTAAGTTCATGCGATCTTGCTTTTTATTTTACATGTATTTAAGAAGAAAAGCAGCGTTTTGTGAGAATCTTTGGGATCTTAAGAGATAAAATCAGCAGTTAAATGTCTTAAATGGGACTGAGTATTTTCATAGTTTTTGCCACTAAAACATGTTAAGGCACTGAAAAAAAAAAATTATGATTAAAGTTTTACTAAGCCTATATTAAAATGCTAAAATATATACCTGCTTACATATAAATAAATATTTTCTGTAAACACTTATCAGGAGACTGAGAAACTAAACGGACAATCCATGACCTCTCGCACAAATGCCTTCTTAACATATGAAATAGCAAACGGGCGTAAGATACGAAAACGATTTACTGTCACCCGACTTAATGATTCACGATGCTAGATTTTAAACTTCGATATTTTTCAAAGTAAAGGATATTTTTGACTGTTTCTATCGTGCAGGGACTGACTACAAATCCGGAGGACAACTTCAATGATTTTTGTTTGTAATATAATATAATGGTTCTAAATATTCATTTGCTTCTTAATAAAATATATTATCCAACGTCAATAATAATTCAAAGTTTATTTTTGAAGTTTTGTTCGAAAACAAGCAGAGTCAGGGGACTAGAATTAGACCCTTTGAAGAATTTTTTGAGTAACGAAAATATGTTAGATCTTAATAATTTTGTCTGGCCATGTAGACATCTATTAAATTTGTAGATATAAAAAAAAACCAGATAGAATACTTGAACAGTTATTAAAATATTAGCGGAGCCGTCAAAAATTCCATCATTTGTAGAATCACCCATATAAAAAATAGGGACAGGGATTTCTGTCCTCTTCATTGGATCTTTAGTTAAACATTGTAAAACAACAATAGTAACAAAAATATAAACTTAACATCGTTAAAATTGGTATGCAATCTATAAAAACATTTTTATTGCATGATCTGAAATGCTTGGAAAGTTTTAAAAATGTACTGTTATTTTGTTCTTACCGCAAAATCATTTTTTCATGGTTACTACTTGAGTAAGTTCTATAAATTTTTAGAAAGGTACGTAGGAGACACTTACAGAACATTAAAAATGTAAAATGGAACTATAAATTTAATAAAATAATAATTAAAAAAAAAAAATTGATTCACTTGAGATATTTGTTAGCTTTCTGAAATGTTTCATTATTTTTTGGACCTTTAACATTTTTTCATGGTTCTATATGATTTCTTAAATATTTCAAGCAATTTTTAACTAAATCATGAACAAAATTAATTTTTTTGATTTGTTTGTCTTTGTATCACCTATAGACCTATAGACCTATAGACCTATCACGATAGATTGAGCTCAAATTTATGGGTTATACTCAAAAAATTACTGGCAAGGTTTAAAGATTTATTTGAAAAATTTTCAATGAGTGGAACTGCACTTTTATCATAAAAGAAAAAAATTACTGTTTTGATATGAACAAATATTCATTAATAGCATAATTATTGCTGTTTGCGACTGTCAAGAATAAAAACTTATCTAAGGTAAATATAACATTATTGTAAGTGTTTGTGCAAATGCAAATAAGTTAAAAAAAAGTGTTTCTATCTCAAAAAAAATCCACCGAGTCAGAGAAGACGAAACGCATGAAGAAATTATCAAATAAAAGTGGAACTAATGTTTAATGGAAATGTATCGGGCTTTTCAATAACAGCGCTACAAAAGTTTTTTTAAATAAAACAAAAACGGTTTTAGATATCAATAAAATTCTTTATTCCTGTGAAAGTACGTTCGATACCATTATGTATGGAACTCGATTTCTTTTGCATGGCCACCACGGACACGCTTGCAGAAGTCCAGACGGTAAACCTAGTTTTCGACGGTTTTCAAGCATAAATCGACCGATACTGCTGCAATTTTACGTTCGATATTCGTACGAAGTTCATCAATCGTGTTGGCATAGACCATAGACTTGACGTAGCCCCACAGGAAATATTCTAACGTCGTCAAATCGCACGACCGAGGCGGCCAAGCGACTGGACCATTTCGTGAGATAACACGTTCTCCAAATTTGGTTTCCAATAAATTGATTGTGACATTCGCTGTGTGGCTTGTGGCGCCGTCCTGTTGGAACCACATGTCCTCCAAGTCCATATCATCCAATTGGGGTAAAAATATTCGGTTATCATTGAACGGTAGCGATCCCCATTCACAGTAACGTGCCGGTCTTGATCATTACGTAAAAAGTACGGCCCAATGACTCTGCAAGATCCGACATATTGAGGACGAGACTTGAAAATTACCGATCATAAATAAATAAAGACGGTCACCAAGCAATCAAACATTTCATACATAATTTACTTAAGTTTCAGGTACATATGTATGTACAGTATGTATATGTATGTAATTTAGTTAATTATGAACAAGCAACCAGAGTAGGGTTGTAAGAGAATGCAATCTTTTGTGACTTTAATTAAAAGATTGCACTCATTGCAAAATCTGCAATCACAATTAATTTGAGTTAAAAAGATTGCAATCATTTTTCCACGAATTATTGCATTATTGCATTGCATTAAATAAAAAAAATCATATATATATATTTTTCCGGTCTCCTAAATCCGTCCGGTTATAAGAAGTGTCCAGTTATAAGAGGTGCCCGAAAGGAGAGAATACACTGTATATAGAAAAGAAAATTGAAAACAAAAATATTTGTTTGAAACAGTCTAATATGAATGTTCATTTTCAAGTTTTAACGCAACTAAGATTTGTTTACCCAAGCAAAGCCCGGGAGGCCCAGCTAGTATCGTATAAATTGTATGAAAAGTTTGTGAAAAGTTCCGTTGATTACTCGGTAGAATTAGTCAAATACTTCTTTAAACTAGCTCTACAACTCTACAAAATGTTCAATCACAATTCACAATTTTTTACCCAAATTTAGGAAGGTGGGCACATTTAATATCAGCCTTTAAGTTGTTTTTTTGCAAAAACAGCACCAAGAGTATGAAATGTAATACAGTTAAGAAATTATAAAAAAAATCATATCACAACATGTTCTTCCATTTTCTATTTATGTTAATTAATTTAGACAAATTAACTTAAAAGTGTTTTCGAAGAATTCTGTAGAACACCAATTTCTTAAAATGAATGAATGAGATATGCTTGTATACAAAAGTTTTCTTATCTGTGATGAAAGGAACGCAACGATAACACTAGGGTTTTGTCTAAAAAGGTGTAACTCTCCTGTAGTAATGCTTTGGTTTTTTTATTTGCCACAAAATGTGATATAAAAATAACCTTTTGCACAATAATTAAATTAGGTATGGTTAAACTAAAACCAGACAAAGCCAATATAAAACAAAAAAGTCCTTTTTTGAAGCAAAAAAAAAAAAAAAACAAATTTAACGCCTTATTGCTGTTAAACAAAAAATTCTATTTGAACACGAACACTCTTGACCTTGCATTAAAGTCGTTTTACCTTGGCGTGTAAAAGTGTTATGTTAATATTTATTAAAATTAAAACAAAACAAAAATTACATGTGTATGGTTTGGCCTTTCATACATATATATTATTCATGAATTAGTGTCAGGAGCAGTATAATTTCTATCGTCTTGAATTTCCACAATTTGCTTGGTGAAATAAGAATACTTTTAAAACATTGTTGGATGGAACGGAAGTTTTAATTGGAAAAGTGTGTTTATTGCTTGTGGTTAAGAGAGGGTGAATTGAAAAAAAAGGAAATTTAAGTAATTATAGAGGTACCTTTTATAAAAAAACAAAGAAAAAGGTTTAGTTACTTCTCAATAATTATACGAGAAAGTTTACATATAATTTAAAGTTGACATATACCAATTTTTATCTAGACTATTGTGAACATGGGAGTAATTTGTAGTTGTGAAATTATTCGCAGTGCTTACACTTTACTGTGAAGTAAGTTGTGTTGAGAGCTTTAATTCACTTAGCCTTGATTTGTGCCAAGCAGGTGATGTTGTCCAACATTTGACTTTAAAAAACTGCATTATCAAACACAATGCATTCATATATTTGTTTTTGTTTTTGGAAAGAAGACTTTTGCACTCTCGTTTTAGAACATTCTACGAATACATTTTTGATGCAAATGAGTTTTTCGAAATATGATTGATTTTCAAAATCTGCAGGAACACAATTTTTCTGTCTTTTTTCGAATTGTAAGATTTATAATTGTAAGAAAGCGAAAGTCATGCAATAGTGTGAACATGCAATTGTTCACACTATTAGTTAAAACTATTTATTACAAGTAAGGACTGCAAAACCAATCCTGAACATTATCCACAATCTATATTACGTTCAATGTACACAATATCTACACTCACATATTGAAAATAAAATTCATTCATACCTTCCAATCCAAAGTTTAAAAATAGCATTGCTATGTCAATTATGTAGAATGCCGAGACGAAAAGAAAAAAATTAAATTTCAAGTTAGCGCAATTACCGGTTTTCATTAAATTGAAATTAATGCTAAATCAGATACAGGCATGAATTTTTAATTAAAAAGTTTTACCATAATCCAAGTTAATCAACTAATTTCCTTCAATAAACATAAATTTCCAATTACCTTCGTAATAACATAGATTTAAAACATCTAGACAGATAAAGCAATTTTTTTTTTTTTTTTTTGAAAACATAATGTCGAAAATCCTGGAGGTGTTTTATTTTCATTGGTTCTAAATACTTTGAATCTCATTAAGCCTTTTATCCTCCCCCCACAAGATTAGATATTAAAATAAATCTAGATCTAAAGCTTGTGCGAAAACAAATTTACACTGTGGTTCACTTGGTTAGGCAACACATTAACCCTTTTAAGTGATTGATTACTATTTTTTTTTTGCTTGCAAAGGTACTTGAGGGCTAGTTTTGGATTCATACAAAAACAAACCCAACAATTATAGAGAACACGAAAAATGTGTGGTACAATTATATCAGTCTGTCTGTACCTCAACGAACAGCCTTAACCACTAAAACGATTTTTTCCAAATTTTAAAGTTTTTTTGTGATTCCCTTTAGGGAAAATTGAAACAACGGGATTTGCCATACAACCGTCAAGGACAAGCTTATTTGTCTCAAAATATGCTCGAATGATTTTGATGAAAAAAATCAGTGTATTACTTTAGGTCTGATGTACTTTTTGGAAAAAAAAGTTACCGAAAACTGTTAAAAAACAATACTTGCTTTAAACCGATGCTTTGATTTTCAATTTTCTCAATCGATTTTATTCAAAATATTTATGCCCAAAGTTTCTTTTTAAATATAAATAATAGATATATAATCAAAATATAAAAAAAAATAAATGCCTTAAAAAAAATAATTACCAATGTACTTACCTACAAATTTTTATTTTTTTTGAAAATTCAATATTTCAAAAATAAATTGATGATTTTTTTTAAAACAAGCCTATAAATTTATTTTAATTGTTTAGCATACATACTTGTTTTGATCTTTAAGCTATTTTATATTTTGATCTATAATTACTTGTAAATTATAAAATTTATTAAGTTCCAAGCAACATGAAACTTTAAGAGCAAATCCGTGCAACCCGGTCGTGCATTCTATTGTTGGCTCTTCAGTCTTACTTTATTTAGATATGGAAAAGGTAAACACATTTATATCGCACACAAAATATTTGTATTTGAATACAAATATCTCTTTATCTTACACACGGAAATAAATTGAATAATACTCGAGTACAACATATAACTTATATACCTAATTAATTGAATACAAATTAATTTAGTATAGAACATGTTTTAAAGATTCAAATGTATACAAATTTCTTGTAGCCTCATATACTCGTATTTTAATTTTTTTGTCAAAATTGTTCATCAAAAAAAAACTTAATTTGAAAACAAACCTTTTTTTGATATTCGAATTAAATTGCCCCTCCCGTCCAAGGGGGGAGATATTCTCTCGTAGGATTTTTTGTCTACTTCCCACCTGCATGCTAAGCATTTTTTGGCAGATTTTACGTGAATGTCATCGTTTTGCAAAAAAAAACAGGGGCAATATAATGTACCCCAACAACGACTATTAAAAAATAAACATCTAAGAAAAAAACTAGGGGCTTTCTTATTTTCTTTTAGAGCAAATTTAGGTCCATCTAAATATAAAAACTTGAATAAAAACAAATAACGACCACCGTAATGTATACAGTAGGTTCTTTAAGTACGGTGACCATCCGTCCTCATTTTGAGAGGACAGCCTTCTTTTTTGACATCGGGTCATCTCAATTTTATTTTCTTAAAGATAACAGTCCTCCTTTTACTCAATTGTACTCACATTTTCCTTTTTTTCTCTTTTAAATGAATCAAACGATATGTCATTGAATCACTAATTGAAAAATTGACAATTTCTCATAAGAAATGGATGGAAAAATAACATTCTGATAAAGAACATGTCAAATATGAAAATAATGAAATATATGTATGTATATTCAAGACTCTTAAAGACACACCAGCACCACCATGTCAAATTTAAAATCGAGAATAGATCCTAATTCTTGTTTCAAAATTCAGTTTTTCAAAATTTGGTTATTTCAACGAAAAAGTGTCTTTAAAAATTCAATTTTTTTCAGTTTTTTATGTTAAAACTCTTCTTTTTTAAATTCTAGCTACCTTTAAAAAATCTGATATTTAAAATTATGAGCTATTTCTCAAATAACTCATATGTTCTTATTTATAAACAAAAATAAACAAACAAATAACTTTTCAACTCTGACTTATGTAAGCCAGAATTATGTAACCAGAATTTGGAAAGTCTAATTTTCTAAAGTAAAATTTGCAAGTTTATAAAAAAGGAAGTGAAGCTGTTGAACACTTGCTTGAATAATAAAAGTGAAATCTAGTTAATCTAGTTTTTTTTATTATTTGCTAAAAGCCAGATGGTCTGAAATAAAAAATAAAAACGAGATAATACGATTATTAAATAATTCACCTGAGCAGATCAAACTTGCGAAAACCAAAAAAAAAGTCTTGTTCTTGAAAAAAAGTACTTTTCATTTCTTATAATTTCTCAAAAACTAAGATGCATTATAACATCCAGTTTTATGTTTTTTTTTTGGAAAATTAAAAATAAAATTAAATTTTAAAAACAAAAATTATACTTAATAACATAAAATTTTCAAAAAAAATTTGTTCAAATTTTTTTAAATTTTTTTTCTTCAAAATTTCGTGTTTGCAAAATAATATTTCAAAATCTATTGAGTAAAATGCAAATAAAAGAAGAGATTTTTGGCTTTTCAAAAAAGTATAGGTAGTGTAGCATTTTAAGTTTTACCGTTGTTCTTAAACAATTTTTTCTGTTTTCAATTTTTTAGAAATAGACCTCCCTCCTGTACAATTGTTTTCTTGTCCTAACCCAATCTACTATCTCTAACTTTTTGGTGCACCTTATACCGTTCGCCCTGTAAATATGTAAATATAAATTAAACTAAATAAAAAACTCTATACATACATGGTAAAAATTCCCACTGCTAAGAAAAATATAATAACGGGTGATTTTTTAAGAGGCTTAGAACTTTAAAAAAAAAAAAAACACAAAAAATTCGAAAAAAATGAATGAAATATTTATTTGAATCGATAGTTTGAACCTTGCAATTTAATGTTTAAAGATAATTTCATGCAAATGTTGACCGCGTTGTTGACTGCGTCTCAGGTAGCCCATTCGCTGAGTCCAATTTTGGCATACTCTTTCACACATATCGGCCGGTATCTCACGAATGAATACATGGATGTTGGCTTCCAGTGCGTCAATCGAAGCGGGTTTGTCCCTATAGACATTAGCCTTGACATACCCCTACAAAAAATAATCTAATGGTGTCAAATCGCACGATCTAGGCGGCCAATTGACCGGCCCGAAACGTGAAATTTACTGTTCACCAAACTCGCCTCGCAATTGCGCCATTGTTTCGCGTGCTGTGTGGCATGTGGCACCGTCTTGTTGAAACCACTTATCATGCAAGTCAAGAACTTCCATTTCGGGCAAAAAAAAGTTTGTTATCATCGCTTGGTAGCGTTCACCATTGACAGTAACGCTGCGATTCGCATCATCTTTGAAGAAATATGGCCCAATAATGCCACCGGCCCATAAACCGCACCAAACAGTGGCTTTTTCGGGATGCATTGGTAGCTGTTGCAATGCTTCTGGCTGATCTTCACTCCAAATGCGGCAATTATGCTTATTTACGTACCCATTCAACCAAAAATGAGCCTCATCGCTGAACACAATTTTTCGATAAAAACATGCGATGAACATTTCTAACCGAGCACGAATTTTGATAGTAAAATTCAATAATTTGCAAGCGTTGTTCATTTGTAAGACGATCCATGGTTAAATTGCAAACCAAACTGAAGCTGTTTGACAGTGACACAAGGTACTAAACACACGTCAGCTGTCAAAACCAGTGTTGCCAAAACCAAACCAGCTAAAAAATCACCCGTTATTTGTGAAAAATAAATTCTGTTTTAATAAAAAATACTAAAATATGCTGGTTACTCACGTTGACGTTACCATTTTCGGACACGGGTCTTGTGGCAGTTTTTTGCACATTTCCTCAAAATTAAACAAACCAAAAAAGCTTAACTAGGTTATTTAAATTAAATACAAGAAAATATCGGGTTACGGACAAATGACCGACAAAACTATTTCGACTGGTCAAAATGTCGATTTTTTTTTACTTTTCTGCAAATTTAAACACCGACTTTGTTCGTACAGCCTACTTTCAATTTCAACATTTTGAAATCTCGACTTGACGAAAAGTCGACTGACCTGAAAAAAGTCGAAAAAAATATCGACTTATTGGTATTTTTCCCAAACAAAAAGACGATATAGATCGACATTTTAACCAGTCGACATTTTCACTTATCAATATTTTTTCTGAACGTAACTTAACGAACAACGTTCTGCCTCGAAATATATAGGCAAAAATAGGGGACAATTGAATTATCTTGAAGCAAAACAAAAGGTTATATCACACAATTTCTTGTTCAACTTTAAATAATTGCTTAACAAGATGACATTGCAAAATAAGTTAACAATGATCATATCAAAGTTTAGAGAATAATGTTTACAAGCGCGCGCTTGTTAACATCATTCCCTAGCCATGCCATGCTCGGACGAACTTGTCGAGAAAAAAACTAATGGAGGCAGAAAAATCCGTGTCCAATCGACGACATGTCGAAGAAAACCAACTTTTGAACAAAACATGAACGCTGTTCAAAGCTTGGCCATGAGATTTGCGATTTCACGTTCGTGTGAGTTTTCATTTCTGATTTTCGTTATATCAAGAGGTAAACATTTCTGCAAAAGTTGTTATTTGTTAACGTGATCTTGTGTTCCTATAGTTTGAGTTGAATATTGTTGCAAAAGATAGAAGAGTGGTGAGAGAGAAATGAAAAGAAGCTAAAATGTAGCTAATTGTTGTTTGGATTGCGGTTGAGATGTTGGACATCTGTATGCCCTGTGGAGTCGGAGTGTAAAGTATGATCTGATCAAAATCTCGTCTGTTAAAATGTCAACTTTAAAAATATCAACTACTGAAATTTTGATTGATAAAATGTCAATTACTGTCGAAACTTTGACAATCGATATTTAAAGTCGACACTTTCAAAATTGGTAATTTTTTTTTTCTAGATTCTGATTAGTCGGTCTTTTAAACAGTCGAGGTTTGTTTTGTCGAGTTTATAAAAATCGACCTTATGGCGTTTATGTTAAAAAAGTCAAGGTATCGTACCCAAACCGAAAATATCAGCCTGCTTATAGCTATACACAAACTTTAAATTACTTATAATATTTTAAGCAAATTTAATACACATATGTTACAAAAAGTCGGTAACTCATGTTATTTTACGTTTTAAAAATTTAGGACATAAGAATTTTGTAAATTTTGAATAAAAATTACTTTTCGTACATTTCGTATTTATGCTTTTAGCTTTAACTTTATTTTGTCTGAGCATGTCTTGAACCTTTTTTTAAATCAAAAAAGTTATGTGCAATTTATTAAAAAAAAAACTATGTATAAGTCTTTCATTATTTAATGAGGTTTTATTAACTTTTCTTGCTTTATTTTTTTAAATTTCCTAGACCATAGGAAAAAGTTTTATGTGCAAAATTGTCAAATTTGGCTTAGTTTCCGAGTTATACCAAACATATTGAAATGTTACTATTCTGTTCGAAACACAAGTGTGAATATTCAAATAAAAATCCTTGAACTTTATTATTCATTATTAATAAGTATATTCATAAGCCTACTAAAGTACTGAATTGATTTTCTTTGAATTTTTTAACTTAAAATTTGTTTGGGTGTCATGAGCCGTGATAAAAAGTAAATTTAATAATTTAAAAAAAAAGAAGTAAGCGCAATAGTCTTTAAATAAAATTGAAATCAGTAATATAAAAACTTATTTCCAAAGCAATGCTTACGCTTATAATGAGGAGTATGTTCGAATTGATTTTATTTCTGATATATCATGGATACACGATATTATTAAAAGAACCATCAAAATTGTAACATTTCAAAATAAGACTTCGAAAACATGTCAATTTGTGTCAATCTTGTTTGATAAAGCGCTATAATTTAAACAAGATTTTTGCAAAATCAATCTATTTTTAATAATTTTAGATCATTACTCTTCCTTGTGTACTACATGTATTTATGTATTTTCCACTTAAATACACTTGAAAAGTATTTTTTTTTTGTTCATGCTCGCAATTTGTTCTTCTAATTTTAATTTCTTTTCATTTGTTGATTTATTTTTGAACGCCCTTATTAAAATAAACATTCTCATTAACGAAGATCAATGAAGAATTACAAAGTTTTGGGACTTTTTTGGAACTCTTTTAGTTTTGTTCCAAGAAAAACATTTAAGATGTACATGTTTGTTTGCAGTTTTGTATTTTAGAATATTATATAAAAAGTTTTGTGATGTGATGTGATGTAATAAAAAAAAAAAATTATCTGTTTATTATCTTTTGATAATGTGATGTCACACTGTACGTCATTCATCCTGTTCTATACCATAAGCTTTACCTAATACCTAAAGATATTTTTTTTTAAATCTTAAAATCGTCTATCCTAACTTCATAACCAAAACAACAACGATTCTCATTCAATGTTGTTATGTTATGAGAGATTTTTGGCTTCAACATATTTTAACAAAGCACTCTACAAAATTTAATTCTCTTAAACATATTGCCATGTGCCATTATCATCCATATTATTCCTTGTCACGTGGGTGTTGCTCTTATAACCTTGGTTGCTTCCTGACGACCGACGACAACGACGACGACGCCTACTTTGACTATGGCACCGACAACATCAGGAAAATGGGAGTTTGTTCTAATATCTAATTTCTAATGGGAGAAATGTTCATAATGGGAAATAATTAAATGACACATTTAATGCTTTGGAAAATTAACACAATTGCAAAAATGTACAAAACTGATGTCTGTTTAACTCAAGATTAAACATAAAAACAATTTAATTTAAGTTTAATGCAAAAGAAAAAAAATTAAAGGAAACATTTCCTTAAGATTGTAAATATGCCTGAAAAGATAACGAAAAAAGAGGGTAATGATTATTTCTTAGAAATAATTTCAGCGTATATATGTATGTATTTGTATGTATTGGTATGTGTAAGCATAGGTAATTATCATTAAAAAGTATAGTTGAAAATTTGATTATTTTTTTGGCAACAAAATTGGTGATGATGTATTTATTTAATTTTGTTATTAATTAACTTCCAGAAAATTAGGAATTAGAATAGTTTTGACCGCTTAAATAACTCTTAACGTGCCGTCACACCGTGCAAGTAAAATATGTACTTGCAGCAATTATTTGAAAAATTTCAATTTTTAAATATTCGTGCAGGTAAATTACTTGCTGAAACGACTTTTAACTAACTTGCAAGTAAAATTGCTGAAAGTACTTTTAAGGTCGTCACACCGTGCAAGCAATTAATTGCTGAAATTACTTGCTGAAATTAATTGCAGAAAGTAGTTGCTGCTGGTTATTTATTAGTTCTTGTGTGGACGGGTGTGGTTTTTGCCATTTTCAGTTCAGTTTCGTTTATTATTTCATAAGCAACAGATCAAAAATGAATAATCAAGATTTAGAAGGAGAAGTTTCTTACGAAGAAATGGTTTTTGAACAGAAAGAAGATTTGTTTAACTTTCTGATAAAAAACTTTACTGAAAAGTGTTATTGACGGTACCTTCAATAAAATATTTTTTAATTTCAACCTTCTCATTAATTGCTCCACCGAATCTAATCAAAATTTTGAGATTTATCTTACCAACTTACAGAAAGACACATTTGTTGCATTTTTGTTTAATTATAAGCAAGTATAACTATATAGGGAAAATTACGTGCCATCCAGTCGTTCCTCTATTATTGTTACCAAATAGCTACCACGCATTTCACGCATTTAAAAACCACACAAGATTCTGTTTTATATTTCAGCATTTAGAACAATAAAATGCGACTGATCGATGATATATTATTGAGTACGACCATTTTGGGTGCCATTCTTGTACTATACATCACTGATGACTTTCCAGGGGACGTTTTTGTCGGTTATTTTAATCGAAAAACATACGTTCGCTTGCAAGCAAGTAAGATACTTGCTTGCGCAAATCCTGCAAGTGGCAAGTACTTGTGGCAAGTGATTTACTTGCGTGCAAGTACTTGCAGGTACTAGTCACACCTAGCAAGTGTTTATTGCGCAAGTACTTGCAGGCAAGTAAATCACTTGCAGCAAATAATTACCTGCAAGTACTTTTTTGGTTCGTAGCGCACCAGGCAAGTTTTATTTGCTGCAAGTACTTGCTCGCAAGTAAATCATTCGCACCAATTACTTGCTTGCAAGTACTTTTTAGGTCGTCACATTGGGCAAATTTTACTTGCAGCAATCATTTTACTCGCTGCAAGTACTTTACTTGCACGGTGTGATGGCACCTTTAGGTGCCTTTATATTCTCTTAGTTGATCAATAATATTCCCCCTACACAAAAAAGGCCCCCATGATGTACCGGAAAATTATCGGGGCATTTCCTTCTTGAACTCGTCCGTGAAACTTTTTAGCACTCTGATTTTTAAAAGGCTAACACATTGGATTGAGGAGAAGAAAATACTAAATGAATTTCAAGCAGGATTTAGAAGAAACTATTCTACTATAGACCAAATATTTAGTCTTTTAAACATTGCGGAGAGCTTTAAAAGAAGAAAAAAGAAGCTTTACGCCTTTTTCGTTGATTTTAGAGCAGCGTTCGATTCAATCGCTCGAGAAGCACTTTTCTATAAGCTCTATAAACTGGGTATATCAGGTAAAATTGTTGCCTTACTGAAAGCGTTGTATGACAATAACGTTGCCTATGTATGGGATGGGGAGTCAAAATCTGAAGAGTTTTCAACACAAATGGGAGTGAAGCAAGGTTGTGTCTTGAGCACTTTACTGTTCATTCTGTTTATCAATGACATTGTGGAGGAGATAGGAGGAGGAATCAATTTTGGAAATAACCGGATACCTGGCCTTATATTCGCAGATGATATGGTTTTCCTATCAGAATCTGTAGATGGAATGCAGCGAATGATGAACCGTTTAGAGAGCTACTGCGAAAACTGGAACCTGTCCGTTAATTTGCAGAAGTCTAAAATTATGATATTTAGAGATGGAGGCGGCAGGTATGCAAACAACGAAAAGTGGATGTATAAGGGAGAATATGTTGAAATTGTTCGAGAGTACAAATAGTTAGGCGTTATAGTTACATCAAATCTCAATATAAGAAAACATTTTAAATCCAAGCTATCGGAAGCGAAAAGAGCTGTTTCTTCAGTGTGGGCACGTTGTATCGACAACAAATTCATTGAACATAGCTCAAAGCTTAAAATTTTCCACGCGACTGCAGCATCTATAATGCTTTATGGTGCACAAGTTTGGGGATTTTGCCAATACGATGAGGTGGAAAGGCTCCTCAGATATTTCTTAAAACGCATTTTTCGGCTGCCACTCTGTACGCCAAACTATATGCTGCATTTGGAAACAACTGAGCCTCCATTATTTGTAAGGACACTAAAACTGCATTTTGATTACATTATGAAGGTGATGGAAATGGACGAAACAAGACTTCCGAAGCGAGTGCTTAAGAAAATGTTGTCAACAAGGGGTAAATTAGTCGAGAGGTGGGAGGAGCTAGCTCTGGGCTTAGGAGAAAGCGTACAGTTTTCACCTGATATAAGCATTCCAGATTTGAGAGAGAAATTCAATTCGATTTTAGAGAAAGTAAGCCACTTTGCATATGAAAATTTTAAACAAGAAGCACAATCTTCTCAATATAGAATGATATACAGCCATCTCAATTTGGATCTTCGAGAGCAAACATACTTACTCAACCGCTGCCCTATAAGTATGATAAATGTAATATTTAAAGTTAGAGGCGAATTATTAAATTTGAACTACATTCCACATCGACCCGATCTGCCGATCCTATGTGACCTATGCAACCTCAAGGAAAGGGAGGATGTATATCATTTTATTGCCGTATGTCCTATATTGAGGGAGTTTCGTGTGAGGTACTTTGGAGTTGCTTCGATGGTATGGGACGACGCTTTGGAAGTCCTGAACGGAAAATTAGGCTGGGAAATACTATATAAATTTACGTCAACCGCACTTTAATATAGACAACGTATTCGCGAAGGAGACTTTTAAATAAATAGGAGATTTCAAACAAAACAAGAAATCAACTAAATAAAGTCTACAAAAAATGCCGATAAGGTTTGCTTATAAAGCTAATATCATGGGTCCTATTGATCGGATCATCACTATAAAAGCCTTCAGGGGAAGGAAAAATGACAGAGCATAATTTTCTATTTTTTAAAAGTTAATTGATATGTTAATGATCCAAACATATAACTAAGAAGCCAAGCTGATTTTAATCCCCCACCCCTCCCAAAGGCTGAGAAAAAAACCATCAGATTTAAGTATTTAATATAACGATTCATGTACCAATAAACCCTCATATTCAGATTATGGTTATACATCTACTACCAAAATTCGCTATCAGCTCTTGTCATATTAAGGAAAATATTTTAAAGTAGTACTGAACAAAAATTGAATAAAAAATCTGTGAGCTCCATTTTTTGCTTATAATTGGTTATAGCTCTTTAAATACAAAAAAAAAAACATGAAAAAATGCCACATAACAAATTTGTAGAATTTATTCTTCTTGTCCAGGAATTCATTTGTATTTTGTTGATAAAATTAAAAGCACGGATTTTATTTGTAAGAACCAGCACACTAATTTATTGAAGATAGCGTGGCAACCCTGTTAAGGATTGATGGTCGAAATTTTGGATTTAAACTTCCTTTATATTCAATGAACTTCAACGAACTGAAAAATAAAGAATGTCTTCTACGTTTCCATGTTGAAAAAAACCAACCCACACTTTTAAAAAACCTAATTTTGATGATGTGATGAGTTACCTTTCAGGCAATATCGTTGCCTAAAAGTGTAGGATATAGTGATTACTAGAACTTTTGAAAACAAATTTTGCAAAGAAAAAAAATTTACAAAAAAAGTGTGAACTCCATTTTTGTGTTGCTTATACTTGGTTATAACTTGTTGAATACACAAAATTAAAACAAAATAACATAAGGTCAAATTAAGGTTATTAAAATCAGATATTTCTGGAATGTTTACAACTTTATATGGAATAGTTCACCTTGTTAATTATTTATTAGATGTTTTTCTCTGATTGAAGGTGTTAAAATTGTTAAATTTGTCATGTTGTACCAAAAACAGATTTTCGGGTAAAATGTACAAAAAAAATGGTAAGAAATGGTTAAATTTTAATGGCTATATCTCTGTCAATTTTAAATAAAAATAACTTCTTGAACATGTCATATCAAATACTTCCGCCTTTTCTTTTTTTTTTGTTTTGGGCCTATCTAGTTCGAAAAAATCTTTAATTTTTTATTTTCTTTAAGCTTTAACATTTCCTGCTTTTTTATAAAATTTTCTAAGCCATCCATTTCGATTGAAAGTTTAATTTTGAACAAAAAGTTTTAAATGTAAAATTGCCAAACTTCTATAGCTTAGTTTCCGAGTTATACCAGAAATATTGAAAAGTGATCAGTATGACTATTATTTCTCAGAAACTCATGGGTGAATTAAGTAGCATTTTCAGTTTTAAGCATACTTATTGGTCAAACATTAATTGCATTGCACTTAATTGTTCCTGAGGAATATTCAATAGCCTGTTATTGGGCCAAATCTATAGTTCAGAGCATCCGAAAATTTCGAAAAATTATACAGCCTGGTTGCTAAAACAGTGCCTGAAAAGTTCTCTTGAACAAATTTTACTACTTTATGTGATGAAAACAACAAAATAAATTGGTCTTCAAGTATCATGAATAATAAAACAAACATTTTGGGGTTGGCAAGATATAGTTATAGTTACCAAGATGGCACAAAAAATGCTTATGATATAGATTTTATGTCCGAAAACATTCCACAGCGTTAAGCTTATAAGCTAAGATGATTATGAAAAAGACATGTGTTCCTTCCGATCTCATTCAAAAACAATAAAAAGAAGGTTCAAATACCAAAACATTTTTATGATAATTGTTAAATAATTCAAAATAAAAAGAATAAAAACATATTCCATTCACGTTGTTCATAAAATTCATCATAACTTTTTTACACAAACAGAAACCAACTAACAACAAACACTTCTGCGAAATCTACACAAAATTAACTTAAATATCTTTTACCGCATATACGCATTTACTCACAACAACAATAACAAAATCACATCAAATTCGCCCACATATTTTTCCTCTTTACTATTCTCATATATATATATATGTAGTTATAGTTATAACCAAACATTTCTTCCTTAAACTTATGGAGCAATGGGAAAATCAGAACATCATTCATAAATAAGTAAATCTCAAACCATAACATCTTCCACAATGACGTCAATCCTAAAAGTTTCTGGTTAATACTGGTTCAATACTTACGTACATTTATATACATAAATAGAATCCACCTATAGGTAAACTGACATATTTACTAAGTACTTCAGAATTTATGACGTAAATACCTCTTCCAATATTTCCAATATACGTATATAATTCATATAATATACAGATTATAAGCCTTTTTAATATAAAATGCGTGAGCCTTAATGCATTGAAAGATTTTAGAGATTAAAGGCTTACTTATTGCTTATGACAAATTTTTCAAAGATTTCATATTCAAGATATCATTTTATTTTGTAGTTGTTGGTACTATAAAGAAAATCACAAAACATATCCATATAACCAACTGGTTCACAATTGGTATCAATTTATGCGCATTATTCATGAACAAGGATACCACTACGTATTATATCAAATCCCTGAATTAATCTAAGAGTGTGTGATTTTTATTTATTATAATTTAAGGGATACTCTGTGATTTTATATTCTGTTTTTTTTTTTTTTTCTCAAGCTGAATCATGATTTTGCCTTTTTTTGTTTAATACCAGCTAAGCAAGATGTATTAAAAAGAGGATGGAGATTACTTGATTTTAGGTACAATAAAATTAAATTTTTAAGCAAATAATTTGTATTCTAGATGGAAACTTCAGGCTTGGATATAATTTTAAAAACTCTTAATTCCTAAACAAACAAAGTACAAATTGTTAGTTATAAAAAAAAATTAAAATTTGATTTTTCTGTAGGAATACCAGATATTTCTGAAAAGCTGTATTTAGCCGGTTTTTCAATTAAGTTTTGTTAGTAATATGAATGGATTGCTTCAAAATTTAAACCAAAAATCTGTTTGTACACTCTTCTTGTTTATTTTGTGATCAAAACTTCCAAAAGCACTTAGGAACAGAGGCATCACTTCTACTTGTGTTTTTATCAAAACACTAAGTGGCTAGAGCCAAGGTGCCCTCCCATCCATAAACTGACAATTAAGCTAAAACAACTTGAGTACTCTCCTCCTCCTCCTATTACAAACTAATTTAAAATTAAAAAAAGCCTCTGTCATATATAAGTCCTGAAATGACATGAAATTTAATAATAATGATAGATTTAACCTAGCTCGCCTCCCTTGTAATCAAAACTTTTGTCAAACTTTTATCCACACATTCTCATTAACTCACACTTCAATTCTTATACCAACTTATGTATCTATAAAGTTACATTTAATATTAATTGGTTTTCTCCGAACACAAAGTTAATGTTTCTCTATTCTTTTTTTTTTTGTTGTTTTTTTCTTTTGCAGGATGCTACTTGGAGCTTGGCCAGTTGGTGGGAAGAATGGACCCACGCTAAATAATAAAAATGGAAAATGTCGATTTTTATTATTATGCGGAGGATATACTGTATTTTTAATACTTGGAGCAGCAATGTTTTCAGCGATAGAAGCTCCAAAGATTGATGACATCACAAAACGTATTAACGATTTTCGCAATCAATTCTTGGAAAAAAATTCTTGCATTGATGGTGAGTTAGGATGAATATTCCAAAGAATGAATGTTTTTTTTTTTGTCTTAGTTGAATTATAGATAAATTGAAATGTTGAAGTTAAGCAATGTGGGAGTTTGGAAAAAATTTCAAATTTAGATACAAGGGTATCAAATGTTTTGAAAAAGGTAATAAGATTTGTAAGTTTAAATAATACTTATAAACAGAAGAGCTCCACTTTTTAAAATTAAATGTTATTGGTATGTATGTTCTCGAGAAATTCAGACATATTCTCGTCGAAATTTTTGCGAAGTGGGGATAAAATTATCTCCAAGAAAAGGAAAACTATCCAAATGTCGAAAGTGGTTTTCTGACAACATACATCTGACCAATTTTTCTCTACTTCTTAAACGTCAAAAAAATTACTCGCTTGGGGTTGCCGTATCAATGATAAATCTCAATTAAAATTTTCAAAGAAACGTTAACGAAACAAATTTAATATAATCAGTAATTTAAATGAACGTACCCAACTTCAATAATTAAGTCTATACAAAAATAGGGCTCTAAAAGTAATTTTATTTGGCAGAAACTGTAAACCATTTTTTACTTGCGATTTATTCCTGTGTAGGTCCTGGGTACATTAGGGTGTTCGTTAAAAAAATATCATCCTGGATGGACCTAAATCGACTCAAAATGAAGCAAACAAAATTGTTTTCTTTTTTTTGCATACTACGTGGTTCGCGTGAAATCTGCCAAAAATTTCAGTAGGTTGCAAGTAGACAAGAAAAATTCCAATGGAAAAGGACTAATATTCCCCCTTCTTGGACAGGAGGAAAAATTTTATACAAAATAGTAAAAAAAAATAGTTAAAAAATTCTTTTTGGGAAGCCAGAAGATTATTTTTATGATTTCTTTTCAAATTAAAAGTACAGGTTAAATAGGATAAATAAAACAAAAAAATTGGTACCATCATGAAACTTAGTAAAAACGTTTTATACATCATAAGAATGAAGATTCGAAAGAGTTAATACAAATTTTTCATATGGAAGGGTGTTTTTTTAATGGGTAGAGGGGGGGAAGTTGTGGTGTATCAAACTGAAAAATTAGCCTTGTTACAACCTAAGCATGTGACACATGTTTCTAGGGTAGTTTTTAATGCTAAATCAAATTATATCAAAACCAAGTCAATACGCCTTCCGAGAAAAAAATTATTGTCATTTTTATGTTAGCATGACTGTATTTTCAGTACAAAAGTTAAATATTACCGAAAACCAATTGAAAATAATGGTCCATTGGTGAAACTGAAAACAACGGTTCATTTGTCGTAAAAAACAATAATCTGAATAATCGAAAAAAATATCTGTGGTGAATAGGTGTTTTTTTTTTTGGGGAGTTGGATTATAGTGGGCGTATTACCATAAAACCTATAAGAAAATGGTATCACCATGAAACGTGGTAGAAATGTGTTCTGAACTGTCAAAATGAAAAACAAAAGAGTCTATAAAAATGTCTATACTAAAAGGGTGTTTTTATGGGTGCAGGAAAGTATAATACTTTATTTCAAAAATAAATATTGTTTCCAAAAACAAGTAACACCGCCTTTACTCAAACCCATGAAAACACATTTTCACCCTTGATATTTTTGTAAAATTCTTTTACTGTTCACTCTCTTAGTAAATGAAACATTTTGACCACGTTTCTTGAGGCTACCATCTTATTCAAAGAATTTCGAAAGATAACACCACACTTTTCAATTGCCTAAAAAAATACTCTTCCATGCAAAATATTTTTATAGACTCTTTTGATTCTTCATCCTTTTAGTTCATAAAGCATTTTTGCCTAGTTTCATGGTGGTACCATTTTTTAAATTGGTTTTATTGTAATAATCCCACTACTAACGGACCCTCCCAAAAAATATCTTTTTACCACAGATATTTTTTAGATCCCCTTATTTATTGTGTTTTATGACGAATGAACCATTGATGTCAAGTTTCACCATTGGACCATTATTTGGGTTATTTGGGTGATATTTAACATTTATACTGAAAATACAGCCACCCTAAGGTCGTATTGACTTGATATTACGAGTAGTATCATTTGATTCAACATTAAAAACTACCTTAGAAACATGTGTCACATGCTTGGGTTGATACAAGGTTAATTTTTCAGTTTGATACATCACAGTTTCCCCCCTCTACCCTTCAATAAAACACCCTTCCATGTGAAATATTTTTATAGACTCGTTTCACCAAGTTTCATGGTGGTACCAATTTTTTTTTATTCGAAGGCCTTTATGTACTATTTTACCTGTACTATAAGTTCTTTGAATGAATAGGTTCTGCGAAAATTGTTTTCAAATGACAAAATTAAAAAATAAAAATTGAATTTATCTTAAAATGTTGATTTAAAGAATTTTGTTTGCCAAAACTATACTTCAAAAAGCTTTATTTCAAAATAAACCATAAGAATGAACTTAAGGCTTTTCAAAAAGCTACAAAACAATACTGCAGGTGTTGCCATTGTTTTTTTAAATATTTTTTATTTCTATGTTATGTATTTTTTTTTATTGCTAAATGCTCTGAATTTTTGGGCAAATTTTATGCTAACAACCTAGTATGTAAAACAAAAATGAAATGCAAGACTGGATCGCACGTACTTGCTCTTATTTTTTACTGTTGCTTGGAACCTAAGAACTTTTGAAATAAGCAAGTAATAACAGAAAAATATAGAAAAAAAAAAAACATTTTAATCATCTTTCAATGGTACCAACAAGTAAAATAATTAGAGCTCAGAAAGAAAGTATGCCATTTGACTACTTGAAAAAATATCAATGTATGCAGAAAAAATTTAAATCGGTGGAGCGGTTTTTTTGAAAACTAAAATTTTACTAACATTTTCTAAAAAAAAATTCAGTACGCCAATTTTAAGTATTTTTGAATATATATTTATAGACCAAGTGACAAAAAAAAATCAACCCGCTTTTAAAATACTGAATTTTCAAAAAAAAAATGTTTTTTTAAACATCCAAAATTTTTATTTTTTTTTCAATATTTTTGTATGCAGTTTTATTGGCATTTGAGAGGAGCTTTTGCATAAAAATTCTGATGACAATCGGTGAGAAAATCGGAAATAAAAAAAGCCGTAATATGGCAGGTACCTCTAAAACCAAAATGGTTTCAATCGTTTTTGAGATAAATAAGATTTTCCTAAACGGTTGTATGGCAAGTACCGTTAATTTTTTCGCTAAATAAAAATCAATTTATCCTCTGGAGAATCACCAAAATGTTTTAAGCTCAAAAATTGAAAAAGACCCTATCGTTTGCTTCGCCTGCAGATCCAGATACTAACATAGACAGACAGAATTTTCCCAGCAACTTTTTTTGGAAATTTTTCGCACACATCCTGAACTTGTCCAATAGTACCAATGTACACTACATATATCACAAGTAAAACGAAAATTAAATAAACCCTTACAGTGACTTTAGGGGATTGAAAATAAAAATCTGAAAAAATTTGCGAATTTTTTGTTCTTCATTTGGAGCCGTCTTAAGCCCGCATCCAATTATAATGAGTAGGTTTCACTATTCCATTTGTCTGTCTGTCAGCCTACACGGCTGGATCGATTTTCAAAAAGCATGGTACATGCAAAGTGATTTTTGGTGATTCTATCCACACGCTACCTGCCACACAATTTTTTTTAGCAATAAAAAAAAATAATAAAAAATTCTCAAAAAATAGTTGTTAATGGTACCTCTAAAAGAACCATTTTTTCAATATTTGCTTGTATTAGAAGCTTACAAACAATATATAAATATTTTTTCCTACCAAAAAGTTTTAATTTATTTTGAAAATTTGATATCTCAAATGCGGATTGATATTTTTTTTTAATTTTATATTTATATGCAAATAAATAAATACCTAAGATATGCAAACCAAAAGTTTTCCTTAAAAAATGTTTTAAGGGTTTGATATATAAAAAATTATTTTTTAAAAAAATCGCTCCAACGATTTCAAATTTTTTCCCCATACATTAAATCTCCCGATGTAGCGGAAGACTTGAGCCAAAAATCGTTTTCAAACAATTTTCTCTGCGTTGAAATCAGTTGCGTGTATTTAAAGCCAATAAAACTAGTTTTTAAATAGCCTTCCCCCTAGATACATCAGGTTCAGATCTGGGAGTTCTGATTTGTTTGCTGAGTTCTCTGTGATGTTGGCTTTTTAAACAATCTATTTTAGACTTCGAGTGAAAATCATATAGTTTGGTGAAAAAACTGGCTCTTAGTGACCTGAAGTGCAAGACCAAGTACTTTGTTTGAATTTTACAGAATCATCACCTCTTTTGATAAACCTCGAACTGAAGTTCATTCTGTACACTTTTCGTTCTACCAGTTTTAAGCTAACCTAACAGGATTTTTATCTAACATGGTAGGAAATTATAGTTTTTGTGCATTGTTTTTGCCATTAATCCGAAATGATGTTCCAAATTTGCAATTTAATTAACTTTTCAAAAAAAGGATCACTACAAATTTCGAAAACCTTACATGCAAAAAAATTCATAATGTACTTACTGCTAATTTTACTGCAAAGATACCTTGACAGTTGACAGTCCTTTTCTCAGTTAGCTAGAAGTTTGAAGTACCTGAGGTCCCAAATTGAAATATTTCTTGAAAAGCATAAACAACTCCAAATTTGGAACCTAACTCCTTCAAAATTGTAGCACAATGAATACAAAAGTAGAAATGAATTTTGCGGCAATTTTCTAGTAGAGAAAAGGACATGTCATGCTGATTTCACAGTGAAGTTAGTAGTATAATGGTTACATCCACTATTTGATGAACTGCAAATTCCTGTGGTGATCCCATTTGGTCCAGGTGAATTTTATTGTAAGCTTCACAAACTTTTTTTTTTTAAACAAACTAAGCCTTACGCGGCTTAGTATTGAAAAACTTCATCCGAAAAATGACTTTTTATAGGCAGAGCAAAGATGGACACTTGGCAAATCTTGTATTCCATTACTACCCTAAATGTTTGTGCTTAAAATTTGAATATAAATATACCACTTTTTATTAAAATCCTAATATTATACTCGAATCGTCCCCCTTGCTAAATGGCCCTATGCAATTTGAAAATTGAAAGCAACCAAAATTAAACGTTAAGCTTTTTTGTATACCTTGTTTGTAATGCTAATAAATACAATCCAAAAGGTTAAATCAAATATTTGTTCGTTATTTTCTGCCACCGGGAAAATGTAAAATCCATCCATGACTGTGATATACATATTTTGCTCCCAAAGAAGCTTTATTCAGTTCTTAGTCTGAGATAGTATTCCCCATAAGAATCTTGAATTAGCAAATCTCTCTAATCATGACTGTCAGCTGGAAATATTATAAACGAAAAAATGTCAACACCGTAATTATTTCATTTACTAAGTGTACCAAGTGCCAAGACAAAGCTTATATTAATGTAACCAGATCGCCTCATTCTTAAATATACATGAATTTTTCTTAGAAGTATTAGCTAAGCGCTGTTTGAACTTGAAGCTGTTATCACTATTCACCTACATATTTCTGTGTCCCATCAGCGTTTTTCTGGTATATTTTTGTTTGCTATTCTTATTGTTTTTTTTTTATTTTGTATTCATTTTAAACCGCCATGTGGTATTCAATTAATTGGATTATATTTTTTATAAAGAAGAAAATAAAAAAAAGCAGAAGATAAAGCTGGAGTACTGACCGCCATGTATTTGGAACTTACTGATGGCCAGTTGTCCGTTTACTGGGGGTAGGTGTTTAATGAAATCAGTTCATTTCCAGCTTTGAACCCTTTAAGATTCGCGTAAGTTGCATCGTTCGTGGTTGTCGTCGTCGTCGTTGTCCGTAAAAGTGCCACTCTTGTGAGTCGAGAAAAACAAAATAGTTTCATTAAATTCTTGCGAAATGAAAACAAAATTGTAAACCACAAGTGCATCTCTGATAGTGTCTTGATTTTTGTTATAATTTATGAGAACCGGAACAGTTCGTTAGGAGACGGTCTTTTCATAAATTGTGATTTATGAGTTTTATAATTTTTTTTTTCTTAAACACAAAATATGCAATTATAATGGTTTTGCAAACGAAGCGAATTTATCTTGTGTAATTTAACATTATGCGAAAATATCTTTTGAGCATTATTTGTTGTAAAAATAAAGTTGTAATGTTTGTGTTATGATTTATGAATAAGATATTATCTTATCAAATCGTAGTGTAAAGATTTGTTGTCTCTGTGACAAGCAGATAAGAATATTATTTTTTAAATTTTACAAACTATGGATTGAAAAGCCATCGAAAGTAATTTAAAATATAAATTCTTATCTTCATCAGTTATACGCATTTTTGTTCAACTATCAATAGCTATGATGAAAATGGACCGAATTTCTTACTTGCCAAATAAAATTCGTTCCATATTTTTTTAATAATGTTTCGAAAATTTCTACTCAATTTTTTGATAAGACTTAAATTTTTGTTTTTACTTACTCGTATTTTTATACGATTTTTAATTGATCGTTCTTTTATATACAGTTCAGTTCAGTGAATGGGCTTTGAGCATTTTTGATGGAGATAATTCTTGGCCTCCTCACTTTTCTAAAAATATAATTTTGTTTATTTGAATTATAAGGTCTCAGAATATTTATATTTTAATTAAGTGATACCAATATTTACACTATCTGGTGAAATATGGACATAGAGTAGGCAATGTTGTTGTCCTTTAGACAAGTTGCGCAGGTTTAAAACCTCCCAGAAAGTCCCTATGACCCAGCACCCACAATCGTTGATTATTATTGAAATACTGAACCATCTCCCTATGTGCTATTATAAAGTTTGTAGAAACAGAACTAAGAGTAATGCAGCTGGCTGTCAGAGCTCTGAGAACATGTGGGTATCTGAAGTTTATGTACTTTACATACTCGTATATCATTTTTTCTTAAGTAAAGATAAGGCTGCATTAGTAGCCAAAAATGCTCCTGAATATTTGTTTCTAAAAAAGGTATCATAACATTATCTCGAATCGTTATCATTTCGAATTCCAAAATATCGAACGCCAAAATCTTGAACGTGCCAAAATCTCAAAGGACAGTATCTTGAAAATGAAAAAAAAAAATTAATCTAGAATTATTGAGATTTAAAATTCCTAAATTAATTAAAAAACTTTCAAAAAAGGTTGTGAATCCAGGCATAGCCCAGGAAAATTAGACAAAAAAATTGCGAAACTACAAAAAAATTCCGATAAAGCTGAATTTTGGTGGAGAGCTTTGTTTTGACGTATCAAGCATTTCCTGAAAAGTTCACTAAATTTGGGTCGGGGCTTAATCTTATTTAGGGGGGGGGGGGTTAAAAAGGGTAAAATTTTGTTTGTTCTTAAATTCTCAAAAGCTAAAGTGGTTTTGAAAAAATGTGAAGGCAAAAAATGTACCTTATGTTATTCTACATAAAAAAAATTAATCTACTTTTTCCATACCAGCAATTGATTCTAAGAAAATCATGCCAGAACTTCTCTTATTCAAATTTCATTTATCGATGAGCAAAATTTTTTGTGTGATTTGAATTGGGCTACATCTCCACTTCATAAAAAATCAAGTATTTGGCGTGCCCGGGGTAAGGAGGAGACCACCATCTTGAAAAAGAATGTGAATTGGTTTTTGTTCAACAACTCGATGATTTTTCCTTTTTCAACAAAATCATGAAAAATTACATTTAGACAATAAAATTATCTAAGAAATGATCTAATAACGAACAATATAGGTTTATTATAATAATATCTCAGCAAACATAATTATTTTCAAAAATCTAATAAGTTAATATATTAAGGCTCATACAATTTTAGACAAGATTATGATATTTTTTTCGTAGAAACAACAGATTTCAAGAAAATCGTGCACAAGCGTTATAATAAGAGCTTTTCACTGTTATTATTTTATTTTATTCATTTTGCGTTGATGATTAAATAATGGGTGATTTTTTAGCTGGTTTGGTTTTGGCAACACTGGTTTTGACAGCTGACGTGTGTTTAGTACCTTGTGTCACTGTCAAACAGCTTCAGTTTGGTTTGCAATTTAACCATGGATCATCTTACAAATGAACAACGCTTGCAAATTATTGAATTTTACTATCAAAATTCGTGCTCGGTTCGAAATGTTCATCGCGCGCTGCTTCCATTTTATGGTCGGCATTCTCGACCTTCTGAGCAGTCTATTCGGAAGATTGTGACCAAATTTCGCACCAAATTTACTTTGTTGGACATTAAACCACCAACACGTTTACGTACTGTGCGTAGTGAAGAAAATATTGCGGCCGTATCAGCTAGTGTGACAGAAGACCGCGAAATGTCGATTCGGCGCCGTTCCCAGCAGTTAGGCGGAAGGATTTGGGCGTAAAGCCTTTTAAGATACAGCTGGTGCAAGAACTAAAGCCAGCCGACCTACCACAACGCCGAATTTTTGGTGAATGGGCTCTTGGAAAGCTGGCCGAGGATCCGCTTTTTTATCGAAAAATTGTGTTCAGCGATGAGGCTCATTTTTGGTTGAATGGGTACGTAAATAAGCATAATTGCCGCATTTGGAGTGAAGATCAGCCAGAAGCATTGCAACAGCTACCAATGCATCCCGAAAAAGCCACTGTTTGGTGCGGTTTATGGGCCGGCGGCATTATTGGGCCATATTTCTTCAAAGATGATGCGAATCGCAGCGTTACTGTCAATGGTGAACGCTACCGAGCGATGATAACAAACTTTTTTTGCCCGAAATGGAAGTTCTTGACTTGCATGATATGTGGTTTCAACAAGACGGTGCCACATGCCACACAGCACGCGAAACAATGGCGCAATTGCGAGGCGAGTTTGGTGAACAGTTAATTTCACGTTTCGGGCCGGTCAATTGGCCGCCTAGATCGTGCGATTTGACACCATTAGATTATTTTTTGTGGGGGTATGTCAAGGTTAATGTCTATAGGGACAAGCCCGCTTCGATTGACGCACTGGAAGCCAACATCCATGCATTCATTCGTGAGATACCGGCCGATATGTGTGAAAGAGTATGCCAAAATTGGACTCAGCGGATGGGCTACCTGAGACGCAGCCGCGGTCAACATTTGCATGAAATTATCTTTAAACATTAAATTGCAAGGTTCAAACTATCAATTCAAATAAATATTTCATTCATTTTTTCGAATTTTTTGTGTTTTTTTTTTTTTTAAAGTTCTAAGCCTCTTAAAAAATCACCCGTTAGATAGAGAGCGTGTTTGTGGGCGTTTTTCTCAAAATCTGTTGCACCTACAAAAAAAGTCATCTTTTTTGTCCAGAATTTTATGGACATTAATATAAACTTGTTAGATTTTTGAAAAAATTATATTTGCTGAGATATTAACAAAAAACTGTTATTTATCTATTTACAATACAAAATCCAAAGTTTTACTTTGACACACTATAACTTCAAGATTAATAAACCTATAGAGATTGTCAAGAGCTCATTTTTTAGATAATTTTATTGTCAAAATGTAATTCTTTCATAATTATTAACTATGTTGTTTCTTTCTTTTTCAAGATGGCGGTCTTCCCCTTACCTTGGGCACCCCTAAAACTTGGTTTTATAAAGAGAAGATGTATCCAAACTCAAATCGTACAGAAAATTTTTCTCATCATTCAATGAAATTTCAATGATTTTTGTAACAAAATTTACTTCACCGTAAAGTTTTTGCAAGATTTGCTCAGAATCTATTGCTTGTAAAAAAAAAGTAAAATTATGTATTTATATTTATAAGATTCGCGTGCGCAAAGCTTCAGCATTGTCTCAAAAATGAATGGTTTTTTGAGATTTAGCTTTTCGAGATTTTTGTAACATTAAACTTTGTATTTGAAATTTGTGTTTTCGAGATTTTGTTGGTTAAAATTTTTGTTTGAAATGTCTTGTCCTTCGAGATCTTGGTTTTTGAGATATCGGGATTGGTCTAGCATGATATCTAGAAAACAATGATAGCAAAAATCTCTAAAGTATAAATCTCAAAAAATATAATTTTTGAACTAATAAAATTTCGAAAACAAAAATTTTGGGAACATAATCTCGAATTACAAAAATCTAAAATTGAAAATCTCAAATGCAAAATCTGTAGAAAAAGTACAATTTTTTGAGAGAATAGTTATAATTTGCGCGTAGACCTGCCTGATCAGAATGCAAGATGGACCTGGAATAAATGTTAAAAATGCTGCAGTAAAATCATAAATTTGTTCACCTCTTGCAGCAAATTATGGATGTCAAAATGCTGCAGTAAAAACTAAAAGTTTTTCAACTCTTTCAGCATTTTAACATCTAATTCAGCTCCGTCTTGCTTCTGTTCAGGCAGTTAGGTGGAGCAAAATTTATTTGGCCTGATTCTTATGGTCAAAGGACTTTAATTCTCTTCTTGGATACTTTTTATCGCAATTCCGTTGCTCCGTTGAGGTTACGTTCTAAGGTTCTGTCACACTGTTGGCATGTCTCGATTCACTGCTTCTAGTTTATAATTTTATATAGCTCATATTTTTTTTCGTTTTTGATATTTGTTTCATTTTATTTATTAAATTTTTATTTAGTTTTGCCAAAAAAGGTCAATAATTCAATTAACTGAACATAAAACGTGTGTTATCCATAGACTTAATTTTTAAAATAACCTAAAAAAAATTGAATTTCATTTTTTTGTTTCTCACACTTCATAAATATCTTATATTTTTTTAATGGTAGAAAAAAATTGGACAAAAAGGCTTAAAAATTGCACAAAAGAATACCGTTTTTGCCGAGTTATTGTAAAAATTGAAAATTGAGTTACCTAGTTCTTGCAGTTGGTTCTTGCAGATATGGCCTCCTGATTGCAAGAACTAAGTTACTTGCTTTTTTCACATTTTGAAGTAAGCTTTTTTTCTACCAGAGAACGATGAACATTTTTAAATTTTCTTTTTTAGTATATCACAAGTATTTTTCACTTGGCTATGTCAGCATTATATTGTGTGAAAAGTCTATTGAACTATGTTTGATAAAATCTTTTTTTGCAGAGATATTTTAAATAAGAGAATACTCAGTGAGTTTATTGCAATTAGGTGACAATATTATTTAAGTTTAAACAATGTAAAACACCTTAAATAACTTCACTTGAATAGCCACAAAGTTTGTTTTCTTTTGTTTAAAAAACCACTCGACTTTAAACAAAGTAACAAAATAAAAGCAGCAAACAAACGCGCAACTAATCTGAATGTATTCCGTAGCTTGTATGCTTCATCATCAGCAATCACGACTAAGCGTTGGCGTTGAAGAAAATTAAAGTACTGTTTCTCCTGCTGGACTGTATGACACCTCAGTTCCTAAACTGTGTTTCAATTTTGAGGGTTCCACGAATTTCCTGAAGTAAAAACCATAAATATGTTTCTAAGTGTTTCAAAAAAAAATCAAGTGAATTTTGGTGAAAAAAAGAAGAAAACCACCAAATTACGAAAAAATACTACAAACTAGCAGAATTCACCGAACGTTTTAAAAGAAATTCTAAAAGTTTCTAGTAATGTGAACTCAATCGGCTAGAAGGCTTCGGGCCCATAGCATTTATTTATTTCTGTAGTTTATAGATTTTGTATTTAAGAAACCTTCTTCTTAGCCATGATCAAAATGGTCCAGAATTTCTTAACAAGAAGGCGATTAAGTTAATTAATGGTTCACTCGGGCGTATACGTGTTTTTTTTATTTCTTTGAACTTTTAACGAAAATTTTATTTAAAAATGCAGTTGTTCGTCCCTACTTGTCAGAAGCCAGTGACCATTCTCTCAAAAAGTCAAGGATGAATTTAGTTGAATTTTTGGTAATAAACGTGCTAGTGCCCCACACAAACATTCGATAATAAAAACCCTTGAGCTAAATTGTTCTTTAAAAAATGGTACGAGTACATATTCAATAGCCTGTAAAAGTATTCACCGTTCATTAAACGTTTGTTATAAAAATACTTTTCTGGGTGAAAATATCCTTATTAACTATTAAATTTGAAAAAAAATATTGTTATTTTTCATGACTTATGAATTAAAATTACTCAATCAAGTACGCCTTTTTTATACTCACAACAAGAAGCCAAAACTTTCAAAAAACAGTTTACATTTTAAAGAAATGACCTTTTGAAATTTTCAATTTTAACAAACAGAAAATGCAACAAATTATTGAGTGCCAACTTCATACAAAACGAGAATGTATCCAAATATAATCGCACTCCTTTGTCACACATTCTCAAGTCCCTTTTTTAAAGGCTGTTATGCAAGATCCAGTGCTGGATTAGTGATATTCATGTAGTTCGTAACGTCATAACCAGGATGCATGGGTATTTTATTTATGTCTAAAGCTTATTAATCAAATCTATTAGCACTATTCATCAGTCTAATGATTGGTACTTTGATTCTTGAATTGTTAGAAATAATTTAGGGAAAAACTTATTTCTTTTCACCTTAAAACGATACACTTTTTCAGGGGTACTGCCTTTTGATATTAAATGTCAAATCATATTCAAGCTCTTCATATGAAAAGTACTTTTATGAAAACCATTCGAGCTTAGTGGAAAATTGAAGAAATCCTCAATTCCTGTTGACAACAAGTACACTGGAAAAATGAAAGCTTTTAGAACTTAAAATGAAAAAATATACTTAAAATATTTTGTCACTGTGTCATCACTTACACAGAAATCCAGCCATGTTTGAATTCTGGTAAAAAAAACAACACTGTTCTGCTGGATTCTGGGATAAATGACACTCATTTATTACATCACCAACGTTAGTTTTGGTCCATGAGGCACGGCATGCGGTGGGAAAGGAAGAGAAATGCTAAAGGTTAAGTAGTGTGTTCCTTCGTAAGTACAAGTACACATGTTTGATTGCACAAAAGAGGAAACTTTGCAATAATTATTCTACAGGATTTGCTCCTCCAATATGCATGAGCAAAACAAAAAACCTCAACATCTAAAGAGAAGAGTCAGAGTGGAAAAATATGTAGTCCTCTCAGCGCTCTGAAGTGCTTCGAGCAAAAACTTTTCAATTAGATTTTCAACATCCCTCTTATATGGAGTAGGAAGGGAATGCATACAAGTGTTGTGCGGAAAATTTGTATAAGGTAGATATATAAAAGAGTTGTGTTTTGGATTTGGGGATGGAAATAGGGAGAGATTTTATATGTTGTTGCAATAGTGGACCATGCCAAGTAGGGTTTGACTTAAATAAATTAATAACTGAGAAGACTGGTCATTAACTTTTATTGTGAATTTACTCGTATTCTATGTTGACGGAAGTGAAACGAGGGACAGCAATCAAAAACTTTTTATCATCTCCCATGGCATTTTCATATATCTGTACCTAGAAACTTACAATAACAAAATGTTAACATAGAATACTTTCATAGATGATTTGGTTACTAAATATGTCTTCGTAGAATTTTCGATCCAATGAGAATGTTTGACACGATATTTTTGTCTTTTGTATAAATGGAACTTGTTTATCATAGAAAATAAATTGTCTTTGTCACAATTTGTTGAGATTTACGTGTTCTTTGTAAAGTGGCTTTGATTTGTGGACTTTATAGTTGTTGAAGGATTATTTTGTCTAGATTTGAAGTACTTGTATCATTTTTTTGACCAAATTTAAATTATTCATCAAATGGGCTTAAGTAATGTGTACAATCCTTATCACTTGAGCAAATATTTACAACTTGAAAACAAAGCATATTTGATACAAAATCAACCTCTAGATTTTGAACAATCGAGGCATGTCAGTCTTTTTTGTTAATAAAGTGACGAATTTCACAGTCTTTGGGGGCCATGTTGTTTTGGTGACGTCTGTCAAATCTGTTGTTTATTATTAAGTCACTCATGCACAATTATCGTGGCAAAATGCACGACTTGGTAGCACGCCCAAATGATAAAACCTTATTACCAAAATGAATGCTGTGTGAAATAAGGCAATAGGAAATAAAGCCTAAACGAAAAAATTAAATAAGCCCCTAAAAAGTAGTAATTTTTTGTAATTTAACCATGCACCAATGCTATACTAACTTCATATCAAGTAAGCATAGTACCACCTCAAAAAAGGATACAAACTGTTTAAACTGAATGGTTAATGTCTAAACATTTCATTTGGTTAATTAGTCGTAAAAAATTATTGATCATTTCGAGTTTGTGATTCTATGTTTTCTATGTTTTTCGAAAAGTGGTAAAAACTTCTTAAATCTAAAATTGTATTACTTAATAATTTTCATTAATTAGTCGTTAATTAGTTATGACACATTAAATTTTTCTATGTTTTCTATTTCATTATCCTGAATTCGTATGAATCAGCAAGGAGCTCCAAGAAAATTCTTAGAACTTATTCTATGAAATTTTAATTAATTAAGAATAATTTTTCTTTACTTAGCCAACGATTGTATGTGACTATTTTAAAATTGTCGTGTAATTTTGTATATGTTTTTGTTTTAATTCCTTCGTTAAAAAATACATTGAAAACACCGCACGAAAAATTTTTCAAATAAATTATCGACTTATATATTCATATATTATATTCAGTTAAGTTGTTTTTAAACCTTTTTAAGGTGATGCTTTGATAACATGATATCAGAGGACCCAAAAAAACATAGAAAACATCGATTATGATTAAACTCAACTTTTCACAACTAGAATAATTAAGTATAAGAAACTTTGAATCTTTTTCGAGTTATTTCAAGTTAGCAATGCATCCAAAAACATAGAAAACATAGCATACAAAATTGTTTTTTCATAACTAGTTAACGACTTGTATATGGTAAATTATAAAGCACTAAAATATTTAACTGTTGAAGGTTTTACCACTTTCAAAAAAAAAAAACATACAAAACATAACATGAAAAATTGATTTTTTCATAACTACGAGTAGTTAACAATTTACTTACGGTTAATTATAAACCACTAAGATATTGAATTGTTGAAGGTTTAACCACTTTTCAAAAAAAAAAACATGGAAAATATAGATCATTAAATTCGAAACTGTCACAACTTATTATTAACGACCAATTTAAAACAGATTATGCAACTACCCATTTTTCGAGCCGTGGAAGTTGCTTTGCTTACTCGATATCAAATTAGAAAGCACCCAAAAAACATAGAAAACACTTATTTACGAATTATTAAGCCCCAAACCATAAGGTAAAAGAAATTTTTTACCGATTTTCGACAGGGTGTTTTGCTAACTAGATACCAAGTTAACAAATTTACCAAAAAAACATAGAAAACATTGAATGACAAATTCAAAATTGTCACGACAAATTATTGGCAAATTATCCTTATATCCCTTTTTTGATTTGTCAAAGTTGCTCTGCAAACTTGACTCTCATTCACCAACCCCTACTATTTTTTTTTTTTATTATTATTTATTTTCCCGTGGGTAGGTGCAAAGCCTGCATATCAGGCTCTGTGAGGACCGAAAAACGCGTGCTCATACAAGTGTGAGATTCTTACTACACTAAAACCACCTCCACTTCCCGATTGCAACTAAAAACTTATCTAGCAATTTATTTTTAACGAAGTTAAGTAACGTGGTGCAGGTTACTTTCCGGTGAAAGTTCCTGCTCAACCCGTGATTTTAAAGCGGTTTTCTGTTCACCGCACCAAGTCGGAAGGTTTTGTTCTTCGCAGACGGCGTACTAAATTCGACTCGTCAAGAATGTCAATAATCGTTAAATTCTATGTTTTCGCGCGAAACATTTTATTTTCGACAGTAGGAATCCCGATATCCCTGTGAAGATCTTCGTTTCTTATATACCACAAAGTATTTACAAATGACCTAAGCAATTTATTTTCAAACATTTGTAAGTTATTTAAGTTTGTATCGCAGGTACAACCCCAAAGTTGTATACCATAAGTCCAAACACGTTTAAGCACCTGTCGGTATAAAATCAATTTATTTTCAATACTAAGCTTTGAATATCTACCGAGTAATAAGTTTATATCTCTTAATTTACTTTTAAGTTCTTTGCAGTTCTTTTTCACGTGTGGCATCCATTTTAATTTCGCGTCTAGAGTCTTTTCCAGATACTTTGCCTCATTTGCAAATGGAACACGAGCGGTATTAAGAAAGACGGGTAATCTATTTATTTTTGTATACGTTAAGTCCACGTGGACTGACTTTTGTTCACTGGGCGCTATTCGCCATGTTTTTGTCCACTCATTAACATTATTAAAAGCATTTTGTAATTTAATTGTAGCTTCGCTAATCGTTTTGCTTACTGCTAGTATTACAGTATAATCAGCAAACGTGGCTACAATAGTATCTTCAGTTTGAGGTATATTGCGTGTAAATAAAAGGTACAGAACTGGACCTAATACACTTCCTTGTGGTACCCCAGCCACTATTTCTTTGAAATCAGAATAGTCATTTCCGTGTCTCACACGAAAAAGTCTTTCATTTAGATATCCGTTTAGAATGTTGTAAAGTCCTTCAGGCAGAATTTGTCTTACTATGACGGATTTACACGAGTGAGAAATTATGCCATTTAATGTGGCAAAATAATAGTAAATAAATCACATGTGTTTACACGAAAGCAAAATAACGGAGTTTTGATGCTCTGTTGTTATACTGGCAAGAATGAGCAAGTTCAATCTTTGTTGTGTATTGTCATTATTTTCAAAATGATGTTACTGTGCATTTACACGGCTTCATTTCAATGACAGTAATAAATGCAAGTTGGCTCTATCATTTATTTTATGACGACTATCATCTCAAATTTTCTAAACCATTTACACGATTAATCACGATCATTAATGGCTTGAAAATGAAACAATTTATGACATTTTGTCACTCTCATATAAATGTGGTATAACTTAGGAAAGAACAAACAATTTTTAAGCCATTTTAAGATTTATAGGTAGAATTTTAAAATATATATGTATGTAGGTACCAGGTCAAAATTTAATGGTAATTTTAGCCCCTTTTTGTGTTCAATGTTAATATTATAGGTCATGCATCATTTATTGTTATTGTTTAAAATAAAATTAAAGATTACATGGATTTCGGTAGCAACTAAATGTAATTAAATGAATGGCGACGCACGCCAGACGCCTGTCAGTATCGATAAAGAATGCGGGGCAATATATTTTTTTTTTTGTTTAATTATTACTCGTATTCTTATTCCCCCGATAGTAGAACACTCATTATATTTCAATAATCAAATTGCATTGGCATCAAAAGAAAATATATCAATTTATGCCATACGTACATATTTACATGTATGTATAGCCTTATGGAATCGATTTAACGCCTATTGGCTATATTAGTGTGTGGGAAGGGTAATTATTTTTTCCTACCGAAATCTTGTCAGTGTAGGACTATATACATGCATATGTACATACGTAGATATACATATGTTCAATAGGGGGCCCAAGCCTTTTAAGAGCCCAAGGCTCCATTTAATATGATATGACATGGTATGTGATACATGTTGACTTACATACTTTTGGTTTGTTTACAGAAAGAATATACTGCGTAGGTATGCTATTAGAAGTTCCAGAATTCGAAAGAAAATTGCCTTATTTTGATAAAATCTTGCTAAACACTTCAAACTATCCAGCTTGTGGAATAACTTACGCCACAATATCTGTGTCGAATATATGAAGTTTGGAATTTGAGCTCTCGAGCAGCTTTGGGCTGAGGCCATGCATATCATTATTATTGAAAATTGTGTTTCTAGACAAACGCAGTTTACTTTTTACAATCATAATAATTCGACAAATAGGAAGTGAGACTCAATCATAAGAAGAATACAAAATTATAAATCATTTGATGAAGTAAACTTTATGTTTCTATACATATCTTATCTGCACTAGAAATGGTGAACTATTGTCTTAAAAGTTTTTACCAGTATTTTGAGTTAACTTGACCCTCAAAGGGTATTTCTCTTTTCACAAAAAATAAGTCCGCTCCGGAATCTTTTTTTTGAAGTTAATAGGCAATAATAATAAGCTATCATTATGTCTATAGTGGCTATAATGAGTTTCTTAATCATCTGATCTATAAACAAAGCACTGCATGTGATATCTTATATTACTACACAAGAATCTTTTGTCAAGGTTACATTTATTTCAACACAATCAATTTATATGAAACTAAATAGAATTTCGTGCTTCTTATTAAAATTGGAAAAGAAATATTAGCTTCTATTCTAAAGGTTATGTGTTTATATTGAAAGAAATAAGATGATCCGATAAATCTAGCCCTAGTCACGTAATACCTAACTTGTCTGCAAAGTGAATAGAATAAATCTGTAAAAATTCTTTGGTTCAGGTTACCCAAATACGATAGTTTTCGAACCTTTATTTACGTGATGACCTAACTACTTGATGATAATACATAATTGAAAAAAAGGTCAACAAATTTGAGATATTTAAAACCACCTCCCTTAAATTTCAAATTACATATGCACCCCAAATTGGCCTTAAGAAATCGATATAATTTGAAAAATTTACTAAGGATAAAATATTTTTCTATTCTTTTTTCTACAACATAAAATTATTCACCATCATAAAAAATATCATCCTGATTCATAGAAAACGATTTCTTAAACGTCTGTTTTCTCGTTTTCATTGTTCAAGTTTAGATTTTGATGTTACGTAAACGTACGTTACTCTAGGTATTTGGCATTTAAGCTTGACAAACTTAATAACCAATTTATAATCCAGTACCAAATACTTAATCACAATTTTTATATGAAGGTAGCTAGTTGTGCAATTAATTGGGTATGCAAATTTTTGTTTGTCAAAGTTTTAATTTTAAAATAGGGTGGAGCCTTTTAAAGTATTTTTGTAGTTGCTCTGTATACCCACTATAGATAGCACAAGTGTTGCTATCAAAAAAAATTCGGTTTTAATCAAAAAATCTAATATTATGTTGATGGAGAAGTTTAACGAGGTGGGTTTTGTCATGGCGTCATTTGCACAATGGGGTCACTCTGTATAAGAGTGATGATAAAAAATTGAAGTACATAGGCAACGTGCAAAAAATGCTTGGTTTCTCAATGCGTGTAGGATATATTCGATATGAAAAGTGTGTGTGAAAGGTGACCGACAGTTTGATATATTTAATAGTGCTAAAATTAGGTTAGGTTATTCTTAATTACGTATAGGTATATACTACACATACATCCATAATATGTACAACTTGCTTTGTGCAAGTTAATGCATTTAGTACTAAATTGAATTCGAGATTTTGATCAAATCTGACAAACTTAAACTTACTACTTAGCGTTTATTGGTCGTGCATGCTACTTTATTTGTGAATGTAGGCATATTAACTATGTCTGTTCGTATATGGCAAGTTATAGATACATTCAAAAAAAACTAAACTCGATAGGAAAGACGAAAAAAGTGGATCTCACAATTCTGTCTGCTGTTCGGCTACAGCCTAAACGGCTGGATTGATTTCCTTCAAGCTTGGTTAATAGGTAGTGATTTTTGGGGGAATAGGTCATTATTCTGTATTCCAAAACTCTGTTTGGCCAAAATTCTGTATATGGATACAAAATTCTGTATGAACATAACTCTTTATTCCATTATTTAGCGTTTTCGTTATTCTGTATTCTAAAATTCTTTAAATCCAGAATTCTGTATTTCCAATATTCTGTAAATCCAAAACTCTGTAAGTGACTAAATTCAGTTTCCAAAATTCTGTATTTCAAAATTCTATAAATCTAAAATTCTAATATTTCTTCAATGTAAATTTATACATCCCTCCCCAGGAATATTTGGATGATTGTTTCCCAAGTTCTTAGTTCCAGTTGTACAAATGTGGTTCATATTTTAATCAGTGGCTTAGCAAGTTTTACTGGCTTATTTCTGAGGAATTACTGAGGTTCAACGATATCCATCGTTGGTTTTTTTTAAGTTCTTAGAACCGAAAATAACGATACCTGCTATACGAAACTTTCTTTCTTTCTTTCTCGAAAACGGCTTTACAACTTTTGTTAAAAAAAATTAAATAAATTACTTTTTGTGAAGGCTGTCTTTGGGCGAAACACCATAGTCCGAGAAATTTGTATACATGGTACGTCCCACAGCATCATTTTTCTTTTTAATTTTCGATTTTTTAAACGTGGTGGCATTAATTTTAATCCTTTTTTTGCGTGAAAGTTCCCAAAAATTTCAAATAGTATCGTGTATCAAATTTATCAAAAAAGTATTTATTTTTAAAAACTCAATATTTTGAAAACTACTTTGTCGATTTATTAAAACTTAGCATTTAACCATTTTTAAATCACTTTTTAGATTATGTAGGTCATTGACTAATTATATATGGACTGCCAGTCGTTTGTTTTTCTCATACAAAAGCTCAATTGAAAAGGGTTCAGCTTCTCCTTAGCAACATAAGAGCTCCCGTCGAACATGCGGCGAACAAAACAACTATCCTAATGTCTCTATATGTCGATCACTCTATCATACTTGTCAATAAAAGTCAAAATTTATTATTATTTTTACTGAAAAGTCGTTGTTATTTCATTTAATTTAAAAAAAATAACTTAAAAACAATCATGGAGCAGTTCGAACATACAGGATAGGCATTTAACCTTCCTACTGACATTAATCACCAATCATCAACATGATACAAGGAATTTCAAAATGGTAAGTCAAAAACGAACTCAAAAATCAAGTGATAGATAAATAAAAAGCTCTTGAAACAATCTTATTCTTCTTCAGAATTCAGAGGAGTGGTGACTGACTGGCAAATCCAATTAAAAATAAACAAATTTCAGCGGATAAAGAAAGCTCTTCTTAAATTTTTTTTTCGCCAAAGAAAAGGCGAATTTAAAAAAAACTATGCAAGTGTCAAGTTGCAATAAATAATTATTCAGAAAAGAAGAAAGAGACTTCAAATATGTGCTTAAATAAGTCGATTAATCTTTTAATAAATGGTTTCAATACTTTTTAAAAACTCAATTCATTTATTTGTTGTTATTGTTTTTCAAAATGAAATAAAAAAAACAAAAGAAACACTCAGTTCATTTGTCAAAACTTACACCATGTCTGCCGCCTAATCGACGGCAGCGCTAGTGGCGTATAGTAATAGACTGAACAGAAGTGAAGTTGGCTCCTGGCAGTCCATATATAGTAGGTCAATGATGTAGGTATACACAAAAATATATTTTACTTTAATAAAAAAAAAAACCGATGTTAAAAACCAATTTAAGCCGTGAGTGCAAAACTGGTGAAAACCATTTTTTGACAAAATTGATACTTATTTAATTTAACATTTATACATCTGTCTTTTGATGATCTGAGCCTAAATTCTTAGTTCTGAAATATTTAAGCTTTCCAAAAATGTGACTTTTCCACCATAATCTTAAATTAAATAGTTTTTAACATCGATTAAAGATGAATGTTAAAAAAAAACAGTTTACACCACTTTTGCATGTACTGCCTCAATTCATATGAACAAAACAAGACTTAGCACCACTTAAGAAATCTGAAGATCAAAGTGCCACCCATGAAACAGCTATAACTTTATTTAATGTTGAAACCAATTTAAAAAACCGTTAAGCCAAATCTTTGTGTTCTTAAAAACGACTCTTTTAATCTTGATAAATATTGTTCAATAAGTACATGCATATATTTTATCAGTGATGGATCCAGGGGAGGCTATAGGGGCTGAAGCCCACCGGGAGACATGCCTATTCGTTACATTATTTAATAACTGAATACAATACATTACGATGTTTCAATTTTATGCTCATTTTTTTCGAACTTTTATATTTAAAACCCTTGAATGTTTTTTTAATCCATTAATTTCAGGTATATTATGTATTTTTACAAGTTTGAAGAGAATAATGACAAAAAAGATTGTGGCTAAGAAATGTGTAAGTTAGTTATGTTTTTCAAAGCCCTTAGAAAATTGTTCTATTAATGAAAAGTTGGGGCAGACAAATTTCCTTTGTTTTTTCTAAGTCCCAAGGGAATTGGATAACAAAATGAGAACGGAGCTAACAAATTTGCATGTTGGCTATATTTTATCCCAGCTCTATGGAAATTTTATAAAAAAAAACAAGACTGGGGCTAAACAATCTACAAAACTTAAATGATGTTTTTTTCCCAATTTTCAAGGAAATTGGACATGTTGGGATTTTATAATTTACATGTTCCTAAAATATATTTTTTCCTTGTAAAATTGTACGAAAAACAAGGTAGTCGAAAAAAAATGCAACATTCTTAGACCTTAGAGCATTGGGTGAAACAAACGAGGTTAGTTCAGAAAGCTTACATTTTAAATGCAAATAAAGAATAATAATACTTGATACTTTCATTTTTAAATTTTGCCTTAAATATTCCTTTTAAGGTTAAGTTTTCAGTAATGAATGTTTTTTTTAGCGAATTATTTGAATTTGATCACAGGAGTAAATATCATATTTTTATTAAAGCTCGTCCGTTGATACCTTTCGGGCTTACCTGGGCCAAAGATCTTTTTAAACTTATAACTGTTTTTCTAGGCCCCAAAAATCTTTGGCAGGTATCGATAGCTTACATGAAATTTTTTCCAGCAACGCTATCAAATAATTTTTGTTTATTAATATTAGTATCCTCGAAATTGAATTTTAAGCTTTTAATTCTGGTTGTTTTTGCGGCTTGAAGATATTTTGATGATTTCATAGGCCACCTTCACACGATGTGATTTTTAATTTCTTTAGATTTTCTTCAAAAAAAAAGTAAACCAGTAAACTGATAAATATTAAAGTAGAATCATTTAAACGAAATGGCGTTGCTGTAAATAATTGTTTCAGTCACAATTCTGAAAAATAAACATTTTAACCAATATCTTTGGATCTCGCTAAAATTTCGATCACATACAAAATTTTCTCCAAGATTTGGCCAAGTATTTAAGCCGAGCAACACGTTTTTGTTTCCAACTATAGGTACATCATTTACACATCTGTTAAGATTTTGGACACGAAATTTGCTCGTCACATAATTCTAAATTATTGTGATTGATGATTAATGAGATTTTAAAATGTTGTTAAAATGAAAGTCAAAACGAAACGTGAAAAATAATTTATCAGAGCCAAAGGGATAGATTCACTTAAAGTATTCAAAAAAAAAAATGTTTGAAATGTTTGAGTAAAATTTGTATTCAGAAAATAGCTGTTTAATGTGATATTTTCTCCACAAAAATGATTTGTTACTCGTAAAATAAAGTTAGCAAGGGTATCACAGTTTGTATGAAAAATCTGTGATCTGTTTTAATTTATTAACCCTCCAAAAAATGTTTAAAATAAAAAGAACGATATTTATATTTCCCGTAAAAAAATACTTACAACCTTCATATATAGTGTGACGCTGTCGATGTACATAATAGGTTAACCTGCATTTTCCAAAATGGCCGCTGAAGCAAACCAACTACAGCTGCTCCATTTTCAATTATAAAATTTTTATTATTTATTAATGTTTGCATTATGAAAAATTTGTTTGACTCTGGTAACTAGCCTAAATTGTGAGAAAAGAAAATTGAAATCAAGAGAAATTGTGAGTAAATGATTGAGCTTTTTTTAAATGAAGTGTCTAAAATAGGAGCATCAAACAAAAATGTATGTATTTCTAGTATGAATATACAGCTATTCTTAAAGGTAACAAACGTTTAATTTTGCACTTGGGAATACGCTTTAAATCTTAAATCGCCACTGCAATAAAAATAGGTGGAAATATTTGTTGTATCCAAAATAGGGCACTTTTTTGATTGACGTAAAAGCCTAACTGAAAACGTTTAAAGTTTATTTATATTTTAACAAAAAAAAAATGTTTTTAATTTATCTGCAATGGTGATTGTACTGTCTTCACCGATTCAATAAATGTTAAATCAATATATATTAACGATCTCATTCTCAAAATTAAATTGTTGTGTAGTCTCCATGTTGCGTGATGATGAATTCGTCTTGATTACAAAATAATAAAAAACTTTATAATTTTGTTTATTTGATTAATTTTACTTTAATTTATCACAGCATATGTATACGAAATATTTTAGTGATGCGTTTCGGATCTGTTAATCCATACTCGGGCTTTATGCTGATTCGATTGCAAAACCATTTAAGTTGTTATAAATATTTTGTAATTATATTTTAAGCCTTAATCAAAATTAAGAAAACTTATTATTTAATCAACCAATTTCTTCAGACTTAAACAAAAGATCTTTTAATCAGAAGTTTTGAAAAGTTATAATAATTCAAATAAAATTATGAATCTGGGAAGTGATGGTAAGTCTGGAATAATCAAATCAGAATACGATAAAAACATAACATCGTCTGAGTGTAATAACAACAACAACAACAATAACTTCAATAAGAACACGATACGCAAAACAGTTAAAACAAAATACGAAAAGACAAGAGCAAATCTTAAGTCTGTTGGAATTATATCAGAACGCAAGGACCGAAATGATTATGAGGATCTCGATAAGCCCAACAGACCACCAGCCCAAAATGTTGATTCAAACTTTTTCAAACAACAGCCTGCAGACCACATAGAATCCTCATTAAAAGCAGATTCCATAACTGGAATTGGAGATGATGGCTTCGATAAGTTCGAAGGACAAACGAATATTCTGGGTCAATTTGATAAAGTAATCCACTTTAAAGATGATAAGTCGCAAATTAATTTAAACAAATCATTGGCCCCACCATCAGTGGATACCAGCACGTGTTTATCTTATCAAAACATACCAGCTCATCCACCTCCATGTACTCTGGTGATAGGAGGAGATCGCGACCGACTAAGGAGGGAGCACATGTGGTTTATGTTCTTTATGTTGCTGTACGTCATGTACTTGGTGATTGGAAGCCTTTGTTTCCAGGCCATCGAAGCTCCTGTTGCACAAAACGCCACAATCAATGTGCTCAAAAGAAGATCTGAGTTTCTACTTAAGTACCCACAAATTTACGGTAAATAAGAATCTTAAGCTGTTTTGTTTGTATGCACATAGGGTATTTTGTATATAGCTTGTTGAATATTTATGAAACAATAATTCTTGGGATAATGAAGGTATGTTCTTTTTTAGTGCCTGATGTGTTTGGGTCTTAAAAGAGCTTATATATATAGGCGACCCTTAGGATTCATTCAAATAAAAGTTGTTTGTTTTATGGTGAAACTTAAAGATGTAGGTACTTAATTTGCTTGCTGAAATGTACCAAAATTTGATGGATTCTGATTGGGTTGGTTTTTTAAAGCCTTTATTGCCTAAAAATTTAAGGATGAAGTGAAATGAAGTGGCTTGTGAGTTATAGTACAAGAAGTATACCTTATGTATTTAGGTTGATCCAACAAGAGGTTTAGTTTTAAATATTTGAAAAAAAAAATTATTTAAGTATGTTGATATTTGTGTTAATATTTAGGGCACATCTGGACCGCTTCGGCTCTGCCTACAGTGGTGATTCTTTAATGAAATATTGCATCATGTTGTCGCATAGGTAATTGTGTTTGTTTTTTGCAAATACAGCCCTAATATTTTACTTAATTGCATACATTTCTAGGAAACCATTTGATTAGATTTTATATTTGACAAGGAAAAAAGCTAATGGTGTTAAATCTCATGATCTAGGCGACCAATCAAGGTTTCCTTTTCGAGAATTCACTCGTCAGGAAATTTGTCACGCAATAGAGCCATTGCTTCATAAACACGAGCTGTGTTGCATGTTGAGTTGACAGCATTATTTTTATACAATAAAAAATCTGTCAACATCGCTCAATACAGTGGCATAGCTACCATGGGTGGCACCAGAGGTGGACGCGCCGTTGTGGTGTCACCTGAAAATTTGTTCAACTGCTCTGAAAAAGTAGTTTTTGGGGCAAATGTCACTCAACACATTTAGATGGAAAGATATTTTTTCGTCCAAACATATGTAGTTTGCCTTCCATCTGTCAAACCACCAACTGTCAAATTTAATTAGGGGATGACAAGGATGTCGATGGATTAAAAAACCCTAAAAAAAATCAGAATTTTTCACAGATTGCTTATTGAATTGATCAACTCATTTTACAACTAGTAGAACTAGAAGCAAACAAAACCAAATCATTCAAAAATAACGCTAGAGCTCTAGAAAGAAAATTAAAACAATTTGCTCACTTGGTTGTTCCACTTTTTCACTTACATTAGGTGTGTTCCTTAAATTCTTCGCACTATTTCGGACTAAATGTAAAATTGTGACAGGTAGGAATGAAATCCTCTCAGAGAGAAGAAAACCTGTCAAAATGTCGGGAACGGTTTGAGCACTAATTTGCACCACGTCAAAAGAAATATTTGACTTGAGCTGCCGTAGTGAAATCATAAGTCAATACATTTTTTTTATAAAACCAATGTACAAGAAATTGAATGTTAAGAAAAAAGAAACGTACATGTATAAAAATGATTAAAAAATGATTAGAAGTAAAAACAAAAATAATATAATTTACAGTGCTTTGGTGCTGTAAGTTCAATTAGTTGTCGGTATCCATCGATTGAAAATAATGCGTCCTAGAAGGGTACAACAGCATCTAACTGATGAGCCTAACTGTTGTTCCTGGGAGAACCGCATTTGGACTAAGGGTCCAAAATCCTTGTTATGAATAAAAATGAGTTTACTTAAACGAAGAAATATTCTTTAAGTACATATTCAATCATAAAACATCAATTTGTTAAAAAAAACTACAATAAACAGGAGTTGAGCCTTTACTACATTCGCCACTTCGCCACAAAATAACAAAAGTTAATATATTTTTCCCGCTAGAGCAGTTGTTTTGTGAAAAAGAATATACAAATTTTTTCCTTTACCAAAATTTAAGCTTTCTGCATCAGTTTTATAAGTTTTCCAGTGAGATCCACTATCCCAAAATGAGTTTGAAAATTTTCACTTTTGTACTTTCTCACTTTTTTGGCTTATGTAGTTAGGGCTTTACACAAATTTTCATTACTAAATTTTCTTCTCCATAAAAAGATTTTTTTACGACACATGCATTTTAAGAAAATCATTTGGTTGATAAAAAGATAAATAAATTAATAAATTATGAACATCTACCAAAAACGAAAAAAAAAAAAAAGTAGCACTTGGGTAACCCTAGCTATTTGTATTCTGTTTGGTCATTTAACTTCAAACTGACATTTTTTTCAAATCTGACATACGAATACTTGGCATTTGACATTCAGTACAAAACAGCCACCAGAAATTTCTCGGACCAAATCTGGCAAGTAGGGGAAATTTGTTCCTCTCTCATGGGCGCTCTCTTTAGTCCGAAAAAGTACAAACTTTCACTTGTGGAACGACTTCGCACTAAAAATGACTAAATCTGGCGGTTTGAAACTGTTTGAAACTCGCTCTGCAACGCACCTATTTTTGGAGCCTCAAAATGAAAACAAAGGAAAATGATACCTTTGCATTGAAATGACAGTTCATTGTTGACAATTAAAGTTTGCCGCAAAACTTAAAATGAAACCTCGACTTTTTTGATGACACTGTACTTATGTACCTGTGAGAACTAAATCTAAATTATTTTCCAAAACGAGTCAATAAAAAATGATAACTACCTAAATATTCTGTCTATGTTTTAGGGTTTTGGTATAACTTTTTAAATTATAATCAGGTTTTATCAACATTATTAAATTTTCATTTATGATAAACATTTTAACCAGAATCGCAAAATTGGATATAATGTATCACTGGGAAACCTTATTCATCGCGTTTATCAGCCTCTCATGTCAGGCTGTAATTACAAGTGCAATAAACAGCTAGGGGTCTATAGCAAGGTGTTATAGGAAAGGGAAACATCCCTAAAGATTACATGCTAATTACTGTTGCATGCCAAACATTTCGTTCATTTTACCATTCAAACTAACATGAATAGTGTTGTATAGAAGAAAACATCAACACACTGTTCTATTTTCTAAATAAAAGAGTGATACATTTTCTCATACATACAAGGGTTCATTCAATACAGGAAACTATAAAAATAGTCAACATATCTAAAGATAAGAAAGCTTTGGTCAAAAGGTCGTGTCCTGAATGCTTAACAAATTAACAAACATTGTTTGTTTGGTGGCATATCATGACATGTTTCAAATGTTATTAAATATTACAAATTTATGTTAGTTTCTAAGCCAAACGCGATAAAAAAAATCGATTTTTCGTTTTTTCTTCCCGATTTAGGTGAATTATTTAGGAAAGCTATGAATAATTGCATGAAAGGTAGGTAAAGCAATATCTACCTTGAAACAATATTTTGTTGTTATTTGATATAAAAATGAATCCTTTATAGTTTTTGCTTTTTGATTCAAACTGTTCTTACAATAACTGGCGTAAATTTAAACAGTCTAAGGCTTAGGTATTAGTATGTTGCTGTTGCTATACCTCACAATTTGCTAAATTTTTAACAATTGAATAAATTTTGCATAATTTTAAAAATAAAAATGTTACTAGTACACATTATCGTACCAAACCTATTTATTTTTAATAAAATATAACTCAACACAATTAGAACAGTAAGGCAGTCGTGCAAAAATTAACCATACACACCTTCTTTGAAATTTTCAAATGTCAAATAGAGGTAGTTGATGATGATGACTTTTAATTTTATAAAGTGATGGTAGGATTCTAGACTCGATTTAAATTTGTCAAAGTATCTTTTTCGCTTATGAACCATTTACACGATTGGAAAACAACCAGTTTATGATATATATGTACCAGGATTCAATTTGCAATTTTTGGCTAATATTTTGACAGATAACTGCCAGTATAATGTCACTCTTGTAAATACATTAGCTGCGTTTTATTATCTCCGGGTCTGGGTCGAGGTTATCTTTTTACACTATTACAAATACAACATGGGATTCAAGTTTCTATCGAGGATAATTTCAATAACCCAGATACAAGTTTTCAGTTTAACCGACAGACGGCTATTTACCATTGTGAATGATGTCGGCGTTTTGTCAGCAGCTGTCATCAGTGTTAGGAAAAGAGACAGGCCTAATATGTTTCATGAGGTTAACCATAAGAAAAAAATGGATGGGTATATAGCACTGTTTTCTCATTAACCCATATCGTTTTATTTTCATGAGGTGACCCGTATGGGTTATGAGCGATAATAAAAAGTGGCTATTAGTAGTCAAGGACATACACAGAATTTTGATTAAAACGGAAGGGGGGCCCAATTCATTCAAAAATAGTTTTGGTATATATTGCTTTAAAATTCTTTCAAAAGAAGACAAATTGCCTAATGTACCTTTAGAATATATTCTGTTTGGGGGTGTCATATGCGCTCCTACCTGCCCCCCTCCCCTTGCAAACACCGTTGTTAGTAGCGAGAGTACGGTAACTACAGCAGCGCCACAATTAATAACCCATTTTTGTAGAAGGGTTTAATAGAATAATTTTATAACTATGGGGGGTCCATCCTCCCTCCATTCTGGAAGGAAGGCACAATTTTCTAAAAAATATAACCCAAAATAACAGTTTTTGTTAAAACAAAATTTTTAGCAAAATATTCCACATAACTACAACCACGCACTGATTTTTTGTATCAAAATCGTTTAAGCCGTTTTTGAGATAAATAAGCTTATCCTTAACGGTTGTATGGCAAGTACCGTTATTTATGGAGCTTAATAAGAAAATTAATTTCTCCTCTGAAAAGTCACCAAAAACCCTCAAGTCTGGTTGGCTCCAAATGCAGCGAGAAAACAAGACGAGAACGTGACGTGATTCGCTGTCATCTTTTTCTAATTATAAAATCGTCCCCAAATTCAAAATGGATTTTCAACGACGAGAACCAGATTTTCTGTAAAATAAAAATCAACAAATTAAAACAAAAAATACTCCGGGCAACAAATTATCAATTGCTTTATCTAATAATCTAAATTTGTTTTATTTTTTCTTGTAAGTTTTAAGAAACTCGTCGTCTTGTCGCATCTCTTTTTCAATTTTTCGAATCCTTGGCGTGACGTGATGACAAGAAACGCTGCATTGCGTATAAACTCGTATGTAATCATTGTTTTAAAGTCGTTTGACGTAAACGACGAGATTCGTCACTTTCACATCACGTTTCCTCGCTTCAAGTTCAAAATTTGAAGGAGATCACATCGTTGGTTTGGACCAGTGTTTTCCAACCTTTTCTGTGCTATATGTCCCACTAAATCTTTCCCCAAACTCTTATGTCCCCGAACAACATATTCATAAAATTTTTTAACACTCAACAAATTGAAATGTAACACTAAAAAACAATAGATTTTCCAGATGAATGACCAGAAAAAAAAATAAAAATTATAAAAGTAAAATCGAGAATCCACCTACTGCCACGCCTTCTTTTCTTATTCGTTTGTTCGTTTGTTTTCCGGAAACGATTTCCATGAATTTTTCGCAGTTGGTTCTTATAGACAAGAAATAAATTTAAAATTGGTTTAGGTAAAATCCGCCCAGTGCCACGCCCTTTTTTTCTTATTGATTTGTTTCAGGGGAACAGTTCCAACGATTTCCATAAAATTGTCCGAATTTTTTGTTATGGTAAATTAGTTGCTTGGAACTATCGTAGCGAGTAAAAACAGAAAGCCCAAATCAGGCTACAAAATCTTATGTTCTATCTTTCATAGCGTAAGAAAATATTTTTAATTTCTCTGCTAAATGGACAATCACTGTATTATCTACACATTGAAAAAGTGCTTTTAACTGGTGATTTTTTAGCTGGTTTGGTTTTGGCAACACTGGTTTTGACAGCTGACGTGTGCTTAGTACCTTGTATCACTGTCAAACAGCTTCAGTTTGGTTTGCAATTTAACCATGGATCGTCTTACAAATGAACAACGCTTGCAAATTATTGAATTTTACTATCAAAATTCGTGCTCGGTTCGAAATGTTCATCGCGCGCTGCTTCCATTTTATGGTCGGCATTCTCGACCTTCTGAGCAGTCTATTCGGAAGATTGTGACCAAATTTCGCACCAAATTTACTTTGTTGGACATTAAACCACCAACACGTTTACGTACTGTGCGTAGTGAAGAAAATATTGCGGCCGTATCAGCTAGTGTGACAGAAGACCGCGAAATGTCGATTCGGCGCCGTTCCCAGCAGTTAGGCCTTTGTTACAGCACTACGTGGAAAATTTTGCGGAAGGATTTGGGCGTAAAGCCTTTTAAGATACAGCTGGTGCAAGAACTAAAGCCAGCCGACCTACCACAACGCCGAATTTTTGGTGAATGGGCTCTTGGGAAGCTGGCCGAGGATCCGCTTTTTTATCGAAAAATTGTGTTCAGCGATGAGGCTCATTTTTGGTTGAATGGGTACGTAAATAAGCATAATTGCCGCATTTGGAGTGAAGATCAGCCAGAAGCATTGCAACAGCTACCAATGCATCCCGAAAAAGCCACTGTTTGGGGCGGTTTATGGGCCGGCGGCATTATTGGGCCATATTTCTTCAAAGATGATGCGAATCGCAGCGTTACTGTCAATGGTGAACGCTACCGAGCGATGATAACAAACTTTTTTTTACCCGAAATGGAAGTTCTTGACTTGCATGATATGTGGTTTCAACAAGACGGTGCCACATGCCACACAGCACGCGAAACAATGGCGCAATTGCGAGGCGAGTTTGGTGAACAGTTAATTTCACGTTTCGGGCCGGTCAATTGGCCGCCTAGATCGTGCGATTTGACACCATTAGATTATTTTTTGTGGGGGTATGTCAAGGCTAATGTCTATAGGGACAAGCCCGCTTCGATTGACGCACTGGAAGCCAACATCCATGCATTCATTCGTGAGATACCGGCCGATATGTGTGAAAGAGTATGCCAAAATTGGACTCAGCGGATGGGCTACCTGAGACGCAGCCGCGGTCAACATTTGCATGAAATTATCTTTAAACATTAAATTGCAAAGTTCAAACTATCGATTCAAATAAATATTTCATTCATTTTTTCGAATTTTTTGTGTTTTTTTTTTAAAAGTTCTAAGCCTCTTAAAAAATCACCCTTTAGTAAGATCCGCTCTCGACCACGGCTTTTTTAATGTGTGTAAAGTTTTCAAATCTTATATTTAGTATAATTATTCATCAATGTACATAGAGGGACGAGACATCCAATTGTGTTCATTAAGCAAAATACTCATTTCCAAACCACCCTGTAGGTAGAGTTTGCGGCATGTTTTTTTAACGTCTAAACCGTTAGAGCCGTTTCTGAGGAATAAAGAAATAAAAGATGGACATGGCAGGGGTGTTTTTCACTGAAAGACTTTAAAAAATATTTATTTAATTTAAGCCATTCCCTAGAAATAAATATTTTGATACAGAGAGCGTCCCAGTGGGTGGAATTAAATGATTTTTTTTTTTTTGATTTTTTCCCGTTCATAAATATAAACCCTAAAATTTGTTTGCAAAAAGCAGGAGAAATAAATAAATAAAAAGTGGTCGTGGGGCAGTGGGTGTATTCTACCAAAACCAATTTGCCAATTTTTTCTCGTCCTTAAAAACAAACTCTGAAAATTTCATGGAATCCGTTTGAGTCGTTTCCTAAAAATAAAGGAACAAGAAAAGTGGGCGTGGCATTGGACAGATTTTACATAAACCAATTTGACAATTTTTTCCTCGTTATAAAAATAAACTCTATAAATTTCATGAAAATCGTTGAAGCCGTTTTACTTCTTCAATTTTTTCTAATTTTCTCTGGTCATTGTAACAAACTATGAAAATTTCATCCATATCGGTGCAGACGTCTCTTAATAAACCATGGTTTGAGTAAAGTGGGCGTGGTACTACCCATCCAAGGGTTGGGAGGTCACCATCTTAGATTAATCTCGAAACGACCTGCAAAATTTCAATTTATAATTCTAATTTTACTGTACTATTGATTTTATCCGTTTTTTAAGATAATAAATATATAAATACTAAGTTTTCAAAATATTGAATTAATTTCTTAATCCGCCAAGTTTAAAACAAAATATTTATATTGTAATTAAAAATATGTATTTTATTGTATTATATTATTTTCTTCATAATTGTTTAATTGCAGATAGTGACCTAGAAGAATTTCTTCAAGCTGTTATCACAGCAAATGACCGTGGAATCTCACCTCTACGAAATGCTAGCAATGATTTAAATTGGAGCTTTGGCCAGGCACTTTTCTTTTCCAGTACTGTAGTTACAACAATCGGTAAAATTTATAAATTTCTTTCTTATGACACTTTTAAATATTTGTTTACTATTTTTTGTACTATAGGATATGGTCATGTTACTCCTTTAAGCCAAACTGGTAAAATTTTCTGCATGATTTATGCAACAATTGGCATTCCTTTGACATTGGTTCTATTGAGTGCAGTTGTTGAACGACTTTTAATACCAGCCAATTGGTTATTAGGTACACTTAATGCAAAACTGGGACATTTATATCAACCATTTAACATTCGGCTACTACATCTAAGTATAATAGGTAAGTCGTATAAACAAAATATGGTGACGATTATTTGTTTGTAATGTTAAGTGCTTAATTTGGTGGGGATAGATCTTAATAGCCCATCATAAACTCTTTTTGGGTCATATTCAAATCTTCTTCTTAAATCAAGTCATGTTTCTTCTTTTGTAAAAAGGTTTACAATCCAATTTATTTAAATTCTATAAATAATAATGTTTAAATAATTGTTCAGTTTGTATTTGTTATTGCTCAAACAATTTCCCCAGTTTTGCGGTAAAATACTAAGAAAAAATACGTTGGACACGTCTGCTAGGGGAGCGCTCAGAAATATAAACTGAAGAAATGATTCATTGTAACAATTTGAAATTTTTGACCCCCCGTGCATAAAATGTAAATTAAAATGTAATAGAATAAAGTAAAATAAAATAAAATAAAATAAAATAAAATAAAATAAAATAAAATAAAATAAAATAAAATAAAATAAAATAAAATAATATAAAATAAAATAAAATAAAATAAAATAAAATAAAATAAAATAAAATAAAATAAAATAAAATAAAATAAAATAAAATAAAATAAAATAAAATAAAATAAAATAAAATAAAATAAAATAAAATAAAATAAAATAAAATAAAATAAAATAAAATAAAATAAAATAAAATAAAATAAAATAAAATAAAATAAAATAAAATAAAATAAAATAAAATAAAATAAAATAAAATAAAATAAAATAAAATGAAATAAAATAAAATAAAATAAAATAAAATAAAATAAAATAAAATAAAATGAAATAAAATAAAATAAAATAAAATAAAATAAAATAAAATAAAATAAAATAAAATAAAATAAAATAAAATAAAATAAAATAAAGACTGGGGAGAGCAAGAGAAGGAAAGAAGGGAAAGAATAAGAGAATCCAGTTACAACAGGTGGTATAAAGAAATAATGACAGAAGGGATTCCACAATATTTAACAGCGGGTTGGAAGACAGAAAGAACAAGGAGATTTGCAAGAGTCAGGCTAGGGAATGAGGTGAGGGAGAGATGGTACTGGAAACGCGAAGAGGAGAGAATGTGCAGAATATGTGAGGGTGAACAAGAGACATGGGAGCATGTATTAGAAAGATGCAGATCTGTCGGAGATGAAAGAAAATCAATAGGGGAAAGGATGAGGGAAATAATGGACGAAACGGGGAAGGGAGAAGAGTGGATAAAGGAACTAGAGGCAGTGAGAAAAGATAAGATGATAGAGAGGGGTGGAGAGGGAGCAGAGTAAGGAAGCGGGAGACTTGTAACCCTTAGGGGAGCCAATACAAATCAATGTAAAATGTAAATGTAAAATAAAATAAAATAAAATTAAATTAACTTAAATTAAATTAAATTAAATTAAATTAAATTAAATTAAATTAAATTAAATTAAAATAAATTAAATTAAATTAAATTAAATTAAATTAAATTAAATTAAATTAAATTAAATTAAATTAAATTAAATTAAATTAAATTAAATTAAATTAAATTAAATTAAATTAAATTAAATTAAATTAAATTAAATTAAATTAAATTAAATTAAATTAAATTAAATTAAATTAAATTAAATTAAATTAAATTAAATTAAATTAAATTAAATTAAATTAAATTAAATTAAATTAAATTAAATTAAATTAAATTAAATTAAATTAAATTAAATTAAATTAAATTAAATTAAATTAAATTAAATTAAATTAAATTAAATTAAATTAAATTAAATTAAATTAAATTAAATTAAATTAAATTAAATTAAATTAAATTAAATTAAATTAAATTAAATAAAATAAAATAAAATAAAATAAAATAAAATAAAATAAAAAATCTAAAAAAGTGAAATAACAGAAAATATATAAAATTGTATTAAATACATAAATTAAAAATTTACTTAAATGTAATCAAATGCTGCATCTGATAACATTACAAAAAATAACCCTTTAAAAATTAAATGAAAGTTTTAATTTATATTGGGGTGTTTAAAAGCATGCTCTTAAAAGCATTAAAGTTAAATTAAAAAGACCCATTTTAAGGCTAAAATTCTTTTCAATATCTAAAAGTTCTTTATGAAATTGACCATTACAGTTCTTAATGGAATAATGATATATAAATTTATCAATAGCCTTTTTTCCTATACTAGAGGTATAACATCAAATAAATTATGTGTACTTTTCATTTTAGGGGCACTCGTTGCGGTAATATTTCTTGCCATACCAACAACCGTCTTTTCGTATCTTGAACCGGAATGGGATGCCCTTGATGCTTTCTACTACTGCTTCATATCTCTCACTACAATCGGTCTAGGCGATTATATTCCTGGAGATGGAATCTCACCAGATAATCGTTCTTTCTACAAAATCTGCATTACTTGCTATTTGGTGCTTGGTAATTCAAAATTCAAAAAATTATACAAGAAAATCTTAAATAATTAAATCATTTTTTAAATTTTTTTATTAAAGGACTAATTGCAATGATGCTCACGTTAACTGTATTTTATGACATTCCTCAACTTAATTTGGGACAATTGTTCACGGAAAATATAAATGGAGAAACTGAAAAACTACGATTATCTGGCAACAATACCACTTGCTATTCAGGACCCTCTGGCCTCTATATGCCACAACGTGACGAGGAGGTTCGCAGAGCTGTTGTTCGGATCCGACCTCATGGAGAAGATTCACCAAGTCCAGATGATCCACCTTCATCATTGAATCGTGATATGAGAATTCCTTAAGTTGCTCGAATTTGGTTTTAATTTAAAATGCGTTAGCTATGCTTTTGGCGTTGAAGTTGCATCTGTGTGAATTTTTTTAAAAGTCCATCAGTAACTCATATCGAATAAATGACAAATTAGTGAGCCTAAAGCATAGGTAGCTTTATTGGTGTGAGGTTCTATCTCAAGTTTAAAAAAAAAATCTACCATACCAATTCCTATGTGTATACTAGATTTAATTTTATTTTTGAACTCAAACTTAAATTTTTAGCTGTTGAAAATCTTTTTGTAATATCTTTTGTATGTGCAATTGCTGGCAACCCTCGTTTGCGTTGGACTTTTCATATGCAGTTTAATTTTAATATTATGTTCGAAGTAATAAGTAAATGCCACGTGTGAGGAGTCTTGGGATAGAATCTTAAACTATTTGTAATATAGCTTATCAGTTGCCATTCTTTGAAAGGAAACTACTTATTAATATACAAAATAAAAATTCAAAAAGTTTGGCACATAATTAATATACAATAACTAATCAAACTTAATACCATGAAAGACAATTTTAGGGCATTCTCATAAACACATAATAATAATAATAATGAATTTACCAATGCAAAAAATATGCAAATTATGTATATCAATAAAATTCGTGAATACATCTGAATAAAAAAAAAACCGACTCAAACGAAAACTCATCCATACATATTAACCTACTTATACAAAATATACAATATACAAATACAATACATACATATAACTTATCAATGTGTTTTACCAATGACATACCATCTATTGTTAGATAATAATGTTTTCATATACAACAAGAATTTAAAATAAAAGTATCTTTTGTAAGAATTGTTAAATTTAGTTGTCCCAATGAAAAAAAAACAAATAAAAAAAGAGTTATACCTACTATTGAATTTATAATAATTATTAAATCTATATAATATACATACAAATATTTTGGTTAAATTAAAAAAAAAAAAAAAACTATACATAAATATTTTCAATCAAATTCATATGTGTACGAGTATGATAGTGATATTTTTTTATATTTTATTAAGGGAAATAACTTTATTTATGAAATTATGACAGCTTTCCTATATATACATAAATATTAATTATATATGTGTATAAATGTGTATAATATGTAACCGTACCTATTCACAGCATATATGTATACATACAACTTTAAGAATAGAGTTAAATAAAAATGTTTCACTAAATGATGTACGAACAAAGGGTTTTTGTTTTTTTTTTTAAGGTCAGATATTGTCTTAATTTTGTACAATGAGGAACGGAGATATACAGAGTGATAGAGGCGGGGCAAAAGGCGTGTGTTGCGTGTGCCCTGGTCGCGCTTCGAGTGCCCCATAAGGCCCAAAAGGTCATCCCACTGCAAAGTTAATACATTTTTACTTAATTAGTTAAGTTAAATTCATTCAATTCAGCAAACGAAGTGGAAAGGAAACACGTTTCATATTACTAATAATTCATAAACGAATAAGCAGGATATTTGCATCGTCCAACATTACCTCTGTTAAATTGCTTTTCAATTTTTAATTTAATTTAAGTTAAAAGTATTTTATTTTCAATCGGGAGAAAACAAAACTTTCGTCTTACTTTTGGTAAAAATTAAAAAGCATTTACTCAAATTATATTTTAATAGCCCATTCCTAATTGCCAACATAAATATCTTTTCAAGACTTTTAGCAGTTGTTCCAAATTATAATAGAGAACAACCTAAAAGAAATGTTATCAAAATTATTTCTGTTCGGCTACAGCCTAAGTCCTTTGTATATAAACTTTATAGTAATATCATGGTGTGATTTTTATTTACGCACTGTATGTCCGGTGGTGCGCTCGCGTCGCTAAAGTTTCTTCAACATTTTGAAAATTGAGTTTTCAACAATAGCCGTTTTCCTTTGGAGGTGGCAAAGTACTTATAAGTAGATGAAAACCATAATCTAGTACTGCCAACTGCACATGCTCTCATGTGCGAGTAGATACATTTTAAATGCGAAAGCAGTTTGTTGTGATCCATTGAAAGAAGCCAGCAAAGTACTTGCAAGTACTTCACCAACTTCAAAGGAAAACGGCTAATAGCTGCGGTTTATTATCTCCGGGTCTGGATCGAGGTTATCTCTTTACACGTATTACAAAAACAACATAGGATCCAGGTTTCTATCGAGGTTATTTTCAGTAACCCAGATACAAGTTTTCACTCTGACCGGCAGGCGGCTGTTTATCATTGTGAATGATGTCAGCATGTTGTCAGCAGTGGTCATCAGTGTTAGGAAAAGAGACAGGCTTAATATGTTTCATGAAGTAAACCATAAGGAAAAAAGAGATGGGTATATAGCACTGTTCATCGCCTTATTTTCATGAAGTGAACCATATGGGTTATCAGCGATATGGTATAAATGTGATAATATTGCATTTGTATCTTGTTTCGTTGTTGATTTTTGGGTATTGATTCTCTTTTGCTATTAATGAATTTAGAAAAGCAATGGTGGTGGTTTTTTTTTCTTAGTTTTTTGATCTACTCCCTTTTTCGCCACGTTCGTCTGTTTTATCGTTCTTCTTTATTCTTGCCAAGTTTTATTGTTTTTGTATTAGGTATTTCTTGTTTGTTTTGTTTGTATAGAATAGAAAAATATGTGAATGATGGTTTCAAGCATAGACTATAAATAAAATAATAATTAATGATCTCTGGTTTCGAGTAAAAGTTTGTATTTGATAATTTTATCTATTTTGACTTCTGGGGGTGGAGAGTACTTAGTTCGTTTTATTTATTTTTTTTCTTCAGTAGGTAAATATTAAAAATAACAATAAAAAGGTACATATTACGTAAAAGACAGAGAGAGACAGAGAGATTGAATAGATTGAAAAAAAATATTTTTATTAACAATTTGGGAAAGAAAATCGTCGCTCCACATTCGCGTTTGTTTGGGAGAGCCTTAATACCTTCATTTTATTATCTTCATGATCTGCTTCGGATCAGATTATGATGAATAAAACAAATAGAATCTTAGTGACAGAAAGTTATATACCCGTCACTTTATGCCTTATGTTTGTTTATTTTTCATGTGCCTGTTGCCTCTTCCATTTGAACCACTGAGACACATTCACAATAGTAAATTGCATCCACGCTGCCAGAGTGTCTCAATAAGCTTGTTTGGATTTTGAGTCCGGGCTCGTGATTCTCATCGCGTCTACAGTCGACCACTTTAGGCGCCTCAAAACACATAGAAACAACAACAACCTCTCCTCTTGTCCAGAAACTACTATGAGACCGGCCTCAATTTTTCTAATCTAAACAGCGTCAATAGAACACTTCAAACTACTTTCCCATGTACTAGTTTAGGGTTTTCAATCTCTCACAAGTACTTTGCCACTCCTAAAGGAACACCGGCCATTTAGAAGATCAACAAAATTCGCCTGGCATAAAATTTTTTTTGTATACAAATATTGCGTCTCTGATATTAGCCGCATTTCAATATCCACCTGATTTGATCCGCATCAATTTCTTAACACGTAATAACAAAAACAATATGAGATCTGATCCGGATCAGATCATTAGGATAATAAAATCAATATTCACAAAAACTGATTTTTTTCCCCTTCAGGTCTTCCGAAACCCAGATTTCGACAATTGAAGCCTTCCAATAAGCAACAAAAACGTGCTTACAGGGGAAAGCAGTTTGATGTGTTCCATAAAAAAAAACTGGCAAAGTACTTCGCCACCTCCAAAGGAAAACACCTATCATGATACACTAACACAATTGACATCAATTTGACAAGTATGGATCGCTATACCAGCCTTACAAACATAAAACTATACACCAAAACAATGAAAAGAAAAATCGATCAGAAAACGTATGCCATTTGCGACGAAAAAATATCAACTTTAAGATCAAAATCTGAATTAAATAAAAGAAACCCACATACAATTTTGGGACCTCTTCTTTTGCCAACAGGAAACAGCTGTTTTATCATTTTTTTTCTTTAACAAGGGATGACAACAACACAAACAAAACACTACCATGTTAAGAAAAGAGACAGGCTTTTGCATGACAAATTAGTAAACATAATGAAAAAAAGAGATGGGTATTTAATCGTTCACTTCGTTTTATTTTCACGAGGTGAACTATATGGGCTATGAGCGATACTAAAACGCGGCTAAGTTAGATATGTCCAGATAATAAGTGGATTTAACTTTTGTCCCGATAAAAACTGCCAAATGTTTGTTGGTAAGATCATTCAATACAAAATGGCAGATCAAGGGAAATGTTGAAATGTCCCGATGTCGTTTTTTTCGCCAAAGTCCATATGCAAAAACAACGCAGCTAATATTTTACGCGACCAATAATAGCTGCGTTTTTTGGCATATCCATATGGACATTGGCGAAAAAAAACGACATCGGGACATTTCAACATTTGGCTTGGTCTGCCATTTTGTATTGAATAATTTTTCCAACAAACATTTGACATTTCTATACAAATTATTGATAACACAACGACATAGTAGTCTGGCAATACCGTTTTCATCGGGACAAAAGTTTAATCCACTTAATTTTCTGGGCATAACTCTATATGAACATAATAAATTGCTTTGTTTTGTTGTCGTTTTTTCAGACAGAATTTACTGGAGTTGCAAAAATACACAGCTAATAAGAAAAAAAGTGGAAGCACTGTGACTTTATATCGACTGCAGCGCGCATTTGTTAACAAAGCCATGGACGTCCATAAACAAAACTATTCTTAGCTCTTCAGTTCTTCTGTCAAAAATATAACGGTGAACAAAAGAAAAAAACTTGTAACACCTTTCTTTCAAATAATAATTTCATTGAATTGCAGACTTATCGGCAAACTCGTTAAAGAATTTAATTGAAAACAATTTAAATCATGTTTATCACCGAGTGTTCCGACGAAAAAAAAGCCAAATTTGTAAAATATTTAGAAAAACATGATGTGATAAAAACTTTTAGCGATATTTTTGACAAGCTAATGAAATGCAAAGAAAAGCCAGAAAATCCGATTGATTTCATTCGTCAAGAATTAGGTGACGTTGTAATTCCCGAAGAAACATTCGAGAATCTTGAACGAGAACTTGAAGAAGCACATCGTGAAATTGCCAACCTTCAGAAAGCTATAGATGAATTGGATTTGAGTGGTGAAAGCCTTCAAGATGAGGAAGTTGTAACAGAAGTAGACGCTGGGCCGTCTAATACTTAAAAAAAATGTAAACAATAAAATGATTAATAAAATAAAATATAAATATTTGTATGTAGTTTTGTCTATAAGTCATTTTTTAACAGAACTATGTATGTACATAGATCGTTCTGGGTTAAAGAATTTGTCTTGTGCTTCTAGGTCAGTGTTTTTCAAAATGTCTGTCGTATACTATTTGTATGCCTATTAATTACTGTAAAACCCTGGTATACCAAAAATACAAGTGCTATATTCCTTGTTAGGCGCGTTAAAAATGGAGCGGTCGGCCACTGGTGGAGGATCTCTACGGATCCACAGTAATTTTTCTTTAAATGATCAATCGTTATTGATTATGTACATAAATACTTCATGGTCCGATAAAACCATGTTTCTCAGACTGGTTTTCAAGAGGAAAATATCCACAGACTACAAACTTTCACAACTTCCTTTAATGCTCCACCTGCTGCGAAATGTGACTATATTTTTCCAGTTTTAGTTTGCAGTGGTCTTGGTACTAGTTAAGTGACTAGCTTTGTTTTCAGAATCCAGCGCAAATCGATCAGGCCATTTTCAATTGCATAGCAAAGCTACTTTGATTTGGAGATGAATAGTTTTTCATGAGCTTCACGAGATTTTCAGACTTCTAAACGTTCACGTGAATATTTCCATATACTTTTAGACTAAGACCTGAAAGCATATTTTTGGGTTGAACACTACCAAAAATGACCACGAGGATCTGTGGGTGCATGCATCTCCACGAAAAATTCAAAAGTCTGGCAGAATTTTTTTTGGTGTCCGTGGTAAGGACGGGGGATTGAAAATAGCGGTTTTCATACGTTTTTTAGGGCCACATGCACTTCACTTCATTTTTTGAAATGTGCTCTGACATTTTCTTCAAGCCAACAGAGTCGATCCGATTAATAGAACTCCAGATAAATATAAACTTTTTAGGAACACCAATTACAAAAATCACAAAGTCTCCTAAATAAAGCCGATAGTGTTCGCTTCAAAATCTCATATCTTGAGTTTTATTTTTCAAATCATTGCAATTAAAATCTGTGGACTAATGACAGAGCATCTTTTCCTATTTTTTATAAATTAATAGAAGTGCATGTGGCCCTAACACAATAGTCTGAAAACCGCCATTTTCAACCTTTTCGTCCTTACCAGGGGCGCCAAAAAAATCCTGCCAGAATTTGGAATTTGATGCCAAGATGCATGCACCTACAGACCCTCATACTTATTTTTTCTTGTTATGTGTTCAACCTAAATATATGCTGGCAGCTCTTAGACTATTTGTTATTCGTTTGAAAGTAACCATTGGACCAAAATCAAAAGACGACGTGTTTACATTAATTGCCCTACCATTTGCTTGCCTACTTAAACTCGTGTCGAACATGTGCAAAATTTGACGATACTTTTTTCAAAAGGAATTGCTTATTTGAAACGATCACGAAACATATTCCCAAATGGTTAGGATATCTGCTAAATTTTATATATGTATAATAACTGGTGGAAAAAATAGTTCTTTGTTCCGAAATAAATAATATTTGCACATCATTTGTATACTTACCTACTTACTGTGCCAACGCTAGATTCTGTGGTGAACCAGGTGCAATGAAAGGTGTTTTTTTCTGTATCGCCCTATCCAACTTCGTTTTCATGAAAAAACACTTTGTTAGTAAAAATGCCAAAATTGTCAGCACATAGCCAGTCTCGCTGATAACTTTGTAAGAAATTAATCTAAAATTGATATTTGCAATATTGATGCCCTTTCAATCCATATTACGTTTTATTTTAATCGACTCTGGCTGGGGTTTTCGCCCATACATTTTTGGGTATTCTCCTTTGATCTTTTTCAGTCCCACAAATCCAACGGCGATAAATCACATGATCCTAGTTGCCCATTCAAATCGTCAAGACTCAAAATAACTCGCCCAGGAATTTTTTCTTGCAATTAAGCCAAAACAGGTCGTGTTGCGTGAGATGGGGCACCGTCTTGTGTAAAAATATATAAATATAATTGAATATGAAGAAAATTTAAAAAGAAAATTCTTCTGTTTGAGTGGAGTGACCGAATTTATAATTCAAGTTGAGCTCATTTGAATTATGAATATAAATATCTATAATTTGCTTAGACATTTTATGTATGTTTCACACAGCGAATAAGTTTGCAGTCTTAACAATTGTTTAGTCTTTTTTTTACATTTGAGAATCACAAGATAGACCTAGGAATTGACGATGATCTGTTGTGGATGAAATATGATGAAAAACCAGATTTGAGTCATTTGCACACTATCCATTGCCTCCCAACTATTGACGTGCTATAAAATTTGTATCCAAAAACAATTATTGAAAACAAAGATGTGTGATAGAAACCCAACAAATAAATACACAAAAAAGTTAAGTTCATAAATGAAACAAATATATTTATATATATATTTTTTTTTTATTTCAAAATGAATTTAATTCTTTACTTTCTTAAACACTTTCTTTTGTTTGTGAAACAATCAATATTAGATTTTTGTTTTATTTTATTTTTTTACGCATGCTTTAGTATGGTATTTATGTTAATGTTAATTGTATTTGCTTACGGTTTATTTCACAAACATAAATTAAAACAGATTTATTTTAATTTTATTATTTTAAAGAAAGGACAAAAAATAAAAAAACAATACAGCTCAGAAATATTGCATTAAATCTCTGATTAATAATAATTTTTAAACGATAACTATTACCACTTCCTTATAATTTTGCTTATTTCAATTGTAATTTTAGATTTTTTATATTTTGTGATTTTACTCTAATTTTCAAGAAAAAATTAAGGTTGTTAAATTTGTTTTTGTTTTGTGCCTTAATCGGCATTTTTATTCTCTTTTAAAATTTTAAAATTGTTTATGGTGTTTTTTTATTATAAATCTATATAAGAATTTTGTTTGTATTATTATATAAGCCTAAACTAAGAAAAATATATGCTTGATATATATTTATTTTTATTACTTATATAATTATTTTACTTTACCCCAAAAGAATAAAAAATAAATCATACAAATTTTGTTAATTTTTTTTTTGTTGTTGTTTCATTTTGTACATTAATTCGAAAATGTACAATAAAATTGTATAGCTTAACAAATATTTTCTTATAATAATAATGTTTATGTATAATTTGAAGTGATTTTTAGTGAGGGAAAGGACCGGGTTATTAATAAATTCTACACAAATGTATAAAGATTACAAAAAATGTTATTTAAAAAAAGTTGTTATCATGAGCTGAGCAGATTTGCATGAACGAAACAAACTATTAATATAATTGCATGTGTTAATTGGAACAAAATGACAAGTTTAAAATTTAACAAAAAAAATTGCAGAAACAAAAATTGTTTTGAATCAAAATTGCGCTCACCACTTTCAACTACTTATAATACTCTAATAATGCTTAAGTGATTTAAATGTTTAGCACTCTTCGCCCGCCGTTCCGCATTGCCATTATTTTGTCCTTCCTAGCTGCCTCTCTGATGAGAAAATGAATTCCTTAAAGGTGCTCGCTAACTTTTTTTTTCTTAACTAGTTTAAATTCCTAAATCTTTAAAAGAGTGTTACATGTGTGGTTGTGTGTTAGGGTACTAAAGTTGTTCTACATGTGGCTATTTTTATATTGGGGGGAATTGATATAACGGAGGGAAAGGCTAGAAAAATGCTATACTTTTACTTTCGACTTCTTGTTGGTCGAGTTCCAGACGTTGATGGTGTTGATGGTGTTGAAGCTAATGGTGTTGTGGCTACTCCAGTTCGAATCTTTTTGGTTGATGTTGATGTTGCCGTTACTGCAGAGGCTTTGCTCACCACTTTTAGAGACTCTTCCCCTACATAATCTTCAGTTTTGCTGGTAGAGCTAGCAACGCTAGAATTTTTCTCTACTCCTATTTAGTAATAAAACAATACAAAAAACTCAAAATTATTATATTTTAATATCCTTCATACCTTTAGCTGCCTTGACAGGAGTTACTGCCGTGGATTTTTTTGTTGGAATCTCTGGTGTTGTGTTGGTACCTTCAACTGCTCTTCGTTTGAGAGCTCGGTCGTTTCTACTATTGACTGAAGACGCTGATGAAGGGGTTTCGGTCTATTCAAAATGATAATTATAAAAAAAATGTTTGTTTGTTGATTTCAAAAAATAAGAATTATGTTTTAAAACATTAAAATGTAAATTATGAGGTAATAACCAAAGTGTAAAATCTGTGATGTGGGTAAAAAGGTTACCTTTAATTATGCAATAAATATAAAATGCACGGCTGGACGGATCGTACTTGCTCTTGTAGTTCAAGTTTCTTAGATTTTTAGAAATTATTATATATTACAAAAAAAAGTAATTATAGAAAAAAGTAACAAAGCGTGAAAACTCGTACTTTAAAAAATTAAAATCATTAATGGTTTTCTAAAAACAATTATTTTTTATAGCCAAAGTAAGAGGTATCACTACTAATACGATCCATCGGGAATCAGCCTAAAAGGAGTCAGAACGACGTCATATTCCACACAAATTTATAGGCAAACAAATAAATTCGTTGGCATTAACTTGTTTTATTCAATTTTAACATCTACCTCTTCCAATTATAGACCCTTTACTAAACCATTCTAAATACTGTTATACAACTCCATTTTTTTCTTCAAACCGGACATGATGAATAAGTTAAACTCAAATCCGACTCACAATGATTTGTAACAATCTGGACTCAGCATATACACTCCAAATCATAAGGTTAGAAGCACACGTTTTTCAAAAGTTAAACTGAAATTTCTCCGGTTATGTTGGAAAGAGAACAAAATTTGTAAGCCATAAGAGAGATTGATTAACGTGCTATAGAAAAACTTTAATTAACCATTCTTCCATTCTTGAAAAAAAGTTTACCGGATCTACGAGAATAAATGTTGACTGAGTTATTTTTTTTTTTTGAGTAGTTTTATCGGGTCATTAGATTAGAAGCACTAACAAAATGAAGAAAAAAAATGGTTTTGTTTGTTTTTAAAATTTTATTGGTTTCATTTCCTTTTGTTAATAATGTGTGCAGCCACCACCTTTCAAAATAACTTCAAAAACTCGATCTTTGAGAGAACTATACAGTGATGTCAGGTAGTTCAGTGAAATCTGACTCCATGCCAACTTAATGGCGTTAATCAGCTCTTTCTTGTCATCGTATTATTTCCCTCTTTCGTAAACTTTGCGCCCCAAACCATAACCCCTCCTTCTCCTCTTTCCTCAGATCATGAAAATAGTAATTGTAGCCATCCGTTTCATCCAAGTTAAATTTCTTTTCGTCAGAAAAAAATACTTTTCGCCAATCTTCTGAGGTAGCTCCATGCTGAACAATCCAGGTCATGCGATCTTTCGCAAAACACAAACGTTGCTTCTTTCTGGCATCATTTAGCTGTGGTGTTTTTTTAAGCTTTGGTCGTTTTAGGTGTTTAGCATTTCGAATTACAGATAACAGTGGATAAATCTGCCGTAACATTAGGCTGATGCCTGATTTTAGCCGCTGAGAAGGCTGAATTAGATGCAGTTTTTTTTGCATTTTGCGGTTTTCGCGGGGAGTTAGTGGAAGAAATGTTTGCTTTGTATAGTTTCTCGAACTATAGCCCGGTTTGAAAGTCCTTCAGAGAGATTAACATCTTCTTTTGTCCTTTCTTCCAAATTCAAACATTTTTTATTTCCCATTTTCACTAACACATACAGAAAAGGGTTCAAAATAAATATATTTTACCTTTTATATAGAAAAAAGACTTACCACTTCACAAAAACCATTGATATTTTGACTGCTTCTAATCTTATGACTCGATTTATTAGCATATATTTTTAATTTAATTTGCAAATAGTATTGAAAGTCATGGTTAACTTGCAATCTTAAAATTTAAAAATTCTGAATTCAGTTGTAAATAAACTAGTCTTTCTTCCAACAAGTTTTATTTTGGTCAATCTATCATGTAACGGCAGTAAAATCAATTTAACTTTTCAAAAACGTCTGCTCTATCCTTATGACTTGGAGTTTAATAGTTTAAAAGCTGGCAGCATATTTTTGGCATAACCAAAAAATGAGTATGAGGGTCTGTAGGTGCATGCATCTTGACATTAAATATAAAAGTCTGGCAGGAGTTTTTTGGAGCCCGTGGTAAGGATGAGGAGTTGAAAATAGTGGTACGGCTCTGGGAACTTGGGAACTCATTCATTGGATTCTCAATTCGTATAAAAAAAAACAATGACATCTGATTGGTCAAAAATCGATTAATTTTAGAAATTGGTTAGCCGTAGAAAACTTGTAATCAAGGCTCAAAGTTTCTCAAAGTCACGATTTTTAGCACCTACTTTGTGTACCATCCGAAGAACCTAGTGTTTTCGTGATAAAATGAAAACTATTTTTTCGTACTGAATTATTCGTAAAGGGCAGGTAGTTTCAGTATTTGTTCAGCCATAAATATTTTGTTTATGAATTTTAAAATATTTTCATGCTCAAGTTCTATAAGTTTTTGTTTTTTCTATTACAAACGATTTTGGCACCTCATTTCTGGGATAATCGCGAAAAAGTATACCATCTGATAAAATCGACATTAAAGGTCAGTTTTAGTAATTATTCAGCCATTTTATTTTTATAAATTTTATAGTGAACTTGAAAAAACTTTACAAGTTCACACAAAATAACAATCTATGGCTGATCAATTACTTAAAATAGTTATGACGATCTAGTGATCTTTCGGATGACAAACATTTTTTTACAAATATGCCACAAATTAATTACACGTTTTCTAGAGCTGCCTAATTTTTAAATTTTGTTGAAAATGGCTTAACAAAAGTCATGAATATGCAGCATAATTCATTGTAATGACTAAATAAAATGCGTTTAAGTCGTAATTTGTTGGGATAAATAAATTTAATAGTTTTGTTTTTTTTTTTTAGAAATCACAATAAAATGTTCGATCAGAAAAAAGTTAAAAAAGAGTTAACGAATTCAATATACAAGAAATCCTTGACCGCTTCCCGACATTCTCTGACCAAAATTGTGTTCCCTATCCCTAACTTTCTCCGTGTGACTACGGGTATAAAGAATATTTAAAAAGTAAGTAATGTGGCAATTTTGTTGTCTGGCTCTTTTTAAATGCTTCTAGACCTTCAGACTAAACGGCTGGTCCGACTTAAAGAAGACTTGGTACTAGTTGCATGGAATATTAAATTTGTCATGATTGTGGTAAACAAAAATAGGCTTTTGGGCAAAAACTGCAAAAAAATTATTAGAAATGGCTGTGTTCTGAAAGTTTTCAATTAATATGGATTTTTTTACATATTAAGAACTAAGTGTCGAATTCCTTACAACCCAAAAATCGATTTTTCTAAACAAAATCGATTTCAACCACTCTAGCATTAATTTGAATGCTCACTATTTTTGTATGTTCCTTGCAATAAAAAAACTCAATTTGAAATGGTTGTACGGAATTCAACATAAGACTCTAGTTTTCTGTCCATGCATTTCTTGAACGTATCTGTGCTCCGAAAAAAGTTATGCGCAGTTTAGAAAAAAGAAAAATAAATTGTTGATTTTTCGATTTTGTTATATCATTTTTTAAACTAACTATCTCGATAGAAAATTGAATTTTGTACAAAGTTTTAAATGTAAAATTGTCAAATTCGGCTTAGTCACTGTGACCATTCTTTCAGATTCACGCATGGTTGAATTCAGTAGCATTTTCGGTTTAAAGGATACTTATACGCCAAACAACATAATAACGAGCAATTGTTTTTACTCAACAAAAAATACCCCTGCACGTAATTGTTCGTTTTTAAAAGGTCAATTTAATATGCTAAATACCGACTAATCCGAAATTGAATTCAGGGGGCCTATTCTAGAAAGCACAACAGTTTTCTCATTTAAATTCCAAATAACTCCAGGCTACTCCCATTTTAACGTCTACTCTCTTATTAAAATATCAGTTGCTTCTAAAAATTTGACAGAAGGTCTATGTCGTCAAAACATTTATTTTTCTATTTTGCGATTTTTTGCTTTTATTTGAAAAATAAAACATTTTGTGGGACTCAATAAGTGTGTTTAAATGCTAAGAATGAGGAGAATAATATGCGTGATTTACATTTTGCATTTACATTTTCTTTCAATCCGTCACCTAAAAACCTATCGCTTTTAAACACAAAATGAAAATTACAATCAAATAAACACTTTTATTTGATAAATTCCAATAACAATAAAAACACTTTTGTTTGTAAAACGAAAGTTTTTTTATTTAATTGTTTACATTTTGCTTTGATCCACCACTACATATTTCATCACATTCAAATTTATCTCTTTTTAAAACTGAGTGGCAGAATTAAATTTAGGTGGAAAAAGCTCTTCCGCGAATCGCTTTTGAGAATAGGAAAATACAATCTGCCATTGAAAGCGATCCGCCGCCTTTTCTAGAATAGGCGCCAGAACATGATATGGAAACTATACGGAAATGAATTTCGTTAATGGTTTTGATTCGGATAGGAAATTAGAAAAGGGGTGATTTGACTTTTTATATTTTCAATTTCTTGCAATTACAATTCAACATTAACTGTTGAAATGCATCAACAGCACGAACATAAATAGAACGCGCATTTTTGTACGTTAATTTTTTTAAGAAAATTACTAAAAATAGTATTAAAATGTATGATGCCCTAGAATACTGCGTTTCGGCCTATGTAGTTCAATCATTGAAATAATATTTATTGAAGGAGTTTGTATCGGAATAATTTTTTTATATCGATATCTTCTGCCAAGTAAAGATCTCAGTAATTCTTGGGTGTGAACGATAACAGAAATAGTCTGTTATTATAAGTTAGTTCTTAATTCCTTTCAAATCCAATCGCCTTGCAGTCTATTGAAATGCAGTTGTGAATAATATTATAGATTTGCAAATCTTTAATACGTTAACACTTCTATGTCTCTCTTTTTAACTGACTCAATGGCAACGTACCCTATATATTGCCGTTAAGACATTAATACAGAACGGTAGAATTTCGACCATGGCGCTCGACTAGTACATATTAATAGTACTACATCAAAAACGCAGATTAAAAAAAATAAATTAAATAATAACGCCATGTTTGTATACTATTAGGAACCTTTCAAATAAATGTATTATGCTTGTGTTATTGACAAAAGTACTGCCCATTGTTTGAAGTTAATAACAATCATTTAAAATATTGCTTACCTTTTCAGGCACGGATGTTTTCGATCTGGACGTAGTTGGTGTCAAAGGGGAAGCAGCTCGCGCTCTAGCTAGTGGCGATCTTTGAGCCCTCAGCGACTTGGTGGTTTGTATTGCATTGCTCAGGACAGATTTTTTGCGGCCACTGGTAGGCTTGTATTCCATATCGACATCCGAATCATCATCATCTTCCTCTTCACTTTCGTCATCGCTCGTATTACTATCACTACCATCGTAGTTTTTCCTTTTCTTTTTTTTAATGAGCACCGATTTCTTTTTCTTAGTCGGCGACTTAACTTTGCTTTGACTTCGGATTCTTGCAGAACGCCCCCGCTTTTTAGAGCTACTTCCTCCCATTGCACTCAGAGATAATTTCTTTTCAATTTGAGATTCATCTTTGTATAAGGAAATGTCCACTGCAAAAAAAAAGAAAGAAAAAATTGTTGAAAAAATCAAAATTTAAATTTTAATTCAATCCCAACTTACACCCATCAGGGTTTTCCTCAGTTACGTCGGGTCGGGGAACTATTCCTTTCTCAACATCTATTGCTTTTTTCAAAATATTCTCGATACGAGCTTTTTCAGATTCTGGCAATCTAAGATGACCCTTCTCTATTTTCTTTAAATCCACAGTCGTCAAGACACATTCAATATCAGTGTGATCATAAAAGTCTGGTATAAAAACGGTGTTGTCTTTTTTGTCCTCTGACAACCAACGAATGGTTATGCGAGGCGAAGATCGGTAGACATTTTGCAGAGTTTGACAAAGGAAGAAACTACCTTCAGCATTGCGAACTGCCATATATTCATTCTTGTAGAACACAATTAACTTGTCCTCATTGGACATGTGGGGCTTGGGCGAGTTCGAAGCTTCGCTGGCCGACAATTTTGTTATAAACGCCAACTCTGGCAATGGACTCTGATAAAGAATGGTTTTAAGTCGATGACGTTGGCTCTTACGATCGCTAGGCGTTGAAGGTGTTGTGGGCAACGCCTTTGATTTCTTTATTTTATTTTGAGTTTTTTTCTTTTCAGCTTTTTCAGTTTTTAACGCTGACAAAGGGGGAGGAGAATTGATGACTTCTTTTTCAATTTTTGTTTTTGATTTAACAACAGAAGAATCTTTTTTCTTTTCGGTATGTTGCCCAGAAGCCTCTGCTAAAATTGCAGCAGCGGCAACTGCTTTGGACTGCCTCGGTGTTTTTGATTTTATTGATGGTTTTTCCATTTGATTAGTTTTAACAACTGTTTTTTCGGACTTCTCTTTATCTGGCTTTTCAACTTTTTTCCTATCGTCCTTTTCAACCTTTGTGGCAAGTTCTTCTGATTTCTCAACCGTTTCCAGTTGCTCAGGCTTATCCGTTTCATCTAAAACTTTATCTTCTGAAGATTTTGCATCACTTTCTTCTTTGTCTTTAGGAAGAATTTCGACGGTTTCCTCTTGTTTCTCAGGTCTAGGTTCATCTACTGGCTTTTCAGGTTTTATTAAATCGCTAGACTGTTGTTCATCACTCGATGAAGATGTATTATTTGAAGTGTCATTGGATTTGTTAACTTCTGTCGACGAGAGATCACTTGCTGGACTTTCCTCTTCCACTGAAGGTTTGGTTTTATTATCAGATGTTTCATGTGGTGTTTCTGTTAAAGGTGTGGAACTCTTTTTCTCTTCGTCTAGTGTTAGTGGTTGGCTGTCCATTTTTTCGGTGGACTTTGCATAAGCATCTTTAATCTGAAATTATACAAACAAAATATGTAATAAACAAAATAGTCATGCACGTTGAAATGCATTCTCGTATTTATATTTTGACAGTATTAAATTATATTATATGTATTAGGTATGTATGTGGAATTCCTTACAACCATTTCAAATTGTTTTTAAAAAAAATAAATTTTTCACGTGGGTTTGTAGGTTTGCCATTTGACATAAATAAATACATACTTTACTTTGCTAAAAAATTAACGTCCAGCAATAGTTACTAGTTTTATCAATAGGACCCAGTACCAAGGTTTAAATACAAAAAAAAATCCTAACTTAAAACTATGCCCTTACGTTTTCGTTATCTTCTGGTTTGTCAATTTTTTCCTGATCGGGTGCAATTAATGCAGGCAAGTCTTCAACAGGAGCTTCTGCAGTAGGCATTTTTGTGGTTGCAGGCAAGTCATCTTCAGCAACGCCCTCACTTACCGGCTCATCAACGCTTCCGCCATTCTTGGCTTCTGGCTTGGGGGGAGATGGCGTCTCTGGTTCATTTACTGGGCGAGCGGGCGATGCCTCAGCCGAACTGTTTCCACCTGATTCAGTTGGTTTCTTCGTCTGTGGTGCAGGATCAGGCGATGGCACATGCGATGGAAGTATTGCTGGTATAATTGGTGGAGCTTGTGCTGCTACTGGTGGCGAGGGGGTTGCCTTTACTACCACATCAGTCACCTCTTTAGTCGGTGGTAGCAAAGGTATCAAAGGAGCAACTTGTTTTTGATTAGCCTGGCTTGCAATAGGCGGCTTAACTGGCGAACAACTCGATATAGAAACAATACTCGACGATGAAAGCGGCGGTGGCTGATGATGATGATGTTGCTGCTGCTGCTGATGCTGTTGTTTGGTTAAAGGCACAGCACTTGTTTGCAATTTTGGTTCTTGCTGTTCATGGATTGCTGCAGTTACAAAAGAGTTTGCTGCTGACGTGTTTTGCTGCATTGGTTGAGGCTGTGATTGACTGCTCATCTTCTGATAGTGCGAGGGGAACGGTGGGGGGATTGCGCTCACCAATGGACCTTTGTTACCTGGAGGATTGTTGTATTGGTTGGGAATCGAAATTGGTTGCACCTTGTTCTGCAGGTGGTGATGAAGATGAGCCGCTACTGGAGCATTCGGGAGTGAAATCGGCGGCTGTTTAGCTGGCAAAAGAGAAATCGAGGGTGGCACTTGTTTGGCCGACGACGAAGAAGATCCTTTTGTTGATAAATTATTGTTTAACGCTGCGTGCTGTGGTGATGGAATTGGAGTAATCTGGGTGCTGGGGGGAAGATTGGGTGGTTTCAATTGATTGGCAAGGGCTGTGGGGGGTGGAGGAACACCAACTGCACCCAAGGATGCCTTGCTGTGGGCGGGAGTTGGCATATTATACTTTTGAGAGTACTGGGACTGCTGCAACTGTTGATTGTGTTGTTTGCTGCCTTGCAATGTCGAAGCGCTGCCCAACGCCGATTGGGCGTGACTCTTCGGCTGCAATTGGTGCGAAGACTGCTGCTGAAGATGGGACTGCTGGGGTTGTTGATGATGTTGCTGCTGCTGTTGTTGTTGTTGTTGCTGTTGCTGTTGTTGCTGTTGTTGCTGTTGTTGATGTTGCTGTTGTTGCTGTTGTTGCTGTTGTTGCTGTTGCTGCTGAAATTGCAACTGATATGCGTGTAACTGTTGCATCAAATTAGCTGCCTGCATTTGTTGTTGGAACTGATTCACACTCGCCAATGAGGGTGCCGTTGCATTGTTTCCATTGGATTGTTGCTGATGATGCTGCTGGTACGTCTTGTTGAGCAAATCTGCTGCTGCAGGAGTTCGAGTCAAAGCCAAGGGTTCTCCCCGTTCTTTGCTTTGTTGCATTTGCTGTTGGAAACGTTGTTGGAGTTGCGGATTGGATAAGAGCAACTGCTGCTGCTGTTGCTTAAGCATCTCATAGTGCTGTTGCGTCAGGAACGCATTTAGACCCGCCTGTGACGATTGCGGCAGTGCATTTTGACCGTGCACCAGGTTCTGCATCTGCTGCTGAATGCCTGCAAGCGCTTTAGCAGCCTGCTGCGATGCTTGATTGCTCGGAGCACCACCACTATTACCGCTTGAACCCTGTTTCTGACTATAACTCATTTCTGCATTAATGAATGTTTTGGAATTCCAAGCAGAACACACTTTTTGCTAACGCGCTGTTTTCCAAGAAATGCTCCACACTATAAGATCAACACTTTTGTTTCTGTTTTTTTTTTTTTTTTTTCTAATTTCTTTTAGTTTCTCTTTTTTTTCTAAGCAACTCTCCACTTTGCCATGTTTTGCTTTACTTCTTTTATTTCTTCGACAAAAGACTACGTAACAGTTTTTATCCCACCAAAAAATTTATTGTTTTTTCTCGTATTTACTGCTGCTGCTACACAATTCTAAGTCAACAGTGCCAAGTGGAGCACACAAACAACAAACAAATAAAACAAAAAACCAAGAAAAATAAAAACAGAAACCTAAATCATAGCTTTTTTATAAACAAGTTTTAGCTTGTTCTAGATCCACTGGCCAGGCAGCAGCAGTACACCACCATAGGGGCAAAAATTTGCCATAGATTCTTGATCTCTTGATTTTTTTTCTTTGGAGGGAAGTCTCACTAGTCACAGACGACGACGGCACAAAACAGAAATAGTCAAGGAATGAACAGAAAAAAAAATCGTCACAGGAATATTTTAATTTTTTTTCGATCCACACGGGGAGAATAGTTTCAAAGACTAGCAATTTATATTCACTACTAGCATGAAAATCATTTGTAACTACTTTTAAATATTCTTAATCCACGTTGATTGATTTTTTGAATAAGAATTTATTTATCCTAGATTTTTTTAACTTGATTGCGAGATTTTTTCTTGAAAATTTTGAGTTGAAGAAAATTCACTGTAGCCTTTGGCCGAAACTCTACACTCTACAAATTTTTGATGGCGTCCATCTGCTGCGCATGAGGATGTAATGTGCGAAAAAGAGATAACGATATTATATTTTTGGGAACAGTGAGGTGCGATGCGATGTATGGTATATGGATACAAGTGTGGTATGTAACCGGCACTTTCTTCCAAAATGCTGTGGGGAAAATGGTTCTCGCTTGCGCGTTCTGATAGCTGGGGATGTGTTGGAATGGTTCTTATATTATTTTGGGCGTGTTCGCTTCTTAACTTTTTCTGAGTATCAACCACTGATCTCTATTGACACCATAGAGTATTTATATTGACACCTGGTAAGGCCTGGCGTTCACTGGGCAACTTTTAGTTGCTCAAAGTTGCCGGCAACTCCGAGCAACTAAAGTTGCTGGACATGGCCCACTAAATAACTTCCAAGCACCTTTTTGTAATTCAACGTTTGTGTTTTTTTGTTGACTTTTGCCACTATTTTGTTTTTGTCTGATCCCCAATTTCACGTTAGTAAAATATATATCCAAATTAAAATTAATTGAAATGTATAAAGCCTAATACTACGTTTTCATTAGGCCAAATGAGATAATTTCGTTGAAAATTTCCAAATTCGATACGAAACCATCTCATTTCCCATACAAGTTCACATTTCGAAATGACGTAATTTCAACCAAATTTGAACGAAATTAGGTTGGAAATTATGTCAAAACCTATTGAACACACCCACTTAGCCACAGTTTGAAAAGCTCTGAAGAGGTTTTGTATGAAAATGTCAAAGCTCAATGGAAGTAGAATGCAGAAAACAACAACAAAAAGCGTTTAACAGCCAGTTGAAATTAAAAATGAAATGAGCTGTCAATCGAAATTACCAAATTACAAATGAAAACACTTTTTCTGTAATTTGCGAAATTACCTCATTTTGCCTCTAATGAAAACGTAGTAATAACTATATTCGCCACTTTTTGCAAAATTACAAAAGTAAAAATATTTTTTTGTTTGTTGTTTTGTGAAAAAGAATACACAAATTTTTTCCTAAACCAAAATTTAAGGCTCTCCCAAACCAACGCGAATCGCTCCGCATTCGCAGCGAATCATTCACAATCGTCGCTCTCCCAAACCAACGCGAATACGCAATGACGACGAATTTTTGTTGTTGTTTAGCGTTGTTTATTTGTCATATTTTGTACGATTGTGAATGATTCGCGGCGAATCGCTCCGCATTCGTGTTGGTTTAGGGGAGCCTTAAGGCGGAATTCTTCGAATAGTTAATATTTTTATTTTTTGTGAATACATACATTTTCTTGCATAGGTATTTTTGAAGGATGTTTTAAAATAAAGCCCTAACTAACTAAGTGAAAATTTTCAAACTCATTTCGAGGTAGTGTTTCTCACTGGAAAACTTATAAAAATGCTTAAATTTAAATTTTGGTTTAGGAACAAATTTGTATATTCTTTTTCACAAAACAGCTGCTCTTGCAAGAAAAAAAATGTTTACTCTTGTAATTTTGCAAAAAGTGGCCAGTGTTAAGTTAAGGCTTAAGAATTGAAAAATTAAACTCAGAAATGAGTACTTACATGAAGTTTTAAAAAAAAATAGATTTTGTTTTTGCTGTTGTAAGCTCGAGTAATAAGTTCAAAATTTAAGAAATATTCATATAATTTTATCATTTCTTAAAACTTTTTATAACAAGGGTATTCATGCAACGATGTAAACTTTTCAACGTAGTAATTTTTTTAAATTTACTATGCACGTTTCATGAACACCCTTTTGAAACACGGCTTGCGTAAACATCGTATACTAATCCGTTGATTGTTTAAAGTCAAATAAAAGTATACTTTCGTCCAATTTTGTTTTCAATTTTTATTTTTTTTTTTTAAGTTTAATTGTATCTTTCTTCAGCCATTTTGATTGATATGTTTCTCGTTTTGATGTTATCATTTTTTTTGTTTTTGATTCTTTTTTGTTCAGAATTAGTTTAAAAGTTTACCACGTTAACCATTTTTTTTATGATACAAATTCATATCGGAAACTTTACGATTTGTTGAAAAAGATTTCTCATACAAATGTTGACAGTTCGTTTACGATGCAGTAAACTTTCCGACGATTACGATGTTTACAATAGTTTTCCGACGTTGCATGAATACCCTCATTATATTCTGTTAAAAGTGTCACTAGCCCCTGGATTTTTCTATTTTCTAAACGTAAAATACATTTTATTAATCTATTTCATAAACGGGAACAAAAGATTTCAAAAAAAGAGAGTACAAATACACAAAAACAATGCATATATAGATGCAAATATGCATACATATATTCATCCTTTCACAGGAAGCTTTTACTAATAATAACATAATACTGGGCTTTATGTAGAAAATAATGATAGGTGCGTTTTATTGGTATTTATAGCTAGTGCAGCAATGCAAACACCAATAAAACGCTATACTCACTTTTGTATTCAACCCAATTTTGGCGCCACAAGTTTAAATTTAACGAAATTTTATCTCAATTTTTATATCCACTTTTTCACTAACTTATTTATCGACACTTTTGGGATTTTTGTTGTTTTATCAAGGGAAATTTTACTGTACCAGCTAAAACTTTTTCAATAAAACATGTCTGATATTCAAACAAAAAAAATTTCCCCAACTATATAATATTTCTCAACTTGCTCCAATCTAGTGCCCAATACCTTCCGATATGGACCGATTTTAATAAAACTTTCACCATTATCTTCATAGAAATATTGAAATTGACTTTTTACCTTTTTCTAGTACCTTAAGATGAAAACTTTACATGAAATTTGGATAAAACTAAAAATGGACTGAATTTATATTTTACTTTATGTTGTACCAAATAAAAAAAGTTGTATGGGCTAGCAGATGAGCAAAAAGTAAAATGGATTCTATAAAACAAAATGCAGGGGAATAGTCCGACGGATACTTTTCTATTACACGATGATTCCTTGCGTCTGACTGTTTTATCGAATTTCTCTTTGAAAATAATCCTGTGAGTCACGTGCTAATACACCGAGCTTCTTGACATTTGATGCAAAATTGACAGTTCTCTCTACTGTTTAAGCGGCTTGTATAGGAAAAATACGAAAGTACGGACAATGCTAAAAAGAAAAGAGAATCTTTTTGACGTTTCTTTCACAATAGTACAAAACATGACAAATACACAACGCTTAACAACAACAAGAAAACGTCGTCGCTCCGCATTCACGTTGGTTTGGGAGAGCCTTATAGGGTACTTTTTCCATCGAGTGATGCTGTCAAACATGCTTGACCATATAAACCCATTTATTACCGTTTTGTGAAAACGTCGTTGACAAAGAAAATCTCAAACCAATGAACATGTCTTTCAATATTGTGAAATGTTTTGACATATGCCGACTTGTATGCTGATGTTGACCGCATAAATAATTTTTATGTATTTGATTTTTTTTCACTAAATAAAGTTGAAAAAACAATAAATCAACATTACTAAAAACTCCTATTTGATATTGAACATAATGGGAAAAGTGGAAGAAGTAGTTTTATCGGAAGCCGATTTAGATTGGATTCAAATGCGAAAAGATTTCGATTCATCGCGTCCGGAAACAACAAGAGAAAAAATGATTCGTAAAATCAAATCAAATCCAGTTGTTCCAATTGGTTAGTATAGTAATAAATACTGCGAAGATTATTACATAAGCGTTGTTTATTTTGTATTTATTCTATTGATCATGCTAGGATGTCTAGCAACAGCTGGAGCACTGGGCTTTGGTCTTTATAACTTCCGAACCGGCAATCGAAAGATGTCTCAATTGATGATGCGGACTCGAATCGGTGCTCAGGCATTTACCCTGGTCGCCCTTATCACTGGTGTAGTGTTAACTTATAAAAAGGATGAAAATTGAGTGAATGTTTTAAATAAAATAATTTGTTACTAGTTTTGAATAAGATTTAGAATGACTGCATGTGAATACAAACATCCTATAGATTGATTTCCTAAGCAAAAAAACTCTGAACTTAAATATACTTTAACCTTTCAAGTTGATCAAAAAAGATTACATTTATGAATTAATTTACCATAACTCGTAAGCTTGCGCTTATCAACAACATTTTCAACAGAAACTGAATGGAGCCTTAAAAAAGCAAAACTAATCTAATGGCTAACTAATGAAATGACCTTCGTATGGTTGACAACTTTTGAGTGTAAACTTGTTATTTCGAAACTTAATGGACCATTAAATGACCTTCGTATGGTTGACAACTTTGGAGTGTAAACATGTTATTTCGAAACTTAATGGACCATTAAATCATTCAAGTCTTTAGAAATGTAGATTTTAGCCTTTTAAATTTTTCAGATTCCGTTAAATTAACTGTGGCTTTACTGCTCTACCAATATTATTTCAGAAGAAGCTCTTTTCAGCAATGGAGAATTGGCCTTTTGCTTGGAAAAATTCCGACAAAGCTGAATTTTGTTGAGAGCTTTTTACGACGTCTTAAGCATTCCTAAAGAAAAACTTTTAATTTATGGCGTGGAAATAAATTTTAATAGGTGAAAGGGGGTAAAGTTCATTCTCGTCCAAATTTCTCGAGAACTATTTTTTTGTTAAAAAATGTGTCGAACCAAGCTATGTTATTCTAGTCAAAAAACAAGATAAACATACTTTTTTCACAAAATCAGTACATACAGAAGAATGTGCAAGATCTTAATGGTGTGGCAAATATGATGAAAACATTTATTAAAATTAAATAATGGGCAACATTTTTTTTACATTTTGTGTTTAGTTACATCTTTTCATTATAAAATAAAGTTTTTAGGGTGTCTTTGGAACAAAAATTTATTCGAAAATGAGCCACTATTGACGAAATCTGTAAGCGTGTAAAAGTTGGCCTTTTCATTTTGTATTGTAAAAGGGACAATGTTAAGTTTTTTGTAAATATTTCAAAAACCGATACTTAAAAATAATGCGTGAGTTAATTTTATACTTATCTCATGCAATTGTGCATAGTAGAGAATGTAACACTATTTTCGTAATAGAAACAGATTTTGAGAAAAACGTGCAGACACAACGCCTGGGTAAAATACGTTACTCTTACAAAAAAACGTCTTTTTTTTTGGTGTAGAATTATAATAGCTACACTTGTACAAAACTAAATAGCCAATTTTTGTGATCCAAGTATTAAAAAAAACACTTTAGTAAAAAAAAGGCCCAAATCTTTAGATGTCTTTCTTTCAGATGACTTAATTTGTATCGTCTTAAGAAACAATTAAATTACGATTTTTGATGAAATTAAATTTTAGTTGTTAAAAATTCTCATGAAACTGAAGAAGCAGCATATAAATTCTTTATGGATGAGAAATTCATTAATTAATCTTACCAACCCACAGTACACAAATCTTAAGGAAGAACTATAACTGTCGGAAGGGCATTGAAGCTAAAGTCAAAAACCAACGCAAAGTAGCTTTCCGTATCGTCAAAAGGGGAACGGACACATACTGTACTTATCATCCATCTCTTTTTGGCATTCATATTTCATCAAATATCAGTTTTAAATTAAGTCACTTCTGTAAGGAAAGTTGAACTAAACTTGACGAAACGCTCCACTTCGCAATTATAGCCGTAGTATATGCTTTCCGTTTATTCGCTTGTTTTCTTTAGACCACTGAAGTGCTTCTCCGAGCATTATAGTTCTAGCTTAAGGTAAAGGTATTATACTGCGGAGGTTGTCAAAATTGAAACCGTCGGAAATAAAAAATGGCTGTGATCGTGAGGATTTAAATACTCGTAAAAACAACAGCAAATTTAAATAGAAATGGTCAGAAATAAAAAAATGGCTGTGAACGTAGGGAAGAAAATACACGCAAACACAACAACAAATCTTGGCATTTAACACAAATTTTGATATATGCGCAGAACTGGAAAAAGTCAAAACTCTAATGATAGTAGTTGTGTTTGACAGTGTTCATACCAGCTTCATGTGAGGCGACTCTCCCTTTTTCATCTGATTCTACTTCTTGAAATGAAAGAGATGGCTAGGTGAGGCAGAAATAAAAACAAATTAAAAACTTCTACTTCACTTTCTTTTTAAGAAATGATCGAGAGTGAGATACAAATACGAGACGTCAAAATGAATGACCTCACGTGAAGCTCGTATGACGGTGTTCACATTGGACTGAAAAACTGGATTTTTTTTGACGTTTCAGTATTTACATCTTCCTTTACTGAAGAAGTAGGAGCGAGATGTGAATACTGAAACGTCAAAAAAAATCCAGTTTTTCACTCCAATGTGAACACCATCTATGAACACCATCGTTTATTGCAACTCAAAATAATTCCGTCTGAAAAAAACTACAGCAAAACAAAGCAATTTACATGTCCCTGATCACACGTGAAGAAAGTCAAGCGAGCGGGGTAACTTGCAGAAGAGGGAGGGAGATGGAATACTAAAAAATATTCGATGAAGAAAATTGACGTTCTCTTTTGTGTTCTTTCTCTTATTCAATCCAATCAATCAAAACGTGTATTTCAGTATATTAAACTATCTTACCAACAAACATTTGACATTTCTATATAAATTATCGATAGCACAACGAGAATCATAGTTTGGCAAATACCGCTTTATCGGTACAAAAGTTAAATCCAATTAATTATCTGGACTTAGCTACCTTCATATGGACATAGTTGTTCTTTTATTTTACATGTTAATTGCAACGACGAATTTTTGTTGTTTGTCATATTTTCGACTATTGTGAATGATTCGCTGCGAATCGCTCCGCATTCGCGTTGGTTTGGGAGAACCTTTATTCGCTGACTGTGTTAGAAAATAAAATTAAATAACAAAATAATCGAAAAGTTCGAGGTAATTTGTCATTACTTGTTTACTTTAATTATTCTTTCAATATGTTGATAAGTTTCTGGGATTATAAATACAAGCTATTGACATACTATATATAATAGGTCAATGATACATAAGTTGCCCATAACTAATGGCTGATTTACAATGAAGCGTTCGCGTTCGCGATGTTTTTGTTACATTTAACAAGCGTTACGATCGTGTCGAGATAAAACGAGAACAAAATTCAAACTTATTTTCAACACAAAATGTCCACATACCTAAATTGAAAATCGTATTGTCAAAATGTATGGAATAGTTGAACAATTTCTTCTTTTGCGTTGAAGCCTCTTACGTGCTTTGTTTGTGTACCTACTAGTGAATGCAAAATCGTAACATAATAGGTATGTTTGGTTGCTGAAAAGTCGTACGAATTCGTACGATGTCGCACTACATTTCACAAATTCCTGTTTGTTAACTCCAAAGTGTAGCAATGAGAGAGCAAGAAACTTCCCCTCCATCCCATGAAAAAGCTTGAAAATTTCTGTTACATAAATTTCTGAGTGTAGGAAGTAAACAACTATCAAAACACATCTGGGTTTTTTTCCTTGCGTGTTTAAAAATTCGTCAGTTGTGTTGGATTGTGTGTGTCACGCTTGACGTTTTTTACACCAAATTGCTACAAAACTTTTATAACACTTTTTGTTTACTTTGTAGCAATTTTCCCCTCTAAGAAAGATTTTCCCCTTCTTTCAATAATTTTACAGTTTTTGAACTTCGTGCTACAAACACACCAAAATGTTCAATGCGTAACTGAACACTAAACAGGAATTTATATGCCTTAACTTTTGCGTTGACAGACAAATCTTTCAACTCAACTTCCAACGCAGCATTCCTGTTCCAAATTTTTCGAATAGTAGACCCAACTTTTTTAAATTTTTTTTGCGCAGTGCTGACAACATTTAGGAAATGAAATTTTAGGTGTTCAGAACTGAAACTAATTCTTGGATCATGAAATAGTATGTCTAAGCGTACACAATTGGTATCTTACAATATTGTCAGATCTATCAGTGAAAAACATATGCTTACAATGTCTTACAACCGTATAGTCTTAAATTAATTTTCAAAAAATTTGTCTGACAATTAATTGTAAGATCATTGCCTGACAATTAACTGTAAGAAATCTGACAATCATGTGTACGCTAGCTGACAATCGTGTATTCTTACAATTAGTTGTCAGAAAATGTATCTGACAATTGTAAGACCATAAGTTGAAAGGCATTTGATAATTTTTGCCAAAAAATATCAAATACCGACGTTTCTGACAATGAAGAAATTTTCTTTTTTTTTACATCAAAAAAATTTTTTACTGGCAGAAAATTGTTTGGCAAAACTGACAATTAGTTGTGTGTCTACACGGTTGGTAGAAAACCTTCCAATCTCTTACAATTTATTGGTAGGTACTCAGATAGATATATGACAATAAATTGTCAGCCAACTTCTGACAATAAATTGTACACACAAAACTTAATTGTCAGCTCATTGGTAGATAATTGTCAGACCTGACAATATTGTAAGATCTACCAATCGTGTACACTAAGCTTGAGTGTTTTTCTTTTCTTGTCTCTTGGTTTTTTTGGTATTTAATAAATTTATTAATCAATTTTTTAAAATGTGACTTGATTGTTAATTTCATGTTTTTGTTTATTGTGAAGTGCTTTTTGGTTAAAAATAAACTGATATTTCATAACAAAAAAACTATTTAATTTTTTTATTTAGTAAATGATTAGTAAATTAATACAAACATAACAATTTATTTTAAGAATATAAAGTTAATTGAAATTCCAATGCTGTGTCTTTGTTTTCTTGATTTCATAGCAGATTTTTTTGTTTACTTTTTGTTGACGTTCAAAAGTTGTAGAAATATTGGTTCTGTGTATTCGTGTACTTTTGCTTAATTTAACTTCTATCTGAGAGAATTGCATCTCCAGTATTCCTCAAATTTTGACAGACTGCCAAATTTAGCCCAGAAAGTACACGAATCAAACAAAACTCACTGGATAATACGTGTATTAACTTAATAATACCCCCCAAAACAAATTTCTTCTGGCAGTACCGTATATTGAATACCAAATATTCTAGCAGTTTTCTATCTCACTCCCTGCCTTTGTTGAAATGAAAAAAGAAATATCTCCACGACTATAGAAAGAAAAAGAAATCAACCATCTCACTTTTCGACTGCCATGTTTATAAGTCGCGATTACAGTGAATTGAATCGCGGGAAAATTACTATTTTTTTCGTTTTAAAGGTAAATATTTTGCAAAATTTCTGTTTAAATGTGTACCCAAACTATAATAGTGCAAATACATGTTGCTATTAAGTTGAATAATGTTGTGATTTGATGTTTAAAATCAATATGAAAATTAATTTTCAACCAGAAATGGCGCAATCAGTGCATCTAGTATACGTTGATTTTTTCCTTGCCTACACTACTACTACAAGGTTATTGTACCTACTATATCCCTCAGTCAACTGTACTTTTTCCATTGAAATGAGTAAATTTGTGTAGTGTTAATTGTGTAATTGGTTGGATTTTGTGTAAATCATGTCAATTTCTCATTGTCATATGTTCTTTTTCGATTTTTAATCATGTCTATTATGTATGTATGACGAGTGAAGTGATTTAAAAACGAAAAAAAAAGAAAAATTCTCTGCTTATTTATGGGAGTAAAAATGTCGGTTTTTCTTTTCTCGTAAATTCTTGGTTTGCTTGCATCACCTGTTTCGTTCACTCTTATTTATCTTCCCTTTCATGTAAATCAAATCAACATTCTTTGTTGGATACGTTCGGCATGTTAAAAACGTCACACTGGCATTCTTGCGTACATTAATGAGTATTTGTGTGTGTATGGATATGGATACCCATTAAATTGAGTTAGGTTTTTTTTCAATAGTGTTGGTGAAGTGATTATTTAGAAGAGTGAGGAAGATGTACAAAATACACGCATATTTTAGTCGCCCAAAATCAAAATGTGTGTTCATGTGGCTGAAGTTTTGAGTGTATTTTGGGGGGTGTTTTTGATTTCATCTCTCATCTATCTCATGGCGGACTCAGCGTTAACAATACAGGTTTGGATGGTTGGAGCATTTATCGATTCCCCAGAGGGCCAACGGTATTGTGTTTGTGTATCGTCTGAACTCTGAAGACTTGAACATCAACATATTCTCTAACAGATTTCCGCTGTCAGCCAACCTACTTTCTTTTTCGTTTCTTTTGAAGCTTATTTTTTATCAGTCAAATTTTGTTTGCCTTGGGAAGGAAGTTACGGTGAATTGAATGAATGTCAGGGATGTAAGGTGAATTCTATTGCTCGATAAATGGTATGCTTGAATGAAAGAAAGCTTACGCCACTTTTTTTTGTAGCCTAGTTAGTGCCCTATTACACGACGACTTATAAGTCGTGACTTTTCTTCGAAATTAAATGAGTGTGAAGGTGAGATCAGATGTTTTTCACGTTCGCACTCGTTGAATTTCATTTGAAACGGCTTGCGTAAACATCGTAAACTAATTCGCTGTTTGTTTAACGTCAAATAAAAAGATACTTTCGTCAAATTTTGTTTTCCATTTTTATTATTTTTCATTAAAATGTTTATCGTTTTGATGTTTTAATTTTTTTCTTAATTCTTTTTCGTTCATAATTAGTTTAACAGTTTACCGAGTTTACCATTTTTATTTAAGATACAAATTCATGTAAGAAAGTTTACCATTTTTTTGAAAAAAGCTTTCCCATTCAAATGTACAGTTCGTTTGCTATGTAGTAATTTTTTTTTTTGACGATTAGGTACAATATATATGCATGAATAACCTTAACTATTTATGAATGCAAAAAACTTTTGCATGTGAATAAAGCCTTCAGGTTAATATATATATATATTTTTTTTTGAAGTGTTAAACTCTGAAAAATATTTTTTACTCGAGTTGCCGGTCATATTTTTGTATAACATTCCAAGACAGAAATGGTTCTTTTTTTGTATGACTGAACTGCAAACAATCATGCCAAAAAATAATTTTGTTTTTACCTCAATAATTTTTGACATGTGAAAATATTTGCATATACATTTTTTTTTCGCGTGGGAATTGTAAACTGCTTAAAATACGAAAAAGTCACAAAATCAATTTTGCCTCTTGTGACTAGTAAGTTATGTAGTTAGATTGAGGTTGAGGTCTGAGGTTGAACAGAATCGGGCCTTTAGTGTTCTGAAAACAAAAAATTTTCTAAGTACAAGCTGCCATCCCTGGTGTATTTTTGCAAATTCTTCCTTACTCTCATTTTCTAGTCGTTCTATTCGTCTCACTCTAGCAGAAATTTTTATGATTCCATGTTCCCTGAGATTTTTCGCGCTAAGGTTTTGTGCGCATGTCACATACAAATTAAAATATGAACTCCATCCATCCATATTCATGCCATACTATCAAAATATTTGTATGAGTAAGTGCAAAAAAGTTGAGAATGTATTTTTTGTTTCATCTTTTTTCCCATTGCCCACCATTTCGTCTCACAAAAAAGAAAAGGAGACAAATTTTTTACATTTTTTTTTTGACATACAAGTTGCTACTGAATTAAATTACTGCACTTGCACTTATTCGACGCGAAATTGGGCAAATCTCTCGGTTTTTTGTTTGTTATTTTTTTTACACCAGAAAAAGTAAATAATTTTAAGCAAAGAAGTGTGCATGGTAATTTTGTTGTCATCGTCATTTCATAATAATTATTATATTTCTTAAACTAACCACTGAAGTGATAATTGAAAAAAAAAAAAAATCGTGTCGAAGAAAGTTTGTTCCGAGTTTTTTTTTTTTAATTTTTTTTGTACATAATCAGTAGTGCTTTTACATATTTTACATTGTAGTAACTCAAGTGTAGTTTTTAAACACACAAATAAGTTGATTTTTGATATTATTTATCTACAAATAAAATTTTTAAAAAATGTCTTCTTATGGTTAAGTTATGTAGCTTTGTTGTCTTCATTATACGCCAATTACGGTCGGTTGAAAAAATTTAATTTCTTTTGTTATAAATGAAATTCATTTTGATACCTATTCGTTTTTTCTCCACATTCGTTGTCATTTAGATTTAACATTGCTTCCCAATTTTTTGTATTCATTTTCTTTGAACAAATAAAAAAATACCAAATAGATAGGTATACGTATACGTCATTCTTTGTTAAGCGAAAATGAAAATGTCAGGGGGGCTGCGGTTGGGTGTGTTATTTTTCTTGTTGCTTCTTTTCTAATTTCACTCCTTACTATTCACGATAAGTGCAGTAGCGATTGGAATTACAAGAACAAACAATATGTGGGGAATAATGGCTCATGATTCGTGACACTACCATAAATGACCTTGGCGATGACGGCGAAAAATCGCATCGTGAAATACACTGGAACGGCTACAGCAGCAGCAGTGCCAGTACACCCAAACAAGGAGGCAACCAGTTACGTTGCCATAACTCGGTTCTTTTCATATTAAGCTTATCGTTAACTACTCGAACTCGGCTTGGAAGATAAAATAATACACTGACGATATAGGTACAGTGGGGTGAACTTTCAAAATTAGCTAAAATTTCCAACATACCTATCAGCTTTGCCTCGGAAATTTTTCGCACTACATCTGACTTTGTTAAGTTGTAAACTGCGTAAATCTATCAAATATTCCATACAAATAGGGACGGAATTACGAAGTTAAAAATTTTATTATAGAATTTTATTTTATTTATTTGGAAGAAATTAGGGGCGCACCAAATTAAACTAAACAACGATCTTTAAAAGGACAATCCTAAAGTACACGTATACGAATTAAATTAATAATCCACTTTTACACTTCTAATGATATTTTTGAGGAGAGGATGAGAAAACGTCATGCGTAGCTACCTACATTGTGGTATGGGAAATTTCAAGTGCTCGTCGGCACGTGTCACGTTAAGCGATTTCAAATTGTACCAAGATTTTTTTTTAATTAGGTAGGTATCTTCATAACTTTTAAGGGAAACGAAAGAAGTTAAAAAATAATCGCCACCCTATATTACATACCCTACCTACAAAAAATATATAAATTTTCATTATTACATTTTCTTTTCCGGGAAGAGCTTTGCTTGGCGGAACATTCATTAAATAAAAAATGATTTTATTGATCAGAAGATTTAATATAATAATAAATTATGCACATCTACCAAACAAAAATAAAAAGTAATACTTCGGTTAATACCTACTTGGTAGGTAGACTGACGATATACATAAAATAGTAAATAGAATTTTGTTGGTTATGTAGGTTTTACATTTGGATCGTTTCACTTCAAATAGCTTTTTATTTAGAGATTAATAATATTGCTTCGAAGTAATTCACTCTTGAGGAATTGCATCAACATTGCTGAGATTAAGAATATCTCAAGAGCTCAAAAATCTGAACTTTCTAATTCTTGTTATCAAAATGCCTTCCAATAAAGAATAACTGTTAAGCAGATTGTAAACAAAAGCGAATAATATTGGACTTCCCATATTTATTTCTTCATTCAAATACAAAATAATTGTTTTTTTTTTTCAAATAAATATATTTTGTACAAAGTGGATAAAACTTCAATAAAACATCCAGTTGCTGTCGTATAAAAGGAACAGGGAAGATGGACGAAAACAAACATCAATATTTAAATAATATTATAAATTGGATTTTAGTTATGCGTATTCCTAATACTTTGTGTATAAAATAATTATTTTAACTTTTTATAATTCCATGTTAAGTACAAAGTTTACCTCATTTCGTACAAGCAGTCATTTTTTAAGGAATAACAATTTTTGTATCAAAATGGTTTTGTTATAGGAAGATTTTTAATATAGGTACTTAACTCAAATCTAAGCTAATATTTGCTCAATCGTTCCAGATACCTGTCGTTTAAAAAATAGGTAACTTTTTTGTAGGTTGTATAAGAACGGTAGTACCCCGTGGCATGATGGTTAGAAATGTTTTTCCCGAAGTACTACCTCTTGCGAGGAACTGACAAATATTCCGAGAGTATATGTACTTGTCATAAATAAGTGCTTCCTTTGTATGTAAAATCTATAGTACTACATGAAGAAGAACGATCGGGGTGACATCTAGATTATACGAAGGTGGCTTATACAAATGTGTTTCTCATCTAGTCGGCAAAAAATTGCAGGTCCCCTTCAAACCTGCCAATAGTACGCACACAGGAATGGTTCAGAGGCCCTGGTTCTCGACGCCACCAAATTTATTTTGTATACGAACGCGAAGCAACTTTTACAAATTTCAAGCTGCGTAGCTAATTTTTGTTTGAATACTGTTCATAATTTGAAAACAACTTAACGATCCCAAGTGGTCGCAAGCCAGGTTATAGAAAAATCAAGGGTTGTATGTCATATTAATAAAAGAAAAATCAACAATTTCAGTAAGAAGTTTGTTATGTTTGTGTTAATAAATCAATAAATTGTAGTTGTATTTATGATACGTTAAAAATCAAATAAATATCTATTTGAAGCCCTTAATATTTATATTTATCATTGACATACATATTTATGAATACATAGTCATAGTATACATATCAGGAGCTTAATGTGATTTTCTTTCATTTTTTGGCATATCGTTAAAGTGACATCCAAAAAAAATATGTATTTAGAACCCATATTTGCCCATTGGCACCTTCAGAATCCAGGGCCCTATTTCAGCGCTACTCCAACAGAGCTACATCAACTAAATCGCACATCTAAATCTTGCAACTACATCATTAAACTGGAGTTAGGAAATAAAAGATAAAAAAGTTTATTCAAAAATAAATGTAACTGGTGTAATTGCAGAATGAAGTTGCAGAATGTAGTTGATGTTATTGATGTAGTAGCGCAGAAATAGGCCCCAGATATGTGTTCTCTTTCACATATGGAGGATCTTATATACGCCCGCTTCACACATAACTGTTCAAATTATTTACAATTTTGTTTTGTTATATTTTTAATTTTTGAATTTTAGTTTTAAGAAATTTACAAAAACAATAATTATATTTTTACCCAATCGGTAAAAATTTGGCATTCTTTTTTGTATATGACACAGTCGGATTTGTTTAACAGGTAAAAGCAGACATTTTACTTCTACTCTCATTTCATTTTCACTAGACAACAAGTCTTGTTATGATGTGGAAGAGTTTCAAAATATCTTATTCGATTCTCAATGATTCCATAGTAAATCGGATCACGCTAAATTTCTATACTTTAAAATCCATCTAAGAGAGTGATACAATTACAAATACCTAAATGATTATAAGAATAATCCCACCGTTGGTCCTAGATAAATAATTTGAACCTTTCTTTTCCAACTGATATTCTAGTACTTTCCCTTGCATAAAGGGAGGAAAGTTTTTCACTCCATACCATTACGAGGAATTAAATAAACTGATAATGTTATTCCAACTATTATAAGATTACAGTATTCAATTGTTGAACTATTGAAGATTCATTTTCTTGACATTATTAGTTGATTTATTTTTATATTTGAAGTCAATCTTCCCACTGTACGATAATTGTACAAATTCTTCTTCTGTCTAAACTACAAACCATTGAGGTGACAATATAAAAGGTGTATCTCGTCATTGTTTCCAGTTCCAGTCCATCCGCCGCAGATTTCGAACGCGACGCCAATCGCCACATCTTCTCCCTCCATTTAGCCATATTAGTATTATTCACAATCCCCTCAAAATGGTAGCGAAATTACTTGATTTACTTATTTGCTTATTTTTGTGTCCTTTCAATTTTTTGAAAGTAAGATTTTTATTTCAAATGTTTTTAGTATCTTCCTGCATTTCTACTTAATTTTTGTTCTCATATGATTACATTTTTATTTAATTAAATATGTATGTGTTATCTATTCTCTATCAACATTAACATTACTTTAAACATTTGAAAGAGAGGAAAACAAATAGATAAAATAAGAAACTGCAAGTTATATAACCAGTTTGTGTAGATAAAAATTGAACTAAACTACCTGACGATGACGGTCAGATGTTGTGATTCGCATGTCGCGAAAACAAAACCAACAACAACAAAAAGAAGACATAATGAAACAAATCCAAATCGAATAATAATGCCATATTGAAGATATTGTGATTCATTCGGATTTGTCGAAGAAATGCATATTTGTTTTGTTTTTTTTACACACAAGTTTTTACACATTTTTATTCAATATCTCATTTGTTAATCTAAACTATTCATACACTTAATTGTTTTTTTGTTGTCATACATACATCATTACTTCTTGGTATGATATCACTGTACATAAGAAAACATCATATTTTTGATAAAATATGCATCATTTTTGTTATAGTGATAAATGAGTTATGTTGAAGTGAGTGGCTGCTTTAGACATGTATTGTGTATATGGGCTAGTTTTATTTTGGTTTTGAAGTGGAAAGTGTCAAGAGCCTTTTTTCTATTGTAAATACGTATGTAGGTATATTCATTTTTATTTCGGTGATATACAATTATATGGGTTTAATGTTTTATGAAAAAAAAAAACAGTCAACAGTTTAACCCTGTTCTTCTTTTTAACTAATTAAAGCAAAATTCATTGTTTGATTCATTTTATAAGTACAGCATTTATAAAGAAGTTTGGAAAAATTAGTCTCGTCGTAATGAAGTTAAATATGGACTAATTTAAGTACGGATATATTCAATTTGATCGCAACAATTCTTACTAATATTTAATCAATATTAACCTTGTATCATATTTGTTGGAGACAGTGAGCCGAGATAAAATCTTCGTCATATATGAAACTATTTAATTCAACAATGCGTTATATTCAAATGTGTTTCAACGAGTTCACTGATTACTATTGAAGGCATAGTAGGCCATCATTTATTGCAATAATGAACTATTTCTTAGTTTTATTATCCGCACAAAAAGAATTTCTTACAGTTAAAAATAATGCATCAAAAAAACTATAGTTTCTTAAATAAGTCAAAGAATTTCGTAGCATTTTTGATAGAAGTTTTTCATCAATAAATACTAAAATTTGAAAACAATTTTTTCATGTTGTTGTTTGTCTCTGAGTTTTTGATATTGAAACTATTTTCATTATGTTAAAAAATTAACTTTTAACACCGCTCTAACGATTTTTTTTTGTTGGCACGTAGGGGATTTTGGCTTTTTGTGCAGGTGCAGAGTTCTGTTGAAAAATCTACTATTCTCCATTGAAAAGAGAACATTAAACAATGTGCTAGAGGGTGCTATGAAAGCTTTAGGATGCTTTTGTTTTGGTAAAATTTTGCAGCCGTTTTCACAAAAATAGAGTTCTGTGATACCGTGCTGTCAGATTAGCCACCAAACCATTACTTAAGCTGGAATAACCCTTGGAACAACTTTTATTCCTTTGGTTTAATGATGGATGTGACATTATCCTTATCATTTTGTTTGTTAAAAACTTCTTTCACTTTAAAAGCTTTACCACCTGAAAGCAAAGTACTTCCATGCACAATGCCCGGTTTCCGCGTCTCACTGTAAAAGTCGTTATCTTTAGAGTCTTATTTTTTCAGTCTAGGAGCTAATATAGGTTTTCATAAAGAGGCCCTCCTGCATCACTATAGAAATGGATCTGGTGGATATATCCAATTCCCTGGACATAGCTTTCTGATTGGGATAGGATTTTCGTCGAATTCGAACTTTTTCCACAATTATGTAAACTAATAAAGGCAAATCTAAATTCATTAAATCATACTCTATGCATCACAAAGTTCAAAATAAATTAACAAATAAAAACGAAATAAACAGAAACTGAAAAACTTTCAAATTAAACAAATGACATTTTAATTATCACAGTTTCAGCAGGCACTTTTAACTATATTGCTAGCATAGCTTTGATTTATACTATCAGTGTCTTCTTTTGTGTTCATTGTCCGTTAAGCCTAAGGAAAAATTAATCATTTACATATGTACATATATGTAGTTTACAAACAATTGGCCACATATATAAAACAATAATACAATTTTTTTATTAGCTTAAAAAACTTTTTCAAAATCATTATTAATTTTAGAATATTTTAATTCTTGACAATTTTTAGACTGCTTGTTTTCTTTTTAATTTCGAATATTTAAAATTAAAAAGTAAAAAAGTAAAATCAATAGGAAAAATTAAAATTTCATGACATTTTTACAAATTATACAATAAACTTTAAGTTGCAAGTTCTTGTTTAATTCACATTCAGCCTTATTGTGAGTTTCACCCGAAAAATTTTGTTCCCCCGGAATTTGAAAAGCTATTATGAGTTTCGCCCGAACTTCTGTTGGCTTAATATAATAAAAAAAATTGCGCACAGTGTACCAGTTCCTTCTGTTTTTCTCTTGTTCGCTGTCAAAAAATATGTAACAATTTAAGCTTTGAAAAGGGGTAATTTCATTTTTCAGGTGAAAAGTGAAATGTCAATTTTCCGGGTGGAATTTCGGACGCGTGAAACTCACAAAAAGTCTGAATAATTCGAGATGCGAAACAGTCATGCCTTAAACTTTGAATCTATATACAATTAGTAATAAAACTCAAGTTAAAAGTTCAAATGAGCTCAACTCCATTTATGCATTTCGCCAAGGTACGATAGGTAGTTGAGCTCATTTGAACTTTTAACTTGAATTATATTCAGTCTTTTAAATGTTCTTTTCTTTCTTTTCAAATTTGATTCTATTATTAGTATGTACTATACAACATACATAATTTATGTAAATGAAATCAAAGAAAATCCGAACAGGGCTGGTATAATTGAAAAATTAAAAAAAGTGATATAACAGTAATCAATTCACAAATCAATCGTGGTATTAAACATGTTGCATGTTAAATGATTTTACACATTCAGAAAAATACATAGTTAAATTCATATTAAATATATTTAGAATAATCGTCTTTTTCTTTTTAGAAAACAAATAAATTCATGAGAGTGGAGACCGCTAAAAGGTGTTCTCAGTTTTAAATACTGATTCAGCAATGGATTTCTAAATGAAAACAACAACCACTACAATAAAATAAAACATCCTTACCAAACTGCAAATACCGGACAAAAGTCAAATAAATTTAAATAATTTTTTGGCCCTAACGAAGACGACCCCTAATTATCTAAAATAAAAAAAAAAACTATTCCCCGAAAATATATAATTTAAATAAAACATCTTATGCCGCGTTAAAAATTTGCATCAAAGCAAATTTCACAATACAGCAAAAAAAAAATTCACTAACATTATGGTTTACTAAAAGGGGATACTCATAAAATAATAAACTAATGCAGAACATCTTATAATTTCACATCAAGCACCCGACCATACAAAAAATTCTAACTTGCAGTACTTTTCCTCTTTTTTCGCTATTAAAGAGATTACTACGCATTCGCAAAATAATAATACATTTATAAAATCTTATTAAATTATTAAAAGTTAATTTGGCACATTAAATTTGGATTCATTCAGATTACTCGAGGAAATTTTAATTTGAAACAACAAAACTAACAAAATTTCAATCAATAAAATGTGCGCCACTACTACTAATATGTTTCTTCAAACTAATTTGGCTTTCAGTGCTAATGCACAAGTAAAAAATGAATAAATCAAACCACCATAACCACCAAGCAGGCCAGCAGCGTCTTGCAGGACGCCCAAATCACGCGGCCAAAAAATCCAATTTCATCGCCGCCGAAATTGGATTCCATCACCTTATCACTGAATGACATCGTTTATAAAGAATTCTAAGGTAAGCTGTTTGATATGATAAACTAAAAAATATATAATTCCGTAGTAAATTCTCATATGAAAAAAAAATAATTAATTTGTTAATGTTTTGGCTGAATTATCTGAATCGTATAAATTAGGTCCATTTCGTTTCTTTATTTTCATATTTGTTTTTTTTTTTTGTTGTTCTTATTTATTACTTCTCTGCATGTTAAAAATGTGTTTTCTAGAATAAAACTACAATCATAGTTTAAAAAAATCTAATTCTTAACTTTAGGTCTAAATGTATGTTCCTCTTTGAATATTTGTGGAGGCGATTTCTTAATATCATCACTCAAAATAGGTTGAAATACGATTATGTACGATAAATATATTTCTAAGAGGTTTTTGAATTTTTTCCTAAGATGGTTCAAAGTAGTAAATCTGCCCCTTTCTATATATTTTTCTAAATTCATTTCAAACTAGAGAAAAAACGTATACGTACATATTATACATATTAGGGTGGGAATTTGCATTGATTTTCTTGATACCATGAAAAGTTGGCTCAAAATTGTAACCTTTAGAGGTCCCTGATCGCCATTTTGTTTTTCGATAGAAATTGTGTGGGAAAAAGTTGGTAGAAACTTTGAAAGTTTATAACTTCCTATCGTTGAACCTGGTAGAAATTGGTCTATTGGTTGAAAACTAATAATCTTCTAAGAACAAGGTCGTAATCAAAAATTAGATGGGAGCTACCGTTTCGAAGATATACAGTGCTAAAATCAAACTTATTGAGATTTCACTATCTTTTCAATGAATGACTTTTATTTAATAACACTGGTCAACAAGGTTTCTGTAACAGAAACCAAAACATGATTTCCTAAAGGTTTTCGGTATGCTTAACTCGACTCTGGAATCAGAAATATTCCATCGAATCTCGTTTTTGAGATATTTCCGTTAGAAAATCAAAAAACCATTTCTTCCAGGTTTAACGGTTAGGAAGTAATAAAATTAATAATAACTACTACATATATATGTGTAGTACCTCGTGGCATTGGTCTAAATATTAATTTTTATTCTGGGGAAAGATTTTCAATTTCGTTCCTGCTGGCAAAAAATAAAAATTGTTTTCGAATTCATGGCGTGCGAGACACTCTTTTCTCACTCGTCTCGTTTTCGCATTGTGAATTAGGCTTCAGATGCTGTAACAACTTTTTGGTGAAAAAATACTTTAGGTAACATAACCCTCAATTTTACAGAAAAAGGAATAGGTTCTACAAGCTTGAATAAAACTTGTTCACATTTTAAACGATTAATATCCATTAGTCAAGTAGATTTTTATTTGACCCCGAAAAAATTTTTACAAAGACAAATGCAAAATTTCCAATTAACATTAAAAATCCACAGACACATCGGTATTTTAGCTAATTCCAGTATGATTGCCTAGCTGAAGCGATGGCGAACCAATGGCATCGTTTTATTTTTTTAACGTTGTTGTACTTTAAGAGTTATGTTTTCATTCAAAGAAAGTGTGTCACAAATTTGTTTGTCAGTACCGTGGAAGTATTTTTTAAGCATGTTATAACATGTTTTTTGGTTTGTTATCAGAATATTTATTATTTTTATTATCAGAATTTAATTTTTTATTTCATTTAACGGCACGTGTTGAAATTTTCCTGGAAATTATTTTTCTTATTAGCGTAGCGAAGTAAGGGCACATTAACTGTCTTAATGTCAGTACCGTGGCATCGTGAACTTTAATGAAATTATTTCTTGCAATAATATTTATTTTGTACCAATTTTCTTATATGAACGTTAGCATTACATTGCACGGGCCAAACAAAAATTATTCCGCGCAATAAAAGCTAAGTAATAACCCAGTACAATGAAAAGGGTTGCCAATCAGAAGAATAGACTACAAAAACGAAAAAGTTATAAATTTTTAAAGAAAATGAGGGAAGTAGAAATGTCAAGAGGTCAAAAAATAACAAGTTATCAAGTCTATTCCAGTTTTAGTACATTTCTTTATATTTTATTTTTTCTTTAAGTTGTAGTTTTTACAGATTTGATACCCTGACTAAATAAAGCCACAAAAACAAAACAAAAATTGTTTCCAATAAGTTTTAGGGCCAGTTTCAAATGTTCCGGTTAAAGTTTCGGATAGATACCCGACACATAACGATATCCGGCAGACAAAAGTGGCTGTTATCTCATTTCTGTTTCATCATGAAAGTCTCGGATAAAATAACCGGTGGATAAATTCACAGTTTGAGAACAACATAAAACATCAAAAACATACTGAAAATTAATTGTTTGTTGTCAAAACAAAAAATCCTTATCGTTTTTATTTAAAATGTCACTGCTTTTTAATATTTAAATTCAGTATGAACCACGACAGATTAATTCAAAGCAAAATTCAAAATATTACGATGGAAACTCATAGCAGCAAGACACCTTCTGGATAAAATATTTAACAGTCACTTGAACCGGTGGATATGCTATCCGAGACTTTATCAGTCGGATATCACTATCCGAGACATTTGAAACCAAAAGTTTAAATTAATCTGCCAAAAAATCTTGAAACTGGCCCTTAATATTTTAAATTTTGTTTAAAAAAGAATCACAGTTGGCAGAGAATCACCCACATAAAATATTAAATGATTTCTTATAATTATTCATTCTTATGGTAAATAAAACGTTTGAACTAAAAAAAATGTCCAAAAAAAGTAGACTCTTGGTCTTTTCACTGTTGTCTGGAATGGGTTGCTTGTTGATTTGATTTAGTTTCACAAAGACAGATTATTTCAAGTGAAAGCTCTTTGATTTTTTAATGGAATTGTATTGTTTTTATTAGCCTTTTCACACCGAACCGAAATCTCGATTTTGAGCAACAAGATTTCAAAATCTACTTGAATCGTTCGAACCACACATAATCTACATTTTGTTTTACATTTCAAACGAATTTAATTGCTTATAGGAACTTTAAAAAATATCCATTGCAATCAGTCGAAAGTCCCAGGGCACAATTGCACATATGTATTTGAATTTTTCTTTAAATAAAACATAAAAAGGACCACAACCTGTACTCATAAATATGAAATCTTTTTTCCATCTTCTCTCTTCTATGGGAAAACTGTTATACGGTTGAGAAAAAATGAGTAATTAAATGTGATTGTGAATAGTCCAATTAGATTTTGAAAAGATTTGGTGGTAATCTAATAGATTACGAAATCTAGATTTTTATTCGGTGTGAAAAGGCTTTAAGGTTGCCAGTTTTACGTTTATCAGCAAAATTTCTCAGCTGTCAAATGCAAAAAAAAAAACTAATTTTTGACTTTCTTGCTCACTTTTTAACGCAACGAATCTGTGAAATCTCATTTCCCTAAACTGGCGAAGTTATCCAGTTTATATTTTTGTCTCCATTTAATTTAAAGTCGACATTTAAAAATGAAATATTTATAAACTTTCATAGAAAATTCGTAAATTTCCTATTTTTTAAGGTGACTTTTAATTTAATGGAGAGAGAGTTAATAAAATAAATTGGGGTTCAGAGGACTCTCATATGGATATAAAACCACAATAAAAAGTGATAATGAATTTTTACATTGCATAGCTAATTTCTGCGACACTAAATCTATATTAATAAAGCAAAATGGGTTAGAAATCCTGTGGCTCATTTTAAAAGCCAATTAACTCAATTTTTGCTTGAAATTTTAACACTTGAAAATGCAAATTCAGGCAGTCATATTCCAAACAACTTTTTCATTATTTGCAGCATTTTGTGAATGCTGGAGAATTTAAATGTAAGTTTAAATTTCGAATTCAGATACTTGTTTCGAATTCTTGCGGTACATGCCGACATTTTTATTGTATCTATCTCATTGTTTCCAACCCTTTCGGACAGCATGTTGTTGCAGAACATTTAACCTAAACACAGAAGAACAAATAAGAACAAAAACATATCAACAGCTCGAAAGAGCTTGTTTAATGTCAACTGCACATGGTGGTGTCAGTATTTTCTTTACAAAAATATTATGAGCTTTCAAAACAAAAAATCATAAGTCCACAAGAACTGGGTATGGGAAAACAACTCTTTATGGCCGAACTTATTTGGAACGTTATGTGTAAAATTTTAATTACGTGGGTAAAAAAAAAACAGTGTTTTTATATTTTTCGAAAATTGTATTATTATTTTGGATTAGTAAATACATACATACATAATTGAACACTGTCAGCCATATTTATTAAGAAAACTTAAGGCTTCGTAACTTTAAAATGCCTCTAAATTGCTCTGAAGTGCGAAATCGGTATCTATAATCAATTTTCACTTTTAAGCAACGTTACTTAAACACCATTCAACGCGTTTATAGGTTACTTAAAGCCATCTTAAACATATTTTGACATTCGTGACCAATTGTTTTTTTTTTTGTTTTTATTACAGAAATATAGGAATACCTATGTATGTGTTTGTGTGGATTTTTCATATTTTTGTTGTGGGTACCTAAATGAAAGTTTTAAAATTTGTGGTTTCCTTTTATAAATTGAATTGTAAAATAAATTGTTTCGATTTATTAACATATTTTTCTATCAAAAGCCCAAGATGTGAATTAAAAAATTAAATAATAGAGTTTCTGAACACAAACATAAAAGCATTACAAACCAAAATGGAGTCATGTTTCATCTCATTTGTATTTAGTATGCCAGTTGCCAGTTGAATTTTGACCTTTAGCACACGGAATCGAAATCTCGATTTCCAGCAACAAGATTTCAAAATCTAATTGAATAGTTCACATCATACATAATCTAGATTTCGTAAGACATTTCAAAAGAACTTATGTACTCATTGGAACTCTCAAAAACGATCCATAACGAAGATTTTTTGGTTATCTACTACTAGATTACGAATTCTTAAAATGTGTGGGAAATCGTGTTTATTTTAATGAGATTTTGGGCTTTGAGCTCGAAATTGACTTCGGCCTTATTGCGGCAGTCTATTCGAAAAAATTTGATCAGAAATTCTGATATATTATTCACTGAATTTTCAGTGCATTCACTCATTTTAAGCAAGCAAAGTCACATTTGAAGTTTTTACACGCGTGAACATACAAACAAAATTGAAGATAAAAAGATAAAATACATCAATAATTTTAATTTAATTTTCTATTTAAACGGGATAAATAAATAAACTGTAATAATTTCAAAGTTTTTATTTCAATTACAAAAAAAGTTTCAAACCGCAACTTGATTTTTAAAATTTTGAGATAAAATTTGAAATACATACATACATATAACAACAAGAAACGAAGAAACAGGAAATACATGCTGGAAAATGCCAAGTGATGGACATTCCGTATGTTTTATTTAATGAGCTAAATAAATATATATGTTTAAAATCGGTTTATATTCAAGTTCAAACAATTTCACATCCGGTTGTAATGTATTTTTAACCCACCGAGTTTTGAGTGAAAATTATGAACAAAAGTTAAAACTGAAAAGTTTAAAAAATGCGTATTTGTAGGACAGCTTTAAGATACACTTAAACCTTTCTTAAACCTGTAGTGAAGAATATGACTGTAAGTCTGTTTTGAAAAGACTCGCAATAAGGCCCTTTGATTCGGTGTGAAAAGGCTATAAAATGTATGTATATCTGTGGTGTTGGTCTGAGCCCTCGCGTCCGCTTTCAATTGAGCGGGATAATCGGCTAATTTAATAATTTACCTGAGCAGATCAAACTTGGGAAAACCAAAAAAAAAAATGTCTTTCTTGTTAAAAAGTAGGTACTTTTAATTTTTTTTATTTCTCAAAAACTAAGATAGCTTTTCTGTTTTTTTTTTTTTAATATTAAAAGCATTGAATTTTGAATACAAAAATTAAACTTAATTACATCAAATTTTGAAAAAAAATTGTTTGAAATTACAAAAAAAATGTTTTCTTCAAAATTTCGAGTTTGAAAATTAATTTTTCAAAAACTGTTTACTAACAATCAACTTAATTTAAAATGCAAATTAAAAAATAGATTTCTTGCTTTCCAAAAAAGTAAAGTATGGCATTGTAAGTTTTATTGTTGTTTTTAAATACATAATTATGTTTCTGTTTTAAGTCTATTTTTTAGAAAATTAACCTGACCCACTTCCTCTAGCTTTCTGGTGCACCTTATACCGATCACCCTGTATATTTGATTTTCAATAAAAAAATGAACATTCTTAAAAATTAAAATAATTATATTTTTGGAAATTTTGATAAAAAAAATACATATTTATATTTTTAAAACCTTCTGTATAAAAAAATTATTGAAAATTTTCTATTCTATGGGAGGTACCTAAATAACTTTTTTTCAAGTTAAGTTGTGGAGCCGTTTTGTTAAATTGTAAACAAAAATTGTATACCACGTACCATGATTTTTGTTTCTAAAAAAAAAAAAAAATAATAAACGTATTCCACTTTAAAAAAAAAAAATGTCCACTATAAAATCTATCTCAACTAATTATTGTAATATATTTAATTGTATTAATTGAATTGAAGAATTATTGTTAGATAGGTACCATTCGAAACCAAAATTGGTTCCTACAAAAAAAAGTCTTAAGTCATTTTTCGATAAGAGTGATATTAGTTACTATATGTTCAATCGCGTATAAAATTCTAATTTAATGTTAAAGTTTGGCCTTTTTTTATAGAGCGCTCAATTTTATATAAGAAAAACGTATGTTTGGTTTAAATGCTTGTTATTATTAAGTTATAAAATGGTTAGGTAGGTACCATTCGAAACCAAAATTGGTTCCTACAAAAAAAAAAGTCTTAAGTCATTTTTCGATAAGAGTGATATTAGTTACTATATCTTCAATCGCGTATAAAATTCTAATTTAATGTTAAAGTTTGGCCTTTTTTTATAGAGCGCTCAATTTTATATATGAAAAACGTATGTTTGGTTTAAATGCTTGTTATTATTAAGTTATAAAATTCCAAGTACAAACAGGTGTTTTTTCTAATAAAAATCGTATGGAAAAACATGAATTTTAAGAGCTCAAATTTTCAAAGACGTCTTTTTTCACTTAACTGAAACATTTTTTTTTTGAATCAATGTAATACGCATCATACAATTTTCGGTTTCTCAGATTTCATTGGAAGCGTTGAATGATACTTCTGTTTGTTGTATGAAGTGCATGACTTTGACATTTCATTGTCATTCAATTTGATTGCGATTTTTTTTTGTAGAATGTGCAAATAAAATGAAAGAATATGTCGTTCATATTTTTTCTTATAGCTCCTGTTCTTTGAGTTTTTTTTAGTTTTTATAATAAAATAACGTATTGGTTAGTTTTTTAAATTGCCAAAGAAAATCTATTGTTTGTTTGTATTGATGGATGGAAGAAATTGAAAAAAAAATAATATTTTGGATACAAAAATATATTAAAAATTGTTATAATATAGCACTTTTATCGCAAATAAAAATAAAAATTGAAAAACATGAAAAATAAATGTGGTTTTTTATAATATTGTGAAGGAAAAACCGCAACTTTATTTGCTGTATGAAATGTATGATAAATTTGAGGTTAATCTGCTGTATGATGTATGTGTATGAAAAAATTCTAAGAAACAGAATCATTCAATATTCCAATATTTCCATTGCAATCTCAAGTCATACATTAGGTCTGTTTCTTTACTTTTGGGATAAAGTTTGGGAAAAAGTTTGGGGATGAGCTTTTTGATGCTGTTGTTGTAAAAAGATGAAAAGTAAAGAAACGCTTTGGGATGTTTCTGGTTTGTTGCGATGTAAATTACCCATTCGAATTCATTGCTTGTTGGGTAAACGCTACAAAATTATACAATTTCAATTCTATTAACATTCGCACTTATCATTTTGGGCTCTATTAAAAGATACCAGAAGAAATATTTTAATTTATATTTGACTCCATTGTATCATTTTCATATACTTCAATTAAATTAAATCATTTTATATACGCTTCTTGACGAATTTAATTTAAAATTTTTCAATCAGTTTATTTCTTGTTTTACAAGCAAGAAAGTGCAGGAACTACAATGTTCGGGTAGATTCTTGCTAGATGGGAAATGAAAAAATTTCAAAAGCTCTGGCATTTTCGTGTCTGAAAATAGTAAGTTTCGGTAGATTTGGGATACTTTGGGAACCCGCGGGCGAGTAAAGAAACAGAACTATTATTATATGACAGTGGATCATACAACAAATCTGAGAAACAGAAAACATACAGCTAAACTGTCAAAATCATACTATGTATCGTCACCCCAGTATTTAAGTGATATGTATGCATTTTCAAAATTTTTGAGTTAGGAACGTTTCATTATTGGCAAACAGGTGATCTTTCTATTGGTGTAATTAAATCTTTCCTATCTCTATTCTTGCAAACGATATCAGTGTAACAAATCTGATCTAAACGCACTTTATAAATAAAAAGTCAGTATTTGTCTGCCACATAACACGTTTTGTATGAAAAGGGCAAATTTTTTATAATATTTTTGAAATTTCTAAAATGTGTTAAATGACCTATACGTACAATTGAAAGACATTAATTCAGTGCAGAAATGATCTATATCATATAATTCTTGATTCATGAATTGCAATTATTGTTTCGAAGATTCAAAAAAAAAAAAGGAAAGAGACTGATCGAAACAAAAATGATTGTGAAAGTAGAACACGATTCCCACTATTTTATTAAATTTAGTTTATGGTTATTGTACTGAAGGTTTATCTTTTATTAATATACAAACAGTATAAGAAATTCAAACGTCGTTTTCTCGAAACTAGGTTTTTGTTGTTTAAATCACTCTAATAATGAAGTGACGGTATGTGATGTATGATCTGAGAAATAGGCCCCAGCTCCCATTCACTTTTGCCCATTCTCCTTTACATTGTATTTATATCATAAACGAAAAGCTTACAATTAACTGAGGATTTCTCAGAGAAGAAGAGTGATATTGTAGAGATTTTAACAGATTTTTAAAGAATAAAATTACTTCTTTTTGAAACCATTGAAAATTCTGTTGAAAAAATTCAACTCAAGTCACAATACAAATTTTAAAACATCAAAAAACTTCTTTTTTTATATTATGAAAACAAAAACGTGACCCGATAGAATTTTTCTGACTTGACTTAAGATTCGAGTTCAGTACACCAGAAACCTACGGAAAAGTATGTTCATAAGTGTTATTTCTTTGTCCATTGCTGTATGTATATATTAACGTTATACTTTTAATATCAACGGCATATAAAAGAATAGAGGAATTTTTAATAATCGAAATCAAGTAATTTATGTATAAAATAAATAATAATGGAGGTAAATGGCTACCTTGAGGAACACCTATTTAACAATAATATGATCAGAGTGCTCATTTCGAAAATTCACACTATAACATCTATTCACCAAATAGAACGAGATCCACATTAAAAAACTTTCGTTGAACCCTATAGTCTTCAGTTTATTGGTTAAAGTCTTATGACACAGTTCATCAAAAAGCTTTACTAAAATCGGTAAAGATACTCGTTCAATTTATGTACTTATTTTCGATCTTCGAATGAATCAAGACGTAAAGATGTAAAATGAAGCATGTTATAACTGTTGACTTTTTTTTTGACGAAACCGTGTACATTGTCACAAATAATAGATTTACAACTAAAGGATAATTTTTAATAAATTAGTGGAGATCTGACTAAGAATTTGAACTACTTTAAATTGGAGCTTCAGGATCCTTTTAAAAAGGAGAAATAAAACTAATTATTTCATCCTTTTCCCGACGTTTCGTTGGGTTTTTTCCAACTTCTGTTTTTGTATTAGGTATAGCGTTGATGGATAACATTTAATTTTAGCAATTGTTACTTGAAAAAGTCATAAGTTGACATACAATACAGCAATTATTCAATAAATTAAATAAATAAATTCAACCTAAAAACTTTGACGTCGGGAAAAGGATGAAATAGTTTGTTTTATTTGCATTCGGGAACAAAAGGATCTGTAGGCCTCAATTTAATTTAATTGTAATAAAAGATAAGTTAGTTAGATTTTTTTTTAACAAGTTGATTTACAACTGCTAAAACAACGGACCCAGATGAGGCAGTTGGGTATAACTTCTATGCTTAAAGAAGAAATTATGCCCACATGTCCCCTCTGATTCCTAAACATTACGATTAGATTTTTCGCTACAAATTATTTTGATTGAAAGCGCATTTGGTTCTGATTAACATTGATCTGCGGTTTCTTTTGGATTTATTCTTTTGAAGTATTCACCACTTCAAACGATACACTTTATCGGAGCATAGTTTCAGTTACCACTGTCTTTTTCATTGTTTTCTAAGCAAAGTTATAAAATTTGGTAGCAGCTCTGATGTTGGTTCATCTACCCGCTTTCGTAGTCATTGTAATAATCTCGTTTTATTATTTCCCCATAGCAAACTTCATTTTTTTCACTGTACACTTTTAGTAAGCAATTTTCTTCCTTAATGGAAAAAGGTACGCTCGAGTCGTTAAAGGGCTATATATACTATTGTTGTAGATTCCTTTAGTGCCGTCGAGGTCAGTGCTGACATGCTGGACCGGCCTCACGCTCGTCGGAGGGTGTGTGTTCTTGACCCCTGTCAGAACCGCGCATACAAATCATGCCAGGCTTACGTCTCGGTGTTATGACATTGCGAGAACATCTTCTTAGCCCACCCTGCCTTGGTTACCTATCTCGCCTAAGTTACCCCTTAAGTCGCCATCCTTTACTTCCTCATCTCATGCTTTCCATCATCATCATTAAACACCCATGTCTATATTACGTTTATGTTCAAACATTATCAATTTTACTGCCCATTTTATAAGAAAAATTAAATAAATTAAACAAAAATCAATAATTAAATATATACTACGAGAAAAACACAAGTTTCGATACCATATGCTTAAACCATTTTGTTCTCGTGGTTTTGGCATGATGTAACGTTACACACTTGTGGTATGAGCGAATGCTATAGTATCCGTACCACCGGTGTCACGGGTATAAAACGATCGTCGCACATACATAGGAGATTTGCATTAAAAAACCGGCCAATAGTCAAAATCAAAAATTTCTTTATTAAGTACTTACGATTTTTTTTTTTAAAGTGTGATGATAGTTCTTTTAACTTGCATCCATAAAATTTCCGCCCAGTCCCCATTTTCCATGTAAAATTGGCTGAAAACAGCAGCTTCTATTAATCAATTTTTCGTTGAACTGTTAAACAGTTTTTTGTGGTATTTGTTTCTACCAACATTGTGTTTTTGTGGTGCTTAGTTTTTTAAAAAAAATTTATTAGGTATGAAAGCATGTACTTTTTTACAAACAAAAATTGGATCTGATCTTTTCCTTTCTTGTGTCCTTGGGCAATATTAAAATGTGCCGGTGTGTGGTATAAATTTTAACAAACCCTAGATATAAAATTGTTTTTGTTTATATTTTCCGCTGGATTTCGAATGTTTTTTGAGTGGCCATAAAATATAGTCTGAGATGCATTAGTAAGTGCAATAAAACTTTCCACATGTTTCCGCCATTTTGTTTTCTGCTCATTTAAAGTTATTAGTTACTATTTTTGACTTCCCTAGATATGAAATTATGTTTAGAACCCAATATATTGGATCTTCAATTGCTCGTCCATTTTATAGGTTGGATCATAAGAAAAAGATCATGTACTACAATCATAAATTTTATTATTAATAAAAATCTTATAACTAAATATTGCTATGAAAGACATATAAACAGCACAAAAAACAAAATATAATTTTGTCCAGTTTTTGCATACAAATACCCCTATGTGCTTTGGTTCGCCAATTGCTCTATCAATTTTTCCCCAGTTCTAGATTCCTTGTTTTAATCTTCTGCGATTTGGCCTCAGGCTTATTTTTAATGCATAAATAAAAGAAATTGATATACATACAAACTATGATTAACGTTTCTTCATCTCAAATAATACGTCTCTCCTCTTAAAACTTTGAAAAGGGTTTATTTTGTATCGATATTCTTTCAATTATTTTTCTGTGGAATAATCAACAGAGTTGAACTGAAGATAGAAAATCCTTGTGTTCGTTCATTTACCCTTGAATTCGTGCAGTCAGAGTCACTAACATACAAATATTTTCTTGTAAAACCATGGTAGTAATTTTTGTTTAGGTTTTTGTATCCTTTTGTATATTTGTATCATACATTTTGTCTTTTAAAAACGTCCATTTGAGTCTTCTTTCTTGTCTTCTTCTTAAAAACATATTTTATACAATTCTTTTCAAAAATGCAATGGACCTAAGTTTTCAAAATTTTTGTAGAACCATATTTTGTTTGCACGCTTTGCATTTATATTTTCAATACCTTATCTTGTTTATAAACTTTTATTAATTATTAGAATATATACGTTTCAAATGGATTGGAAGTAAAAATGCAATTTCTTATCTCCAAAAAAAAAATTAAAGATGCGACAAAACAGTAAAAAAAAAATAAATAATATTTTTCTCGCAAAAAATCCCTTACACTAAACATACAAGGGCATAAATTTGGCACTCATTGTGTTGGATTTCATTTACACCAACAAAATTTAAACTATTTTGTATCTAAAAAGAAATTGTTTAATGTAAAACGTTTTTGCTGTTTTGTGAAGTAGTTTTGTTTAAAACATAATTGCAAAAAAATATTAACTACTGAACTATGTATGTTCTGCTATCGACATGAAAACCAAAAAACAAATTATTTATTTCCATTCGAATGCAGGTATGAAGTATCCCCAGCTTGTATCAACGCGTGCGGTGAACGCCATCTCTGATTGGTTAGTGTCAAGATTGGAGCAATTAGGCGTTGAGGCACCCCTCATATATTCTAGACTTCTATTATCTCTCTTGCAATCGTCTGTTCAAATAAATGATCCCATTGAGTTCAGCAATCTAGAAGTAATGTCAAACACAGACTAATTCATGAGCTTTGTCTAAATAAAATTCAATTAACAATTTATATACAAACTGTAGACATTTTTAGCTAACCGGAAGGGCAACAGCAAAAGATATCCACCTTGCGACAAGGACACCCTTAGGAAAATAACAGCAGTCCAATGTTTAATGGAAATTGTCTCTTCGGAACAAGAGGTTTGTAAAACTTAAGTTATGAAACAAAAAAAAGCATATTGGGGCATATTCATAGATATTGTTGAGCTGTGCTGGAAAATCTGGAGTTTATTATATGGAAACTTCATCAGGTAAACTCCAGATTTGTGCAGTAACATATTCAACAACATTTATGAATATATTTATGTATTCCTTATAAAGGTATTTGTTTAATTTAAGTTGGTGCACCCCACTAATTCCTTCTAATTAAATAAAAATCCTGTAAAATTTTAGCTCATAACCTTAACCCAAGACGATTTTGTACCAAATTTTAGATGTAGTCGTGAAAGATGGGGTCGTACCAACTTAAATTAAACTTTATAAGGACTACTCTTATCTACATATACTTGTATTTATTTGCAAAACATATTTTGCTTCTTTTAAAAAAAAACTAGATTACAAATATTGAAAACCTTGTGGATGAACTATGTGAGAAGCTTATTGATATTGAGAAACAATCGACGAGTCTAGAAGAGGATGAGGATTTACAAATTGCAGCATCAGCACTTAAATCAACAACACATTCATTATCATCTTTAAATACAAAAAACGAAGAACTATCATCAAACGCTGCTGCCACAACAGAAGGATCAAAAATACACGAAACCAAAGCATTGACAGGAGTTACTAGAAAAATAAAGCAACAACTTGCTTCCGATGTCGAGGATCCTCGCAAACGCTATTATCGAGCATTTCCGGCTCTCTCAAAGGAAATGGAAGATTCAATTGTACTCTTAAGGCGTAATACGAAATCATTAACATGGCCAGTGGATAGAAAAATAAATTCGTCTGTTAAAAACATTACTTCAAATTCAAACGCAGTCATAGATACAAGTTCTAAATTATCTGCATTTGCAACTGGTGAAAAAGCTAACATTACTATTTGTGTTGACGGTGGTAGTCCATCAGCGTTGTTGGATAGCTCAAAAGGAGGAGATCGCGATATTGTACTGTGTAATACAGCTGGGGTGAAGAGGAAATCGAAGCGTCGACGTAATCAAGGTAAATAATTAAAATTATGAATCATAATTTGCACAGAAAAAAAGTTTTTCCAATGTAAAGTATTTTAGCTATAAAATTGTAATTGTAATCACCATGAGCTTTAATAAGACTTATGTTGGACACGACAAATACCGGGTACAAAATTTGGCGGTCTCATTTCATTCAAAAGTCTATTTTGTCATGCTGGCTTCCAAACTTTCGCATCTGATGAAAGACCAGCTTCAAGGTAGAGTGAGCGCTACCAAAAAATAGCTTTTCTTTTCTTTGCTCTTTATAGATATTTTATGTCAGGCAAACCTGTTTTGTCAAAATTGAGCTTTTGTCAGTTGCGAAAGGATAATCTATCAATAGTTAGTGAGTCACATCTTTGAACCGACGATAAAGTATAACATTATGTGCATATGTATATATAAACCCATGGGTGTTTTCTTTAAAGAACTGCACCGGCTATAAAGTTTTCTTTTTTCGATTAAATTATTTCTATTTTTTTTCAGCACTGTCTAAAGGAAAAACGACTGCTGGAAACAATATACGAAAAAATTCATACTGTGGTGGATCTAGCTCACCAACTTGGGATACTGATTTCGAAGGCTCTTGGGAAATGGGAAGAGATCTAATCAAAGAATTTATTGTTAAGCAAAACAACCGTAATCGAAGCACCTCGGAGAGTGCAGCTTATAATATGGCAATAGGTGGTTGTGGCGAGAATAGTGTCAGCAGCGGTACATGTGAAGCTTCTAATGAAATTCAAGATAAAGCCAAAATATCAGTAGTAATTGATAAGGCTTCAAAGAAGTCAATGGCGGCTGAAGGTGAAGAGCAACAAACAAAAGCTACCAATAAAAATAATATGGAATTGGCTGAGGTATTAGCCGATCCATGTGTTGTAGAAGTATCATTGTGCGAAAATATTGTCGAAAATTCGAAATCCGACGACATGTCTGATATGACCGAAGGATCTTTGAGCACAGCTCGTCGCTTGTACGAACGTGATATCTCAAATGATTCGCTTAACGAGCAAAACCTTTCCCAACATCAACCGTTTCATCAAAATCATCAACAAATGTCGTCAGTCTCTTTGTCGGAACAACTTGATTTTGCTCAGTTTAAGGCAAAATTTAACAGCAGCGTTGAGGCACTCTGGAAGACTTCCAATTCAAGTGAAAGCATCAGCAACAATAATCAATCATTGCTGCAATCGAACATTGTAACTGATTCTGCTGTTTCAGTTGCTCCGCCAAGAAGTGAAGATTTGAAAAACTTCTGGACCAACTATTACAGCCATCGTTATGATGTTGATAAATTCAATGAGAGTTCTGACGCAAAATCAGGTGCTAAAGTTTCTTTAGTTGTTGGGAGTGCACCTAAAAATGATGGGCAAAATAATTATTTTTCAATGCCCATTATAAGTAGCGGAGGAGATGATTTCGACAAGTCTGTTGGTGGGAAGAGAGCTGGTGGGAAAACGTCCCCGATTGGTGTATTTTTGCAGAGCACTATATGGTCAGAGAACTCCAACGCAAGTTATCCTGATACCGATGAGAGTTTCTTTATGAAGGTTTTAAATTCGACATCTACAACTCAGAAACCCCAAGATCAGCTCAAGGTAAATTATTTTAAAAAGTTTTTAATAAATAAAATTTCCAAAATCTAAATTTTATTCCATTTCAAATTAATTCTTAATATTTTTGTTTACAGATGGACATTTCGGGCACTGACAAATCATACTTCTATCCATATCAAACATCAAAATGGTCTGAAGGTATTAACGGCGTACCACATGTCAGCACAACAGCCCCACATCACTTTATTCAACAACCCCAACAGCCATTGATTGTAACTTCTTCTTCTTCCTCCTCATCCATTTCTGCCATGGATCATTCTGCACGTAGCTGCTATAATAACGAATTTGCCGATTCAACACCATCCTCATCCTCATCCTACATTGGTGGCAATCCAAATTGGCATCTTCCAGCTGGCAACAATCTCCAGGCCGACATCAAATCTTGGAGCTCATCCAATCCAACATCGCTGACGGAATTATATGGCGGCGGCGGAGGAAATCTCATTGCCGCCTCTTCGGGTAAGAAAAACTCTTGTAATTTCGACAGGAATGCTGGTGTAAGTTCGTCATTAAGTCCGACCTCTTCTAACATTACACTGGCTAATCATTCGACCACAACCAGTGGCTTCCTGGCATACTCACGCATTAAAAAACTTGCTGATGCTAAGCCAATCGCCAGGTGGCAGAAACCTGAAGTTGATTATCATCATCGTTTGGCCTCGACTCCACCAGATGACGAGAACCTTTTAACTTCAGAAAGGACTCATTTTCATCCGATTAAAATGAGCTATGCCGATGGACATACTTTTGAAATCTCCAGCAATCTGGATGCTGTCGATTTCGAACGCTCCGACAGTGGGTATTTGTATCTAGAGTCAGAAAAGTATCTGGAATACACTCGTTCAGATACTCTTGCCGAAGAGGATAGCTCGGTTGCAGGCCATTACCAACAATCGTTGAGTTCAATGAGCCGTGATTGTACATCGTCGGTGGCTTCCACAAAGAGTTCACAGTCAGAGTTCTTAATACGTTTTCGCGTAAAAAATACTGATCAGGCATGTCAAACTGATTCCAATGTCATTGGTTCAAGTGCTTATCGCACTCCGCTAAGCTTTCAATTAGCCGCCACTTCAAGTCATTTATCATTACAAGCTTCTAATAATTCTGCACATGAAGGTGACGATGTTGACGACGACGAATGGATGGATATCGGATGCATCGGTGCCATCGGAAGCAACATAAAAGAAGATGAGGAATGCGTCAGCATGGACCAGTGGTCAATGGTTGAGATCACCAAAAAATGTGTGGATAATAACAATGCATCTCACACTCTCTGGGGCATGTGTCCTGCTTGCAATAGTGATATAAAGTCTAATCCTGCTAATCGTTTGTTAAAAGCCGAACTCAATGTAGAGGGTGATGAAATTATGTCTGACCTTAGGTACATGCAGGATTTATACATTGGCAGCGACTGGGATGATCACAATTGCACACGTGACGACGCCGAAGATGACGACGATACAGATTTGGATGCTGAGACTATTCGTGATTGTGAATTCTATCAAGCCATGGCAACCCCGGCCGGGTGTGGCGATATGGAAGAGGAAGATCAGCAACAAAAGGAAATTCTTTATAACGTAAATAAATTGATTGCAGACTTGTTGCGTCCAGAAAATGCTCAATCCTTTGTAAATGCCTTGGGAGGTGTAGGCTGTATTGGTGGCGGTGGTTGTTATGGGGTGACTGGTGATGGCGGTGCTTTTGTAGGTTCTGACGGTGGTTGTGTGACAGTTGATGGCATAAATGATGAAAAATACATTGGTGGCTTATGGAATTCAGATGAGAACATCATCTGGAAGAAAGAATTTAATCCGATTGATATATTTTCTCGCTTTAATAATAACAATAATTATTCATTCTTGGATAAATTAAATTGGGAGTATTCGAATTTGGCCGAAATATGGGACAAGGCATCACCTGAAAAAACAGCCTCATCCACCAAAGTTGCAGTAGGAAAAGAGGAGCTAGATAGTCAGAGAACTGGAAATCAAACAACCACCACCCAAGTAGTAGACAACCACACAGATGACGAAGAAAACATCAAGATTACTTGTAGGAATATGAAAAATCTCCTCAAATCATCAGCTAACACTGTCCCACCCAGTGAGAATTCTGCGTTATTTGAAATTAACGAGCGCCGTTTGAGTGATTCCAAGCGGATGCAGTGCTTTTTAAGTTCAAATAAGTTCAAAATCTCTAATCGCTTCGATCGCAAACGTCGTCATTCAGCATCACAAAATGTTTGCTCCTCTTTGAACAACAACAATAATGCCAACTTTAATAACAACAACAGTATAATTTATGATAATAACAATTCGAAATTCTCACTTGCATCACCTGATTCTTCATCGACATTTTTACTAACTACCACACCCGGCACCACCACCAACAGCATCACCACCACATCAAAGGCAACAACCCAGGATACGCTTACGGAATACGACAGGAATATTATAACGCGCAATGATAATGATGACAACGACAACGACCAACACTATTATAGCAATGATGAAGATGATGATCAACCGGATAACCATGCATCGCAGCGGCAGGCAACAATAATTACGTGCAAATATTGGACCACAATGCAACCGATCGTCAACACCAACAATAGTGATGTTAAAATAGTTGAAGGCGAAGCAAAGGATGACTGCACTGCAATTGATGCACAGGCGCCAGCTGATTCCTTCTTTATTGATAAGAGTTCACAGTTTATTGATGGTTTGCCATCGATTACTTTGAATACATCATCGATTTTAAAGCATGTTACATTGGTTTCACGTCCATTGACGCGTTAAAAGATTCAACCCATTCTATATCTCTCTTTTTTCCCTATCTTTATCATCTGTAAAAAGAGGATATAGGAATGATATTCGAAAAATTGTGTGTAAGCCGATATTGTTTTTGTTTTCTATCTTAACTGCAAAACACTAAACAAATAACAGTATGTACTACAACTGTCATTTTTTTTTACATAATATTTAATGTATCGTCCCTCGATTGTAAGAACTAGGTAACTCGATTGACTATTTTTGTATAGTTTTCTAGAAATTTTATTCAATCTTTTTCTATCATAGACAAATATAGGATATTTGTGAAGTATAAGAATCAGAAAAATTAAACTTTCCATTCGTTCTTAAGTAGCTTGATATCTATGAACGTTGCTATCTACATAATTATAGAAATCAAGATACCATGTTCTTGCAATTAGGGGACGAAAGGGTGTGCCGCAGGAGCAAAATCAAGCTGACAAAAATTAAATTTAATCAAAGGTTAAGACTACAGCTTTAAGCTTGGATCAATGTCTTATGAGAAATATTTTAAATTGCGTGAAAGTTTAACTCTTTATTTACAGTTTTGTACAAAGTTCTATTCTTTGAGCTCAATATAACGTCTGAAATGTTTGAGAATTAATGTTCGGTATTGCTTTCTGTATTGGTGAATATTTAATGTTTTTTTTTTTTTATTTTTTTCAAAATAAACCAATTTAATTAACCCGATTTTTCAATTTAATAATAGTTTCTATTAATCCTACAGCTGGGTTTTGCACTGAATCGGCACCCAATGTTATTTTTATGCTTTGTTATTTTTATGAATCAATTTGTTGTGATTCTAGTATCTTTTTTTCAATACACGTTCAAATGTCGATTTTTTTGTCTGGCAATGTAAACAAAATTTATTAATTATTGTTTTTCAATTCATCATCTACAACATGACAGCGAATTATTTATGATGAGTTTATTTTGTTTTGCAAGGAACTGACACGAGTTCTTTTATAAGTATTTTTTCAATTTGTCATACTTCGTTAAGAATGCAACACAAATTATCCACTTTAGTCTGGCCTTTCTCACTTTTATGTTGTAGATGTGACTGTATTAAATTTATGAATTTTCAAATAGTATTTTTGTATTTAAAGCAACAAATCTTTTTTTGTTAACATTTTAATTTGGTGGCAGTGCTATTAAGAAAGAAATCAACTGAGTGGCGTTACGGTTGCTTTAAAAAGTTTCAATCAAATAAATAAATGCAACTTAGCTTAAACTCGGGCATACACACATGCATATACACATATCAAAAGAAAAATAATATTAATATATTATTGTGTAAAGTTTTCTTTGTAGTATTTATAGTTATCTTCACCGTTTTGTTTTCTTTTTTTTTATTCACTGTAAATTATTATTTTTTCTTTTTTGATTTATCTAAAAATCATACTCCAAAAGTATATGTAGAGAAAAAATGTATTATTTATTTAACAGAAGGTATATAGCTCTTTTCGTACATTCATATTTATATCTATTATATCTTAAAGAAAAGAAATAATCTTCTACAAATCTTTATTAAAATTAAAAAAATTGTGGTCTTATGTTAGCATCAACAGAATAAAATTCAATCAATAACAATCAATAGTCAAATACAAAAAAAAAAACTTAAAATAAAAAAAAAAAATATAAATAAAACAAAGAAATGCAAAAAAAAAAAATTAAAAAGCAAATGTTAAACAATTATCACCCCTACCCGACTACCATTTTAATCATTACATTTTGATTTTTGTTATGTTATTTATCTATCCTTTTTTAAGCAAAAATCAACAAAATAATGTTACCTCGTTATTATCGTCCTTGCAAAATGAAACTAAATATTTTTTTCTTGTTTTGTTGAAGTCAAAATCTCTTTTAATTAAAACCTATTCTATTCTTCAAAACAAACAAAAAATAGTTTTTATTTATTTTCTGCTGTATTTATGTGTTAAAGTTTTTTTGTTTTTAGTTTTTAGATTTATTATGGACAAATTTACAAGCTATTTAGATGATTAATATGACACAATTCATCGTTACAGGAATACTTGGGCAAAACTGGCAATTGCAGCTTTGTGGTTCAACTTGTTATTGTTGTTATTCATAGAAAAGTAATATTGTGACAACTGGTAGGAAGCGGATGCCCTTAATTTTACGCTTAAAGAATAGATTCTTAACACGCAAGTGTTTTTTTCAATGTGTGTTTCTTGCAGGTGCATATACGTTTTTGTCTTTCCTTATAATAGCTCTATAAAAATAAGTGTATACAGAGTTGACAATTTAAGAAGAGAGAATTTCGACAGTTTAATGTTTATATTCTTTCAAAACGCTAACAAAAGAATAATTATGCTTTTCGGTTCTTTGTTGAGCCAAATAGTTCTAACGACAAGGCACTTTTCTATCGTGAATGTATGCACTTCCGATGACAAGTTGGATCTCTATCCTACCAATTTGTCGTTTCATGATTTATTCCAGAAATTGTTTTTTTTTTTTTTTTGCATAGATAGGAACTTTAAGGTGTCAAACTATAAATAGAAACTTATATGTTTTGTTTTAATTTAAATTAATAAAAAAAATGTTTTCTTAAACTTTTCTAACTGAATAAATTTACACTCTTGTTTAATAATGTCAAGAGCTTGATAGGTAAAGCGACCCGAGAAATAAGTATTTGTTATTATTAGCTATTATAAAAACTCAACAGGGCAAATATTAAAAAAAGGATACTTTAGTAATGAACAATGAAACATTAATGCTCATTTCAGTCGACAAATTGACCATTTGTAATTCTATTGAATATTTGTAATCCATAAATATACCCACTCAGCCAATATTGTTTCTTAAATGTGAAGGAGGTCAAACTTCACTTTACTCGTGGGTTTTCGAAAAAAGTAAAATAAAAACAAAAATGATTTGTTTAATAGTAAATTCTTTTTTGAAAATGATAATGAGCCAAAAGCATGAATATTCCTGCTGTAAAAAGTATTTCTTCGTCAATTTATTGCAAACAAATCATGACATCACAACTTGATATATTACTCACCAATTTGGCACATTGTTATGCACATATATACCAAATTAAAATCTTTAGTCTATTGGCAAATTTTAAGCAAAAAGTCGATTATTTATAAGAGACAAATTCAATATACCGAAGTATTAACACCGAAACAAAAGAAAAATTGTGAAAGGACTTGAAATTGAAATTAAAAAAGAGAAGATTTATTTTTCTCTGAAAGTAACCACCGAAAAGCTCAATACTATAGGTTACTTATTATTAAAGAATGTATTAAATACATTTGAATTTGAGTGATGTAATCACGAGAAAAGTGGGAATGCATTCTTTGTGCTTGAACGTGAATATATGCGTTTGAATTAAATTAATGCGAGTAAAGAAAAAAAATTGATGTTATAAAATAATTTTTTAATTTTTTTTTGAGAAAGAAAACTTGTTTAATACTGATGAGGTTATACATAATATGTATATCTAAGCGAGAGAGGTGTAATAAAATGAATCTATGTGATAACACCAGTGTTTTTACAATATAAACACATTCTATATTATGGTTGTTTGTGCTGCACTACAGACAAACTGGCAGAATACTGCCAAAAAATGAATTTGTGAATACAATCCTCTTAGAGCATATCTTGCTGTGAGGAGCCTCTCATCTTAGCCGTTCATTTTCAGCAGAAAACGGAAGGTCAGCTCCATTCCATTGAAAGTTTTGATTGCTAGGACCCTGTTCTATGCGAGCTGAAGCTCCAATAATTGTTCATACATATAATTAAATATAAGAAAATTTACTTAATCTTGAGATTCGTGCTAAATTTTGCACGACTGACAAACTAAATAACGGAAAAAATAGATTCCTAAACGATTCATTTAGATGACGTCAAATAACGGCGGTCTAATACTTGTCACTATACTGATATTTGACAACTAAGTTTATTCACTCTTGCGTTTTGTCGTAATTAACAAAATGACATTGGTTCAATGTTTACACGATATCATTTAATGACAAACGTGTCGGGTTCTTATGAAGAAAATACTCCTAGGCTTACATGATGAAGTCAAAATTGCTAAAAAAAACCTAAAAATTATGACAACATAAATGCAGCATCAAAACAGTCAAAGTAAATAGTATCATATGATATCAGTAAGAATACATGTTATGTTGGCGTTCAGATCCCATGAATATAGACTTAGGCTACGGTTACAGTGGATGCGTATTCTGACCAACAATCGTTCTTACGTATTCGTCAGAACTGTTCGTTAGAAGTAGTGGATACAGTGGATCCGTAGAAATCGTTCTGACATATACGTCAGAAGATTCTGCTAACCGTATTCTGACGAACAATAATTATTCTAACGTATTCTTCAGACCAAAAAAAACTATATAATCTTACGGAACTGGTTACAGTGCAAGCATTTTGTTCATCGGGAGCGCACGAGTTCGTCAGAAGGATCGATCGTTCAAATCAGTTTATTTTTTTTCTGCAGCGTTCTGATGAACAATTCCAATGCCAGTACTGGCAAACAGTTTGGACGAACAGTTCCGACGCCAGAACAATTGTTCGTTATAACTATTTTTCGTCAGAATACGCATCCACTGTAACTGTAGCCTTACGGAGATTAAAAAAAAGAAACTACAATTTGATTTTATATAAACAACTACGTACCAAACAACTAAATAAAGTCAAAAGAATCATTTTTTAAGCTAGTCAGTAAAATTATTTTATAAATAATTCGATTCTTTTGCTTGTTTGTTTGTTATCAATTTTATGCTTGATAAAAAAATAAAATATTCATTGGCTGACGGATGCCACACTTTTTCCAATTTGATGTATTGAATTGATACTGCTGATGGATTGTCACAAACATTCGCATGCATTCAATAGCTCTCCGAACTTCATAATGAGTACAATCTAGTAAACAACATCATTCAGGGACGGATCAATGTTTAAGTGGAATAAAACAAGCTGAGTGTAAGGTATCCTTTATTTGTAAAAAGGCAAAATTGTATCTAAGTCGTGATGCTAAGAGATGTACCAATCTTTGTATATAATGAAGAATTTTTAAATATCTGAGAGTATTTAAAGCATTTTCGATTGGTTATTCAAAAAATACAGTCGAAAATCATGACAACCAATGTAAAATTCAGCCATTATGGACCATATAAAAATTCCGCCATTAATATGTTATTACAATATATTATTACAAATTAGAATTTTTCATGAGGGTACATTTGAGCTAAATTAAAGAAAGATAAGACTCTAGTGTTTTTTTTTAATTTTACCCTCGAATTCCCAGAAATAGTAATCAAAAGTTGTGTCTTAATTCCAAACAAAATAGATGGATTTTGGGATTAGCCTAGAAATAGAAACTATCGAGGGTAAGACCCTTACACATTCAAAAACTAAAATGTCCAATTATAAAATGACAGTAGCAAAGTAACCATCCTTGTCGCAACATTTTACATACATACATACATTTCTATCAATATATCGGATTAAAAGCAAAATTCAAAACATAAATGTAGCACTAATTTAAAAAAGAATAAAGCGTAAATTTAGTTGTCAAATCCTAAAATCTCCTTGATTAACAACCAAGAACTTGATTATTCTACAACCAAGAACAGATATTTGGTAGATCTTAACAAGAGCCTTAATAGCGCGCCTACATAACGAATCGTTTTCGGGAGCAAGTAAGTGCCTTCTAGTAAAAAGTTCCATTGACCTAGTCAGGTCTCGAAGTTATTACGGAAAAATAAACAAAATGCACTATAACACAACATTAAATCAAACAAATTCTTGTATAACTTCACATATATGTACTTTGAACAAAATATCTCTGCACTCTGTGGCGCCTCATTTTGCGGTCTTTTTATTTATCTCAAACTCAGAAAAAAATGATGGCCAAGTGAGGCTGGATTGTCAAATAAAATCCTGCCTCGCTTGGTCATTTGTGTCTTAATAAGAGGTGTGAGTGAAATAAAAAGACGTCAAAATTTGTCGTTCGGTCTGAGGCCAATGTGAACACCATCCTAAAATGAACTAAGGTATATAAACTCTACTGACGTTGTTAAAGTTTTCAAAAAATCTTAACAGAAATCAGCTGATTTTAAATATTGCTTTTATTTCGTCTAATTCTATAACTTTATTTCAATCAGAGCATTTAATTTCAAATGTTTGCCCTTTCCATCCTCTTCCGCAGCCACAACAAAACCTAGCAAAATGTTAATCAAAACACACCTTGAGAACAGCTTCAATGTTCCATTTTAAATTTGTATTATTAAAAGCAACTATTCCCACAAAGCGGTAACAACTTGAGTAACAAAATTTCACTTTTATTTGTTTATATTAATCTTAACTAATTAACTGTATCTTTTTTCTAATAACCTTGGTTTTCATCGTCTATCAATTAAACAAAATTCAACGGCCTTATAAATAACCATGCCCGTAAAACAAATGAATAACTATATTCACGAAACTGGAATTTTTATTAACAAAATTTAATGCTAACAATGACACCACGATTAAAAAATTTTTTTGTCTGTTTAAATAATGTTGACTCTTTTTTTTCGTTATTTTGCTTTTTGTTTAAAAATAATTAAAATAATATAACTACTGTTTAGAAGAAAAGAGAATTAAAATATTTGTTTTATTTAATTAAAAAACTAAAATATACATTTACATATGTGCAATTACACTCTTTTATACATTAATTTCTAATTAATTTTAAATATTCTATTATGTTCGTTATAAATGTTTATAAGATACAAAAAAAAAAACACATTTTTTTAAATATTAGGCCTTTTTTGTTTCTTGTTATTTTATATTTATTTGTTTTAATCATTAAATATGTAATAATAAAGAGAATAGTTGTAAATCTTACTATACAAAATTAATCACCCCTACCATATACATATAATTAAATTAATTTTTATTAAGATTATGTTTCTCATTCAGGCAAAACAAAAAACTATCACCAGAAGCAAATCGTAGAGAAAACCTACGTATTTCAATTACACATCGATTATTTGATAGTTTTATTTTCTTCAAGATGAGATCCGTAGCAGAATTCAGATTAAACTGGATTCTGTGATAGGGGTGAGAATAACTTTTTAAAATAAAAATGATTGTATATAATTTGCTTGAAAAATATCTTCTTAAAAGTTACAAGTAAAAGAAATTAAACTAAATCAAATTTGTAACAAAAAAATAACTGTTTGAGTCTAATGACATATTTATTTCCAATCCTTACTCAAACATAAGTGAATTGAAAAAAAAACAACAATATTCTGAAATCCTATATTGTGCTTGCTATTAGTTAATTGCACTTAACATTTTCATAGTTGTATTGTTAATATTAAAAACAAAACGAAGTGCAGAATAAAAGCAGCAATTTTAAATAGTTTATTAGATGTCAAGAAGATACATTCAGTATAATATAATTTTGCACATATAACTAACTCACTTCACAATAAACACTTTTTTGTTATATCATTTTATTTTATTTTATTTTACTTCAATACAAAATAGTACGCGAGAAAATTTTAAACTTATAAATGCAAATTTATTTAATAAAAAAATATGAATTAGAAGATAGAAATTAACAAATTAAAACAAAAATAACTGTACAAATAAAAAAAAAAAAAACAAACATAGATATATGGAAACCCTAATTTCTTTGCCTTTTTGAAGAATAAAAAATAAATTTGTAATTGTTTTATTTTAAAACTAGCTTCTGTGTAGATAAAAATCAAATATTTTTAAATGAAAAAAGAAGAACAAAAGTGGAACAAAAACTGAGTAAATGATGATATATAACATAATAAGCATACAAAAGATAAATAAATACATACAAAGAAAAATAAAATAAAGTAAAATATATATATAAATAATATAACAACACAAGATGTAATATATAAACAAATTAAAGAAAAAAGATCAAATAAAATACTGTTTGTATATTTAAATGAAAACAATATAATAACACAAATGTTAAGGATATAGAAATTTGTTTAAAAAATATCCTAAACGTGATAATTATTATATTTTGTTAAAAAACTTTATTATTTTAACTTTTTATTTATATATAATTAAAAAAAATTAAACATACAAACTAAATCACCAACACATATATACAACAAAAAAACCTCAACTATTACATGATCTATTATAATCGGAACTCAGCTACGAATCTCCAAACAAAAATATTTAGCACCTTCGTAATATAAAGTCTCATACAAATTTACCTTACGATCGCAAAATTTAAGTATCTTTTGGCTTTATCTTGAATTTATGTACATATGTAGCTGAATTCCAAATATAATAGATTTTTAATAGGCTTGAGTAAAAAAAAAAAGAAAACGATATACACAGTTATATTTTAAATTTAACGTTTTTAGATGAATTATACCTATTGTGTGTGAAAGTGTCTAATTATACATAATTGCAGAAATGATTTAAATGAGTGATTGTGTGGAAATGATGTAGATTTGTATACAACATCAGTTAAAATCTATAAATTTATGTGTATATAAAGTTATAAAATATAACATCAGTGTACATAAAACAAATTTAAAAAAAAAAAGGACAAGCATACAACAATTTCAATCTATATTGATAAAAAGTATGAAATGTCTTATTCTGAATCCTTATAATTATATTTCATGGTTTATAATCAAAATTTTAAATGTTTTTCAATATTGATGCCTTTTGTGGATTCGGACAGATTTTATATTACTATTACGACTGCGTTTCACATGAAGAAACAAAAATAGCTGATTAGGTATTTTTAAAATGGCATGCATATTCCTACTGACGGATTTTGTGATTTGAATCTTTTTTTATACAAAAACTATGTAACTATGTTTTTCAACAAAACACAATCTATGCTAATAAAAGAATTTATTTAAAAAAAATACAATTACATATTGTTCAAATCCATCGGGGAAATTTTCTTTATTAATTCTAAAAGTATCCGACGATTGTCAAACGCAGTCATATAAATAAACTAGGTATAGGATCCGTTTGAGATTCATGAAAAGGGCATTTTCGCTATACACGAGCTGTAACAAAAAGTTATAAATTCATCAAATAATATCTATCTTTTTATTTGATAAACTAGAGTTATTCTTTACAAAATATATGTTTTTATGCAGTAAAAAGGAGAATAATTAAAAAATATAAATTCATAAACAAAAAAATGTAATGTAAAAATTTAATAAATATTATTTACAATCATTACAATGAATACGAGAAAAAAAAACAAATATTTCGATAATAGTTTACTTTCAAATGTAAAATTATACCAGAAATTAGCTCCTGAATGTTTTTTTTTTTAACACAAACAAAATTTAATAGATAAAGAGAAATTAAGGAAGGGAAGGTGTTTTTGTGCCTTTTTCAAAATAAAATCTATATTAACAAATCTTTTCAAATAAAAGAAGACGTATGCATGCATACAAACAAAAAGGAAAATTAATCACATTTAAATAAATACATTTTTTGATCAAGTGATTAAAAAATTTAGCCGTAAAAGCAAAAAAGTTTGTATGGAAAATCGAAGATAAAAAAATAATTACAAAAAAAGCTCTTTTCATTAGAACGAAAGAAAGCGGTGCTAATTTTATTTCTAACAAATAAAACATTGCATGTATGCATAATAATGAGCAGAATATATAGTTTCAAACAAAAAAATGTTAAGGTTTTTCGATTTTCCATTCAAACTTGATTAATTATAACTAAAATAATACTTTTGAGTTAAAATTTAAAAAAAAAGGAAATCGTTTATGAAAATTGTAAGCAAATTATTATTTTTCTGTCAAAGAATACATATTTGCAAACACTGATAAGATTGTGAATTTAAGATTTCAATAAAATATGCCAAAAAAAAACATATGAAATAATAAAAAAACAAAAGAAGAAAATAAAAAAAAAAAACAAAAAAATATAAAATTTCCCTTTGCAAACAATGTTATACATGATTTTCTTTATATTTTTTGTTTCTTTTATATAACGTCTGAAATAAAAGTTTTATTTCGGAATATATAATGTATAATATTGTTTGCAGTAAAAAAATAAAACAAACAGATAATTTTTTATTTTTCTCAGTCCTTTCAAAGATTATACAACAAAAAGTAAAATAAACTTGAATTAAAATTATTTTTTGAGAACTCCATTCAAAATTGTAGAACAGATTTAATTAAAAGACACTATACTTGGAAAATAAATCTATTCAGCATTGTTAATGTAAAACTGATATTCGGAAAAAATAATTGAACCAAAAACAAAACTCAAAATTGTGAAATGAATACAATTTATAAAAAAAAAAACAATTTACCGAATAAAATATTTCGAATTTGTCGGAAGAAAACTGAGAATCAAGTGTTTTATTTCGATTGGATTCAGACTTAAAAAAATACTACTTTCTTTTATTTCGATTGGATTAAAACTTAGAAACAACTACTCATTTAAAAATGTACGTCAATGACGTTATGTTAATTAGAGAACAATAGCTTGTGTTCTTTAGGAAGTGATTCAAGACATGCCAATCAATAATCTTATCATCGATTACAACACGAAAATATCTCTGTTATAGCATTTTAAATATCGTCTAAGAGGCAAAGATATAAGTCATTTGCGTAACATTGTAATTCATATCAATAAATGCCTTTTAGGGGTTGAACCAATAACCGTTTGTCTGCTTACCTTAACACGTGTCGAAGAGGTGTAAAAATTTGATGACATCGATTCATTTCAATAGCTATTAGTCGAAGTGGCTTGTAATTTTGAACAATTGTTGTCATAGGTCAAACTCTATAATAAGTCAGTAAGAAGATAGAGAGCAATGTTATTTCCAAAAACCACTGAGGTTTAGGTTAAGGTGTGTTTACGTGAGTGATTTTTGGAAACTTCAATGCTCTCTGTCTTCTTAGGGATGGGACTAACTGCAGAGAATTTGACCTATGATACAATTGTTCAAAATTGCAAGCTTAATATTTGTTGTATGCATACTTTTTCCCTTTGACCAATATCGAAATAAATCGATGCAAAAAAATTACGTCAAACTTTACACCTGTTCGGTATGGGTTCAATCTCTAAAAGGCTATTATTGATATGAATTACAATGTTACGCAAATGACGACTTTTTATGTCGTTGGCTCTCGGCAATGCAATAACAATACGAAATGCACTAAAAAACACGGCTAATAGTTATTCTAACAAAATAAGTTACAAAATTTGAAGTGCAAAATATTAATGTTTTGAAATATTGACCGATTAAAATTCGTTGAAAACTTTAATATGCAACTTCTAAACTAATTGCGATCCCATCTTCAAACTCGGTTTTTTGTTTCTTTATTGTGTAAGAAATATTAAGAAAAAATAAAAAAAAAAAACAAAAAAAAAAAAAATAGTTGGGAACAAACCAAAATTTAAATCAAATTGCTTATTTCCGGTTTTTTATACAAACAATAGCTAAGTTTCTTATGTTATTTTTATCTTCGCTTATAAAAAAGTAGCATATTAAATACAATCAAGCGAAGATAAAGATGTAATAAAAAATAGCGCTGATAGCTCACGGACCCCTAAGAGGAAATCGAAATAGCCACGGACCTCCAAGTATTTCCTAATAACAAAATTTGTAGTTTTTTTTAATTACCTATAAGCTTTCATTTTGCAAGAGTCCCGTTTTTTAGTGCATTTTCATCTTCGCTTGGAAAAAGTAAATAATAAACAAAAAAAGTATGTTAATAACAACAACAAATGGTATAATTCTCAATTGTTGTTGTATTTAACATGCTACTTTTTCCCAAGCGAAGATCAAAATGCACCAAAAAATAGGGCTAAGTTTTCGTTTAATTAAGCTCAATCCGAGTCATTTTCGCAGTCCAAGCGATTTTGTCGTTGGATTTTTATCAGCAACATATCCGAAAAACTTTTGGCCAGTTTCAAATTAACATCTGGAGCAAAGAATGTCTTCAATAGTTTTGGTTTTTTAATATATCCTCCAAAAATATTTAAACTTCCTCTTATAATTTGAATAAACATACCAACATTATGCCTTTTGATTACCTACGTACTTCAGCGTGATAAAGTAAAGATTCAAGATCCATTTGGTTGCAATTTTTTTTTTGTTTTAAGTGAGAATTTTGAGTGCACTTTTTTAAATTATTCATGAATCGAATTGCTGAATTAGTATATTTTTAATTAAAGTATCATTCTGTTACGTCTGTGAAGTTAAGATAATAATTTTAAGATAGACCGTCCCATTGGTGTGGCAGGTTGTAGGTTTTTTGGATTTTTTATGTATTTCTATGCAGTTCACCAAATAGTGGGTGTAATAGTTCACTGTGAAGTGAGCAGTACATGCCCTTTTCTGAGCAACTGGGCTAGCTATGAATCTGAATCTGAATTTGCAGTTTAATTTCATCCCAAGAAAAGGATCATCCCAAATTTTAAAGTCTTCAAAAACTTCACTGTTTCATACTGTTTACACAAATTTTTAGTTTAATTTGCTTGAAACTTTAACATATACGTAACTTGCCAAAAGCCAAAAGTTAACAAGGTAATTTTTCCAGCATTAGGCCTTAAAATTTAAAATTCTTTTGTAGGTATTTATGTTTAGAATCAAATCAAGTCGGTATAAATAATCCAAAAATAAACGAATTTCAAGACCCACCACTTTTTTCGTTTCCCGTTTCTATTTAAATGATGCTTCTTTTATGTATTAAACAAACGCGGAATTGTGTAATAAGCCCTGTTTTAAACTGCATTTTTATCTTCGCTTAGAAAAAAGTACCATGTTAATTACAATAACAATACGGAATTTTACTCTTCGATTCAAAAGTTGCTGAAATTCGTCTGGCTTCATTTTCATCTGGCCATTGAATAAATGAATCTCAAATTGAGATAGGCCATTTGGATACTCGTTTAGTGATATTCCAAGCAGTCGAAGAATATATGTAAGTGAAAAAACTATTGTTTTCAATATTTAAAAAACGTGATGTAGTAAAATATTTTTGACTTCCGATTCGATTTCAGCATACTAAAAACCTTTGGAAAAGTATTTTTTGGTTTCCGTTTGAAAAAAATTTGCTGACCAGTTTAATTAAGGAGTTTCTATGTCATTTCCCACTAGAAAATAGCTCAAATTTTTACAGACATCTTTTTTCACTTAACTGAAACTTTCGAGCCTGTTTGCAAGAAAATCGAAAGCAAAAACAATTTTGCAATACATATGCAGATATTGTTTTTAAAAATTCTGCTTTTTTAGATTTTTGTTAAAATTCTGTTTTCTTTTTAATTCTACCTTTCAAATTTTTAAATCATAAGCAATAAATTCCGTAATTTTCGAAATGATAATCGTCAAAACGATAATCGTTAACGTGATCGTCAAAGATTTGCTTCACGTAAGTCCACCTCTATCGTCTCGTCTATCGTTATTTTAAAAATGCAATTTGAGAGCATTTGGTATTCCCAAACTGTGGATAAATTGTCATATTGGCTGTCATAAATAACAATCTGCGGTGTTTTTGTGTCTTTGGTGCAACAAATAAGAGGATAAAAGACATGATGTCAAATTACAGTGGCTACTCAGTCATTCAATTACAGTCGCCTACAAACTTTCAATCACAAAAAAAGTTTAAAGTGAGCTTCAAAATCTATGCAAACGATACCTATTTAGCTATCGTCTCAACGCTATCTTTTTGACGACAGCGTTTTGACGATTATCGTCTTACGTGAAGCAAATCTTTTATTTTCAAAACGATATCGCCCAAACGATAGTCGTTTTCAGTTTTACGGAATGCAAGACAATCGACTATCGTCGAGTAATAATCGTTTTACGGAATGAGTGCCCTATTTACTTTGTTTTTTCTCAAAAAAATCATATTCATTAACGAAAAATTAAAAAAAAAATAAAGTAACAAAAATAATTTTTCAACTCGGTTAGTAAATTAAAATTGGAATTAAAAAAGGAACATTTAACATTTTCGAAACCATCTTTTTGTTATTATTAGAATTATGCAAACAGAATTAGGAAAATCAAAATTTTGAGAAGAAGAATTTCGATAGTAAAATTACGAAATTTTTTTCATGGTATGACGTATGACACCCAAGGCGTAAAGCTGCTGGTTTTAGGACCAGTTGAACAAACGTGGTTCAAATTTTGATCCGTGGTTCAAAAATTTTTACGGGCTGATTTCAGCAGAGTTACTCAGGTTCAACGATGGTTCAAGGTTCAAGTATGTTATAGGAGCCAATTTAATGATAAAAAACTATATTTGAACCTCAATAAGTTTGCTGAAGTCAGTGAGTTAAAACTTCTGAACCACGAGTTAACTATTTGTACAACTGGCCCTTAGAGATATTCTACTGTATATTTAAATATAGACCTGTTAAGTTCCTAACATACCTACCTCAATTTTCGAACCATTAAAAAATTTCAAACCAAACACACTTGAATCTCAAAACACCGAAGATATATTTGCTCCATTCTTCCTCTCACCTCGAATAAATAATCCGTAATGTTTACAAAATTATAGATCTCAATTGGAAATTATCGATTAGAGGCGCACCCAGTAGGGTGTATCGTGTATCATTAAAATGTTTCAACTGCGTAAACAAAATTCTTTAAACAAACACATACAACTACCTCCTTCTACTTCAAACTCAAGTATAAATAATTTTACGATATGTTTATAGAAAAGGTTAGCAGTGCGTAATTACCTAAACAATATTTTATGCCTCAAGGCTCGTCCCGCTGCGTCGCGTCGGCTGACAAAACATTATGCGTATGTATAGTGTAAGTAGGTATATATCTACTATATAATCAAAATTTTAATTTCAAACCAAAAATTGTTATTTGTATAATTGGACCATGTGAATGTAGCCGTTGAAAACATTGAAACATTTAAATCGGTTGGATATATCCGAAATTCGATTATCTTGTCTGCGTTATTTTAAAGAAATATTGAGTTCATCCATTCATTTAATCAGCAACTTTGTTTCAGGTTTTACACTTATTTTTAATACTTAATTGAATCGGCATGCAGTCTGAAGAAGGAAGTAAGTACCTACCACATATATTTTGTATTTGCAGATACCTACGGGTATACTTACATATGTACTTAATAAAAGTTATTTCAAAAAATAGTTTTTGAAAAAAAAAACTATTCTATTCTTAGTGTCATATATCAGACATAAAATGAGGGGTGCATCATAATAATTCGTAACAGATTTGTTGCTCAAAACCTAAATAATGGAAGACAAAATTGGAGCTTTCCCCCTTCCAGGGCTTACCCCCATTTTGCGCCTTCTATTTTGTACAGTGATTCTACCCATTGGAAGTTATTCCCTATCACACGACGACTTTTGAGTCATGACTTTTTTTGAAATTCAATGAGTGCGAACAAGGAAAAAACATCTGATCTCACCTTCATACGCATTTGGCCAGTTTATAATTCTTGAGCGCTCAGTATTTTTCCGCAATTTTTTGGCAGAGCAGGAGAATTAAATATAAACAGTATTCTCACATAGAAGTTAAAACAACTCTCTTTTTCTTTTCTTCTCATGTAATTTACTGCGACAAAAGTAATTGAGCAAGCGAATCCAAACAATAGGTCTGTTTCTTTACTCGCCCTCGGGTTCCTAAAGTAACCCAAATCTACCCAAAACGTGTTTCTTTACTATTTTCTGACACAAAAATGCCAGAGCTTTTGACTTTTTTTCATTTCCCCTCCAGCAAGAATCTACCCGAACATTTTAGTTCCGGCACTTTCTTGCTTGTCAAACAAGAAATCAGCTGATCAAAAAATGTGAAATTAAATTTGTCAAGTAGCGTATATAAAACGGTTTAATTTAATTAAATTAAATGAAAATGATACAATGGAGACAAATATAAATTAAAATATTTCTTCTGGTATCTTTTAATAGAGCCCAACATGATAATTGCAAATGTTAATAGAATTGAAATTGCATAATTTTGTATGCGTTGAGCCTACAAGCAATGACGTCGAATGGGTGATTTACACCGCAACAAACCAGAAACATCCCAAATGTGTTTTTTTACTTTTCATTTCTGGTTAAACATTACAACAACAACATCAAGAAGCTCATCCCCAAACTTTTTCCCGAACTTTTTCCCAAACTTTATCCCAAAAGTAAAGAAACAGACCTAATGTCAGTCTCAGTTTTTAAGGGGGAAAGTGAAGAATTTTTGAGAGGAATCCTGTTTATGTTTCTGAGCGCTCTGAGTCCTCTGAGATTTCAGAAATATAAACTGGCTAATTAATGTCGTTTTTGATTGGATCTTGGAACTGTTCCATATTCAAAATTCCAAACGTATTTTTTTAATATAGCAAATTAAAAAAAAATTTAATAACCGGTCGTTGAAAATGGAACAAAATTTATGTATTTTGTTTTCACAGTACACAAATAGAAGGTATTATATGGTATTGTCAGATATTAAAAAAATTGATGTGAACGGCGTGAAGACGAAAACATTTGTAAACACAACAACGAATTGAAATTGTCAAAAATAAGAAATGGCTGTGAACATGAAGAAAAATACACGTAAGCTCATCAACAAATATTAACTGAACACAATTCAAAATTCTTATGACATTACCTTTAATTATGTTCACTGTGTTTTGTTTTTATGTTCATCCCTACCCAAATATGTATGTGTTTAATACTTTTACAACATGGAACCTGACATTAAATATCACTCTTAGAAATTTTAATTCAAAAGATATTTTCACTGAAAATGTTACTTGTTCTGTGCCTACTCCCTGTTTGAAAAATGTTGTTCTGGCTTAAATTGTGAAGCTATCTACCTATTTTTTATTGGAAAAGCTATCCGTAGTATAGTAGGATTTTACACAAATAACAAAAACAATATCGGCAGTAGGCTCACTGCCGATAAAAGTTACAGTAGAATCCTACTACGGATACATAGTTTAGATTGTTACTTTTAGCTTCGTCATGACGATGGTTTTGTAGTTGAATTCAGTGAGGATACAATTTTACCCACAAGCTTATCTTCATGGCGTAGTTTATATCTAATGGCAATTCGCATCAATGGGTAACCAAAAAATGTCTCATGCAATTCGCAGGTCGCTATTCGCAGCTTTATAAAAAGCACTTTAACGTTAGTGATAATAAGTAAAACTTATATATGTAATCTTGGCTTAAGATCAGTTTGTGGTTCAGGTTTTGATTTTCAGCTTTTGGGAGATAAAAGACCAGTTGTAAAAGTATGGTTCAAGTTTTGATCCGTGATTCCACGATTTTAAAATGCTGAACAACGGATTAAATTTTGAGCCACGTTTATACAATTGAAAACAAACAAGCATATTTTGCTACTACTTGAATTGTCGTTGAACCACAGGTTATTTCCTTAAATTGGTGAGTTAAGATTACCAATGGAAAACTAAGTACATACACATTAAAAGAAGCAATATAATCACGTCCTTATTATAATTGAATGGCCAATTTCTATAAGGTCACATCTCTGAAAATTTAAAATATTCAGGTGATGCAAAGAACTGATTATTTCCAAAAGCCCAGTTTAAAATTTAAAAAAATTACATTTGGGTTACATGACAATGACAGTAAGTATACTACAGATGTACTTTTTTTGAGCATTATAGGTGCAGGAAAGTATTATGATTACATTTATATGAAAAAATGTATTTGTGAAAAAATTCGAGATCGAACCTTTTCAAAATTGGTGATTCAATTATTTTTAACTATTACCAATAACGTCATCTACTCCATGTGTAGTGAGTCCGCTATTATACGAAAACTTTTAAGTCTTCACTTTTTTCAAAACGAAATATTTGATTTATAGATTTATGATAGAAGATTTTCAATTTTTATGATTTTCTGTGCATTTCTGAGCATTTTAGGCCAAAATTCTGTGAAAGTTCATATAAAAAAAAATGTTGATACAAGTTTGGATACTCATCACAGAAATCCAAATTGAAGGAATACACATAGTTTAAACAGGGCCAATGATTGTCAATTTTGTGTAAACAAACGAACAGACCTATTATTTTTAACTTGGTATAGTTTTTCTGGCATCACTGAACTAGCTATTTGAACTGTCAAAATTCAAAACAAAACAAAAAACAATTCTTGTCGTTTTGTGAACAAAATTTATTTGATAAAGTTTAATGTTTTAAAATGATTTTAAAAAGCGGCACCATCATTCCATTTATATTTCAAAATGAGAAGAAATTAATTGCAATTCAGTCCCTCAACAACAGGGAAAAACTTTGTTTTGATGATGTTGAAAAAGCAATTTATTCGGCCTTCGAAAATTTGAAAAAGAAATGTGAATTTTACAATCCAAAGATTGGATTCAAAATTCCCGAGGAACTCTTCATTCCATACTTGGAACAATGTCACGATTTAACTAATTTCATTGTAGAAATTGTCGAAACGAACATAAAAAAGGAAGCACAGCATAAGAAAAGAGATGGAAGTGGTATTTCTCCAACTACACCTCCAAAAAAAATAAAGCTGGACTCTATCGATCTCCACCTAGAGGATCTTCTTAAAACATCTACTAAAGGCCAGGCAATATGCAGGAACTTCGAAAGTTCCAATCAACTGAGTGGAGCAGACAGAGTTGCTCTCATAGATCTAGTTATAAATTTTGAATTCAAAAATGTCCTCAAATCTAGGGAGCCAATTGCTATTGATGCCAAAAGACTCGTCAATTTATCTGCTGCTATTGTCCGTAAGTTCCCGGGTGAAGATGTTTCGAACTACATTGATGAGCATTTAACATCGCTTAAACACATTGTTGGCGGCAGATTATTTGAACATTTCATTGAAAAGAAAATGCATTATATTGCGCAAATGGAAAGAAATGATAAATACTTTGACGCTCCGGAAGGGACTTTCAAGACTGATTTTCCAGAGCTAGAAGAATTGCAAGAAATCACTGGCGATTGGCAAACTTACTTCAGAGCCTGGCAGTGTACTTTTGATCTGCGTATTGCTTACTTTCGCAATAATCTCGATCCCATGGGTTACTTCGAAAAGCTGATCTCAAGTGTTCACGATAGGACCACCGATTTAGTGGAGTATGACTTCGAAAGACTACACCCAGAAAAAAGCAACAATCTTTTCGACAACTGGGATCAGTTGAGCGAGAGAATTTTCACTGAAGCTCTTGTCATGGGTCGAAATGATGTGCCGCTAATCCTGGATTTGTATGGACACTTGTCCGAGTTATCGGGCTTGATGATGCTTAGTTATTTCGTCGAGAATTACGAGAGTGACGTGAAACCTTTCGAAAAAGACGATCCTGAAAATCTGGTTATCCACATTGAAGATATAAATGGAGATCCCGAAGCATTCTTCAAAGACTACAATGAAAGCTATAATCTATCTACACCCTTAGTCTTTGCGACAGGTAAAACTGGGGAAGAACTAAATTTCTATGTTCTCGTTGGATCTAATTTGTTTAAAAAAGAAACTGTGTTGAAAGCTATTGATTTTTGTTTTAAATGCTATCAGATTTTGCAACTGTCTTATCCCAGCGAACAGGCACTAAGTTGGCAAGTGATACAAAGCGTATTCTACGACATACATACTATCAATGATTGTACGTTATCTGAGAAAATTTTGAAGATTTTAAAGAACATATAAAATATATTTTTGAAATAAAATAAATTAAAATACATTTTTATAAGTTGTTTAATAAATTTAAATTTTAATAATAATAATTTCGCCCATTATTTATTAATAATAGTATTTACCCTAGGTGGCAATGACGAATTAACGTGGAGGCTTGGATGGGCTCCTCCAAAAAATAAAAAATGATTATTCTGAGTTTTATTTTTCTCGCAGACGTTCACACATCGATAAACATTAAAACCATTATGTTAGTACCCCATGGCGTTTCGGTTAGTGCGTTGAACAAATCACGCCACCGAAAAAATAGGCACATGGAAAAATATCCAAGAGTATGTTTTATCATGAAAAAAGTTTCTCATTTAGCAGTTTCGATTTGGCAGAAAACTAAACATCGTCTCGGTTCCTGCCGACAACACACACAGGAATGGTTGCAAGTTGTTAGTCACAAGGCACTGGTTCTCTACGAGCTGTTCCACAACCAATTTTACTTTTATTTTATATGATTTTTTCATAGTTTATTTTGTTCTTTATTAAGTTTTGTTTATTTACACAGTTTTTAGTTTTGAAATATTTGTATAATGAATTATTCGAGGAATCATCTTAAAACTTAATAAAAGAATGGCTTACTGGCCTAGAAAAAGCTAAACCCAAGGATAATGTCAAAAGTCTTGCAGTGGGTTTTTAATATTTCTGTGTTCCATATTTCGATTTTATCGAAGTAAAAGTGATTTCAGTTCGGTTACATTTTCTTAGGTGAAATTATTTATACCACCGAAAAATAAATAATAATTATTTCATTAATACCTTCTAACTTTGCAACAGAATTTTCAATGCACTTAACTTTTCAAAATTTCGTAATATCGAGGGTACCTACAGAAGACATTAGTCAGATATTTCACCTCATCTCATGAATTGATGCAAATGTTTTTTTTGTTTATACAGTGGATATGCATTATAACGAATGGCGATATAAGGAATGCTCGGTATTACGAATACTTATTTAAAGCCCATTAGGTATTCTATATGATGAACAAATAACGAATTGCACAAAAAAAGCCAAAAATATATATAAAAATATAAAAATACAATAGTCAGAAGGTAAGTTTCCGACAGCCTATAATATTTTTACTTTTAGGTATTACAAATATGACTTATTTATATTCAGCACATACTGGTTGAAAATTAGTGACGCGACCCAAACCAAGAAATTTCTTTAACTCACATTTTTCGGCAGTACATAGGTTAGAGCAGCGGTTCCCAAATTTTTTATGTTGTGTAACCCTAAAAAAGACCCAAATATATTTCGGAACCCCAATACCAATACCAAAAATCAAAGACAAAACATTATAAAATAATGTTTTTTTTTTATTAGAGAAATTCCATCACAGCTTGTGCAAGGAATGAATTTAATTGGTAATTGCTTAAAACTTGAGTTCTATGTCCGAAAGTTGTATTCGCATATCTGGGATAGCGTCCACTTTTAGTTTTTGCATAAGTCTATGTTCATTAGCCCATTTCACCAGCGCTACGTTGCGATAAAAAAGAACAAGATTAGAATATGTACATACCATTTATGGCAAACCCAGGGTATTAACTTTTAATACCAACCTAAAATTTGTTTTATCATACAGAATCAAAGACACTCTTATTTCGAGTATGATGAAGAAGAAATATCAGTGTTAAGTATTCCTTTTTATTTATTACCAAAGGTAGGCTGAAAAATTGGAAATTGGAAACCTTGAAAGTTTTTATTTTGAAATTATTTCTTTTTCTTCACGAATTTCGCGGAACCCTAGAGAATGTCTCGCGGAACCCTAGGGTTCAGCGGAACACAGTTTGGGAACCGAGGGATTAGAGGTACATTATGTTCAAAAATGAGATAAGTTTACCCAAAAGCGTTTAATTTCTGTTAGCCTAAAAACCGGAAACCGAAATGAAAACTGCACAAACAGGTACCTATGTACATATAACGACGCTGTTTGATCAAGACTGTAGACTATTTTTGATACGATATTTGTATTTTTTTTAAATGCCAGCGACCCATTCTAGATGAACTAAAACGAAATGTTCAGTAATGTTTGACAAATCATCATTTTAACTGGAAAGACTGACAATAACCGCAACAACGGCTCCAAACTATTACGAAAATCTGCGAAAAACTTTGAAGAAAATCCACTGTTTATGATAAGATTTTGTTTATCAATGAGAACTATTTCCAGTTGAATGAGTACATTAGTAAACGAAATTGCAGCATTTGGGTTGATAAGCAACCCGAAAAGAGTAAAGAACCCAAACGCAATTCAATTTCGTTCAATTTTCGAAAAATTTCTACTCCTTTTGATATTGGACTTAAAAATGCTGAAGGGTTTTGAATTTCGATGCCTGTAGTGTAAGATTTTAAAGAAAAATGTTTATAAATTGAATGAAGGGTTATGAAAAATATTTTAATATTGGAATATATGGCCAGTTACATAGATGTTCTTTTCATTGATGAAATCTAAACCAGAAATTGATTTTGTTTTTGGATAGAAAACCGGAAGTTGACATTTCAAATCAAATTTAAGAAAAAATTCGACCATTTTAATTGTTTTTTTTAAGTTTCAAAATTTAGCTTTCACCCATACAATAATGAAACTATATGCCAAATTTTAGAGTGTGCTATCATTTTTTGTTAAGAAGATGTGTAATTTCAAGTGCACAGCTCCCATGCCAAAAAACATATTTCTGTTTAGAAAACCGGAAATAAGCCATTTGACTTAAATTTTGGGTTGTTTTTACCATGTTGAAAAAATTCTTTCCTCCGAATGTTGCTTACAAATAGAAGCAAAAAAGAGTGTTGAGGTGACAACGTTATTCGTGTGAAAAGTCAAAAAACCCCACTCGCTCCAACTTTTACGCTAGAGGCTTCATTAGATAAATTTTATTTATTTCGTACTTAATAATTTTTTTCAAAAAAAGTCTATGACCGCAAATTTTACAATATTTCAGGGATTTGATACATTATCTTTCTACTGAAACATTTTCTGTAATAACAAATAATCAATAAATAAAAATATAATTGAAAGAATTAATCGAAGGAAAACACGACAAAAACTTTCATGTAAGCAAAAAAACTTAAATATTTTTAAATATTATTAAATTTAAAATAAAAATTGAGATCTAAAATTAAAAAAAAAAAATATTAAAATTAATAATAATAGAACAAATAATTAAGCATCAAATAAATAAGGTACAAAAAAAAAAAATAAAACAAATGCGCAATGAAAAACACAAATAAATTAATAAGAAATATCAATAAATAAAATAAATTAACAAACGAATAAATAAAGGAATAAACAAATAAATGGATAAATAGAAACAAAAAACAGATAAATTAATTAATAAAGAAATAAGAACAAAAAAAATTAGTTCATAATTTTGCTTGAGAAAAATAGTTTATTTTTGTTGATGATTTTTCTGGCCCTTTTTTTAAATTCAGTTGCTCATAGAAATACTCACTCTATGTCACCTCTACTATTTTTAAATAGCAAAAACCAAAAAGTCTTACATATCCAAGAGACACACGCACTGCTCACGTTTTCGAGGTCGATTTTTGTATTTATCTTCTAAATGGGACCTCCTATCTAATTTTTGATTTTGCACTAATTTTGGGAAAATTCAATTCCCTATTTAAAAATGTCACCGAATTTCTTCCAGTTTCAACGGTTAGGAAGTTATAAAATTCCAAAGTTTCTCCCAGCTTTGAGCTCATTTTTTAGAGTTTTTTTAACCATGGTATCAAGAAATCAAAACAATTTTGTTAAATTTGACCCACCCTTATATGCATTCATAGATATTGTTGAAGCTCTTGGTAGGAAAATTTGGAGTTTATCATATTGAAATACATACCCCTAAACTCTACCTATGTATGTCTGTATGTATATGCTTAGTTTGCAAAATACTTGAACATTTTTAATATTAGCAACCAACTTCACCATGCTCTCACGTGCAAGTAGATACATTTTACATAGGAATATTCAGTTTAACGCATTCTATTGCAAAATGTAAAGTACTCATGAGTACTTTGCTATAGTTTTCTCAATGGAACGCATCAAACTGCCTTCTCATATAAAATATATTTACTCGTCATTAGCTGTTTTGCTTCGGAGGTAGCAAAGTACTCATTAGTACTTTAGAAGCATTTTCTAAGGGAATACGTTAAACTACATATTCCCATGTTCGATGTGTACTTTTCCACTTTAAAGGAAAACGGCTACAGATATAGATACTCATTCCTAATGATGACAGATGTTAAAATTTGAAATCAGCTCACCGCAATCAATATTAGTTGGATTGAAAGAATTTTCATAGGTTAGGAGCATAGGAAGGCTTCTGTGAATTGTATGATTCCCAACTCTCAAGAAGTAATCTACGGTGTAAAACCTTCTCAAGTTCCTCAAATCAGATTGTGTGTTAATATTGTTTGTTAAAAAGCAAGTCCTTGCATCTTTAATCTATTTTTGTGTAAGGTATGTAGACGTTAATAAGAGGTAACATACATATACGAATAAAATAAATTTGGTCCTCAACACAATTCCTTCGTATAACATTCGATCTACCTACCTACTAAAAAAAGAAAAAAAACAACCTCAACTTTTGCTCATGAAATGCCCATTTTTTAGGGTAAATAATAAAAGAAAAACGAGCAGAATTGTTAGTACTTTCTTAGTACCTGAAAAATAAAATAAACAACCTGTCTTCTGACACAGTAAGGTGCATAAACGGTGGTGGATTAGTATACCGTTGTCGGTTCAAAGGTAAAACTCACTAACTAACAAATTAAACTTTTGAAGGACATTCACATAAAGGGTCTATTATCCATTTTGAAATGGAAACGAAAGCTGAGGGCTTTGTTTCCTTTTTCTTGTGGGTTTTTAAATTCAATTATGAATGGAACTCAAATAATAAAAAAATAAAATAATCAAGAAAAGTAAATCTGTATATCAAATTTTAAATATAGAAATTATGCATTGAGTTATTTAAATTCACAATCCAAATAAAATAATAAATTTTCTATTATTTACGTTTTAATTCTTCATACAACCCAAATAAATCCTCTCCTTGGCGAAAAAGGTGAAACTTTAAAGTTAATATTGTTGGATATATGAGGCCATGAGTGCAAAAGTGGTGTAACCCATTTTTTGATACTTTTGTCTCGTATTCTTACATTTTTGTATCAAAAACCATTTACACCATAATTCTAAATTTTTGTAAACATCTAAGCTTTAAAAAAAAAATGATTTTTTCTTCTTGAATCTCATATTAATTAGTATTTATAGTGTAAATAATATCATGGAAAACCAGTCACTTTTTGAGGCAATGATTAAGATTCGTGCTCGAGTTAATTGTTTGTTGTTATTCCTTTCGTCAAGGAGAGGATATAAAAGGTTTTTTGACAGAAAAAATTTCAAAATATAAATAATTTAAAGTTTTTTAAAACTTAAATTTTAAAGATTAAAAATTAGTTTTGTTAAATCCTCCTAGGGCAAATACTTATTCAAATTGAACTAACCTAAACCTCTTCTTATATGGCACTGAAGGATTGATTCATTTGTGGCTGCATTCAGTACTACACAAATAAAGTATTCTATCTCACTTCCACTTCATAACAAAAAATGAAACACAATTTCCATTTTTAAAGGTGCTGTCAAAATAAATCTTATTTAAATAGATTTATTAAATCTGAACTGAGATAAACCTTTAGTGGAAATATAGCATAAGATCCAAAGCAGTAGCAAAAAGCCTGGGCGTAGTATTCATGCAACTTCGAAAAACCATAGATAAGTTTACAAATTGGTTAAATTTATCTTTTGTTTAATGAACTGTCAAATTTTGTATGGGAAATGATTTACACAATTTGGTTAAAATGGCAAGTTTGTGTCAAGTTTAGTCAAGGCCCTAAAAAGTCGGTAGGGGAAATCAAGACAAGGAAAACGTGTCAAATATTAGTGAGGCCCTCGCTAGAAAAAATTTGTTGGATAAGTCTTTTCATCCCATCACAAATACTCTATATATTTATGATAAAAACAAAAAAAATAAATATTTATGCCCATCATACAATAATAAGAAAAATTTTAGTAAGCATAGTTTTTCATTTTCAACAATACCCAACTGTGCAAAAAAAACTCAGTAGCTAGAGTTTTGGACTGGTAATCAGATGATTGCAGGATTAAATCCCAATTGCAACCAATTTTTTTTGTCTCTTCAGGCAAAATGTTACCTAACGGGCAAGGCCCTAAAGTAAATCGGTAGTTACCCTTGCTAGACCCTTGCTAGCATCAATGTTAACATTTTTAGGGCCTCATTAAAAACCAGATTATTTTTTCCGGTGGGTTCAGTATGTCGAAGAAATAGAAACCATTAAATACCTGCTTTATAATTGTCCAAACCTCAAAACAAATCGCCTCCGTTATTTTGGAAAATGTTTGTTGGAGAGCTGAACAATCTAGCGCAAGTCTCAATGGCAAACATGAGAAAATCCATGGAAAGCAGACAAATCAGTCTACCGTCCATGTGAGCTTTTAACTAAAGAGCATCTCTGATTTATTTCGTGAAAGAATCACAATGGACCAATAGGTCCCCGTGTATGCAACGGCCTCTGTTCTGTGCACGCCCCTCCCAAACTAACGTAACCTCTATACGTCATTTTTACGAGATTCATTTACCACTCAGTTATTATAGTTTTACCTGCATTGGTAATAAGTTTAGAATAAAATTAATAAAAAGTCGGTTTTTATCGAAGATACAGACGACCGCCGTAAATATGATTCCATTGTATTTATCTCCTAGTCCGGCACTGTGTATTGAACAGTTCATACGCAATCGGCATGAAAAGTTGTAGGTAAAATTTCTAAATTTTTCCAAGAAAATAGACAAAACAAAATTTCCATCGACACAATAATCATTCGTATCTACATGTATTACGTACATGTATAAATCTAATTTTCTATTGAATCTTTATGGTAACTCTGAGCGCCACTTGAAAAATCTTATATCACCTCTTTGCCCAGATAGGTAAACATGCAATACCCTCACGGTTACCACTTAGTTTAATTCAAAAATAAAAATATAAATATTGATTTTGAATAATTAATAATTTTTTTTTAAGAAGAAACCTTTGTATGTAACATGGAGTATCATAATTTTCAAAGATTTTGGATGTCTCAAATTCAAATACGACTTCAAAATCTATTAATGGACTATCGTCCTTGAGATATTAAATTCTGAATGTTCGAAAAAATCGAGCTTTTTTTACATGAAGAATTAAAAACTATAATTTAATCCTCCACTTAAAAATTGTTCCTGATCTGAGTAAACTTGGGGTTAATTTATGTGCAGGATCAACTTACACCAATTTAACCCAACACTGACAAAACTTTCCCTAAGACCAAAAAATAATACTCAGTTTAAAAATTATTTTAAAATAAAATACATTCTTTCATTTCAAACGAATTAATGTCCAGTTATTTGTTAGCCTTTCTTCGTCTGTCATATTTAATTCCAGAATACCTCAAAGTAATGGGTTTTATCGGAAATCTCGAGAAGCATTCTGTTTCCTCCCAAGGAATTTTATTTCCCCAAAAATGGGGATACCCTTGTGAACATCTTTAAACTTTCGACGTTTCTAATTTTCCAAGGAGGGAGGCCAATAAGATTGCCTAATTTTACTAGGAAAAAATTTCTACCGAATGAATGAAAACCGAATACCCCTGGAAAATATGTTTCCGATACCAAAAAATTACTCCAGAAAATTTCCTGTCTATCCAAATTGGAAACATAACTGATGCTAGAGAACGTCCCTCAAAGTTTATTGGTATCGGGAATAAATTACCTGTACAAATTTCCCTGCGATTGAAGCTTTCCTTCGAAAAAAGGAGAACATAAACGATATGCTTGGAATAAATTTCCCTTGAATGAATGAAAATCGAATACCCCTGGAAAATATGTTCCCGATACCAAAAAATTACCCAGGAAAATTTCTTTCCTTTCAAAATTGGAAACATAACTGATGCTGGAAAGCTTCCCTTAAAACTTATTGGTACCGCAAATAAATAACCTGAGAAAATTTCCTTGGGATTGAAGCCTTCCTTCGAAAATCGGGAACATGATGCTGGGAAGTTTTATCAGATTTTTTTTATCATCGGAATTTTTTGTTTAGGGGAAATTTATTCCTGGAGAGATTTACGATAGCGGAACAAACTTCGTGAACAAAACATTTTGAAAGAAACAAAATTCCCCTCAAGAATGTCGATAGGGTCCTATGTAAAAGTAATGCATTATGAGCAAAAATGTCTCCAATTTTTGGAGATTTAAAATAACTCATGATGTAACATAATCTTAAAATATTTTTTTTAATCTTAAAATTTGAATATGAACCTACGCATCTCAAAACCTGAACGAATCTAGCGATTCTAAAGTAGTTCAATTACAAAAAATTTCCGAAAAAAGGTACATTTTGTTGAATATGAATCAAAAAGATCAAACTTAAAGATGCTTAAAGAGTGATTCAAATTATTCCACTTATCCTGTTTTTTTTTTTTAATTTCTTAGCATCTTATAAATTTTTAAAGTGGCAACCGTTACTATATAATTTTACTATTCCGCCAATGAAAAGCAAAAGATTCAACAATATTGGAAAAAGAGGCATAATAATATAATGATGATGATGATCAAAAGAAGAGTATTCTTCTGCGCGTTTGCTTTTGTTTTTATTTATTGTTTTTTTTTTGTTGTTGTTGTTGTTTGGTACATTATACATTTTTACTTTTAGTTAATTATGTTCTTTCCTCTGCTCTTCTCTAAGCAAAAACACTCGGATATGTGATTCGATTGGGTTTTCGGACTGGCCTAGCAGTAGATGCTTGCTGGGATGGCGTCTGAATTGAGCGCTCCTCTGAGGTATATCGTTGTTGCTGTTGAAAGACACGGAAAAGATGTTTTTTGTTAAACTGACAACAATACGAAACGTAAACGGCTTTAAGATGAATGCCTTTACCTACCTGCTGTCTGCCTGTTTAGCTAGATCTTGTCTGAGATGAGATGCCAGCTAACACCAGCCGGCCGATCGACCACTGCCAGTACTAGTGCCAGCCAGCCAGCCAGCCACCAGCCACTAAAGAAAGCCAAGGCGCAAGACTACTTGGTTTCGTTTCTTCAGTCATTTCTGGAATTTCATCGGATGCACTTCTGGAAGAGAGGAATATTATCGTTATAGAAAAATATCTTTAAGGTCCACTAAACCTAGACAGACAGTAGTACCGCGCGTATCTATTGTGTTCGGTTATTTGAACATCATCAAGTTCGTCGAAGATTTTTGTTGATCATTGACTTTTTTTTCGTGTAACTATCAACGGTATAACGGTAAAAAAGAAATAAAAAAAATCTATCTTCGATGGAATGTTTGGTTAGATATTTTGGATACCGATATTTTTTTTAAGAATTGCACACAAAATACGGTTCACATCGCCACGGAGCTAAGGCACGTTTTGTTTATAATATTGATTGGAAGTTAATTGAATTAATCGATGTAATTGAATTTGTATCTGCAAAAAAAAGATACAATGTAAACTCGAAGTGCAAAGTTTATTCGTGAGAAAAAGTTTAGTGATTTAATTTTTTTTTTGTTTTTAGAGGAAAAGAAAGAAAATCATTGAAATTAAATTGATTTCTCGGAATATAAATCTCAGATTTGTTTGAAATAGAAATTTTCAAGTTATTGGTTTGGAACGAGTACCTACGTACAGAGGTATTTCACTAACGAAATGTATCGTAAAGTTATGATAAAGAGCCATAATAATTTCCATGGTATTTGGACCACAATGCAGTCGGTGTTGATTTTAAGTGTTTTGTTTATAAATATTACTCTAGTATTCGCTAGTCAGTCCGGCATTTATCTTGACAATGGAGTCGATCAAACTATTATGCATCGTGTGCTTGATGATCATGAAAAGATGGATGTCGAAGATGAGATACTGGATTTTTTGGGATTATCTCAACGTCCCAGACGGAGACATAGCCATCTTTCACTAAGGTAAGAATAAGTTATTCTGATGTATAGAGATACACAAATAATTATAGAGAAATACCTACATAATGAACCATAGTCACGAGTTTTTTGGTTAAGAAATTTTAATTTTAATTCATTTTGGTGAAAACAAAACAAGTTGACATAGAGACATTCCGGCGGGCTCCGAGTTGTCTATGAAAGTCTTATAGTCTGTGGGGAATCGTTGCAAATAATAAAATCATTTTGTCACTGTTTGATTTTTTTGATACTTTGAGGGGTAGGTACCTAGGAACCTTACATCAATACGGGAAAAGGTAGGTTTCATTACTTTTTTTTTAATGGACGTCACGTTGGTATTGTGGTTCTTTAAAAAGTTATTCCTTTTAACTTAGAAACTACGGGATTTATATTGTTCGCCTGGAAGCTAAACAAAATTTTGCAAAGTAAATTTGTTTTGTAACTCTTAGGGTAATTTTTGCAATACTGAGTTTACTCTAAGTTATAACTTTTATTGAACCTCATCATTCAAAATTTAACCGTTTAGTTTTGAGGCGCTTAGAAATAGTTCCTAATAAAGATTTTGTCTTAGTAATTATTTCTAGTCAAACAAATTTTCATTTGGTCTCAGCCTTTCACGTAACATGAATTTGTTATTGTTTCAAGTTTTTAACTATGTAAAGGGTTTTTTTTAAGCGGCTTAGAACTTTAAGTTGGCACCACTATTTTAATTGGTGACCACATTGTCAGCTGTCAAGTGATTTATATTAAGTTTGGTTTGGCATTTCAACATGAATAGACTGACACCTAAAAAACGCTTCCAAATCATGCAAATTTATTTTGAAAATCATGTTTCTGAATTTTGTTTAGCGATGGAGCTCACTTTTGGTTGAATGGATACGTCAATAAGCAAAACTGCCGTATTTTGAGTGATGATAATCTTCAAGTGTGTGTTGAGACACCGTTACACTCACAAAAACTAAATGTTTGGTTTGGTGACTATTTTTTGTGGGGAAATGTGTAGTCGCTAGTCTATCTGCGGATAAGCCCAAAACGATTGACCACTTGGAGGACAACATTCACCGGGTTATTGCCGATATACGACCACAAATGTTGAGAAAAGTCATCGAAAATTGGTCTTCCAGATTAGACTACGTCCAAGCCAGCCGTGGCGGTTTTATGCCAGAAATCATAATCTTTCAAATAAAGTAAATTTCATGTCTATTTAAAAAAATCATCTTTGTTCTATTCCATTTCAAAGTTCTACACCTTTAAAAACAACACCTTATTCGTACCATACAAATGATCATTGAAATATTCAAAATAATTAAATGTGTTTGTATCTGGATCTACAACCTAAAGCCTAAACCAATAATGTGATTTTCTCCCAATTTTGAATTTAAAGTTTTTTGGTGATTAAGGAAAAATTAATTTATCTCAAAAATGGTTTCGACGATTTTGCTGAAAAAATCAGTGTGTTATTGTAAATATGGTGTACTTTTTGGTAAATTTTTTTTTATTAACCGGTAGCTGCCATATAACGGTTTTTTTTACTCTGGATTTCCTCATAAATCGCGCATCTGAATACAATCAAAATTTTTGCACAGAAGCTTTTTTAGAATGTTAGTAATATTGCATATCAAAATCTTGGGAAAAATAAATTTTGGATTTAAAAAAAAAAGTTTAAAATTTCTTTGTTTGAAAATTCAATATTTCAAAAACGGGTTGATGAATTATTTTGAAATTTCAGTTTTAATTGTACCTGCATATATTAATATAAAGGTATACTTAAAATTGGCATAACACAAAGTTTTAGGTAGGGAGGGATTTCAGCCTGTAAATGATAACCATGTTTTAAGGTCCTAGGATCTTTCTTGGGAAATGCCAGTATTTTTGGGGGAAGTAGTCGTTTATGTAAATGTTGAGGGTGGATAGTTTAGAGAAAACTGGGACCTTTTTTTGAGCTGGCAACTGGATCACTCGCACGATTATAGTTTCACGAATGTAGCTTTAACCCATTTGGGCATCAGTGCCTGTATCCTTCAATTATATCAAAGAATACTGGATCAGGGTAGACGAGTTTGTGTCTTTTTCTTGTCTCCAATGCTGGTTACAATAATAAAGCTTCCGGTACCAGTATTCATGATTTTCAAACAATACATTTATTGATATCCTTGAAGGTGTCAGGTTTAGATTTAATTGACCACATTCTGTTCTGGAATGGTTCTAGAAATTAATATTGACTTGTTGAAGTTAACTCCATATTGTCTGATAGTTTCTATTCGATGAACTCATATTAAGTACTCGCTAGATGATCCTTTGCAAACGTTTCCTCAGTCTTTGTCTATGAGCAGTGAGCATTAATACAGATTTTGGATAGGTATACCTACCCTACCCAGGGAGCTGCTTGTATTTAATCTTGAGCTTTATATGACTTTTTTTCTTAAAAATAAACATTTTAAAAAAATTGTAGAAACTAACCGTCTCTATGCACTGCTAAGAATTAAGGAAGAGGGAGGGTCAAAGACTTGAAAAATCTCAAAAAGCGTAACTTTATGCAATTTTAGGGGTATTCATACAACAGCGTAAAGTCGTCGTAAACGTACTAAAGTTGTAAACTTCGTAAATCTGTCAAATTTTCCATACAACTTGTGACAGAAATTACGAAGTTTAAAACTTTACAACATTTACGATGAGTTTACGCTGTTGTATGAATACCCTTATTATTTATTAACAAACAAATGTTTAGGATTTTGTTTTTAAAACCAAGTAACTATTTATCATCGATTAATCGGCCAAATTTCAGTTTCAGTTTTTGAGTGCTTTAAGCTTATTGTTATAAGTTGACTCCACTACAGAGAAATTTTTCAAACGGATTTTTTTATAACAACAAATGGATAGAATTTAAGTTGTATGAATGAATGTATTTATTCGCAATGAATTATTTTATCGATCATTAAATATTATAATACCCTCTAAAATGCAACTCTACCTCTAAGACTATAATTAGACATGAGAAGATTTGTAGAAATATTATATATTTTAATTAAGTAATTAACAATCTGAAGCTCAAGATGATATTGTGTGCTGTACTGGTGCTTGACCGGGATGCGCATATGAAGTGATCAATTAAACACACAACGCACTAATTGAGTGATGGGATAAAAAATTAACAATAATTATAATAATTATAACAATAATAATAATAATTATTATTATTAATACCGACATTTTTAATTTTACGATTTTATTTTTAATTCTGTTAAACAAGATGAGGTATTTTGCTATAATCAGCGTTTATTGTGTAAAGCTACTCTAGCTAGACTCCACGTTTAATATGGATTTATGGAGTGGAGATGATAATGATGATTCAAGAAAAAGAAATGCGAAATAGACTTATTCGTAGGCTTGGCCTACTCTGTAAAATTTTATTATTGTAAAGATCTTACCGTTTAAGTATAAACAGAAATTTGCATTTTTTAAAATTAAAATTCTACTGTTGTGTTGGTTTTTTTGTTCATGTCGTGAGTTCTGTATGATAGGAAAATAAGATTTTACAAGCTATCAAGTGGTTGATTGATGGATGAGGTCTCATATTGGTTATTATAGATAGTTTTTTTCTTTTTTGTAAACTATAAGAGATGAACATGAACAACGGCCGTCAACAGCTGCTGTCATCATCCTTAACAGCAGCTGACAATTTAATGTCGAGATTCTTTGATGTGATATTTTTTTTTTGTTAAATCCAAAGGTGTGGTCCTTTTTTAAATATATTTTGTGTGGTTGATGTGGTGGTGTCAAATTACATATTTCTCTCCATTTATAGGCTTGATTGAATAATGGTTAATAATGGATTTATATAGTTTTTTAGTATAGGTACAGGTAATTTTTGAAACCACTTAAAGTTCAATGTCACACAATAATGATGAGATGAATTACATTTTACATTAAGTTGATTTTTTTAGTAGAAATGGATAAATTGGTTTCTCCTTGAAAAATTGAACTTGAGATTTTGATTAAACTTGACACTTTTACAATAAAAAAAAAGAATATACAAATGGAACCTGCAATTCCGTCTGTCTAAACGGCTGGGTTGGTTTTCTTCACACTTGATATCTCTCGTTTTTTGGAAATTTATTTTTTTTTTTAAAAGACAAACATAATTGGTCAGTTTATATTTCTTGAGCGCTCAGAACTTTTCCTCAATTTTTTGACAGAGCAGGAGAATAAAATATAAACAGTATTCCTCACATAGAAGTCAAAACAACTCTCTTTTTCTTCTTGTGTAATTTACTGCGACAAAAAATAATTGAGCAAAAAATGTCAGTCTCAGTTTTTAAGGAGAAAAATGATGAATTTTTTAGAGGAATCCTATTTATATTTCTGAGCGCTCTGAGTGCTCTGAGATCTCAGAAATATAAACTGGCTAAATGATTTCTGCCAAATCTTTTCGTCATTAAAATATTTTTTTTTTGAAAAAGTAAAAACCATGTACTTTGTTTGTTATTTTTTTTCAGAAAAATAGTTGGGTATTGGTACCTACATTGAATTTTATTTTTGATTTTCCATTTTCTCCCAAACGTTTAAACTGATTTATGTATCAATTGTTTGTTTTCAGAGATTTTTAAGAAGATTAAATAGCAAGCCTCTATCCAGTTCTGTGTCAAAATTTGAAACCACTTACAACACTCAGAAAATGAAAGTTAAATAACAAAATAACAAACAAGCATTTTTGTTTTTTTTAAACATTTTTTATATTTAAGGCCCTCCCAAACCAGCACAAAACATTCGCTGACGACAGTTATTTGTTGTTATTTAGCATTGTTTGTTTATCTATAATTTTTTTTTATCATTTCCAATGTTTCGCTCCGATTTTACGTTGGCTACATTGACCCTTTACAGTGATAAAATTAAAAATGGTACCTGATTAAATGGACCCACAGCGTGTAAGTTTGTGATTCTTCACATCTCCGCGATTATAGCTTTCCAATCATATACAATTTATCGAAATCTATTGAATAGTTTAGAGAAAATTATAACACAAAATTTATTTTAGGCTATTTGAAACTTTTTTTGTAGAGAAAAAAATTTGCCATCGAAATGGATTATTCAAATATTATTTTAATTTTGAGTTAGTTAAATTAAAAAATAATATGCACGACGGCTCTTACGTTCAAGTTTCTTGGAGCTTAAGAACTTTTAAAATATGCAAGTATGTTAAAGTATGTAAATCGTTTCTTAACCCGTTAAATAACTTAAAGCTCAAAAACAAGTATGCCATTTGGTTACTTGAAAAAATATGAATATGCATATGAACGAAAAAAAAATTAAAATCGTTGGATCGGTTTTCTTAAAAATTAATTTAAGGACATTTAAAAAAATCTATGCAAATTTTTGGTTTTTATTTAACCAGTTTATATTTCTGAGATCTCAGAGGACTCAGAGCGCTCAGAAATATAAACAGGATTTCTCTCAAAAATCCCTCACTTTTCCCCTGAGACTGAAATTTTTTGGATTCGCTTGCTCAATTATTTTTTGTCGCAGTAAATTACATAAGAAGAAAAGAAAAAGGGAGTTGTTTTGGCTTCTATGTGAGGAATGTTGTTTATATTTTATTCTCCTGCTCTGTCAAAAAATTGAGGAAAAATACTGAGCGCTCAAGAAATATAAACTGGCCAATTAATATACATTAAAAAACCAAATATGAAAATAATTCAAATGTTGAATTTTCAAAAATAACTGTTTATATTTTCTTAAAAATATAATTTTTTTAACTGACGTTTTAAAGAAGTTTTTTCCTAACAATTTTGATTGAAATAGGTTGAGCTGTTTATGAGAAAATCAAATATAAACAAAACCGTTACATGAGAGGTACCGATAATAATAGCTTTTGGTAAAAAATATTATCAAAATGTGCTACATATCTACATACAATACTACACTAATTTTTGTTCTTAAATCAGAATCGTTAAGGCCGTTTTTGAGATAAATAAACTTTTCCTTAATGGTTGTATGGCAGATACCGTTATTTTCGGAGCTAAAAAATTTCCCCTCTAGGGAGTCACCAAAAGCCTTAGGTGCCAGTTATAGCTATCATTGAAACTCATCATTGAAAACTTTAATGATTGATTTTGACTTTTGAGACATTTAGAAAGCATTTTTTCTCATTTATTATTTTAATGAACATATAAAGCTCAAGACTTGATTAATATTTCTATTCAAACAAAATTTCAAATAGTCCCAACTTTCCACGTAAAATGACTTTTAAGATCTCAATGATCATTGGTAAGGTAGTCATTGAAAAAATAAAAGTCTTTTTATGTGGAAAGTTGGGCCTATTTGAAATTTTTTTGACTAGAAATATTAGCTTTGTCCGTCAAAATAATAAAACATTTTACTTCCTAAACGTCTCAAAATCAATCATTCAAATTTTCAATGATGAGTTTCAGTGATAGCTATAACTGGGGCCTTAAGTTCAAAATCAAAGAAGATCTCATCATTGATTTAGGCTGTAGATCGAGATACAAACAGACAGATATAGGTCGTTTTCGAAAACGTCAAATCAAGTCAATTAGATCGTCATTTTTTGACCCAGGTACTGTAGTCGTCAAATATGCAATCATCATGCTTGCACAAAATCGATTTGATCAACGTCAGCCAATTTACTTGCAAACGCATTTGACGTTTAAAAACACGATCTCTGGCTGTTTTCGTATTTTTTTTGTCAACTCTATTTTTCTTATTGCACAACTGCACCGCAGATGATGTTTTCAAACATATGACTTTAGCAAGCTGCGTTATTGAACACAATGCGAATCAGTGAAATTTATATTTGTGTTTTCGAACAGATGACTTTTGCAGTCTGCGTATAAGACCGTTCTGCAAAAGCAATTTCGACGCAAATAACGTTTTAGAAACGACCAGAGAGACAAAGTTTTGATACCCACATTTTTCATGATCTCTATTATCGTAATGTTTTGTTTGATTGTTATTTTAAAATTTTTCTTATGTACCTTCTTGAACATGAAAAAATAGTGTCATATGACTTTTTCGGTCGAAAGTCCATGCCAGAAGAGCACAACGTTTTTAAAGTAGGTATTTTAAGAAATTAATTTTTTTTTTCCAAAATTTTAAATATTTAATTGTATCAAAGCACTTTTATAAAGCTGGGTTATGTTTAATCATCATATAATAAAACGGCAAACACGAATTTTGTGGTACCTACAATTTACGCGGTCTACAAAAGCCTAGGGCATAGAAATTATATATCGTTGGAAAGGTTTTTCAAGTACAGAATACAAAAATTTATTAAATAAATTGCACCACAAAGACAAACAAAAAAAAAACAATAAAAGAAAATTGCATAATAAGTGCGAGTGAGAGCCAGAGCAAGACCGAGTATTTATTTATTTTTATTTGTCTTGACCTAAATGTGACGTTTGGATTTTTTCCACCCACCAACCAACCAATTTTCCAGCACTGACTGGAAAGATTATTGGAATGTCCGATGGCTGCGTTCAGTGCTACAAAAAATATAATAATAAGTAGCTCATATAATAACAAGTACCTAAGTCTTTTCCACGCTAAAGACGTTGGATTTATTTTTAAGATTTTTTACTTAATTTTGGAGTGTATGGGAGGAGGAAGGTGGGGTTGTGTGTGTTGTGCTTGCACCTAAAATTTGTATTAATTTCTAAATTTTTTGATGAGTAAACACGTAATCAAAGGCTTATGCACAAAGCTAAGTAACCGGCGCGAATAACTTGCCATCGATAATTTATATAGAAGCCTCAATTTTTATTTAATTTAAAACATGGTTATTCCCAATAATATATCAAAAAATAAAGTTTTCTAGAATTTTATGTTAACTAAAATATATTTTCTATAGTGAGCATGTTTTGTTGACCTCCTTAATGGGAACATTAAGATACGTTCCACATTCAGCAATAGAGTGACTGAAGTTCAAATGTGGAACTAACTTATTGCTGTTGGAATTAGCTTATGAAAATTCGGCTTAATGTGAAACATTTCTTAATGATACCATTAAGGAGGTCAACAAAACATATCTAAGGCTATTAGAACTCGGGTTTCGACGTCTCGAACTACTAGTTTGTTTAATTGGTTCTACAAAATATTCAAAATAAAATGATGAAAGTTGAAATGTTTTATAGATTATTATAATTATATTAAAAATATGATAAAAGATATAATTAATTTATAATGACTGAAAGAAAACTGGTTAGTCTTAAACTGGCTAAGCGAAAAAAATAATGATCTTACGGATTCCTTTGCAAAGTTCGATGAAATTCTTAATCTACTTTTCAAAAACTATAAAAATAAATTTTACTCAATACTACTAAAAACTATACTAATTTTTCTTTTATATATTTTTTTTTAGAAAATCTGCACCACAGTATCTACTTGATGTTTATCATCGATTAAATGAAGAAGAAAATGGTGAATCTTTACGTAAAAAGCGAGATATCTCTGATAATAATTTTATAACGGATCTCGATAAGACCGCTATTGATCAAAGTGATATTATCATGACATTCCTAAATAAAAGTAAGTAATTTGTAAAAATTATTTTGTTTCAAAATATTTGTTCGTACCTATAAGAAGATTTGTATCTTGACTTAATGGCACCACTAAAAGCTTCTTTATATTTAATTAGTATGCCTGTTTGGTAATGTGAAATTTTCATAAAGTTTGCCAAACTCGATTTTTTATCTTATGTTGTTTCTGACAACAAATTGTGAAGATTTTCAAGAAATTTCATAGTAAAAACACACCTAATTGTTCAAAAAATGTCCAATTAAATATGTAGTTCTAAGTTCTCTACTTTGGTATAAACAAGAACATATCGAGCTTTAACGGGTAGGTAGACCGATTTGCATCAAATTTAACACAGCGCGGTCTTATATGATTTCCTAGAAGAAAAATTCGGATATATATTTTAGCTCATCTTTATATCGTAATAGCCGCTATAAAATGTTTTTAGTTTTTTTGGAAAATGGAAAATGGCGCTTAAGATTTTATTTTAACTGATTTATTGAGAATCCGTTTTTGGTTTTGGCGAAAAATGTACATTGCTGACTCAGTCGGGAATATTTTCTTTCTCTTTAATCCATTAATGCATTTTTATTTGTTTGACTATGTACAATAATTACTTTTACCTCTCTCTACTCTCAATTTTTTAGAATGTATGAGGGTGTATACCATAAAATTTGATGACTTATCTTCTTTTTTTTTTTTTGTTGAAAAAAATAAGCGCCTCTCCATTTACTTATACTTACCTTCTTATAATTTGAACCTACTATTTAAACTGCTTGTTGATGTGTATTGTGTATTTGTGTTGTATGATACAGGTAGAATGTTCATTGTTCTTTTGTATATTCTTTGAATAATGCACTTGCTTCCAAGTATCCCAATTAGCAAATGACAGGATCCTTTTGTTAAAAGTTATGAGGATTTTGAAATTGTATTCAAATGTATACGTACTATTGAAATGAATACCTGTTTTACAACATAATTTATAAGAAAGGATCGGAATTGGATACCGTCCATAAATTTAACGTAATATAAGTGGATGTGCCTTCTTTTATGTATGATTGGCGGAGGTTAAGTACACAATATTTATTACATTTATATATAAGTAAGGGTTTTAAACTGTCTATTGTGTTATGTATCTTTATACATAGTCAAATTAAGTTTTTTGATTAGATCTTTGAAAATTCTTAAGGACATAAAAAAATAAACTTTTGAAATATGCAAGTAATTACAGAAAAAAATAGAAAATTAAAAAAACATTTAAATTACCCTAAGAATCCTCGTAAGATACTTAGAGCTAAAAAAAATAAGTATACCACTTTATTACTAAAAAAAGTGTATTCAAACTTTTATGCAATACAAAAAATTTAAACCGTTCGAGTGGTTTCTTAAAGACGAATTTCTTATAAAATTTTGGTAACATTTTTTTTATAAAAAAAATTTGGTATGCCAATTTTGAGTATTAATTAAAATACGTTTATGGACCTAGTTTAAAAAAAATCATCAACCCGTTTTCAAAATATTGATTTAAAATCAAAAATAATTTATTGTTGTTTTTAAAACCCAAATTAATGTTTTTTTTAGAATTTTGGTATGCAATTTTATTGGCATTTGAAAGGAGTTGTTGCATAAAAATTTTGATTGCAATTGGTTGAACCGTTAATAAAGGTTTTTATCATTTTTTACCAGAATATACATTTTTTTTTTGGTTATTTTCCCGTGGGTAGATGCAAAACCTGCTATTCAGGCTCTATGAGGACCGAAAAACGCGTGTTCATAGAAGTGTGAGGTTCTTACTACATTAAAACCACCTCCACTTCCCGATTGCAACTAAGTTGAAACTTATCTAGCAATTTATTTTTAACGAAGTTAAGTAACGTGTTGCAGGTTACTTTCCGGTGAAAGTTCCTGCTTAATCCGCGATTTTAAAGCGGTTTTCTGTTCACCGCACCAAGTCGGAAGGTTTTGTTCTTCGCAGACGGCGCACTAAATTCGACTCGTCAAGAATGTCAGTAATCGTTGAATTAGCGTGTTCTAATAGTCGATTTCTTTGTTTTCGCGCGAAACTTTTTATTTTCTCCCGCACCACAGGAATCCCAAGATCCCTATGGAGATCTTCGTTTCTTATATACCACGGAGCATTTACAAATGACCTAAGCAATTTATTTTCAAACGTTTGTAAGTTATTTAAGTTTGTATCGCAGGTACAACCCCAAGTTGTATACCATAAGTCCAAACAGGTTTCAGAACCTGTCGGTATAAAATCAATTTATTTTCAATACTAGGCTTTGAATATTTACCGAGTAACCAGTTCATATCTCTTAATTTACTTTTTAGTTCTTCGCATTTCTTTTTCACGTGCGGCTTCCATTTTAATTTCGCGTCTAGAGTCATTCCCAGATACTTTGCCTCATTTGCAAATGGAACACGAGCGGTATTAAGAAAGACGGGTAACCTATTTATTTTTTTATACGTAAAGTCCACGTGGACTGACTTTTGTTCATTGAGCGCTATTCGCCATGTTTTCGTCCACTCATTAACATTATTAAGAGCATTTTGTAATTTAATTGTAGCTTCGCTATTCGTTTTGCCTACTGCTAGTATTGCAGTATCATACCTACCACACCTACAGTAAAACAATGATTTTTTTTTATCAAAATCTGTAGAGCCGTTTTTGAGATAAATAAGATTTTTTTAATGGTTTTATGGCAAGTACCGTTATTTTTTGAGCTAAAAAATCAATTTCCCCTCTTGAGAATCACCAAAAAGTCTTAAGTTTCAAAATTTGAAGATGATCGCAATCGCATCATTGGTTTAGTCTGTGGACCCAGTTACAAACAGACTGACAGAATTTGGCCACCCGCACTTTTTGGCTGTCTCTATCATCGTAGTGCCACGTTTGATTGTTGTCTCGAAATTGTTTGCATGAATCCGAAAACTTGCCCTTAATTATTATATTTCAGAGAGGGTGTCTATGTCCCCTGTTTAGGTATGAGGATAATTTTCTTCAAAAATATTACTTAAATTAGAAAAAAAAAATATTAAAAACAACACTGCAACACAAAAAAGATCACGGTATTCATTCTTTAATTTACTTTTTAAATTAAATCATTTCCATGAATATTTTTTTTTAATTAGTTTTAAAATTCAGAATTTAGAATAATTATTAGCTTAACGAATACAATTGCACTGTGTGACAAGGTTTTATTAACATGAATAACTTAAGCTAGGTTGAATATCTTATTGAATTAAGACTATAATGTGGGTCATGTACGTCACGCTTTCAAGTTATAACGTCATAACTCTCTCATGTCAATTTGTTAGTAAATATAGAAAAAGCACAGGTTTGTAACAATGCCATATCTCTGGGCCTTTAATGGTACGTTTAATAAAATGTTGGTTCTTATTTTCGTATTTAGCGAGTTCAGTTTATTTGAAAAATTATATTATTTTTTTTTATTTTGGCGCCCAGTGTTAAAAATAATTTTTTTTAATTTAAATTTGTTTCTGCTTCATAAAGAAAATTATTCTTTCAAGTGGTTTCTGATGCGTGGAACTCAAATCTTGTCTCAGAATTGCTCTAGTAAGTCAAGTTTTTGAGATAAACCACCCATATCTCTGAAAGCTTAGAAAACCGTTTTTTTTTTAAAGTTAATTGAGGCTGTGTTACCACAAGATCATCTTTTTTCACAAAACTTGCAACTAGAAAAACATTAAACTTCTTTTATCAAATGTAGTTGGTTTTTTATCACTATTTATAAATTGAAATTTATGAGCTTAGAATATTTTGTAGTACCTGGTGGCATGATGGTAAGTGCGTAGGACTGTCATGCCAAAGGTCTGGGTTCGATTCCCAGCCGCTGCCACCTAAAAACAGAAATGTTTTTTTTCGCGAGGTACTGCCTCTTGCGAGGAACTGACAAATCCTCCAAGAGTATACTTGTCATGATAAGTGGTTTCTCATATAGCCGTTCGGACTCGGCAAAACATTGTAGGTCCCCTCCATTCCTGCCAAAAATACGCACACAGGAATGATTGAGAGTTGTAAGTCACTAGGCCTTGGTTCTTCACGAGCTGTTGTGCCACCAAATTTATTTTTTTACTTATAGAATATTTTGGAGTTAGGTAGCTTAAGCGAACGCAGACAGGTAATTAATGATTTCTCCAAGATAGTTGAAGATATTTGAAAAATTTAAAAATAATTTTAATGCTAAATACTTCAGATTGGTGATACAATTTAAAAAAAAAAAAAATTCTTCGAGAAATAATAAAACTTCAAATTTGCCCAAAAACACATATTTTCAAATTTTTGATTCGTTTTCAAACTTTTAATTCACTGCTAGAGCAGTGTTTTCCAAAGTGGGGCCCACGCCCCGCCGGGGCAATTCAATTTTTTAGGGGGGTAATTTTACATTCTGGATGCTTCTCATTCATTTTAGATTTCAATATTAAAAGAGTGCGGAGGAAAAAAAAGATCTCACTTTCGCACTAATTTATTTTTGAATAGAAAAAAATAGAGTCCGGACTCAATTTTGGCTTGTTCAAACTTTTGCTTGCACAAAATTGTGAACGCTTTCTCCAGCTATTCTCTGAAGATCAAAATGTATTATTTCTAAATATTTGTGGAACTTTTTGATTCTCTCAAGCAATTACCTGGAAGCGAAAATGTGAGTTATTTAGTCGATATTTTCGGAAAACTAGACTCATTAATTAAGCAACTTCAAGGAAAAAATAAAGCTCTTCCAGAACAAAAACGAATATCTTTGGCTAAAACAAAAATGAAAATCGAAAAACGGGATCCTAGGTGCTTTATTATAAAAATCTTCTAGAATTCATACCTTTTGTAAGATTAATTATAAAGTTCGTTCATAAGAATATTCTCAGTAAGAAGCTGATTCAAGAATTAAAAAAAACATAATAGGTATATACTCTCTACAACCCATAACACCAACGCTTCTACTGTTACTGTGTTTTATAGCAACAAATCCAACTTGAGTTTAAGATTTATAGCATAAGTATACGACAATATATAGAGAAGACGTAAAAAGCTTGTCTCGAAACTCTGTCTGTCAGTTTGTACCTTGACTTACAGCCTTAAGCGATTTTCTTAAAATTTGGTTCTTCAATGCAATTAGTTACACAGAAGTTTGTTTATGTAGGTTAGACAAACGTGAGTACCAAAATTCAAGAAAAAAAAAATATTTGGGATTAAGACAAGATAAACAAAAAGTGTAACGAAAATAGCTCTGGGCCTTGGGGGGCTACATCCATACAGTATAAGTATATTTCCATTGAGAATACTTTGACCAGTTGTATAGGTTTTTAATGTGGAATGATTTGTGAACTTTTGTGGACATTTTGCGCTATTTGATAGGTAATTTAATGTTGTAGACTGTGTCGTAGACCTAGACATATTAGTTTAGCATTCATTATGTATTTATTTTGAATAAATTACAAGAGTTAGCTACAATCCATAAAAATGCTTTATTAAAAAAAAGAAGAATTGTTTGAACTTTACAGTCATGAGAAATCCTCTATACACGTTTTAAACAGGAAAACAAAGAACTTATCGGCTTAAATACATCAACTTTTTTTCTTTTTTATCAATTTTTTTTTGATTTGAGGCCTTTATCAAACCTAACATAACGACAAGCTTTTAAATGGGCAACGGTAACCACTTGGAATTCTTCAAAAACTTCTACCTTGTGTCGCTTAAGCCATGACTGCCCCCGTTATCTTGCCTCTATTTATGTTTGACACTTGAATCGAGGAAACCGAATAGTGAGGCTATGCTTTTTTTAGACTTTTCTCGAAACCAACACTACTTTTACACCGTTGTAGGTATTTGTTTCATTTACCTTTTACTTTGAAAAGTTCACATACTAAAATCCCCAAAAAGTTCAAGATACTAGACTATACGGTTCTTGTAAGTTTTTTCTCGATCCACACTGGTAAGTCTAACTTAAAAAAAAAACATTGATTAAATTCTTAACAAACTTTATCAATTTTTAATAACAGCATTGTGTGGCAGAATTAAGTGCATTTAACTTTTGTCCCGATAAAAAGGTACTGCCAGACTGCTATTGCCGTTGTGTTATCGATAATTTGTATAGAAATGTCAAATGTTTGTTGGTAAAATTATTCAATACAAAATGGCAGACCGAGGCAATTGTTGAAATGTCCTGATGACGTTTTTTTCGACAATGTCCATATGGACATGCAAACAAACGCAGCTATTAATAGGAGACAACTCTTTCGTTAAATCCATAAACACTCTTGAATACTGTCAAAATGTCTTATGCCCTTCCCGTGTTCTATCAAGTAGCCAGCTGCGTGCCTTCTCAGCAAAAATATCAACAAGAAAGTTTTTTTTATAATACCAATTCTATATACTACTGAAATAAATCAGCCAAGTCCCAAGTAGAAAATTAAGAATTAAGTATTGGGCTTGTTGAATTTTTGATTTAAAATAGCTTGTTATGGCCTTTTTGTCAAAAAAGTTTAACATACGAAAGTTGAACTGAACTTAATACAAATTTGCGTATGACAAACGCCCTCACATGTTACTGAAGAGTCCAAGTGTAATTTAGCCAGACGAAACGCCAATTTGTTGAACTACAGGCCATAAAAAGCAATTTTATTTTAAATTTGTTAAACAAATTGTCTTCCACTTTTTAACAAAAAATTACCCGAATGCTTGCAGTTATGTGAACATGTGTAAACACACAATTTTTCTTATTGACAGATAATTGTACGATTGACCAACTAATTGGATGTTGGAAGATATTCGTGCGACGAACATCTTCCAATTTTTAATTGGCAGATAAGTTTTGTTTGTCTTCGAGGATAGACTAACACGATTGGAAGATCATTCAATATTGGCAGTGCTGTCAGAAGTCTTCCAATCGTGTAAACAACCAAATTTTAATTAAAAAACAAAAAATCTTAACCAATTTTCTGCCAAAAAATTAGCTGATTTTTGTGTAAACGGACAAATTTCACTTGAATTTTGATACCGACGCTACAAGAAATTGTTTCATCGTCTAAAAACAAACGAGTTTGTTTCTTATCGCACTTCAATGCAATGGATTTCAGAGAAAATTTGATAAATAAAGCTTTTTTTAACCCTAATTTTATGGGATAATATTGGAAGTGCTGCAGAAATAGATCCAATGTATTTAAGGTTGGGGATTTACATTGATTTTGCTTTGGATTTAGTTATACATTTATTGAACATTGAAATCAACATTAAATTCTTGATTGGAGTATTTAAAAAGAGTCTTCTACATTCAAAATTAGTTGTAAACATTTTATTTATTTTCTGATCAACATCGAGGTTTTGTGCAAACTTTGAATAGGAAACATTAAAAATTTAGAGAAAAGTGAAAGTCAACTTTTTGTAGCTAGTGCTTAGGTTTATTTATTTTTATTTTATATTCAAAAAGTTTATTTAAGCAAAATCAACTTTAAAAACAATCTTAAAGTAAAATCTCAATTGAAAAAAGTGAACCCCTGAAATGATAATTTAAGAGTTTTAAATATAACATAGAAGGCAGCCGTTTTTCTGTGTTCAACTGATTTATGAAGCCAAAGCGAAAACGCAGAGAAATATCTCTAAGCAAATCTCCAGAATGCAAACAAAAAACAACAAAATCCAAAGATTCTTCATGGGCTAAAAACTTCTTCGTAATGACATCGACATCTAAAGTGATTGAGCTTAAATCTATTGTTGACGGATACTTGGCCGTAGAGATGAGTTAAAATTTGGACTTCAAAATTTTAACTGAGTTTTTTCTTGAAGTGCATAAAAACTGAAAATTTTCTAGCTTGCTCCGTTACTGAGAAAAGAATTATTCTGAAAAGTGAATTTACTCATTTTTTGTTTTCAAATAAGGACTTTAAAATGTGTGCCTTAATTTTTCTTAAAATGCAAATTAAATGAAGAATTTGGAGCCCCACTGCAAGTTTCTAGCTAATTTTATTGCTGAGTAAAAGACTGATCTGCTAACTTCACAGTGAAATAATCAGTGCAGTATGTTTTTTTTGGGGGGATCCTTTTCTAGAAATGCAAATTAAACTGCAAATTCAGTGGTACAATACCCACAGTAATAATAAGCATGGGAGTCTAAAACACGGTATAATAAGGGTATTCATGCAACTTCGTAAAACCCTAGATAAGTTTACAAATTGGTTAAGTTTATCTTTTGGTTAATGAACTGTCAAATTTTGTATGAGAAATGATTTACACAATTTGGTTAAACTTATCAAAGAATTTTGTTGCGTAAAATTAGCCAAACTGGTTAAACTTATCCAAACGTCATTGTGACTCCAACTCTTAATTGAATTACGTAGCATGTTATCAAATGTTTAAAAAAGGTCGTTCATGTATACTTTGCGTAAACTTATCATTTTAAACCATTTTGTAAACTTACGACGTTGCATGAATGATTTTGTAATTGATTATGAAATATTAAGGTTCATAACCAATTACAAAGTCTTCCAATGGGAAGTTAACAAATTAAATATAAAAGTAACGAATAACAATAACATTTGATATAACCTCTCCAATGAGGAAAAAATTCGTTCAGACTTTACAAATACTCCTCGATGATATCAAGACATTCCTAAAAGTTTAAATTCTGTAAGACATTCCTATCATAGTTCGCAAGGTTCTTTTATAATTTACTTGAAAATTGTTTACTTTTCCCGCTGAAAAAAAAACGTTGACATCCTTTTTTTTATTATTCCCAAGTACCTATTTAAATATTCGACAACAATGCCACCCTGTAAGTTTGAGTGCAGAACATAATAAACAAAATTCAATTTAAAATACCGATGGTCAATCGCATTGCGATGTTTATTTTTACCACATATAAAAAAGAAGCATCCTCAATTATTGACCATTTAAAATCGATTCCAAACTTTAGCGCCAGTTTTGTTCCAGGTAGGGAAAGAGGACTTCGGAATATTGTTTGTTTTTTTTTGTTTGTTTGTATAGTTCAATCTCGATGATCACAGGCACAAAAACCGGCTTATCCCAAACGTTTTCTTTGTTCTTTTCTTCTCATACATAAATGACTCACTAAAGAAGGAATAAAAGCCCAAGAGGGTTATTTAGTATTTTTGTTTTGTTTTGTTTTTTTTTTTTTTAGGCTAATTTGTTGGATCCTCTTTTTTCTTACTTATCATGTCTTATATCCTGCTCTGGCTTAGAGACTCAGTAAAAGAAATAAATTGATGTTAACGAATTTATCACAGATATTGTTTAAAAAAAAAGTAAAGCATATAGTACGAACCTTAAATAATAAACAAATCAGTTTTTAATTAGGGAGCTGGTGTCTTATATTTAACTCAACTGAAATAAAGTTAGTTTGAGGTAAAAATAAAAATTAAAGCATGAACCGTTCGAGGTCTACAAAAGCCTTAAGACTATTTGAAAATTTTAGGATAGATTTAAAAAAAATTCATACTTCCGATATAATTGGGGTCTTTGACCTATTGTACCAATATGGCTACAAACATCGTTCAATAAAACAAAAAATTTATAAATCGAGCTCAGTGAAACGATTAAAAACATCTAAATGTTACTGTTATCTTTATAAGTGCCAACAGCTCCCTATTAACTTTGTATATTTTCTGAGATATGAAATAAAAATTTCAAATATTTTCTTTGCAGACCACCATGTACCCGAAGTCCGTCACGAGCACGGGCGCCGACTCTGGTTCGATGTCTCCCAAGTGCCCAGTCATAATTACTTAATGATGGCCGAATTGAGGATATACCAAAAACCAAATCAAGGTAGATTGGCGGCAGGAAATGCAGGGAAAGAATTTACGATTGCTGTTTATGCGATTGTGCAGGCCGACGATGAAAGTGAATTGGAGATTCTATCATCATTAAATACAACCACAGACTATCAGGGATGGCTGGAACTTAATGTTACCGAGGGACTTGCCAAATGGCTGGCAAATCCGGAGCAGAACAAGGGAATCTATATTGGCATTCACGAGGCTAACAGTGCAGACCGTGAGGTCCGGCTGGATGATATCGGTTTGGTACATCAAAGGGGGGTAGATGAATTCCAGCCATTTTTGATCGGCTTCTTTCGGGGACCTGAGGTTAGTTTAGTTTTTTTTTTTTCTAAGAAGATATACAAAAGATAAATATATTTTTGGACTGTTTTGCTCGGGGTGATGGGACGCTGACGTATAAAAACATTTGTTTATTTCAATGAATAAACGGGAACAGGAAGATTCACAACCATAAAGAATTAACTTTATTGGTTATAGTGATTGGATGTATCAGATTTTTCTATAAGAAAGGCGCATTCTACATTTAACGACGCGACGAGACCATAAATTCCTTATTAACATTTTGTGCGTCAACCGCAAACCGCAGTTTAACTTGTGCCTAAGTAACATTGTCCCATTTGAATGATTAACCCAAAAATAACATGAAATACCAATACGTGCGTAAAACTTTACTGTTAAGAGCACCTAGATTGTAAGTTGGAAGACTAACAGCTGTCTTCAAAAAACAAAGAGTGCTTCTTACAAATCAACTTCAATTTTACAAACATCGTTCAATAAAACAAAAAAAATTATGAACACTATAATAGTCCTATCAGGAAACCAAATCCCATGCGCTTTTTGGAGAGGGACATCTATTTTATGATTTGAATTCATTTCTTCATTTCTTGGGAGCCATTTTTGTAATCCTGTTACTTGGACGCCATTTTGAAAAATGGCGCCCAATCTGTAGTCCAGTCAGAAAAACCGAAGTCCCTACGCTTTTTGTGGAGTGGGACCTTATTTTTATATTGTCATAGGTGTAACCATGTTTGAGCACAAAACGTCTTTCAAAATCAGTTGGGCGTCGACGGACAGACAAGGAACTTCCAACGAAATTGATCACTTCGCGATCAGTCGGTGATTTAGAAGCAGTCTATAGGACGTTCAAAACAGAGGAGGAGCAGACATGGGAATTGTCCGGGACCACCATCTGGACAATCTGGTTTCTACCGTAAGATTACAAACAGCTGCAGTTCGGAGATCTCAAAAAAACAGCCGAATGCTCAGTTCAATACCGAAAGACTTAAGGATTCCGCAGTCCGCCAACAACTAGGGAACCATCTTTCACATGGATTGAGAGTAGCACGGAACCAACCTTCAGCGAAAACAATTGTTGTGCTTTAATTAATGTTTTTATATCAGGTGCTGAAAGTATAATCAGTCGGTCACAAGGAAGAAATAGTGCCTGGCTCTCCGAAGAAGCTTCGGCTAGAATCGAAGAAAGAAAACAGCTCAAAGCTCGCATGCTGCAACATCAGCAGCAGGCAAAAACGAGCTAGAGTCTGCGAAACGACATGAAAATGAGAGAAGTTTACCGTAGCGTGTGATGCAACAAGCTTAATTACATCAACGCATTGGCAAAAGAAGAGACCGCAAATAAGTGTGACAGTCGGACCGTCTACAGAATTACCAAAAAGCTAACAGCTCCCCAAAGCTCTAAGAAACACCTGATGATAAAGGACTTAGACGAATCACTGCTTGTTTCGGTTGAGTACCAGCTAAAAAGGTGGGAAAGAGAGAGTTTCCATGTGGAGTGGAAAAGGGGATGATTTTCAAGCTCCCAAAGAAAGGAAACCTTACGCAGTGCGAAAACTGGAGAGGAATTATGCTGAGTGCTGTAGTGAAGGTTGTAGCAAGAATCGTCCTAGAGCCAATAAAATACTACCTAGAAGACACGCTTGACGCCGAAAAAGCAGGTTTCCGCACTGGATCTTCCTGTGTGGATCATATCAACAGCTTGCGGATCATCATCGAACAGTGTGTTGAATATCGATCACCTTTTCATCTGCTGTTCATCGATTTCAAAAAGGCGTTTGACAGTGTCAATAGAGAATTTATTTGGCTTGCCATGCTCAGGAGGGATATCCCGGATAAATTGATTTCAATTATTAAGGCTTCATATGAAGGATCCAAATGTCAGGTTCTGCATAAAGGAAAGTTGTCCGAAAGTTTGAAATCCAAAGTGGGGTTAGACAGGGTTGTATACTTTCACCAATACTGTTTCTGTTGGTAATAAGTGATGTGCTGCATGCAGCTTTGTCGACTGTAAATGGAGGAACTCGGTGAAATCTGCTATCACACTTGAAACATCTGGACTACGCGGGTGACGTATGTTTATTCTCTCATAGGATCAAGGATCTGCATCAAACGACAACAAGCAAAAACAAAGAGGAACTTCTTGGAACTTCTTCATCTACTCAAATAGATATTTCTGGACAAGATGGTAGAGATGGTACTGTCTCTACTGATGGCGGGACCGATCTAGATATAACCAGCCAAATCGGGAAAGCAAAGTCAAATCTTGTGGCCATAAAAAGTTCAAATGTCAAAAAATTGATTTTTCACTATAACTTTGAAAGGGTAAACGTGATTGAAAAATATTTAATTCAAAACATGCAATTTTCTGTTTTTAATTTGTCCTCCGACTGGATTTCGTGTATAATGTTATTCTTTGTTATATGAAAACAAGCCTAGACATTTGTATTCCTCGAAGCGATATTGCTAAAAATATTTTATTAATATGTTTTTAGGACTTTCATTATGTTTTTTATGTAGTTTGTTTATTATTCTATAACTTTAAAAAAAATTTACTTCTGTACTTTAAGGTAATAAAAACAACACAACGCCATACCAGGCGAAAGAGAAATGTTGGCCAATCGAGAAGAAGTCGAAAAAGTGAAATGCATCCACTTTTGGAACAGCATCATTCTGGTGAAAGCATAAAAAGCTGTCAAATGCAAACTCTTTATATAGATTTTAAGGATCTTGAATGGCATGTTAGTAATTTAGTTAGCATTTTACACAGTTTCAGTAAAACATAATAAAACCTATTTTTTTCTTTTCAAAGGATTGGATAATTGCTCCTGAAGGCTATGGCGCTTATTACTGCAGTGGTGAATGTAATTTTCCACTTACAGCTCATATGAACGCAACAAATCATGCAATTGTACAAACTTTGGTGCATCTATTGGAACCGAAAAAAGTTCCAAAGCCTTGTTGTGCTCCCTCAATGTTGGGTGCTCTAAGAGTACTTTATCACATAAACGATGCAAATGTAAATTTGAAAAAATATAAAAATATGATTGTCAAAAGCTGTGGGTGCCATTAAAAAATAAAAAAAAAAAAAAAACTATTGAAATAGGATAAGTTAATAATAAATATATTTTTATATGTATTTTGTAAAAATAAGTGTGTTTATATTTAATTTAGTTCGAGCACCCATACCAAGTCCCAGATCATTTGACTTCATTCTTGAAGTTCTATTTTTAAAAATATTTAAGTTATCAATGCAGGAACTACGGGGGGTGATAATGAGCATGAGCTCAGTGACCACAGTATCGGTTCTTGCTTTGGGTCTCAGTTCTCAATTATTATGGAATTTGTGATCTGATCAACAAGGTTTTTGTTACAGAAACAAAAATAAAATACTTTCCTGAAGCCTTTTGGTGTGCTGAACTCGAATCTGAAGTCAGAAAAACTCAATCGGATCACGTTGTTAAGGTATTACCGTTATAAAATAAAAAAAACGTTTTTTTTGTGTTTGGAAAGTTTGTATTGTTACGTGAGATAAATTGTTTCAAGAAAATTCAAAAATAATGGTATCTCTTATAAAATTATTTTAGATAGCTTTACAAAATCTTATTTTTCAATTTACAAAAAAAAAACAATAAATACTTTTCACTAAAAAACTATTTTCCAAAAAATGGTCATTAATGATAGCTTTTAAAGAACCATTTTTTCTGATTTTAATTTTATATGCAGAAGCATCAAAAAAATTTTAGTAGGTAATATCGTCCCCTGACTGCAAGAGCTAGGTAACTCAATTTTTCATTTTTACAATGTCTCGGCAAAATAGTATTATTTTTTGGAATTTTCAAACCTTTTCGTCCAATTTTTTTTTCTGCCATTAACAAATAAGTATGAGATATTTATGAAGTGTGAGAAACCTAAAAATTAAAATTTCAATCCCTCCCTAGCAGTTTTGAGTTAGCTAGTTCTTGCAATCAGGGGACGATATTGTGAATTAAAATTTAAAAAAACATTTTTTGGATTTTTTAAAAACATTTCCTAATTTTGTTTTAGTATTTCGAAAACGGTTTTTTAACACTCCTTAGAAAAAAAATACTGTATCTTCCATACAAATGTTAAGAAACCGTTAAGGAAAATATTTTTTTAATCTCAATCAATCTTGATAAAAAACAAGTTAACAACAAGATCTAGCAGCAAAATTTTGTAAAAGCTACATTTAGAAACTTTTAAAAGTACTTTTCATAGAATGATTTTTTATTTTGAATTTTCTCATTATTGGCTTAACGGATTTAGATTAATTCTGTTGTAAAAAATTGCAAGTAAATCCCATTAATATAAAATGTGGTTTTTGATGATTCATTACATTCATAACATTTTTCTTTAGAACCAAAAATAACGGTACTTTATAAACAACAACAACAAATTCTTATTTTTCTCAAAACCGGCTCCACAACTTTTCTTAAAAAATTCTAAATAACGGTAGATAACAAATATTAAAAAACGTTTAGAATTTTTTCCTTAAAAACGGCTTCTACGATTTTTATAAAACATTTCTTAAAATGCTTAAATTAGTGAAATTTACTACAAAAACTTTTTTCATTTAGGCTTAACGGAATTATATTATTAAAAAAAAAGTTTTTGTATTTTTAAAAATAGTTTCGATGTCTTAAGAACGGGTTGACATTTTTTTTTGAAATTATAGTTTTTTTTGTCTTAAAAATGTTTTAAAAATTTGATATACAAAAAATAATTTGTTTTAAAAAACTACTCCAATGATTTTAATTTTTGTTCTTAGTACATTCAATCAAGAATTAAGATGGGGTTATTTTCTTCACCTTTAACTGTCAAATGAGTTGTTTTAGCTAATTTAAAAATCGTAAATCGTATTTTCCTAAAAATTTTTATGGTTTTTTTCACAAAAAGTATGTTTACCTAAAGTATTAAGTATAAAACTTATAGGATTAAACACATGAAATGTTAATTTTTTTAATACAAAATTGACCTGTTGTAGGTTAGAAAGATACAAACATAGTTGATCATTATGCTTTTTTGTATTTTTGGTAATGTCTTCTGGCAAAATATTTGTTTCTTTTAAAAACTGGTAAACATTTTTATGAGAATAAATTGAAGGGTTGGAAGTCTAAAGGGTCTAAGTACCAAAAATTAGAAAAATCAATATTTTTAGGAAAATACAATCTAGGTGCATAGGTAGCCTAATAATATCCAAATGGATCTAAGTGCAGTACCTCGTGGCATGATGGTCAGTACGTTGGACTGTCATGCCAAAGGTCTGGAGTCGATTTCCATGAGTATACTTGTCATGAATAAGTGCTTCTCAACTAGCCGTTCGGACTCGGCAAAAAATTGTAGGTCCCCTCCATTCCTGCCAACAACACGCACACAAGAATGGTTGAGAGTTGTAAGTCACTAGGCCCTGGTTCTCCACGAGCTGTTGCGCCACTAAATTAATTTATTTATTTATTCAAGTGCCTATTTTCTTTTAAAATGTTACCCACAAAATGATAAATTTGTGGTGGGGCTTAAGTCCAAATCACATTAAAAGACAATACAGGCTTTCTAAAATAATATATGTTTATTTTGAATTGCTTCCTTTGATTCCTATTTTTGTCTACTTTTTACGATTTTCTATAGTCATAAGACACGTGTTCAATTGATTTAAAATAAAAGTTAATAATTATTTAATTGAAATGTGTTTTTTTCGTATAGCTCTTAACTTATGTGAACTTATGTGAAAGTAGCTTCTATAGGACCTACATATATACAAAAACCTTTGGGCAAAATTAACCTATTATTGGAAAAAAAAACTTAACCAACTTAAAAACTTGTATTCATTTTTTGTGTTTTTTTTTTCGATGCACTATTTTATTACTTAAGCATCGGTTATGAACTGAAAGAATTTGTTTTGTTTAGTAAACTTTACAGTCTATACTTAGGCAAGCTTTCGACGCCTTTACTTTTTTTTCTATCCTTCACACACAAAGCCTGCTGTGGTGTGGGCTCTTAGGTCCAGTTTTTCAGTGTAGAATGCACTCTGTGTTAGATCAGAGTTAGCTTTTTCCAAAAATAAACTAACCCCAAAATATATCAAAAAAATGTTTTCAGTTGAGGAAATACTTTTAATTTCAGTTGTCAAAAGTCTATTGATTTCAATGTGGGGCTTTATGGATATCATCACCCTCATAAGCTTTTCACTATTGAATTCAAGATGATGCCACAACGGAAATTGCAATGTCAAAAGATTTCAATAACTTTCACTATCACTATTTAAGATGAAGTCAGCGGAAAAGGCCTTCAATGAAGTCCCAATTTCTGTCGAAAATGAGATTATGATGCCATTTTCTAGGCTCTGAAATGCAAATCGAAACTTTTAAAACTCAGAAAATTCTACACTTCTTTCCAAATTATTTTTGCTTTTTTTTGCTCCAAAAATTGAACAAAATGATATTGAAAAATAAAAAACTTGTGTCTAGACCTAGTGAAATGCCAGCTTAACTTTTTAAAAACAAATTATCCGATATTCTTAATATTTCCAGTTGAAGTTCAAGTAGTAATGTATTAAGCGGCATTTTCAAAAATTTAAATTTCAAATTTTTAAAAACCTGTTGTTCGGTTATTTATCTATGCATTTTATAATAAAACTGATTTTTACACGGATTTTGAGTTGAAAATTCCGTTGAAAATCTTTTTATTCCTTTAAATGCATAAACAAATTACTTAAGCAAAGGTTTTTTTTCAATACCTTTAAGGTTAATGAAAAGTCGTTTAAAACATATTTATGGAAAGGTTTCGTTATGTTTGCAAAGTTATGTTCCTTGTGCTATAACTTTTTTTTTTAATTTTTATTAACTTTTTTTCAGTAAAAAACTTACAATATAATTTTTCTTTGAATCAACGCAAGCGGACTTAAGCCGTTTTTACCCTGGACCCTTCAAATATTTTCGCATGTCAAATGTAACGTTATATTTGTAGTTAAATACAACATTATTTTTTGCATGATTAGTTTATACGCATTGCTGTAATGGAATGTCATGCAAAACAATTGACTGGCACTGGCACGTTGCGTGCGAGAAAATAGTGCCCTGAGAAAAATATATTTTTTGTTTGTTGGTTTACAAATATAATATAATGCAAAATGTTTCCCCTTGAATATTGTACAATTTAATGTACAGAATGAGTAGACAATTATTTTGGAAATTTTGATTTTTTTGTAAAAAAAATTTAATTTAACGTTAATCGTTTCTTATTTCTGCTTGCAATTTGATTTGACCACGGGAATTGCCGACTAGAGTTTCGTAGTGCTGCCAAGTACTTCCATGAATGGTGAAATTGTTTATAGTAAAATAAATAAATAAATTTGGTGGTGCAACTGCTTGTGGAGAACCAGGGCCTAGTGACTTACAACTCTCAACCAATCCTGCGTGCGTGTTATTGGCAGGAATGGAGGGGACCTACAATTTTTTGCTGAGTCCGAACGGCTTGTTGAGAAGCACTTGTTCATGACAAGTATGTATACTCTTGAAGGATTTGCGAGTTTCTCGCAAGAGGCAGTACATTTTTGTTTTCAGGTGGCAACAGCTGGGAATCGAAACCAGACCTTCGGTATGACAGTCCAACGCACTAACCATTATGCCACGAGGTACAACATTGCTTATAGTAAAATATGGAAAAAATATACTCTAACGTCTAGCTATTGATTGTCATTTTAAGGGATATTTCATTATTCGAAAAACTATCTTATTCATTCTATACGATAGTCAAGGAAAAAACCAAATAAAATTACAATTACACAAAACAATAGTTATAGTTTGTTAAAGACCAGATCAAAAAGTTATAATCAACTCTAGTCATAAAAAATATAATATGGAACAACCAAAAAATCAGAATATATTTGACACTAGGTAAACATATGTAACTCAGCGTTTTTGGAATCATTTTCGAGGAAATAAAATAAAACTTTATAGATTAGTAAAGACATAAAACTCAAGTTTTCTTTAAGTAAAGATAGTTTATTTTGAATTAGTAGCTACAATATAACCATTTCGTTAATATTTATTAAAGTTTCTAAAAATTTGATTAAGCTTGTCTTGTCATACGCAATTTGTATTTAGTTCAGTTTAACTTACCCGAATTCTTTTACAAAAATCCACTGTAAACTATATCCAACAAGATTTGAATTTCTAATCGTTAAACTGGAAATTGTTTTTTGCCCGGGGCCTGGCATAGTTTCTATAAGAAGGTTTTTTACAACACAAATTCTATCAGCCAAGTAAAGGGTGGTTAAATGTTAAGCCCCGATGTTAATTTTGAATAAAACACAAATTATTTAGGAAATTATTGTCATTTCTTTTTGTTATGGTAATATTGGTATGGTTCAATTATTAATGGAACAAAATATCGGTCAAATGGGTGCCGCGACCTCGGCGGCACACCTCCATCCAATGCATCGGATGGTCCATATTTTCGATGACGCTGAGGCATAATTGACGTTCTATCCCTTTAATGTGCCGAATTATCTCATCCTTTAGCTCTTGAATTGTTGCTGGCTTATCGACGTGCACTTTTTCTTTCAAATAACCTCAAAGAAAGAAGCCCAACGGTGTCAAATCATATGATCTTGGCAGCCAGTTGACATCGCCAGTACGTGAGATAACACGGCCATTGAATTTGTCGCGCAAAAGAGCCATTGTTTCGTTAGCTGTGTGGCAAGTGGCACCGCCCTGTTGAAATCACATATCGTCCACATCCATATCTTCCATTTCGGGCCATAAAAAGTTCGTTATCATCTCACAATAGCGACCGGCCTCATTTTGGAAAAAATACGGCCCGATGATGCAGCTAGCCCACACCAACCGCACCAAACAGTCACTTTGTCACTAATAATAAGCTTGAATAACTTTAACGTGTTGTTAGACTGCGTACCTTTCCATGGTTCAAATTGAATTAGTCTGAAATTAAGAAATGTCAAATGAAATGCAGAGCAAAACTTGACGTTTAGGAGTGGTTCACATTCAACATCGGCTCTTAAAATTAAACCACCATTTAGAAGCCTTAACATTAAGGATTGGACTTGTTGAATTATTTATTCAAAATAGCTTTTTATGGCCTTTAGTCCTACAAATTTTGGTTGTTGGTTTTTTGCATTACAAAAAAAAACCGTTAATGCAATTTATATATAAGTGCAAACACTTATATTTTTTGCATTAAGAAAATTTAATAAAATTTGAAAATCTTTCGCATTTAAAAAAAATTCAAATTCGATGAAAAAATTGTTTTCATTAAAAAAAAAAATAAATTAAATTTGAAAACTTCTTGCATTGAAAAAAAAAATCAATAGAATTTGGAGATTTCATGCAGACATTTTTTGAGTTGGATTGACATTTTTTTTGTAAATGCACAAAATTTATTAGTTGGATTGACATTTTATATTAAATGCAATAAATTTTGGAGTTTGCGTTAGCATTTTTTTTTGTTTGAATGCAAACAATTTTCGAGCTTGCTTTTTAAAGTAATCAAAATACAATACAATGCATAATTGCGAACAAAATTAGGCCTGGGGAGTACTTTTCTCATATTTATTTTTTTCGTTGGCAACATGATTAAAAAATGCTAACAATTCCGGTCATGGGTTTTCGAATATTTTTACATTACACACCATCACATAAAACCTTTAAACATTTACGTAGTTAAGTAATTTGACAGTGTTTTGGAAATGCAGATAATCGGGAAATGTCTGCTTTTTGGTCAAATCATTCTGTTCAATTTCCATCCAGTTTTAATAACTTACGTCAGGTTAAACAAGAAATTCAAGATTAAAAACAAAAATGAAAATAATTTTCAAAACAGAGGTATATACTACCAATCAATTAAGAAGCGGAACGAAAACTTATTAATAAACATCTATACAATCTACATATCTTGCAAAACCGTTACAGATACGACGCACGTTCCGTTCATTATATCAACCACAACCAGAGAGGAACGTGTATCTGAGCCAGGCTAAAAAAGAAGAGATGTAGATACAAACATTAGCGAAAACATAAAAAAAAAATTCCTTCGATTTGAGAACAAGTTAAGAGCCTTGAATTTGCACTACTTAGTTCTCTTTGCGATATTTTAGCAAAATCCGATCGACCGACTAACACGCCGCACCACAACGACTACGACGACGACGACCGACGCCGCCGCGCCAATGATGGTTTGAATATTAAGTCGCGCTCCATTCTCTCCACCAAGCTGATGATGGAGATGAAGGCGACAAAAATATAAGATACTTGTCTATAGATTGTTTTTGTTTTTTGTTTTATTATTATTTCTCCAAAGATGCTGCCCCAAGGAAAGCAAAAGCGCAAGACAAGTTAGATTAGTTTTTTCAGTCATTTCTGGAAATTCATCAGATGCACTTCTGAGGCTGTAAATCATAATCATTTGATCAGTGCGGACGGACGTTTATTATCAAACACGGTTCTTTCTACTTGATATTCTTCGGATCTTTGATCGTATCAAATCAATGTACGAGTATAAAAGTTATAAAAATCAATCAATCGTTTGCTGGCTACATTACGTGATACGCATATTTTACTCGAATTTCTAAGCCATGTCAATACCTGTGGTGTGAGCGTTTGCGATTCAAATAGGAATTTATCTATCTCTATGCATTGTAAAGCGACTTCTGTGTGGAATTGTTATTGTTTTCATTGAAATTCTTTTAGTTGTAATTAATGTAAATTGTAATTATTGTCAGTTTATCAATAAATTGATTGTGGTCCATTTTGCGTGTAACGACTCTTCATCTTCATGGAGACATCAGAATTCAGAGCTCTTCAAAGAAGATAGTAAATTGATAAACAATGGAAATATAATTTTTAATCGGTCACTTTAATGCTAAATAAAATTGTATAATTAATTTATTTTATATATTTGCGTATTGCGGGGAGATAGTCGTAAAAAATAAAAAAATAAAATGCGGTGGCCGTGGTGTATAAAAACATACAGCTCACCCCGACCTGTTGGCGGCAATAAAAATAATATGAAATCGAACTATTGCCCATGCCTAGTGATGTATCATTTAATCACTGTTATTGTTTTATTTGCAAATTTCACAATATTGCTAGCTAGTCAATCGGGCATCTACATGGATAATGGTGTCGATCAGACAATAATGCATCGCATTCTCGATGATACCGAAAGAGTCGACGTAGAAGATGAGATATTGGAATTCCTTGGATTACCCGAAAGACCTAGGAGGAAGCATAATCATTTATCGTTGAGGTGAGTTCTCAACGTCAGACAGTAAGTCTGGCGAAATATTGTGAATTTACCAATATTTTTTTTTCAAATCATTTTAAGTGTTACACAAGCTTTTCTGTGTCGGTTTGTTTTTTTTTTTTTTGCTGTTTTATTTCTCTCGTGAGTTTATTAATAAATTCAAAACCACTTCTAGGTACAATCTTGATAAACTCGTTTTTATTTAAATCGCGAATAAGAAATAAAAAAAAAATATAACTACCTATTTGGGAAAAAAATTAACACCGCATACGGCTCCACTCTGTCTACGAATTGGAAAACATTTTAAACATTTTCTGTTGGGAGAAAAGTGTTCTTCGTTCTTCTTTATGTATATAATGATTGAATCTATCAAGAATGCGTTTAAGGTGCGAAATGTATATTTTAGTTTTTTTTTTTTAACGGAATCTTATAATTAAATACAATTTTAATTCTGTGTTTTTGGTTATATTATACGAACGAACTAGGTATTCACAATTTGTTGTTCTTATTTTTAAATAATGTTGAAGCTATATTTTTATTTGTATACAAGTAGCCTATTTCTAGTATTGGAAATATAAAATCTATGCAGAGCCAGCCTAACCTCAAATTGCGCCCTTAAAGCTTAATGGGGCGCTCCAATTATTGCCGCAATAGTGACTCCATTAATTTCATTATTAACTTTTGTTACTATAACAATCATTATACGGAATGAAAAAAGTTTAAGAAATTCAACATTTCCCTTAATAGCTTGAAGGTTCTAGCATTTGCTTCTAGAGCTGTCCATAGGGGACATTTCTCTTAAATTTTCCTTTCCAAAGCTTACATTTTGACAGCTAGAACTAACAGTTATAAAGCTCTCCGTACTCCGTAGGTACTCTAATGACTATGTCCACTTGCGAATTTTACGCTTCAAAGCTACTTGCAGTCTTTTGACTCTCAAATGAAGCTTATGATATTGCCTTTTTGACAACGATCTCAGGGTCTTTCCTTGGAACTCGATATTTTTTGATATTGTTTCATTATTGAGCGTAGATCCCAGTTATTAAAACTTTTTACACTTAAGAAGCACTCTTCCATTCAGACATAAATGACTTAAATATTGTAGTATTAACTCAGGTTCGTTAATAAAACTTATTCACTTTATTTAAATTCTCCACTTGTTTACTTTACAAAATAAAACACTTTACTTTTACAACCACAAAACAATTTAGTGTTTACCTCTGAAATTAATTTACCACTTTACTTTTATTACTACCAACTTTACTCATTCACCATTTAAAATAAACTGCGTCCTCTGCCGGTCAGACATGTGCTTTTATACTTTTCACAAGGTTCCCGAAAAAGCTGGAAGGTTCTAGTATTTGCTTCTAGAGCTTTCCATAGGGGAAATTTCCCATAAATTTCCCTTTCCAAGGCTTTCATTCTGACGTTTAGTATTGGAAGTTCGAAACCTCACCAAAGCTCTCCGTAGGTTGGTTTGTGTCATGTCTAATTCCAAATTTGGTGTTTCTTTTATTCAAGAGTCGTTATAGTACAAATGTGACAGTCGTTACAATATGCACGTTGCACGTGTGAAAATGGATCCCTTGCACCTCACCTTGCAGCATAACTATTCGGTCTTTATTGATAGACTTATACCGCACCCATTTCCTTTGTTTTACTTACTTCGGGTGGTACTATAGTCCGAGATAAACCAGAGTCTCAACCAAGAAGCTTCTTTAACACTATTCGGTTTCTACCTAGCTGTTTCCAGTTTGCATGCCAGGTTGCTTGAGGTCCTCTTCCACTTAAAATCGCCACCTGTTATACTGTCCACCTCTAATGCTTCGACCCACGGGGTTGGAAACAAAGACTTTCCAACCCGGAGCATTGGTATCCATTCGCTCTAGGTGACCCAGCCATCTTAGTCGTTGGCTTTTCACTTCTGTGGCTAGGTCGGTGTCGCTGTACAACCCATACAGTTCGTTGTTGTATCTTACTCTCCACTCCCCATCTATGCAGATGGGGGGAAACCATTCGGAGAATTTTTCTCTCAAAACAGCCAGCCTCTACAGCGTTCTCATCTACCGTTAAAGGTGTCATAATACAGCGACACTTTAGTTGATCGAGAAGGGCTTTACTTCTCAGTTGGCATCTCAGCTAAAAAAAATAGCTATTGTCAAGAGTAATTGTTCATTTGATCTTAGCACTAGTATCATTAATTGAGTTTATAGCGGAGCCCAGGTAGACAAGTCTCTGACCACCTCAAAATTATAGCTGTCTATAGTTAAAAGTTTCTACAAAAACTGTTTTAAGAGAACGCAATCTTTTGTGAATTCGATCTTCGACGTTCGACTGAGACGTCGCGTCGGATTTGAGTGTCCTTTCTTGTTGAGAGCATATATTTTGTCTTGTCTTCATTTGCCGTTAAACCCATCTTCTTGGTTTTTTTTCTCAATAATAACGAAAGCACCTCTAACATAACGCTTTGTTTGTCTGATTATGTAAATGTCGTCAGAGTAAGCGAGCAATTGGAAGTACTTTTGAAAGATTGTGCATCTAGTGTTGAGTTTGAGAATTTGAGAGAGTGACATCTTTCAAGAATGATGTTGAAGAAGTCACATGACAGCGCATCGCCTTCCCTAACACCTTTTTTGACATCAAACGTATCGGTGAGGTCTTTGGCGACCGTAATGGAGCAGCGTGAATTCTCCATCGTCGTCCTGCACAAACTAAAACTGGACATTGCTCTTTATAGCTCATCTCTATACACGCTGTTCTCCGTGGCCTTGAATTCCTGGGTTTTTTCCATAATATGCCGTAGTGAGTATTTTTGGTCGATGGTGGACTTCTCTGGCCTAAAACCAGATTGAGCTAGACCTATCATGTTGTTGACGAATAGCTTCAAGCAATCACAAAGTACAGTAGAGAAGATCTTGTAAGCAATATTAAGTAAGAAGACTGATTGATGCCTGTGTAGTTGATGCTAGTTGAAAATCGGGAAAACAATGCTGACGTTCCATATTCATCGGACATGCTTTCCATATTTTGCAGAAGAGCTGGTGCAATACTCCTAGCCAATCCATCTCCAGCCGCTTTGAAATGCACAGCCGCAAGGCCATCAGCCCCAGCGTCTCTATTGGACTTAAGTTTGGACATACCTATCTTTACTTTGTCTATATTGGGTGGATGGAACTGTTGGCCTATGTTACCATCGTCCAGGATGAATGGTACAATCTGCATCGTACTGTTTATAATTTGCAGAAATGATTATATCTTTCCAAATCCTCAGCACCGACTTTTAATCTAACACGATATTTCCTTGATCATCCTTGCAGGCTTCGGTTGCCTCTGTCTATTAATGCTATTATGTTTCCACCAATAGATTTAATTAATCTATGTGGTGTTTCCATCACACAAAAAGATTTGAAGAAGATTTACCTTGACAGCATCTTCCAAAATGCAAATGGTGATCCATTTTTACTTGTGATATAATAAAGTTATTCATACAACAGCGTAAAGCCGAGTCATAGACATTGTAAGGTTTTAAACTTCATAATTCTGTCACAGTCTGTATCGAAAATTAGTCAGATTTACACAGTTTACAATGTTACTACTTTTACGATAACTTAACACTGAATACTCTTAAACGGTATTAATGCAACGTCGGAAAACTCTTGTAAACATCGTATCCGTCGGAAAGTTTACTACATCGATAACGAACTGTCAACATTTGTATGAGGAATCTTTTCCAACTAATCGTTAACTATCCTACATAAATTTATATCGTAAATAAAAATGGTAAACGTGGTAAACTTTAAAACTAGTTCTGAGCAAAAAAGAATCAAAAACAAAAAATTGAAACATCAAAATGACAAACATTAAAAAAAAATGGCTAAGGAAATATACAATTAAAAGAAAAATAACAACAATGAAAAACAAAATTAGACGAAAGTAACGTGGATCGTAAACTAAAAAATTACTACCTCGAAAAGCTTACATTGTTGCATGAACACCCTTTGAATATTTGTTTTTATTCAAAACTGACAGACATACAAAAATAAATTCTTAATCTCTTACTTTATTTCGCTTGAACATGCCTTGAGCTTTCTTTGTTCCAAAAAAAGTCAAGTGGATTTAGTAAATGGTTTCCGCCCATTTTCATGAAACTTGTAAAATAACTATATTTAGTAGACCGATTAGAATTCTAATACAAATTTAAAACCTAAAATTTTCAATTCAGGGTAGTAATATCCTTCCCTTGCTTCTTTCAACTGCAGTATTTTGTCGGAGAATAATAGCGATGGAAGAGAAAATATAGATCGGAGTTGGTACATGGATTGTTTCTGAGTGTTTAAGAAAAAATAACAGCTATAAGTTGTGTGATTCAGATACCATTTTTAAAAGTACGTTCTTATCAATATCTTACAAACAACTAACCGTACTAAAATTTTGTTTCAAGGAATCAGCTCTCACCTGTGTCAGTTTCATTGAAATCGCTCAGCAATTTTTTTTTTTTTTTATTCGATGGAAATCTTCAAAAGACACTCGGTAAAAATCGGTACCAAGTAGTGTGGGACTCTTACCGCACTAAAACCACCGGTGAATCAGGACCAATCTATGAAAGATCGACAAATGATTTTTCTTTCTTAATTTATAAGTCGCATTGTGGGAAGTTTAAGTTATAACACTTTCCATAGCTTTTAGACCATCAGCTCATGAGGCTTGGTTCTTCTTAATCTCCGAACATTGTCTCGTACATTTAAGACGGTCTCCATTTCGGAGTTGGTATGACTTTGCAGTCGCTGATTGTGTGATACAGCGGGTTTTTAACCACTTCTGTAACCATTTCAATTTGAAGGTCACGATGTAGATCGCTATTTCTTATATACCAAGGGGCATTTATTATTCCGCGAAGGACCTTGCTTTGGAATTTTTGGATGGGTTCAGCATTTGTTTTCTTTGTACAGCCCCATAGTTGGATGGCTCAGCAATGAAGATAAAAAAAATTGACATATTTTTGCAACACCCTGCTTTGAATTTATTTTCTATTCTAATTTTGTGTCACCTGGTGTCAACTTTCTCTTTTCGTAAAAATACATTATTTTCTTATTTGAATGGATCGTGAAAGGATCTTCAATGGTTCCTGCGTGATCAATTCGGAATCAAACTACATTGTACGGATCACAGAAAATTTGATTCGATCGAACGAAATAATTTTATTTTAAATGATCTGAAAAATAAGATTCTCTTCTGAATTAATCACGAGAGAACGAATCATATTTTAACCTTGGATTATACACTCTAAAAACGCTCCAACTTTATTAATATTATTTCCTTAAAATATTTTACACTATTAAATATAAACAACTAAACTTTTTTTTTTATTTAGAAAATCTGCACCACAATTCCTTTTAGATGTTTATCATCGTTTGAATGAGGAGGACGATGACGATAATTTATTGCGGTCGAAACGTGATACTCAGAATCACGATAATTTCATAACTGACCTAGATAAACAAGCAATAGACCAGAGTGATATTATAATGACGTTTCTGAATAAAAGTAAGTTCCATAATAAAACAAAATTTGTATCTAATTTTGAAGTGATTCATTAACAGCTTAATTTATCTTTCAATCTGTACGAGTATTTTATTGCCAAATTACTTTTATTTTTATAATAAATTGTTAAATGTATGTTTTATTTTTATATTTGTATTTTTATTTTTGTTTTTGGGAATCTTTTCTAGACCATCATGTAGATGAAGTACGTCACGAACACGGGAGGCGCCTATGGTTTGACGTTTCAGAGGTACCTGATGACAATTACTTAATGATGGCTGAACTTAGACTTTATATAAAGCCATCTGAAGGCAAGGAGTCAGAAAGTGGAAAGAATTTTACAATATCTGTATATTCTATTGTGCAAGTTGATGGCGAGAGGGAACTAGAATTGTTATCATCATTGAACACCACTGCCGATTACCAGGGTTGGCTGGAAATGAATATAACAGAAGGTCTATCAAAATGGCTTGTCGATTCCAGTGAAAATAAAGGAATTTATATTGGTGCCCATGAAGTAAATCATCCAGAACACGAGACGAAACTTGATAATATTGGGCTGATACATTTGCGTGGTGAAGAGGAATATCAGCCATTTATGATTGGCTTCTTTCGAGGACCAGATGTATGTATTGTGAACTATGATATACATATGTAGTAGGTCATAAAATTATAGAAATTAAGATATAATTTCAAAAAGGCTATACTGTATTTTTTGAGATCTCATCAGCAGTGTCCGTTTAGGCCTAGCTGGTAGGAGAAATTAACTGGGGACTTTTACATTAAAATAAGGGTGGTATTTGTTGACCACTCATAACTTATTAGGCTCATAAACCTTTTCACATTAATTTTCTTATAATATTCTTTGCTTATAAATTTATTTTAGTTACTAAAGTCAACAAAAAATCAAAGTAGCAGACCTAAACGAGACACTGGACGTATCAGACGTATCAAAAAGTCAGAAGTGAACAATCCCTTATTAGATCCACATTATGGAGAAGGAGTTAAAAGTTGTCAGCTGCAAACACTTTATATAGCATTTAAAGATCTTAACTGGCAGGTAAATTTAATATTTTTTAAAGGTTATTTTATTTATTTAAATCAAAATAAATATTTCTCTTAATTTAAGGACTGGATTATTGCTCCTGAAGGTTATGGAGCTTATTATTGCAGTGGAGAATGTAATTTCCCCCTGAATGCACACATGAATGCTACTAATCATGCAATTGTGCAAACTTTAGTACATCTTTTGGAACCAAAAAAAGTTCCCAAGCCATGTTGTGCTCCTACTCGATTAGGACCACTAAGTGTACTTTATTATGTTAAAGAAGAAAATGCTAATTTAAAAAAATATAAAAATATGATTGTGAAGAGTTGTGGGTGCCATTAAAATAATAATATAAAAATTTTTAAATCTATGCATTCAATATTTTTTTTTAAGAACTTGCGAAGTTTTGACAGAAAGCTAACAATATGCTCTCTAATTGCAAGAAGGAATTTGTGAATAAAAAAAAAAAAAGTACGTATTCGCCTTAGTGACCGACATATAGAGATATACTTGTGCATATTGAAAATATTTGGTTTCTTAGACTTATGAATATAAGTAAACATATTAACAAAGCGGTTTTCGACTCTTATTCTAGCCAATTATGATTTTCTGTACTGTTGTCTGCCGTCATAAGGAAAAAAGGTGATTTCCATTTTTATAGTTTTGAGATAAATGCATGTTAATGATAAATAAATTTGGTGGCGCAACAGCTCGTGGAGAACTAGGTCCTGGTGACTTACAACTCTCAACCGTGCTGTGTGCGTGTTGTTGGCAGGAATGGAGGGGACGTACAATTTTTAGCCGAATTCGAACGGCTAAATGAGAAGCACTTATTCATGAAAAAAATCTCTTGGAGAATTTATCAGTTCCTTGCAAGGGGCAGTACCTCCGAAAAAACATTTCTGTTTTTATAGGTGGCAGCGGCTGGGAAAAGAACCCAGACCATCGGTATGACAGTCCAAGGCACTCACCATCATGCCACGAGGTGTACTACTTATGGCATTACACCTAAATAAATATAATAAAATAAAAATATAAGAAATTTATATGTAAAGACATGGAAATTATGAGAGAAAAATGTTTAAAACATGAAATGCGATATTTAAATTATCTAAAATAACTTCGTTGGGATTTGAGATAAAAAACAAGAACACCATCTTAATTCTTTATTGAATATGATTGTATGGAGAAAAAAGTTTCAAATCGTTGCACAGTGCGTCGATTGTATAAGATGGTGGACAAAAATCAGTATTCCAAAACTAAATTCACTTTGCAAAAAAATTTGTTGTAAATGTAATAAAATAGAAATTTCACATAATATAAGGGAATTTTCGCGCCTCTGCCACGCCCACTTTTGTATATATGATTAATATTTTAAGAGGGCTTGCGCGATTTTAATGAAAATTAGGGAATTTGATTTTCTAGGTGAATTCAAAAATACAGAAAATTTTTACTAACAAATACAAATACATGATTTTAGAAGAGATAAGCAAATCTTCATTTTTTCGTTTTTTGTTTAAACGTTTCTAAAAATACGTTATGGGGTCTTTTCGACTAGTTCCTGGTTTATCAATAGGGCAATACATTTTGCAGATAGGTTCAAATGCTACCCGGAAATGTTAAGACAAGCATCATGGCACTCCTTGAAGAGAACATGATTCTTTGGACATTGATTCTATCGTCGAATCGATAAACTCAATTTTTGGTTTGAGTAAAAAACTCAATTTTTGACTTCAAATTAATTTTTATTTTCAAGGGGCATTTATTTATCTTTAATTCATTCAAAATAAAAGTTAAAATTTCTGTAATTCGTGATTTTGTATAAAAAAAATCTATTTTTCATGAGTTTGTTTATTTTTAAGATTTGATCCTGTCCTACAAAAAGTTGTATATTTTGAAGGTTAACAAAAAGGAGCATGAAAACTTTGCATTTTCCGAAAGTAAAGTAACAAAAAAAAAATTAATTGTACTAAAAATTCTACTACAGCTTGCAACAATTTTTTTAAAAGCTTAATCAAATTGAAAAAATGTATTTAAAATTTGCTTTTTTCAATAATTCACTGAACTTACAAATTATTTCAAAAACCAAAACTTATCATACCAGCTCTAAATAAATTTATTATTAATAATCACTACCCAAAAAAATGTTCTTCTATTACTTTTCTTTCACCAGCTCTTTCACTTCGCACAAAATCGTATTTCACAACAAGACTAAGACTACTATTACTTTATATGCCTTGAACAATTCCACTAATCTGTCATATAAAAAAGGAAACATAACATGTGATAGACCCGCGTCAAAGACTAATAGAACAAAATTGCATATTTATTTTCTGTACTTTTGTCCACTGGTCAACGCACTGTGCGTTAGAGCGGCTTTCTTAAAAAATAGTTTCTTATATATAAAATTCATAAAACCTTTGTAAGAAAAACTTTTAGTATGCAAATATTTAGTATTTACTTATGTACACATAAAATAAAATTTGAAAAAAAAATTGTTCACCCGTTGTTGAAATATCCAAATTTCAAAATTGTTTGAAAACTTTGATATGCCATATTATTCAATCTTATTTGAAATTTTGCTAAGTGCAAAATTTTTAAATTTTTTGTAGTAGACCGTATTAATTTTAGTATATGGAAAAAGTTAAATCAAAATCGTATGGGTCTTTTTTCAAAAAAAAATATTTTCCTTTCCGGTGTTTTAACTTTTGTATGCAAGGTACCGTTATTTTTTCATATATGTAAAATTTATTCTAAAAATAATTCAGAAAAAAAAACTAAAAAACTCTTAAATATCGAGTTTCAAAAAAATCGATCATACAATTTTCGAAATATTTAATTTTCAAAAAAATATTTTTTTAATTTAAGTACACAAAAATATTTAAAGCTATTGGAAGCCTCTGCATGGAAGAATGATTGCAATCAGTCATACCGTTTTGAGGAAAATCGAAAATTAAAAAAAAACGTTCTTTCGGAGTTTCCATTAAAAACCTTTTTTTGAAAAATGGTTTTGAACCCAAAGGAAGCCTTTACTAAAAGTAATTTATTGATTTTTTTTAAAGAAAAATTGTCGAGCCGTTTTTGAGAAAAATACGATTATGTAAAATTGGCAAAAAAGCCTTATTTTTGGTTCTAAAAAAATGAAAAAAACGTGTGGGCATTATCACCAAAAACCACTATGTACCAAGTTTGAAGAAAATCGAAATCGATTTTGTACGAATCCAAAACTTGCTGTTTGTACCTGTATCGCAAGTAAAAAACTATCAGCCGAATTTATTAGATTTTCTTAAAATGTCTCTTAGAGGTCATTTAGTTAAGTTGGCTTAAATATTTAAATTGCCTTTAAATTACGTTACTTAAATTCTCATCTATAATCAATTTTCTATTGCTGCTTAACTAAACGATTGAAATGTAACGTAACGTGAAAAAACTCACTAATACATGTTCATTTCAGCTGTTTTTTGACAGCTTGCAAGCAAATGCAAACAAAAGATGAGCACATGAAAGAGAAGCAACTGACTTACTAAATGCAAACGAAGGGAAACATGACTCCATTTTGGTTTGTGATTCTTTTCTGTTTGTGTTCAAAAACTCTATTATTTAATTTTTTAATTCAAACGCTTTTGATAGAAAAATATGTTAATAAATCGAAACAATTTATTTTACAATTCAATTTATAAACGGAAAACACAAATCTTAAAACTTTCATTAGGTACCCGCAGCAAGAATATGAAAAACTCTACCCAAAAATATACATAGGTATACCTATATTTCTGTAATTAAAACAAAAAATACAATTGGTCTCGAATGTCAAAATATGTTTAAGATGGCTTTAAGTAACCTTTAAACGCGATGAATGGCGTTTAAGTTAAGATGCATTTAAGTAACGTTGCTTAAAAGTGAAAATTGATTATAGATACCGATTTCGCACTTAAGAGCAATTTAGAGGCATTTTAAAGTTACGAAGCCTTTAAATTTTCTTAATAAATAAGGCTGTATTTATTTTGGTTATAATCTGTTTTTGTTGAGGCTGTGACTTGGGGTGTAAAGGACTATTCACGTGAGAGCTCCCATATAATCCAAATTTTGGTGCTTTGACATTAGCGTAAATTAACCATTTTGTCGATTTTTTTTATGAAAAACCTAAAGGTATATTAATAAGGGTATTCATACAACGTCGTAAGTTTACAAATTGTGTAAAATTATAAGTTTACGCAAAGTTTGCATAAACGACCTTTTTTATAAATTTGATTATATGCTAGGTAATTCAATCAGAGTAAGTGCCACAATTAGATTTGGATAAGTTTAACCAATTTGGTTAATTTTTTGCAACAAAATTCTTTGATTAAGAAAGTTTTTTTATAATACAAATTCTATATACTACTGAAAAAAATCAGCCAAGTAGAAGACTTAGCATTAAGGACTGGACTTATTGAATAATTGATTCAAAACAGCTTTTTATGGCGTTTAGTCCTTCAAATTGGTGTTTCGTCCAGCTTACTCACTTGGACTCATCAGTGATATAGTGAGGGCCTTATCATACGCAATTTGTATTAAGTTCAGTTTAACATACATAAATTTCAGTAGCATATGGAATTTGTATTATAATAAAACCTTTTTATAGAAAATATAGTTGTTGTTATTCCATCTTCTTGCATACCTGCTTTATTATTTCATTTTTTTGTACTTGTTACATGTGTTGTGTACTTATATACTTTTTTAGGAATAAATGTATGAGTAATCAAATTGAACTTTCTTGTTTTATTTTATAGTATACTTTTAGGTTGTATCTGATAAATCTTTAAAAAGTGAATGTATGTACATAATGAAGTAAATACATAACATATGTAACTGGTCTAGTATCATTGCAAAAAGTGCAACATTTTCTTGCACCACAACAAAAAAATATACATACTTTGGGCGCTTAAGTGCCTTTCACATGAGCCGCGAACTGTGAATGCGAATAAATTTGTTTAGGCGATTCCAAGCTAAAATATCTACAGTTTTCAAAAGAAAACAAGGCCTAAAATTTATTTAAATTCTTAAACTAAGCATTTTTATATATTTTACCCGACCAACGAGATGTTTTCTGCGAATTGTCAAACGCCCATTCGCAATCTACAACATTAGGACGCATTCCACAAATCTGCGAGTAAAAAATTCGATCGAATTCAACCTCAATTTTTTTAGCAGCTGTTCTACTGCTTTATTTTGTATGACAGTTCGCGTCTGTTGGCGACCACTCATGTGAAAGAAATGTCAACATTCGCGTCCATTCGCAATTCGCAGTTCGCGAATCCGTATTCGTCAAATCATATCATCATATCATATCATATTCGCAGATAAACGAGAATCTTGAAAACAACGATACGAGTGCCTTCAGCTGTTGTAGCTTTTCGTTTTTGTTTGGGGGTTATTTTATTATCCAAAAAAAAAAATATAAATTTTTGTATTTTGGTTTTGTTTTGTAGTTGTTCAGACAAAAAAATTGCTTGAAAAAAAAATATTTTAGGAATTTGCTTGAATACAGCATGGAAAAAAAGAATTTAATTTACTTACGTGGAACTAAAAGGCTCATTTGGTTGGATAAATCTCTTAAAAGTTCATTTGCTGTATGCATTTCTTCGTCAGATCCTTCTTCTTCACTTTCAAGAAAGTTATATCAATAAAAAAACATTCAAGCCTTTGTATTTTGACATTTGTTAATATTTGGTGCAAAGTTAGTTGCACTTTTAAAAATAATAATCATTTTTTAATTTTTTCTGGCAACATTATTTTTAATTCTATTTTCGTTTCTCATAATCGCTCTACGCCATGACTGCTAGACTAAATTGCTACATTTCCACCTAAAGCTAATCTGAGATCTTAATAAGGTTTACCTCAAATCTTCTTCAAATCTCGAAGATTCACCATCACTTTAATAACGAAAGTCGATTAACTAAAACAACACGGTCCTTAAAGTGACACTTGGAGTTTCAGTGAAACGACTTCTGTTAAAATGGTCAAAATATTAAAGAGCGGAGATAACATGAAAGTGTTCTGATGTGAAGAAATTTATTCTGCAGATTTTTTTCCGTATGAAGAATAAAAACGTAAATACTAGAACATTTACTACTTTATTTTTGTTTTTGTGGACTTTTAAATATAAATTCAATTTTGTTCACCGAATATCTTCCAATATTTTAAAATATTTCATCCCCTCCCTCTTTTGAAAAGTGCACCGCTCACTATCAAAAACTGCAGAAAATGTTTGAACTTCTTCACGTATGATCAGAGACATTCCAACACCAACTGTCATTTCTATAGAGCCATGTCGTTTGTAAAACAATTTTCTTAATAAGAGTGCATACAAATTTATTTCGAAAATCTTGAAGATAAGAAATTAGTCTTGTAAAATATGGCTTATTGGATCGAACTAACCTATTCTTATATAGCACTGAAGGACTCATTCAGGGCAGAATTTAGTGCTTCATTGTTTGACACGAACGAAACATTCTAATCATCATCTAATCCTTTGATTTTTTTTCAATTTAGGTTCAACCAGTTTCAGACTGCCACATTTATTCACTTGCAGTGCGGACCAGTACAATATTTCACTTGTGGAACGGGTTTGCACTTTATCTGGCGGTTTCAAAATATTTGAAACTCGAAGTGGAACAAACCTTCAATCTCACTTAGACTTCATAAGCAAAAATGAAACTCCATTTGCACTACACTTTTTAAATATTCTCAATAATCACAATGTGATATTTGATCAAAATCTTGAGTTTGATATTTTAACGAGTATGAAATTCTCCATGTAGTACCAAAAAAGAGGATCTCGGTAAATTGCTTCGGCCGCCCTCATGGATTAATAAAATATAAAAATTTGCTTAGTAAAAATAACTTTAAAATTATTTGAGTTCTCCTAAAATAATAAGACCAATAAATTTGGCAAAATAAAATGTAATCACAAAAACATAAATGAAAATTTAATTTTAGATTAATTTAAAAAAAATAATACTTATTCGCCGTAGTGACCAACATACTGTCACGTTTTTGAACTATTTAATTAAATTTGCAAAGTTCTATATAACGAGCACCTAAACGTAGGCTATATTTGTTGTCAATCCATGATATGCTATAATTATGGAATGCTATAACGAACTTCCGGGGTAGTCAAATTATTCATTTTGAACAATCGTATTGTTTTCTTAATAAGCTTAGTTAAATATATAAAAAATTAACTTTTCAGTTTTCGCAAGCATAATGGGTGCAGGGAAGCCTAAAGATTATAGTCCAGCCAAAATAGAGATTTGACCTAGCCAAAATTCCGATTTTCGAAAGAAGTTCTTTTTGGCATAACAAATCAACTGCCAAAAGTCCCCGTCAATCCTTCTCAAGCATTAAAAGTTATTCAAGGTTGTCGAAAAATTAGGTTTATGGCCTATAACTTTTGAACGGTGACTGATATCGAAAAAAAAAATTATGAGAAAGCTGTGTAGATCATGAAATTCTCTACAAAAAAAGATTAAGACACTTTTTTCGTAAAACCATTGGTTAAGGATATAAAGCTATTTCAAAAATGGTAAACTGACGAAAATATCGGATTTTTGGGAATAGCTCTTCAAAGTTATAGAAAAGTTATTCAAGTAATGTTTGTAGATGTTTTGATCCCTTATATGAAAATGCTAAAATTTTTGTTCGAATATTTACCAGTAAAAAGATATAATTATTTAAGGAATATAGTCAAAAGCCAAACATAACGGTTTTCCGTTTATTACTCTTAAATGAAAAAGGTGTTCAAAATAAATGTATGCTCAGCCTGTGGTGGCTAAATTTTCTACTTAAAAGATCTGGATGGTTTTCCCTATACTAGTGATCAGTTACAAGATATTATGATTTCAAAATGGCCAAATGTCGAAAATATCGAACTTTAACCTTCAATTCTTAAACAATTAATGTTATCAAAAAGTACTTTATGCAAAGTTTGTAGATTGTGTGATGCTCTATCAAAAAAAAAATATTATTTGTGTCTAAAATTAACCATTCAAAAGATATAAATATTCAAAGAATTTGGTTTAAAATCGAAAATAACGGTTTTTTTTATTTTTACACTTAAAATGCGTAAGATGTTGAAAAAATGGATGCTAAGTTTGTAGAATTTGAAATATACTACCTTATATGTTTGTAAAAGCATTATTTCTGTATGATTTGCAGTCTTTTGCACAACCACCTTAAGGTGGAGTACTTGGTATAATCCACAATCTCAATAAGAGTTCTTCATCCACAAGATCTATTGGAAAACTAATCCTGTCTCCTTTTTCCTCATCACCACTTTCGTCTTCCTCTGTACCATCGTCTAAGAAAGTAGATGGATCCAAGAACCTCTCGTGCATGTCATCATTATCTTCATCGTTTGCTCTTCAGAGTTGGTGCAAGAATGGCCTGAACAATTACTGCAAATATGTGAACACAAATTGTATGATTAACACAGCATTCTCATATTATTTTTCGATATCAGTCACCGTTCAAAAGTTATAGGCCAAAACCAACTTTTTCGACACTTTACCTTGAATAACTTTTTATGCTCGAGTGGGATTGATGGGGGGGACTTTTGGCAGTTGATTTGTTATGGCTAAAAGAACGTCTATACAAATTTTCATTCTTATGGGAATTTTGGCTATGTTTGCACTTTTTTATGTCTATTTTAATTGGACTAATATATTGAAATGAAAAAATGTATTCTTCAAAAAATTCCAGATGTGATCTTTTCGAAATTTTTAATTCAAATGTTTAGAATAGTTTTTACGAGAAATATTTTGAATGCCAATGGCTGTCGATTTGTGCATTAACTTACTTTTCAAACTTTTAACACATAAAACACTTATAAAATGTAAAAAAAAAAAATTAATAAGAATATGTCATTTTATACATTTACATAATTTTTATTTTTATTTTCAAAATACCAATTAAAAAATACAAGTACCTAGATAAATACATACATACTTGTTTATGTAAAAATCATGTTATTTTATGTTTCGCTTATCTTACATCTAAAATTACATCGATTTTTTGTTTTAAACTTTTAAATACATAAATGAATGTAGATATTAAATAAGAAAAGAAGCTCGTACATATGTGTATTTTAAATTATGAACTATGGAATATTATTTTTTTAATCTTTTATTTTTTTTTCTTTTGCTTGACTCGAAATTTCTATTCCAATTTTGATTTAAATTATTTAAAAACATTATTATGTTGCCTATATTCGATTTATTTCTTAGCTTATGTCATCATTTTTTAAGGATAGGAATTATTGTTGTTTAAATTATATTTATCTCTATTTTTGTTTGTACCTGGAATGAGAAAAATGGATTATTGATATTGAGTTTTGCGAAATATCTTGTATAAGTTTAATTGATAAAGAGCGAAACAATGCTTGAACTATCTGCACCGCAAAATAAAAACATCATACATACATACATGTTCCTCACTATAATGCACATAAATATTCTGTAGATTTTTAATATATATTTCTAGATCGTAGCATAAGTACTGATAGGGGCTATTGAAGAAGTGTTTATCAATTTAAAGAAAACATAAATCGACTTTATTTATCAATTTTAATTGAGTTGGCCTAGGAAGAATTTATGAACATTAGGGTGGTCGTTTAATAAAGGCCACCTTGGATGGGCCTAAATCGTCTCCTATTTTTTCAGATTTTTATTTTTAACCCCTAGTATCTGCTGTAGGGCTAAATTAAATTTCCCTTTTTAATTCAGAGAAATTCAGATAATTGAAAAGCAACGGCAACACTTACAGTATTGTTTTGAAGCTTTTTGGAAAGCCAAAAGTCTATTCAAATGGCTTTTTTTTAAACTAAGTTCTTTTGAAAAATTGTTTTGGCAACAAATTGTTATTGTTATTTTTTTTTTAGTTTTTCATTTGAAAACTATTTTTGCTGGACCTATTTATTAAAAGAACCTATTTATTTAAAGAATTTAATTTTTTTTATTAAAAACAACGGCAATACTTATAGTATTGTTTTGAAGCTTTTTGAAAAGGCAGAAGTCCACTCTTATGATTTCTATTCAAATTAAGTTCTTTTAATAAATAGGTCCAGCAAAAATAGTTTTCAAATGAAAAAATAAAAAAATTAACAATAACAATGTGTTGCCAAAACAATTCTTCAAAACAACATCATTTGAAAACAAACAATAAGAATGGACTTTTGGCTTTCCAAAAAGCTTCAAAACAATACTGTAAGTGTTGCCGTTGCTTTTCAATTATTTTTTATTATAAAACTGCCAACCCTGCCCAAGGGGGGCGGAAAATATTACTTCCTTCCTATGGGATTTTTTTTTCTTGTCTACTTTCAACCTACATGTTCTTAATTTTTTGGCAGATCCTACGCGAATCACCTGGTATTCAAAACAGAAAAAGGGAAATTAAATTTACCCCTACACCTACACTATAGGGGATGTAAATACAAACTAGGCATTTTTTCTTCATTTGGAGCTGAATCATCCAAATATAAAAACAAAAAAAATATTGTAAGGCTCTGTTTAGATTGGAAAGATTGAGACGGCAGTTTCTGAACAAGAGAAGTGAGGATATCAGGACCCCTTCACTTCTTTTGTCCAGAAACTGCCGCGAGACTGGTCTTAGCCTTCCCAATCAAGACAGGGTCTAACGACCACACTAATGAATATAGATACAGGGTGTCCCACAGTCGCCACCGCAGATAAAAACTATAGGTTTTTATGATTTTGGGTTTCGTTTCAGTTAAATTATTTTATCTAAGCAAATCAATGACGGATTCTTAAATAAAGGGCTTACATCTGTACATTTTTTTGTTTTTAAAACAAAATTCTTCATTTTTAATTATAATTTTTAATTTAAATGTATAATTAAATTTTTTTTAATTTTTCATTTTTAAATAAGAATAACATTTAGAGAAAAAACTTTAGAACTGTCGTTATTAAGATTAAAATATTCATTTTCGTAATTAATGCCAGTTTATTTGCTAAACCTTTTATTATCTTCGAATTTCATTTTTCTGACCTAGTTCGATTCAGCAGTGGGGCCTCCAATACCTTCTTCGCACTTAAAGAAGAATTTTTTACTGCTCAAATATCAAACGATTTTATCCAGGGTAGGAAAATGCTCACTCATGAATATAAACTCATTTTCTGCTTTCTGCTCATATTTTGCTCGTGAACATGACCAGTTTCCAAATACTCATAAACATGTGTATGAGCGTAGGTTAAAAAGTGAAATACTCACTCATAGAGGCAGAGCAAACGTACAATAATTAAATGCTCACTTCACAAACATGAGCAGTTCTGAGCAGCTCATGGGCAATGGTGAAAATTAAGTCAGTTTTTCTCAACATGAATTGATTTCTTACCACTACATAAATTAATTAACAAATAAATACAAAAAAAATTCACGAAAAGTGTTTCAATGTGTTTTCATTCTAAATTCTAAAATACGAATTGCTCACGAGCATTTAAATTGCTCACTCTCGAATCCCGACTCATGCTCATGAAGCGAACGTTAATGATCATTTGGAGAGTGCGCATGGCGTGAGCATGATCATACTCAAACACTCGCAAGCATGAGTAAAAATAAATAAAAATGCTCACAGTAAATTACTCACAATGAGAAGCTCATGAGTGAGCATTTTCATTTAATTTTTTTGTCTCTTTCTAACCCACAACAGCTCCCAATTTGTTTTGTATTCAATTTTATATGATTTTATTAAAAAATCAATTGTTCTTGATTTTTATTTTATAGGTTTTTTGTTGTTGTTGCTAAAACAACTTAAAACAAACTTTTCGTCACAAAAATCATAAATTTGTTTAAAAAAATAATTTGGGTTTTCATAATAAAAAAGAATACAAAAATTGTACTCAAAATCTTTATCCACACAAGAAATCTGTTTTATCGGTTGAAAATTCTTGTTTGAATGTAAAAATTAATTTGAGAATCCGTCTTTAATTTGCAAAGACAGATCCAGTTAACTTCAACGGGACTTAAAATTATTATTACCCAAACAAAGCAAAAACGAAAATATTACCTCATAACTTTTTCAACTTAAAATGATTTCCAGGAATTCATGGTTTTCGTATGGAGCCGTGACTGCGGGACACCCTACACCTATATGTTCTCGTATGTAAGTATATTATTCATATTATTGTTTTGGAACAAAAATATACTTCCTATTTGTTTTGTTTGTTTGCACTACAGATAAGAAAAATATATTGTGTGCAGCTGCTACGAATTATTTGCAGAACAAGAATGATTGGGCACTCAGAAAATAATAAATTTATTGTATTGCATTGAAAAACAAAACCTGGCCTTGGAAAAACTTTTCCAGTTTAAATGATAAGGAACATTTATATTATTATTATCGATGTATGATGAACTACCTAACATGTTGACAAAGTTTTTTTTATTCCCAAGTGAGTGTGTAATTTATTGTGATAAAAAGCCAACATTTGGAATTGAAGATCTTTAAAAACATGTAAAATTATCTATTCTAGGTCTTCAGTTTGGAATGTTAATTTAAGTTTGACATATTAACATACATACATACATTTACATACATAAATGTAGAGGGTCTTTCAATAAGGACAATCAATTTCTGAACATAAATAAAACAAGTTATGAGTTAAAAATCTACTCGTTTTTATTTGAAAGGGCACTCTACGACGGTGTTCACATTGGATTGAAAAACTGGATTTTTTTTTGACGTTTCAGTACTCATATCTCGCTCCCACTTCTTCAGGAAAGGAAGATGTAAATACTGAAACGTCAAAACAAATCCAGTTTTTCAGTCCAATGTGAACACCGTCTATGACAGTAAGTAAGGAATATAACGTCATGCTGCTTAAATGTCTATCACTGTTTTTTTTTTAGTTCCCGTTGTCAACGCGCAATATAACCACGCCCAAAAATCGCTTGGGCAGAATGTCCATCGTGGCCATGCATGTAGCGGATTTTTGGCGACAAAAAACATTTGCCACGCCAATTACACTGGTCTGCAACAAAAACCGCCTTTAAACAAAACCATACTTTTCTTGAGGAACATGACATGCTGAAATCCGAATCCGAAGGAAAAACAGCTCCAGCATATTTCAACATAAACATGTCAGAAACCCGTTTTTTGGGTACATTTGGCTTTGAATTACTTCACTACTAAATAAATATATTATTACAAAACTACTAATAGTATCTGAAACAACTGTATTTTATCTTCTTAATTAATTTCAATTTTTTGTCGAAATTCTTTTTCTTTCCAAAACATCAAAGTTTCAAAAAAAAAAAATTAGGTTAAAAAAATGTAAAAACTCGTTTTTGGAGATTTTACCACTTGTTATCTTTTAAAGTGCAAACTTCTTAATGAGGGAGGGGGCGCTGGGAGGAGGAACATGTCAGTTTTGTTTGCTATGATTTGAAATATGAAAAGTCCAACCTGTAACTTATATTTGTATGTCAAAGACTGGTTTGACTGTAGGTAGGTACTATAAGTGAAATAAAGTAATGAAAAAAACTTTTTGGGATTTTAATACGCTTAAATATGTTTCTTTTTTAAATCCTCTAATCAAAATCATCTTTATACACTTGACTTAATGAATATTGAAGAGAAATTCCACAATCTCCCTAGTCAGATGTTTTTTTTTGTTTGCAGTATAAATCATAAAAACTAAGTAATTTTGAAATGTTTGCAGTTAAAAAAAACGGTTTCAAATGTTAGTAAACACTGAATGAAACAAACCTGGTTTTATTTGACTATTATGTGGAATAAGAACCCAAAATTTGAGCTGAATTGGCCCAATAGTTTTTTTTTTACCAGGTCATAGCCTAACCGAAAAGGGCTCTATTCTTCTAATCATTTATATTCTTCAAAAATCAATTTAAAAAAAAAAACTGTGCGTTGTAGAACTTTTCTGAAACCAGATTTATGTCGTTTTCCATTGGACATCCAGAAGTTTTCCGAAGCGTCCATTGGTCTTCTGAAACCATTCCATTTGCAGAAAAAACTCTTCTGACGATTCTGAGAAGATAATTTCTCTTCTCGATTTGAAATTAGAATCTACTCGAGAAGCACTAATACATTTAAACATAAACGTCAAAACAAACTGCCATATCATAATTTTGCACTTGAAAACAAGAAATTTAGTATTATTTGTAAGTTAGGAATAGACACACTATTGTTTTCAATTTCTGAACTTAAGGTTGAACTAGAATAGGCGGAAGCCAGCGAACGTGGTGGTACGAAGCCGAGCGCAAACAAGATACTCGTATTCATGTGACGCACACATACTGGTGAAGTGGTGCTCTTTGTTTAGTTTTCGTTAACTTTTGCCGTCGGGCGAGAGAGCTCTTTCGTAAGTGGACGTATACAAAATAAGAATGGTGGAAGCAAACTAAAAACAATTTGGCGCTTGGTGTATAATTTTCAAGTGTTTTATTTTCTGTTTGATATATGTAAATCAATTTTCGTGACTTTGCAAAATAAATAATTAAAAGCCTATCACTCTATGCTGTGAAATAGTTAAAGAAAATTAACATTAAACAAATAACTAACATTAAACTAATAATAATTTACTTTTTTTTACTTTCCACCACTTTTGCATTATGGATCACTTGTGAAATTGACGTTGCGGAAAGCCACTTTTCGGTCGGTTTTGACATAAGCTTCCGACAGCTACCGCCTTTAATTCACGTCATTAAAGTGGCAAAATAATGATTAAATAAAATCATTATGGACATGCATTTACACGAAGGCAAAATAATGGCGCTGGCTCTGTCATTTATTTTATGACGAATATTATGACAAACTTTTAATTCATTCACACGATAATGTCATTTATGACATGAAAATGGAAGAATTTATGGCAATTTGTCACTCGTGTAAATCCGGCATTAGTTCCCGACCTGGACAAATATTCTAGTTTTTAACGAGGCTCTTAAAATTTTAACATTTATGCTAGCAAGGGAAACTATCTATTTTCTCTAGGGCCTTGCCCGTAAGGAGAACAACAAAACAAAAAAAAAGTTGTCTCAACTAGGATTTGATCCTGCGATCTTTTGATTACCAATCCATCACTCTAGCTACTGAGCTTTTTCGCAATACAGTTATGTTATGTTGAAAGTGAAAAAGTATATAACTACATTAATTTTTCTTACAATAGTATGATGGGCATAAAATATTTTTTTTTATATATATAGGGTATTTGTGATGGGATAAAAAGACTCATCCAAAAAAGTTTTTTCATGTTCATATCATCCAGTTTATTCTCTAAGAAATTGATTATTATCATTGAACCGAATATAAGACTATTAATGTTTACCATTGACGATTTTGATAAAGTAGGATGATGTACGGACCGATGCTATGATTTGGCGCACCAAACAGTAACTTTCTCAAGATTGATTTGGGGATGGTATATATGTACCTTATCTTGGCGATGTTGACAAGAACGAACATGTTTATTCAAGAGGACAACAGTGTTCACAAGACTTTTTTCAAAACCTCTTTTTCTCAACTAACATCGGACATTTTGTGACTACAACAGCAGATGAAGTTTAAATCCCTATTGAAGGTTGTTGAGGCAATTAAGACGGAAGATTTCCCCAGATGATATCACCGATTCTCTACTATCAAAAATGTCCGAAAACTCCGTCCAGGCCAACAATGCCTCAGACTAATAGCTAATTGTTGCTCAGTTATACTGCCACGGTTATCCCGACCGAATTCATAAAAAGCAAATACTTTGGTAAAAAACTCAACGTCAGACAACACAATGGCAAGCATAGCAATTAAACAAGTGGTATACAAAGTGCCAGCATTATTATAGGTTCACCGAACTCCTAAAACATTATCTTCAACAAAATAAATTCAAATCTCTAAACATGTTAGAAATGCACAAATAATTTTGATAATTTTTATCAGTTTTTGTTAATGAATGAATGTGTAACATTTTGTCTACTGATAGGGTCTACATGTGTCACACAGTAGTCAGATTCAACAATCGGTCTGAACAAAACTGTAATTATTGTAAACAATTAGAAAGTTTGTGAATTTGAAAAAATAGAAAAAATAATATTCTTCTGTTTAAGTGGCACGAATGAATTAAGTTCAAATAAAGAAATTTAAGTGCGCAGTTTGACACATGGTTTACAATTTTCGTAAATGACTTGACTTTTTGTTTCGTTTGCTCTTAGTCTATATGTATTTATTTAATTACTTATACCTTTATGCATATTTTATAAAATTCAGAACTACTTTATTCTGAGCCAAGTATTTCTTATGATACTCGTATGTATGTTTAACACAATATTTTTTGATAAAAAAGCACACGGATATTGATTTTCTTCTTCTTTAAAGTCCTAATGATAGGTTTCCACTTGTCTTTGAATTGGCACACTTTGACAGATCATGATTCGGTCTTTGAACGACAAAGCTGCCAGTTCATTTCTACTTGTGTCTTTATTTAACACAAAATCGTTGGTCTGTTCAAAGACAAAGACAGTTCATTGACAACTATTTCCATTTGCTTAGTCTTTTAAGACGGTTTTCACATTGGACTGAAAAACTAGATTTTGTTTGACGTTTCAGTATTTACATCTGCCTTTACTGAAGAAGTGGGAGCGAGATGTGAATGCTGAAACGTCAAAAAAATCCAGTTTTTCAATCCAATGTGAACACCTTCTAAGAACTGACGCTCATTGTCAATGAGAAAATTTTCACAGATGTCAGTTATATTCAATGAAATGTGTGTATAGAAGTGCGAAGAATTATAATTTTTGTTTTTTTTTTTAATAGAATTTTCGATTTAAATCCCAAATATTATCGAATTTTGATTTTCTGAATTTTTATATTTCTGTTGTTTTCAGGAATATTATCATCCTCTAAAATGGATGAAATATATCTTATGTGTTGTGGTCACTCACTTTAGAGTCATATTTTTTTCTTCACTTTTGATATCAAAATTGACCGAATTTTCAAAAAATCACATTCAATTTGCATTGGATCAGCTGTCAAATTAGTTTCCTTCTTTGACAAAGAATTAAAACGGAATTTTCTTTGTCGGTTACAGACACTTGTCTTTTTAATTTGATGCCTTGCATTGACAAACAGTGTTATCAATTTTGAAATATTTCCACTTGTCATTTTGTAAAACGACGCTTAAATGCGTCTTTCGTCAGTTGGTAAATGACAAGTGGAAACCTTTGCATTAGATGTTTTTTTTAATTTTGCCCAATTAGATTAACATATTCGACCACTGTGTGTCGTGTAGATGAATCAACACTTAAAACACTACCCTCTGGACTATTTAAATCGGTAAGTGTTTCAAAAAAATTAAATAAAAAATTCTATTCTTATTTTTAATGTTGATAATAAACCGTATATGTCTGGTTTTTTGCTCATAGAAACGCGTTTTATTTTTAGAAAAAAAAATTGCTGCTTTCATTCCAAGTAAAACAAATTATATACAACCAAAAGTTGTTGACCTATTAACATTGCCGGTAAAAAAATATGATTGCTGGTGCAAACAAAAAGAAAAAAAAATTGCTGAGGTGAAATCAGTGCACTTGAACTTTGAGTCTTTAAATTACTTTGGATAAGAATCATCCTACTATATTTATTATAAATTCAGCAATCACATATAGCATTTGCAACTACAAAGTCACATAACCAGTTTTGACTCATTTATTTTTCTTCGAAAATACATACATAGTTGTTTTTCTGGAGTTTAAGTATGTGTTATTTTCTAAAAAGTGTTAATAGTCTAGAATTTAGATCACTGCATCACTCTTAACATTATAATAAATACATATTAGCTGTTTTCTCGGCGCGGCTTACAAAATGCAACAATTATTTGGTATAATTCCGTATATTGTTATTGTATTTAAAATGATAATTTTTGTTAAGAGAAAATAAAAATAAAAATGCAATAAAAGGCAAAGTCTGCTGGTTCTCATAACCTTTAACGTTTAAATAATTCACGAAAGTTTCATACAACTATTCACCAGTTATAGCCCAGGAAAATTAGACTTTTACTTCGAAAAAAATTCCGACAAAGCTGAATTTTGGTAGAGAGCTTTGTTTTCTTAAGCATTTCCTGAAAAGTTCCGTAAATTTGGGCCGGGGCTTAATTTTTTAGGGGGGGTTAGAGGGGGTACATTTTGTTTTTTTCTTAATTTCTCTATAGATTTTTTTGGAAAAATGTGAAGGTAAAAATTGTAGCTTATGTCATTCTACACAAAAAAGATTAGCATACTTTTTTCATAAAAGCAAAAGATTCTGAGAAAATTATGCAAAAACTTCACGGTGGAGTAATTTTTGTCAAAAAATTTATAAAAAATTCATTAATCGATGGGCTAAAATTTTTGTACGATTTGAGATTGGCCACCACTCCTCTTAATAAAACCCAAGATTTCGGGATGGCCGGGGTAAAGGGAACACCACCATATTGAAAAAGAAAGTGATTTCTTTTTTGTTCAGCAACTCGATGAAATTTCCTTTTACAACAAAATCATGAAGGAATAACATTTAGACAATAAAATTATCTAAAAAATGAGCTATTAACGAACTCTGTAGGTTTATTAATCTTGAAGTTATAGCGTATCAAAGTAACACTTTTTATTTTGTACTGTTAATGGAAAAATAACGGTTTTTTGTTAATATCTCAGCAGATATAATTTTTTTTCAAAAAACTAATGAGTTAATATTGATGCTTATACAATTTTGGTCAAAAAAGATTATAACACTTTTTTTCATAGGAGCAATAGATTTTGAGAAAAACGTTCGCTCATTTCCCATTTTACCAAGGCAAAATGAAGAAAAAAAAATAAATTACAATGAAAAGCTCTTATTATAACGTTTGTGCACGTTTTTCTCAAAATCTATCTATGGTCTGAAAATGCAGTACAACCTAGAACCAATGCAAAGAGCAGTTATTTTGGCAGCTTTTAACATAGTTAGGCGTTTTATGCAATAATATGCATACACTAGTCACGGAAATTAAAGGAACACTTTTTTTTTTAAATATTTTTTAGTGTTTTTTGAAAAGCTGTATCTTTGCGCTGAGTGGTGGTATTTTGTTGAAACAAAAAGCATTATACAGCTTTATGTTTTTTTGTCTCAATATTTGTTTGCAAATCATTTTTTTACAGTACCATTATTGCGTTTTTGTAAGAACTGACACCAAATATTTTTTTTTTGAAGGTCTACATTTCAAAGATAATATTTTTTGAGTTAATCAAATGAAAATGAAAACCTGTTAATTCATCTTCAATTAATTTTTTTTGCATGGTTTATCTGACTTTTAATGAAAAAAATACACTTGGCTTTGATTACCAATATCTTAGTAACAAAATAACGTCACAAATTCAAGGACATTTTTGGAAATTTGAGTAAGCTTTTAACATGATTTTCTTAAGATTTTGTTGAAATTATTTTGTTTACTCTTCACCGTTAGTTTAAAAAAAGTACTAAAAAAAGATCTCACCAAAAAAAAGCAGGCATAAAAGCAATTAGGGGTTAGAGAAATCTCTTGTATTTCTCTTGATGAAACCAACCATAGATTTAGCTTTGGAAAAAATGTAATCAACGTGATCAGAAAATGTACACGTTTGGTCGAAAAATAAGTATACTATGGTCAACAAAATCAAATGCTTTACTAAAAATCATAATTAAACTGTATCAATTTGAAATCAATTTTTTAAAGTATTAATGAATTAGTAAAGTGCATACCTAACCTAACCTATTGCCCAGTGGTCAAAATTCTTCCTTTCTCTTTTAATGTCTTAACGGCAAACAGAAAACGTATAAATATAAAAACGTGTTAATATATATAAAACGATAAAATTTTGGGAAGATTTCGACTATATATTTTTTTATTTTTTCATAACGTATACTTCCAGTTATATTTTAAAATTTTGTCTAGCTATGGATTGCCATCAAACTCTAAAAAGTTATCAATAAACTTTGTTCACTATTGTCCAACAGTTGTCTAACTTAGACAACGGAATACTTGCTCGTGATATTTAATTTAATTAATTAAATATTAATTAAATTAATTTAATTAAATGAAGCATATCTATTCCCAATTATTAGATGTGTTAAACGAATCTGTTCCGAACAGAAAATTCCAAAAAAGAGCAGAAAATTACTGGATTCTAAGTTCTATGGGTAAAAACCTTGCCGAAACTGTCACTTTCTGTTCCATTGCATTTTTTAACAATATTTCCTATTTTTGAGGTGGAGCAAATGAGTGAGAAATGTCAAAGTACCAGTTGTTTCTTTTGTTTAGGATAATAAAGAGCTAAAAGTTATCACAGAAGTACTTTTCTTACATTTTTGGACTTCACATGAAGAAGAAGACTTAAAAGAATACAAATGGTGTGAAGTAAATTTTTAACCCAAACAACAAATAACAATCAAAACATTTTTAAATTTGAAACTGCACAGCTAATAGGCAAAGGTCAATTCCGTCAACACAAAGCTGCACTTTTCCGTTCTTTCTTGTTTTGACAGTTTTCACACACTTGTGCTATTATGGGGTCAATTCTCGATCTGTGAAGCTGTGAAGAGATAAAAAAATATCATTTGTGTTTTCACCGTTAATTTTTGCAGTCTATCACTTCACAAACACACCTTATGCGATTCTCTATAAAAGTTTGTACTAAAAAGTACTGACAATTTTGAATTTTCTTTTTTAGTTTCATTCAATTGTAGGTCTGTTCGTGTACTTCCCATAGCTACGAATTTCTACCTTTTTTTTTTAATATGAGCTTTGACAGAACTTTGGGCTAAATTCGTAGAAATTTGTAGTTTTGGGAGGTACGCGAATAGACAATGTGTTTTGAGAAACGTCCAAGATGAGTTGGTTTTAGATAAACTTTGATTTAAAATGTGGTTAATTTCATAAAAGTGCCGTGTTCTATTCAAGATTATGTAATTTGTTTGTCATTTGAATTGTTCCCTTCGGGAATTTTATTTGTCAATTGAATTTTTATTTTTCACAGTATCATTTAGAAGTACATATTATGATATTTCAATTCAATTTTTCATACAACATATATGTATGTAGGTCTCATCCTTTACGTTTTGCACAAAAAAGCACCGGCCGTCAAAATTTGAAGATTGAAAATAAATAATGATTTCCAAACTACACAAAAGTACGGGAACGAAAATTCATATAAATTCACACAATTTTACGGTATCTATGTTAGCTTTCATTCTTTTACTTTCGTGCTATCATTTAGCTGAGCTTTGAATTTCAGTTCAAGCAAAATCCTTAGATAGAAAATCACAGATAGGCGAAATATTTAACTGTCTCGCTAGAGTATACTTTTGTAGTCGCACTATTTTAAATCGCAAGTGTGAGCACAATCATCTTATTGCCTATGTTTCATTTTAACATTCGACAATCGCGTCGCCCGAAAAATTGAACAAATTTTCGACTTTTAATCATCGCGATTTCTCGGTAGCATGTGCGTTCATTCTTATTTAAATTCATGTGTTTTATTTAAGGAGACAGAACAGTCGCGCGATTGAAATCGCAAGTGCGGTCCTAACCTTAGCCACGGTCATACAAATTCGATATTTTAGGCAGAACTAAAAACCTCCTAAGTATCGAGTTAAAAAAAAAAAAATCGTTTAGCAATTTTTGAGAAAAATAAGATTATGTAAAATTGCAAAAAAAAATTGATTGGCAGGCACCGTAATGTTTGTTCTAAAAAAATGAAAAAAACGTGTGGGCATAATTACCAAACAACCGCTATGTACCAAGTTTGAAGAAAATCGATCGGGCCATTTAGGCTGAAGCCGAACAGACAGACATACAGAATTGTGCCACCCACTTTTTTTGTGTTCTCTATCATCGTAATGTCATGTTTGATTGTTATCTCAAATTTTTTTTGCACGAATCAAAAACTTGCCTTATAGTACCTACAAACATATATAGCAGGTAAAAAAAACATTAGATATTGCATTGTAATAAATGTAATTATGACAAACTTGCCATAAAAATACTGTCCAGAAGTGACATTTAAATGTGATAGGCAAATTTTAACGAGCGAATATATAACGTACTTATATGGTGTCATATACACATGTTCTTTCATTCCATATTTATATGTTAGGTACAAGTGGACCATTTTTATATGGCAAGTTTGCCATGTGTGATAGTTAAGATTCACCACCTTTACCTTTACTAAAAAAAATTATTTTTCGTTAGGTACTTTATGACCCATTGCTTAATAAGGTATAAGTATCTACATATGTTAGTGTATGAAACAATTATCAACCGCAGGTTTATTTTATTTTACGACATAATCGGTCTCATTCTCTAGAGATTTAAACAGTAATTTTACTGCCATTGTACGAATTACAACGACTATAACAACAATACACACATATAGCTTTCGTGTAAAATGGGCAGTAATTAATCTGTTGTTATATGTGAATAAAACTCGTATCAATCATTTACTTTAGTTGAAATTGTAATTTATAATAGAAATAATTGATGTTGTAGGTATCTACCTATTGTCTATGTCAATAGGAGTTTAATAAGTTAGACTTATTTTAAATGTCTCATTCTCATTATATTAAATGTTTGTATTTGGTGTGAACTGATTTTTGAAACTAAGTTTTAATGTTGTCCGAAGTAAGTTTAAAATTAATGTAGAGTGTTGTATTAGTGAAGCGCTATGACGGACGTCTGAGGTTCGAATCTGCATCACCTTAAAACAAAAGTTACAATTTTATGCCAGATTTACACGAGTGATAAATTGCCATGTCATTAAAGTGGCAAAATTAAGGCAAAATAATGGCATTCTGGTTCTCCGTCACTAAACTGGCAAGAATTAAGCAAGTTTATTCTTAATTGCACACTGTCATTACTTGCAAAATGGTGTCACTGTGCATATACATGGCTCCATTTTATTGACAATATATATATTTCGAATATGATGTATGAATTTATGAAAATTTTTCACTGCTGTAAATGCGGCATTAAACTGTATTCTAATTTCTAATCAAGTAGGTATTTCGGTGAAGTATTGCCATCAATTTTTTTTATTTGTGATCTTTTTGTGGAGAAAAATTGAAAAATTATTTTTTTTACAAAGCGAATAATGCCATAGAAAGTTATCAACCGTAAGCAAATTTGAAAAAATATCAAATTTGAATGGGCACAAGAAGTCAATAATATATTTTTTAAAGAGGCCTTTGAGATTTTTACATTAATAATAAAAAGAGGCTAGCTGGCAGTGGGAAGACATTAACTTTTAGACTTTAGGCCGAGGGGTTCGATTTTTGCTTTTAGTAAGAAAGGGACTAGGAGGAAATCAAAAATGAGGGGAAAGTCAATGTTTTACAACAACAACAAAAAGATCCTAATTGAAAAAATCAGGCAATGTACATCAGCTGATATCAGCTGTTTTTTCATAAGAGTTTACAATTAATTATTTAAATATTGTTATTTGTTAATATTTGATATTAAGATTTTTCTAAACTGTTTATGGTAATCAGCTTGAATTATGCCAGTAAATAAATAATAAATAACACATCCAGGGGCTTGAAGCACAAAGCTGCAAACCAAGAAACATTTGTAGGATAGTGTTAGTCTTACAAGTCTAGATTATGTCTGTAAGACAAACAAAATTGTATAGTTGTAGAAAACTAAAATTTTCCAAAATTTGTAGGCATTCTATTATGCTTAAAATGACTGGCGTAGTTATTCGTCGGCCACCGCATAGAGTACCTATTTTATCTAGAGAACCGACTTCAGGGCTTTTTCTCTTTCACACTACAAACTCCACTGTAAGTATTTCCTCCACATGGCTGAGCATGTGTTAGCTGCCCAATGCATTTTAAATGGAACCTCACCAATACAATGATAACTTAATGGATTTTGGCTCATTAGACTGAAAACAACAAAAAATTGGATCGAAAAATTGAAAACGTCACATTTAGAGCGGGTGTTTTAGGCAAGAGGGGTACGGGTCGCGACTCTAGATAATATAGGTACTCTATGGGCCACCGACTGACAAGATCCAATGTACAAAAATTCCGTTATACGCAAATCGCCTTCAAATCGACGGAATGGAAAGCTCATAGCCTCGGTTCAAATTGTCCAATTTTTAAATATTAAGTTATTTTTTAAAAAAAAGGTTAAATACGTAAAGGCCTACACTTCTATACCTATACCATTTTTTTGAGGACTTATAAGAAATTTCATACTAAATGCAAGACTGATTAAATGATTGATTGAATCAATTTGATTTTAGTTTTTTTAAAATGGAATTTGAATTTAAAATTTCACAATTTAGAAAAATTGAATTCTAGTGAGTTATTGCCCTGATCCTCTCCTACAAATTTCTCAGTACTCTTCTGTCTTCAATAAATTTTCCACTTGCAAATAAATTTTAATTAATAGAAAAAGAATCAAAATCGTGGACAAATAATGCCAATTTTATTAGCTTTAAAAAACTACTATTTTCCTTCTAATGCTCGGATCTTAAAACATTTAAATATATATTCAAAATAATAAGCTACATTTGGGTTTAATTTCATACAAGAAAAGTAATTGATTCCTATATTATAGTTCATAAATATTTAAGAGAATACACATGTGTTTCTGATGCGGCTAATTAACCAATGAAAAGAAAGAAAAAGTAATGAATGAAAAATAAAAATGTAAATTACTTCCATTTCAATTTAGTTTCATTTACTCACAAAGTAGGCAATTGTATTCTTCTTTAAATTCTTGTTTAAATTAAAGTCATGGTAAAGGTAATTATTGGTGTCGAATTCAAATTCGACATTCGCTTTCGTCATAAAAAAATGTTAAAACTCGAGATTATATACTATCAACCAAATTTGCAATCTTCCTTGAACTAACTTTCTTCCTCGAAATTCAGTTCAAATCTTTTCGATATCTCTTTTTAGTCTCAAACAAAAGCTAAGTTAGTTTTTTTTAAAAATGTTTTAAAATGTATTTAATTTTGTAGTGGAAAACTAGTACTTTCAAGAATCATTGCAAATTTTGTTTTGAAAAATAACCTTCCTTGGCTACATAACCTCAAAAATAGCAACAAAAAAACGTTTGTTGGTCATTTCCTTACGGTAGTATCAGAGCTGCGAGCAGAAAACGGATGGCGGATTTGAATTCAGCGCCCAAATAGGTACGTATGTATATGCTTAGGAATACTCTTGTCTTTTCGCGTTTAAAAGTTAATTAATATTTGTAAACCTCGACTATTTCACAAAAAGTGACATGAAGTTTTTGAAGCTTTGTGTTACAGAAACAGAATTTCCTACTTGTAATATTTGCCTATTACACAAGACCCAGCTGACTTGTTGCTTTGTGTTAGAGAAATTTGATACACCTGTTAGGATTCAAATGATTGTGTATTACAAGTGCTTGTAGCTTAGTTACAGGTTCGCGTAGGTAGGTTCGTAGGTTCCCGAACGGACTCATTTAATTTTTGCATTAACAGAAAGGTATTTTTTACTCATAGGCCGGTCTTGCCACCACATGAGGGCAAAACGGTTTTTGTAGATGTTGTTTTAAGTGTTTCAATTTTTTTTTTAATTTAATTTTTTTTATTTTACTCCAAAAATTTTAATGAAATACCAGACTGGTTGGTATTCATGTAACGATGTGAAATATTAAGAAATTCGGTTATTGTGATTTAAATGATTTTCACCCTCAACTCAAGAAATCAAGAATTTATTGAAAATGTCATGATTTTTATTTTACTTTTCAAAAGCTCTGAAAATGTTCTTTAATTTGAATACAGTTTTACTCACTGCTAATTTGTATATTTGAATTAAAAATAAGTATATGATTGTGAAAAGCCTAGAGCGGAAATTGAAATAAATCTGCATCGTGGTACCAAGTTCAAAAATATGGATGGTTGTTTTCTGAGTTTTGGTGGGGTAAGGTTTAAAAACGGTGACTTTACCAATTTTGCGTTCTATTTTTTTATTAAAACTATTTCTTAGCCTTATTGAAGCTTAATGTATTTAATGTAGTTATCTTTAGATATATATCAATCAGATCATCAGAGTATTAAAGACTCTGAGTAAATGGGAGAGCTTCATTAGTTATAAGTGCACCCATTTGCCCTCATACCCATATTTTTGGTCATATGTAATAATGTAGTTTTAGTAGCAATATTTAAAAGTTTCAATAAAAATTGCTAATAATTCGAGGATCAACTTATAAAAAAAAATTGTGCTGTGGTAAAAATAAATTGTTAATAGGTATAGTTTAAACGATTTGCATATATTTGCACATATTTAAAATACATGAAATTTTTAATCAAATGATTCATTCAATAAAGTAGTGTAGCTTTTAAAAAAATAAAAGAAAAGAGACAAAAAGAAATAGAGTCTCCATTTAAAATACTACTTAGGTACAATCAACCTTCAACACCAACGCTACTAATTGTCATTATTGTTTGCACATTGATTACAAAAAAAAACACAGTGCGCTTATAGAATATAAAATAGGTAGTTGCGATTATAAAATAAATTCAATTAAATGCGAAAACAAAACAAATTGAGAAACAAAAATAAAAATGCAAAAACAGCTCAATGTAACAAACCTATTTGTTCGAATCCACCACAATTGTTGAAAAAAATTAAACAAGAAATCCATATTTTAAACACATCGATCTCGATCCGCAGCAAAGTACATTGTGTTGAGTATGATGATACAAATATAGAATAGTATTGATTGTTAGGTACTAAAGATTAAGCAAATTGAAGGCGTACCATCCTTGCCTCCCATCCCATCCCCGATGTGACTAACTATGTTCGTCGATGTGTGGTGGTGGCGATGGTGACGGCTGCCAAGAACAAAGCAACAGCCAGCATGCCGGATAAAGTCGATGACGAGGATGAAGCGTTAGATTTTTGATGAGCGGTCGAGACTTCGTTTCGGCAAATAGTCTCATTTTTGATAAAACGGAACATAGACTCGACTATGTTGGCTGGTGTTATTTCTGCGCATTTTTCAAGTTCCTTGGTGACACATTCACTCAAATTTTGGATGTCGTCGCATTGTTTTGGTCCGATAATGAACTTGGGTAGGGTTTCCATGTTTTCTACATTATCTTTGGGAACGTACTCACCAAAGGTGCTGTTCATGCAGCGTTGGATTTGTTCTTTTTTAGACTCAAGGCATTCTGGTCCTCGTTCGGCGATGAACAGGGCAATTTGGTCACCACCCTTGTGACACACAAAATTTAAGAGTGATTCGAAAATATGCATAAGAACATCGGTATTATTCCTTTCGTCCTGCTCTAGGCAAGGCTCAAATTTTTGAACCAAATTTCGGAGGCACCCCAGAGCATCGGGACGTTTCTGGCAGTATTTGTTGAAGACCACGTCCAGGTCGCCAGTTGGACGAGCACTTTCGATTTCCATCTGAATCGCTGACATATTGACAATTCCTGTGACGCATTCGATAGCAGTGGCGATGCCTTGTTCTAGACTGGCAAAGGCCTGGTCTCCCGTATCGTTACCAGCAATTTTCCGACACTTGTCCTTAAAGAGATTCTTTGCTTTGTCTGTTAGATTTCCATTAGTTAGTTCAGGGGGAATTTGGTTTTTGAGTTCATCGAGATTAACAGCACTCGAGTCTATGTCTACGGCATTAACTGCGGCCACAACGATTCCCAGAGAAATAACTAAAATTGGTAGTAGCAACGATACTGAAGAGGTATATTCAGGTTTTAGAGCCATTTTAACGTTTTTGCTAAGTAATCAACTGTTTTTGGTTCGTATGGAACAAAAGAAACAAAGGAGTCTGTTTATTAAAAATTAATTTCTTTGTATTATTCGAAATGAGATTGCAAAACCAGAGATAACACTAAAAATAATCAAAGGGAACACAATCGCACTACAAAATTGATGGACTCAACGGAGAAGACGACAACGGTGCGAATGCAAAAAAATTAAAGCTCAGTACTTGTACACTAGGCAAGAGTTCAACTGGGTATGACTTTGTAGTTTAAAGCCTCACTTGGTCAACCAGCACAATTACACAAAATACAATTAGAAAGGAAAACACTTGGTGAAGGAAACCACGAAATTAAATACACGCAACAGCGAACTTCGGACTTTGCCTTTTGCAATTCGATTTCCGTCGAACTGACAGACGTCAATTTTATATGTTTTTGTACTAAGAAAAGTGTTCAGCGGCATAGTACTAAATGAGTCCATTCAATGATCATTAAGCAAATTAAGGGCCTGGTCAAACAACAAACGGTCAGGCGGGAATGGAAGAACACGGTGCGCGGTCAAACTAAACAAGCGCTCGAAATATTCGGCGACGGCAGTTTATATTTTGTTGAATTTGGTGTATCTGTCATATTTTGTATTGTTGTGAATGAATCGCTATGATTTCACCTTGAGAAGGAGACCTTGTAAGAGAGAGACTTATAATCAAAGACTGCACTCAACGGAACTGCACTTCAGCGGCACTGTGCTATACAGTGCAGCACTCTACGGCACTAATTTGAAAACATAAGCCAAGATTAAGATTATAGTAAAGATGAACATGTTCATCTTGATTAAGGCATCTTCGCCTGTATTTATGTGCACGTGTTCATGTTGTGTATGTGTGCATATTTTTGGGCTAAAAAATAAAAAGAAGTGAAGTGTAAAAGACAGAAAAAACATAAGAAATATGAAAAGTGTAAATATACAAACGGACAAATTGAAACATTTTCAGCCGTATTTATTTAGAGAACTTAAAGGCTTCGTAACTTTAAAATGCCTCTAAATTGCTCTGAAGTGCGAAATCGGTATCTATAATCAATTTTCACTTTTAAGCAACGTTACTTAAATGTATCTTAACTTAAACACCATTCAACGCGTTTAAAGATTATTTAAAGCCATCTTAAACATGTTTTGACATTCGAGACCAATTGTTTTTTTTTTGTTTTCATTACAGAAATATAGGAATACCTATGTATGTGTTTGTGTAGATTTTTCATATTTTTGTTGTGGGTACCTAATGAAAGTTTTAAGATTTGTGGTTTCCTTTTATAAATTGAATTGTAAAATAAATTGTTTTGATTTATTAACATATTTTTCTATCAAAAGCCTAAGATGTGAATTAAAAAATTAAATAATAGAGTTTCTGATCACAAACATAAAAGCATTAAGACCAAAATGGAGTCATGTTTCATTTCGTTTGCATTTAGTATGCCAGTTGCTTCTCTTTCTCTCTTCTAAATACATGTGCTCATCTTTTGGTTGCATTTGTTTCAAGCTGTCAAAAAACAGCTGAAATGAACATGTATAAGTGAGTTTTCTCACGTTACGATACATTTCAATCGTTTAGTTAAGTAGCAATGGAAAATTGATTATAGATGAGAATTTAAGCAACGTTATTTAAAGGCAACTAAAATATTTAAGCAAACTTAGCTAAATGACTTCTTAGATCTAAGAGGCATTTTAAAAAAATCTAATAAATTCAGCTGTTTATGTTTATTTCACTTTTTATAAACTAAAATTATCTCCCTGTTTCATACTTTCCATTATTAAGACATTTTGAGGACGCATGAAGAAATAAAATATTAAATGCGTAAAGAAAATGATGACATCAGAATTGAGAATAGAATATATAGAACAGCTGTATTAAATCAGTCAGTGGTGTAGCTAATGGAAAAGGGTACAAAAGAGCCACATTCAGATTCGAAAAGCATTTTTTTCTTCTTTGTTGGAATCCACAAATTGATCTGGCAAGAATCAAGTGGATTTCTGGAGCAGTAGAAAACTCTGAACGATTTTGATTTTCGCAGGGTTTTTTGTATCCATCGACGTCACATCCATCCTTCAATAAAATTTTATAATTGATAACAGAAACTTTAAAGAAAACTTTAAGAAATCGGAATTTGTAGAGGTTTTCATTTCATAGTGGAATTTGACAGTTAATGGCTTGACGGATAAGGACAAGCTATATTTTGTCGGAAAATGTTCATTTTAAAGCAAATGTCAACAAATTGCTCTGAAATCGCTTTGTTGCAGAGAAGTTAAAAATTAAAAAAATTCGTAGTCTTAAAAGGTTTTTTAATCCGTTGATATCGTAGCCATCAGTCAATTTAATTCGCAGTTGATAGCTTGAAAAATGGAGAACAAACTAGATTTTTACGAAAAAAGTTTATTTTAGTCCAAATTCAACCAACTGAAATAACAAAAAAATGAAAATTTCCCACTTTTTAGACATTATATTTGTCCCCAAAAAGCGCAGGTAATCATTTTTTCTTGCTCCGAAATTGCTTTGGAAGAATCTGATTTATATATAAAATTTTCAGATTTGTGAATTGAAGGAAATCTTATAATTTTTTAAATTTCCAGCTCTCATTTGACTTTTGTTTTATCTCTACACCTTCAGAATTTGTCTTCATAAAAAAATGTAGAGATAAAATTAGTCTTTGCTCGATCTGCACACAATAGGCTTAAAGGCGTGTGTGTTCAGAATAGATTTGTAAATCCAAATCCAAAAGCAAAGTTTGATTTGCTTTCATATTGGAATTCAACACTTTTTTAAAAACTTAATTAAATTGTTTAGTTGTTATTGTTCTTCAAAATAAAATAAAAAAACAAAAGAAACACTCAATTCATTTGTCAAAAGTTACACCATGTCTGATACCCAACACGCAGGTTTGATATCCAACACGGGTGACACTCAGGCTTGCTAGTTTGTACCCCACTTCTCAGTAAAATGAACAGTCCTTATATTTGACAACCGAATTAACGAAGACAGACAAGACAGCCATTTTTACCAGTGAAAATTGAAACTACCAGTTTAATTCTTTAAAGTAATAATTTCTATAATCTAAACTTATAAAATTACTGTTTAATTCCGTGAAACAATAAAGAACATTCCCATCTTGTGGTTTGGAAATGGATAACAATGCCCTTGAAGAGACCCTTGATGAACTAAACAGCAAACATCGCAAGGAAAAGAAAGAACTCCAGTCGCAAATTCAATCGTTGAAAAAAAGTGCCGCAAAGGGCGACAAAAAAAAGCGTAAGGAAATCCTAGAAGAGATTTCTCGTCTAGAAGTTGACTTGGAAAAACGACAAGCCAACCAATTAAATGAATTTCAAAACGAACGAAACACCCAGCCTACCCAACAGGCTTCCGCTGCAGCAAGTGACGAAATTGCAGTACAGGCAGTCACAAATGACTTCCTCTCTTTAGCCACTAATGATTTAGATAACCAACCAAGACTTAGCAAAGCCCAGAAAAGACGCAACAAGAAAGCCTCCGAAGAAAAGCAAAGAGAAGCCGAGATTCTTGCGAGTGAGGAAGAGAATAAAAATGGACCCCGAATGCTGGAACATTGTGCAATTGCTGAAATTCTAAAGAAGCGCCAACTAAAGCTCCATTCGATTGCTTCCGATGGAGATTGTCTTTATAAAGCAGTTGCACATCAACTGCAACTTACCGGACGCAGTGCATTTACAGTTGCTGAGCTACGTCACCAAACTGCCAATTACATCCTTGATAACAAGGACCATCTGATTTTTTACATGACCAATTCAAATACAGGGGAAATTTTGACTGATGACGATTTTCAAAAGTATTGTCAAAACATCCGAAACACTGCCGCCTGGGGCGGACAGGTCGAGATTAAGGCTTTATCTAGTGCTCTTCGGGTTCCCATCGAAGTTCTCCAAGCTACTGGGCCTTCAACTATTCAAGGTTCTGAATATGGAGGTCCAAACTTGGTGGTAACGTACCACCGACACATGTACAGTCTGGGCGAACATTATAACTCCACCAGACCTATGACAGACAACGATATCGATGAAAACAACGGTGAATTTGAAAGAGAGGAATGCAAAATTGATGCTTAATTTTGTCAGCTGTTCAAATAATTGTTAAGGGGTTTTAAACTTCAAACTTAAATTTATATAAGTTAACTCATAAATTAAAGAAAAAAAAAATGTATCAAAACTTTGTTTTATTTAAAATCGGGAAAAATGCTTATATCTTTGTTCGTTTTAAAATCATATGCTAATCATTGGCTAAGGCTTATCAGATAATTTTTTATTGAAATCAGAATTACAGAAGTTGACAAAAACATTTGTGAAAAGAAAAGGTTAGGTATAGGTTAGAAGGGGTGATGAGCCTTAAGCTGCATGATTTCACTCGGATTACAAAATATCCGTTTTGCTCCATAGGATGTAGATAAGGTAGGTTGAGGAAGGGTAGAAAAAGGATTTAGTAGAAGTTAAAAGCAAACTTTGCGTCCCTGAACCATCCTGAATTCTGAAATACAAGATATTGTTTAAAAAACACTAAAATTCATATTTAAATATTTTTTTATTAAAATTAAAATAAATTATAAAATTGTCATTTATAAATATCAGAGGCATCCACAACTTTTCGCAACACTGTTTGGATATTTACTCAAATTAACACTATCCTCGTTGAGATAATGTAAAATTGATATCGATCCTAGAACTGTAGGAACACAACAAGGCTTTGGTAGATTTGGTTGCTTGAGATGCATTAACGTCTGTACTATTGCATGATTTGTGGCGTTCATTTTTGAACCCAACGGAAAATTACAGTCACCGCCACAAAAGTATGCTTCGAATTTTTTTGGTGCAATAACCCAGTCCTGCATTTGCAGATCCTTAAAATCGATAGAGAAGTTCATGCGTTCACAGTTTTTTGGTATTTTGTAACTTTCTCCTTCAGTGTAATCAGAAAAATCCGATGGAAAGATCTTCCTTCCAATGTCTCGCTTCACACGTAGATGTTGGATTTTATTCAAAAGTTCTGGCCCATTAAAGTACCCAATGATAAAAGGTTGATTTTCTTCGCTTCCAGATTCATCGACCAATCCAATGTCCTTTGGTGTAAGATTTTCTTCATTTTTAGCTTGGGCTTCGTTGCTTACCCCCGTTAGACGGGTGGAAATAACTAACTCATGTCCACTTGGAGTGAATCCTCGCAATAGCCATTTTGATACAGTTCTTGTCACATTGGCCTCTAACCAACCACTGTAGCTGGTAGTTGTGGTAAAACTCTTAAGTAGTTTTAAATCGATCTTTTGCAATTTTCTATGAAACACTTTTTGGAAAATCGAAACCGTTACATTTCTTTCATATTCAAATTTACGGCCTAACTTCGAGTGTTGAAAAATTCTTAATTCTGCACGCACGAGTTGTAAGTCTTCGGGAACATTGTTAGTGTTAAAGGTAGTTATCATCTGCGATGATCTACTTGACTTCCGGTTTAGTTTTGATTCTGTTAAAAAAAATTATAAAGTATTAAGATCTGTTGAATTAATTACTTTAAATATTTTTACTTTTGCTGGAGAATGTTATTATGTTATTACAATTTTCAATTACAGAACGGTCTTCTTTATTAACGAATGTACTTCTGGCAACACGGTTATGGTGAAAAGAAGCAGGATGATCTTCTTCTTCTCTTATGGAATCATAGAGTTCGAGTAGAAACTTGGATGCAGATTTCCTAAATATGTAAAAAAAAAATAATCAAATAAAAATATCTTTTTGCAGAACTGAAAAACTATCTTTATAAATAAATCTATGGTGATTGGGAGAACTATGATAACTTTAAAAATGAATTGCGTCTTCACGTGCAAATTACATTTGTACTTGAGTCTAAACGATTCGATCGCGATTTGCTTGCAGTTATCATGTTTCTCCCAAACACCGCAGACATATATTTATAGTTGTTTTATTCATATCTTATAACAAAATCGAAACTTACTCGAGAGATAATGGTTTCTTGATGTGGCGTGGTTGTTCACTCAGTCCCAATAAGTCTGCCATTTCTAACTGAAATTCATTTTCAGATCTATCCAAAGATTTCATAACAACCGATTGTCCGAGCTTTTCATCAAGAAAATATGGAGTATCAGGCAAAACATCAATTAGCCCAAGTGTCACTTTATGAAAGTAAATTATTAAAATACCATATACTTTAAAAATCATCTTGATGCTGTTTAGGATAGCAGAGATCTTCTATTTATTTCAAAGCTGGCATTGAACAGATTATTTATAGATAGTTTAAAAATTATGCGTGTACTGACATCAGGTACCTGTTAATCACTTTCTGGTAATAGAATATTAAATAATTACTGTATGGTATTATAATTATTTTATTGCCACTATTAATCCTTATTGGTTATGGATTCTACCTGTGTTTATTATGAAGAATTATTTTAAAATTGCATCATCTACGTAGATATTTGGGTGATTATTTTTTCTAGATTTCATCATTAGATTCCAAGAAAAATTTAAAAGATAACAACGAGATCTGAAGGTGGATATTATCACAATACACATTTTCTATACAAGATTTCAAATCAAATTGAATATTTCTCCTCCTCTTTTATAAGAGAAACCAGCCACAAATTTTGGAAAATGTTTTTAATATAAATTTTCAACAAAAAAATATTTTCTTATACCTAAAAGTATTATTAAAAATTATGATTTTGAGAAAAAAAAAACAAACAAAACATTTATTTATAAACCAATACGAGACGGTGTACGACGTGGTGTCTGTCCAGGTGTTACAATCTCCTGTTTCGGTATGAGCGCTTCTTCTCGTTGAGCGGCTTGTATTTTTTGTTCTTCCATTTGTTCCTGAGCCATTTGCATTTGTGTTTCCATTTCTTTAAGGTGTTCAGCAGCTTGCTTCTTTTTTTCACGTCCACTTCGACCGGTTTCTTTGACCGAGAAAAACATAGGACCTAGCTCCGCCAGCCAATAGCCATCGACAGCAGTCGCACATTGCATATATTCCTTAGCAGTCATTACCAGTTCATGGTAGACAACATAATCAGGAGTTGTACCAAGTCCGTAAAGAGCTGATGTTGGATGAAGATGACAAGGCATTCCGGTTCGTAGATTGACATATTCCCCAATACCTTTGAGCCGTGCAGCTTGATAGAAATAAGCTAAAATAAAAAGTTAATTTCCAAATTTCCTCTCGACAATTATTGTGAAAAAAAAATACCTGAACAAATGCATTTTCTCACGATATCCCAGTCAGAGCCACATGATTTCACGTTTAGTTTTTGCTGAACGAGAATGTCTTTCAACTGCTGTCGAACTTCTCGAACTTTGCGCATTGCCTTGACATGAATGAAATGCTCATTGCACCAGTTTGCATTGTAACTAGAATAAATGTTAGCACAACTTATAAATCAAAACCACTTTAAATTTCGTTTATTTACTTATTTTGCTTCCATTGTAAATATACATTAAGATATGTGAGATGGTCAGATTCGGGTACTTGGAATTTTTCCCTAACACCGTCAGCTTCTTCTTCACGTCCCTTTGGGCGGTAGAATATAGATGGAACAGATAACATAGAAACTATAATTAAAAACAGTAAATGTTTACAATTACTTATGATTTTTAACAGTAACACACCTATTATCAAAACTTCAGCACTGCATTCCATTTGGCAGGATACAATTAGCATTTGGCACTGCGGTGGATCCAATGGAAATTCAGCCATTTGCCGACCAAGCGGCGTCAAAGCACCCGTATGATCCAAAGCTCCCAAAATCCACAACTGATATAGTGAATTCAAAATATTGTCTTGAGGAGGTGGATCCATGAAATGAAACTGCAGTAAGTCAACCACACCAAGTGATTTCAACAGAAGTACAGTGTTAGCTAAATTGGTCCGTTGTATTTCTGGCACTGTCAGTGGTAATAGTTCCTCTTTGTATTGTCTTTGGGTGTACAGGCGAAATGCTTGTCCTGGTCCCGTACGCCCAGCACGACCTGATCTTTGGTTCGCATTTGCTTGGGATATTGGGTAAATTTGTAAAGCGTCCATACCAATACGTGGATTATAAACTTTCAGCTTACAATAACCAGAATCGATGACAAATATAATACCGTCAACGGTAAGCGATGTTTCAGCGATATTTGTGGCCACAACGCATTTTCTTAAGCCCTCTGGTGACTTTTGGAAAATTTTTGCTTGCAAATCTGATGGCAGTTGTGAGTATATTGGAAGAATAGACAATTCTGGGGCATTATCGATTTCAACTAAACGTTCGGCCAATACCTCACATGTAACTTCGATGTCTTCTTGACCGGGCATGAATATCAGCATATCACCTTCGGTCGGTGTCAAATGGATTTGCAGTGCCTGTTTAACTGCCGATTCGACATAATCTTCACAGGTGTTTTTACTAAACAGGGTATCAACTGGGAAAGTACGACCTGGTATGGTAAAAGTTGGTACATTACCAAAGAATGTAGCAAATTTTGTCGAGTCCATAGTGGCCGAAGTAACGATGAGTTTGAGATCATGTCTCCTTGCAACAATCTGAAATTATAAAAAAAAACGCTGTAAAAAATGATGTTAGTCATGAGAAAGTTCTAATTGTGTTTAGGTTCGTTGGAGAGAGAAAAAGAGTTTGGGGGTTGGCAAAAAAGCTTTATGCTCGTCTGATAGACAAAATATACGTATGTAAAATACATAACTACATATGTTCGTTGAAAGATAAATCAACAGAGAAACAAAAATATCAAAGATTTAAAATTATTATTATTTTCTTTTTAAAAGAGCAATAGCGTTCGACCCGATGGTTTCCTTTATATACGATTAAAATTGTTTTTATAAACCTCATCAGTGATTGCTATGCTAAAAATAAAAATAACTAGGCTGCAATTTGCATATCCAAAAGTCAACAGGTTGAACAAAAGCTTTTTTGTTCTTTTTTTTTATTTAAGAGAATGATTTGAATGTTTCTCTTTATGTTTCTTATATTTTTTTACAATTCAGTCTGTTGGTCTTTTAAAAGATAGAAATAAAATTATAATTTTCTTCAATATGACTACGACCTTAGTTTTCTTGTAGATCGAACAAATAAAACAGATGTGCCTTTATTTTGCCGTAGCTTGGGGCACGCAGCTAGCATGAGTTCCGGCACGTAGTAGGTGTAAACGCTTATTTAGAGTATTCACATACATATACAACAACAAGGTTGTTCCCTCCATCTTCAATATTTTTAATGTAAAATTGAAAACAATGCTTTGATTATTGTTATCACAGAGTAGGTAGGTCGTAATTAAAATAATTGGATTTTTTATGAGTATAGTATTAGGGTATGCATATATTTGGTTATTGGTTCTACTTTCATTGATATAAGGTTGGGAGATAATTTCAAAGAAATTCAAAGAAAAATCACAGTGGGAAAGCAAATTACAGTAATTTATTATTTATTGAATAAAATGAGATGAGATAGGTTTCTTTGCATTCATACTATTTGTATTTGATTGACGAATTTCAATTATTTTAGGTAGTGAGTAAAAAGGAACGCATTCGTGAGTTTAACGGCGTGAGATTAAATTGTATATTTAAAAAAAAAAAACGGGTAAGACAAAGTCTAGACAAATATAATATAGGGTGAAAGGTTTTTTCAAAGGTTTGGGTCTTGAAAGGAAATATGAATGAGATGGAAAATCTCACACAATTGTGATCATATATTTATTTAGATACATTCATACGTTTCCTAAAAAGAAAATGAAATTAAAAGTTTAATCCAAGAAAAACTGGAAACGCCGTATTGCCTCCACCAAAACAAAAGGATTGCAATATGACAAAACTGGTGGATCAGCCAACTCAGTGCTAAGGTAGTTATATATTTAAATTATTGTTTGATATTATGTATGAAGTATATTATTTATCTGTATTACCTTGACACAAATAAATAACATGAAGAAAAAAACACTTTAAAATAATTTGGTACAAAGTTATATGAAGTGGGTTCGTTTAAAGTTTCTTCTTATTTTGCGACAGATCAACATAACTTCATAACTTAGCACACATTTTATAATGCATGGGAGTAATTTTGGCGTTACGTGTTTAATCTATTTCTACAACCCACTTCAAATTAGCAATAAGTGTACAAGGATGATTAAAAACAAAAATAATAAATGCGTTGATGTTCCCACCTACGAAAATCACACCACTGCTTTTACTTAATTAACGTCACTTGCTATTACATAATTATCAATTTTTGGAGATGTTGCAAATAATTTTCATAATAGATTATTGAAATCACTCATAAAAGAAAAAACGAACATAAGTTAGGTAGGTCCTAAGTTTTTTAAAATAAAGTTAAACATGAAAATTGTTTAACATTTAGGTAAGGCTTGTTTTTACATAATATTGGCGACAAAAAAATGTTTAAATACAACAATTGATTTGATATTGGAGATTTTCAACGTGTTTTTTCATATGATAAATGAAAGATATTAATTTAAATAACGGGAAACGCTTTTATTTATCTTTTTTAATAACTGAGAACACTTATTTTATTTATTTATTTACTTATATGCATTTCGGAAGCTATGCTTCCATCGTCAGTAAGTTTTATAATAATAATAATACAAGTTTTTTCTGTTATTTAAATTAATATCTTTTATTTAATACAACAATGATTTTTTTTCATCTCTACCCTAGAAATATTCGTAGAAGAATTAAGGAAGAATATATCGGAAACGTCTTTCTATACAGAGTTACCCACAGTCACCGCCGCAGAGAGAAACCATGGTTACCTGAGGTCATTTTAAGTCATAAAACTTATGAGTTAATTTTCTCGTTCTCGTTTCGTATAACGGTTTTTATGACTTAAGTAGCCGTTTCTATTAATTGGCTTTATTTTTGCCAAATCCCAACCGATTCTTAAAATGTCTATTTTATTCAAACAACAATTTTCAACCATTTAAACTTGGTATTCAACTTATTCTTGTGCGGATAACGGGTTTCCCGCAATCAATTATCAAACGCGATTTTTCTAATTTTCAAGCTTTTTTAACCAGCTCCTATATCACAATAAATCTTAAACGAAACAGAAACGAGAAAGCTACTTTATAAGTTTTTTGACTCAAAGTGACCCCAGGAACACATGGTTTCTCTTTGCGGTGGTGACTGTGGGACACCCTGTATATTTGATCTATTTTATTCTACTGAAATTCAGAATTTCATATTTATATTTATATTTTTATAAGGACGAGATTTTGTCCTTATAAAAATATAAAAAGTGTTCCAAAATTAAACCACGATTTGAATTTGCCACCATTTGTAAAGTTTTGTGTTGGCAACCCTAAATAAAAACAAAGGTTAGGTAAAAATGGAGCGTTAGACAAGACAGCAAACAAAATATTTGTTTTGAAAATGCATTTGACAATTTTAATTTGTTTTCATTCCGAAGTAGACTTTCAAAATAAAAATGCAGTATATTAGCTTTTCCTACAAAAGATCTGCATATTCCAATTTTTACTTTTTTTTTTTTAAATAATAAAACAGAAGAAATTAAAAATAGCGTATTATAATTAATTTTGCTGTCACGATTGTTATCAAAGCAAGCCAATAGCCGGAAGCCGTAAGAACAGAATTGAAAAATTAGTAGTCTGCATTTTGATGAATGATAATTTTCTTTTCCGAAAAATAAAAGTGGAGTACACTCGATTTAAAAGCAGTAGATTTATTTTCCGAAAAAAAGTGCATTAGAAATCATGGCAAGGTGGCAGCGCCGTTTATACACAAAAATTACGTTTCCTACAAAAAGTGGTGCAGTTCATGGTTCATTTCGTTTGTTCACTTTTTTCAAATTTCCCCAGCTCAGATAGAATTTTCCCCCTTTTTCAAAATTTGACAGGTTTTACACATTTTTTTGGAAAAAGATACCAAACAAACCTAGAATTGCGACGAACTGAATTCAGTCACGAAAACATCCTTCAGCACCATATAAGAATAGGTTAGTTCGATTTGTAAAAAAAATTGTCCTAGGAAGATTTAACAAGATTAATGGGCCCGTTCGGCTGCGTATTTTTAGCTATCCGGATTTGTCTGTGTTGTTGTAATCCCTTGTTAAGAAACAGCTGATGCAAAAGCAACTCAACGTATCTGAGAAGTTTTTGGATTATGAACACCCTATAAGGCCCTACACACGGTCAATGTTCATTAACAATAAGTATTGAAGACCACAATAATTTAACGTAAAATTGTATGAATTGACTACAAGAGTACTGCATTGGGTGGTATCAGCAAACAAAAAATAAGTTAAAACAAAAAATTGGGTAGTAAAGAAGATTTTTTAATTGAAAAACTAATTAAAATTCGCACGAATTACATAAGCTTTGACAGTTAAATTGAAGAAAACCAAATTGATTTTGGTATGAAGAGCATACGAACGATCAATACTAATTTGCTTCTTTGGTAGAACCCTGTACCCGACAAGTTTACCTTAGACTTTAACAAAAAATTTCTCATACTATTATTTTTATTTATCACTGTTTGGTTTTAAGATTTTGGTTTTCTTCGATCTGCATTGCCCTGTCGGCCTTACTTTTTTATATGAAAAACATTCCATTAAGGATGTCGTTTTAAGATTTGGCCTTTAACATTCCGGAGCTTCGCCACCAAAAAAGAACACCTTTTAACTCTGTGTAGTTTCACAAGAATGTGGTAATTTCTCACATATTCAGTTCATTATCAACCCACAAGGTCAATTTTAATAATTTGAAGTAATCCCACTGCAAAGTTTCAATCCATGATTTTTATTTTTTTTTATTTTTTTTGCGGAGTAAAAATTTCTACGACATGATGTAAAGTTCAAGAGTAATTTTGTCTCTAAAAAAAATTATCTCCTAATTAAAAGCCATTGAATTATGTTTACAATTAAAAATGTCTGTGTGCCAACTTTTATTATTACAATAATTATAAGAAAACAAATAATTTGCCTCTTGAAAATACGACATCCGCGCCAGCTATTAAAGGATATTAATAGAAAAAACAACGCCAGGAAAACCACGTGAGTATAAGATTTAATTAAGGCATTTAGAAGAAATATGAGAGTCTGCCTGTTGGGTTTGTCTACGCATTGAGAGATGACAACAACACTTTGGTTGGCAGCTTGCCATAGATGTTTTCATAAATTATTTTCAATTTTAAAAATAATATGTACCTTGTTTTTTTTTTTGAGTAAAAAAAAGAAGACAAACAAAATATCTAAATGCTGTTGTTAAACAGGCGCATTCAATTCTTATAGGATGTCTGATAGTTATAGTTGGCACTTGTCTGCATTTTTAAATTACAAATGTATATTGTTTGAGTATTTTTTGATATTAAAATTAAAAAAAATGTGAGTACTTATTATTCATTAAATTAAAAATTATATTCACACTCTGTGCTGCATATTTATGTCTATTTATCCCGTTGCGATATATTTTCCTTTGAATTCATTTAATTTATGATATAACAAAAGGGCAAAGTGGTTTTAAAAAAGGTAAGTGATTAAAACAATGTTTACTTCTTTAAAAAAAAACATAGAAAACATAGAACGACGAACTCGAACTTGTCGCGACTAACTTACGACTAATTAAAGACAAATTATGCACCTATCCATTTTTCTATCCGTGAGAGTTGCTTTGCTAACTTGATATCAAGTAAGCAGCAAAGTTCTCAAAAATCAAATTGAATGTGTCACAACTAATCGACAGCAAATTATTTAAGCCATAAACTTTTAAGTATAATAAGTTTTTACAAGTTTTTTTTTAACACCAAATTCGAAATCGCCACATAATTAACGACAAATTATCCATCTTGTCATTTTTCGATCTGTCAAAGTTGCTTTGCCAACTTGACACTCATAAATATTCCTGTTGAATTCATTTAAGCATACAATAAAGAACTTACAAACGCATGTAAAGTTTACTATCAGTGGCAAGAAAATCAAATTGAAAAGTGCAAAAAAGATGTGTCTACTCATGTACGTGTTCATGTACTTTTTTGGCGTGATCCAACAACCTTCAACCAAATTATTCTCGTCATCACTCCTACAATTTAAATCAACAGGTTAGTTTTTCTAGCATTTTTCGTTCTATACACATTCCTTTCTTTTGATCTTGTGGAACACATACTTGAGTTACAAAAGCATGTCGAGTTTACTATCGGTATAATTGAGACTAACTCCATCATGTTAGATTTTCGAGATAACCATTTTGCATTACAAAAAATCTGTGTGTGGACTTGTGTACCTACGGTAGTAGTAATACCTACTTTTCTTGTGTTATTCAACAAACCCAGATCAAATAAGAATGTTTTTTGTAAGCCAAAAGAGTAAGCTTCTTTATTTTTTTCAACTCTCCATTCACCTCCAAAAACGTTAAAAATGTATGTACATAAAGTGTGATTCAGATTTAATTCTCGTCAGGTTTTTTATAATCTACATTAAAAAGCAAAAGAAAATCAGTGTGTGTAATCATGTATGTACATGTTTTTTAGAAAAATAAATTCAACCAAAATTATTCATTTTTTTTTTTTTTTTTTAAATTCATTTTTATTTTCCATTTTCTTAAAACTATCTTAAAGCTAGACAAAAATTCATAAAAACTAGCCTACTTATCGATATTTTAAAACTAACTTACTGGCCCCAGTCGGGCGCTCTAAGTTGTATATATTATATATTATTATTTTCTTTCCCTACATGCGGCTGTACATAGGAAACTATATCGACGATTTTTCCTTTTACACGCATCGCCCTGTTGAATTCTTTCAAATACAGACTTTAATTTACAAAATTTACAAACGCATGTAAAGTTTACTTTCAGTGTGGCAACGATGCACAAACATACAAATATTCCCATATTGGTTTTATATTTATCTACTCAATATGCCAACCAAAGTTCCATCAACACAAAAATAAAAAAAAAAAATTTGAAAACAATGCCTGCTCATCATCACTTTCGGTGGGTGAGCAAACAAAATTAAGACTTATTTTCGTATTTTTATTGTTGTTGAAAACGTGAACGTGTGAAGCTATTACGTTGTACATATAGCAACAAAAATGCGCTATATCATTTCTTACATGTTAAATATTTTTATTAAATATATTAACCCAAGTTTTAGTAAATAAAATCTAGAAGGCTTTTAATTTTAGCTCAATAATGAGATATGTGGTTTTGACTTGTCTAAATTTTTTGTCAAGTGGTTTCCAAGTAAAAATTCATTATTAACATGAAGTGAGGGTCAAATTTGAACGCAGGTTCAATTTTAAAACTGGTTTGAAATTGTCTACACATAACAGACAATCGTATAATAAATTAATCACTGACAACATCAATGAAAAGAAATGGTCCTAGTTGGGTGCTTTAAGGATCACCATGTACATTATTATTAAAAAAACAACTATGTATATATTGGGATTTCATTTCCAAATACTTGGAATGGTTCATGTTTTTTGACATGAAACCAATACTTGGCGTTGCCCTGTAGAATAAGTTAAGGCAATGAAAAAACTTGTGTGAACGTAGGTTCTTGATTTTTCTATTTGAAGTTATACCTCTTCCTTAGGAATTCACTTCAACCCAGGTCACATACAGACAAAAATATTAATATTCCAATTGGAATATTAGCTTTTCTTTTAATAAGGTATAAATAGTTTTTTTTTTAAAGAAAAAAATTACGTTTAATTAAACATCAAACTGGCTTGATTGCAGGAATATCAAACAATTTGAAACGTATAGCAAGTAACACTAAAGATGGTATCGAATTTTTTCGTTTAATTTTATAGCTGTGAATATTGCAATAAAAATTGCAATTAGAACACCACTTTCATGACTATTTATTACGTATTTTTTTTGCAAAGGGCAATTCAGTGGACGTCAATTGACACTGGAGGTTTGTTATTTATGTGAGATCAAAGACCAAATAGCTAATAAATAAAATGATACTTTGATCATGTAGTTGGTCTCTTTGAAGTCAATTGCATTGATTGCCAATTTTATACAAGCGATGCAAATGGTTGATCTTTGATCAAGTTCCATTGAATTCAAGCAGATCAACTCGCCGAGTTAAACGCTTAACTGTCTTGACCCAGACGATACATAATTTTAAAATATGTCATACCAAAAACATGCTAAGATAAATAGAATTAAATTAATTTAAGCAAACTTAACAACATTAATCATAATCGTAGGATATATTTTTGAGAAAATTAAGACTTTTGTTGGCTGTTTTTAAATTTTTTTTATAAACATAGAAGGTACCAGTATTTTTTTAATACAAGTGAAAATATTTTCTTAAAATATTATGAAAAAAAATTTTAAAAAACACTTAGGTTCAGGAGCCGACTTTGAGGTTTTCGAAATATATATAAGTACCAAAATAAATTTTGAAATATTTTTTAAAAATCAAAAAATACTTTTTTTTTGAAAATTTTGGTACCTAATACTGTTTATATTTGTTAAGAAAATCAAGAAATGATTCTTCGGGAGTCACCATTAATAACCATTTTTTGAAAAATGGGTACTTACCCTAAGGTAATCTTTACTAAAAGAAATTTATTTTATTAATTTTTTTAAAAGAAAATTGTGGAGCTTATTTTGAGAAGAATAAAATACTTGCCCTTGTATTCAAGGTGCAGAGGGTATAAGAAAATTTTATCTTAGATATGGAAATTATGAGAGAAAAATGTTTAAGAGCATGAATACGATATTTAAAATAGCTAAAACAACTTCTTTGAGAGTTTGAGATGAAAAAAAAGAATGCCATATTAATTCTTAAATGAATAGGATTTATGAAAAAAAAAGCTATTTAAATTCGTTGGAGTGGTTTTTTTCTTAAATATATTTGTTTATATATCAAATTATTAAACTATTTTTAAAGAAAACTTTTACGAGTAGTATGCAAATCTTCAGTATTTATTTATATGCATATAAAAATGAAATTTCAAAATAATTGTCAACCCGTTTTTGAGATATTGAACTTTTTAAAAATCCAAAATTTTGTTTGTTGAAAATTTTGACATGCAATATTTTAAATCTTGTTTGACATTTTTATGTAAAAAAAAATAAATTTAAGTCTGTTCAGCTAATAGTGAGAAAATTCAAAATTTAAAAAAAACTCCTATGAGAGGTTCTATTAATAGTTGCTATATCCAAATTTTTATAATGTTTGGAAGTATATCGCACTAATTTTAGCATACAGAAAAAGTTTTATAAAAATCGTAGAAGACGTTTTTAAGAAAAAACATTTTCCTTAAAGGTTTTTTATCGTTTGTATGGAAGATTTATTTTTCATAAAAATAAAATGTTTTCTTAAAATACAAGTGTTAGAAAACTCTTAAATACAGAGTTTAATAAAAATCGACAGTGGATTTTTCAAAATATTTGATTAAAAAAAATGTTTGGACAAAAAAATTTTATTGAATTTTTCTTAAGAAAATTTGTGGAGCCGTTTTAGAGAAAAATAAGATTTTGTAAAATTGCTAAACAAAATTGTACTGTAGGTACCATTATTTTCAGTTCTAAAAAAAAAATGAAAAAATGCGTGGGCAGAATCTCCAAAAACCACAGTCAAAAATTTTCCTTAATTTTGAAAACTACCCGAGTGAAGCATTAAGTCTGTTGACAGTAAAATTATTTTCGTATCTTACGCCCGTTTGCTATTTCATTTGTTAATAAGGTTTCTCAGTCCCCTGATGAGTGTTTACAGAAAATATTTTTATGTAGGCAGGTATATACTCGTATTTTAGCATTTTAATATAGGCTTAGTAAAACCTTAATTATATAAATTTTTTTTATTTTATTCGTACAATGCGTTAACATGTTTTAGTGGCAAAAACTGTGAAAATACTCAGTCCCCTGGCCCAGTCCCCTGACCTTTAATTACTTTCTTTATCTCTTGAGGCCCAAAAATGCGCACAAAATGCTGCTTTCCTTCTTAAATACACGTAAAATAAAAAGCAGGACTCGATCGCATGAACTTACTTTTATTTTCAAGTGGTTAACACATTTTAAGATAATTTACACAGCGCGTTTTGCATAAATTGTATAAAATAGCTAGAGGGCACAGGTTCGCTCGAAACAAGAAAAAAATGTTTTGAAGAGGGTATATTTCTCCCCATCAAAGTGAAGGGTATGATTTTCTTAAAAAAATGAATTAGGAATAAAAAGTTAAAAAAATGTTCAGTTCTTTGGAACACATGTTTTCAAAAAAAGGCTATAAAAGCGTTGTTTTTATTTTTTTTTTTGACTGGCCGTTTTCAATTATGTGAAAGGACGTTCTAAAGTTCATATATAGTTAGGTTTTACGAAAATCGATCAAACCGTTTAGGCTGTAGCCGAACACGCAGACAGAATTGTGAGACCCACTTTTTTCATCTTCCCTATCATCGTTATGACAACTCTGATCAATGCATAACATGGCATAGTACTTACATATCGCAAGTAAAAAGAAGTATAACAGAATTGTGTGATTCATTGTGAGAGCGGTAAAAAATAACCTTAGAATGCCTTACAAAATCATCAACAAGATTTTTTTCACGTTCATTTCCACAAAATAACATTCTTACAAAGAATTCTTTTTCTTTATCAAATTTTTTTTCACGAATACATAGGTCAGAAATTACATCACCCGATTTTCATATGAAATTTTTTCTCACGTTTAGTGGGAACAAACTTCACTAATAAAAAGTGAAATTACATCCCACGTTTAGTGGGAACAAACTTCACTAATAAAAAGTGAAATTACATCCCACAAGAGGTGAAATTATTTCCCATGTAAAGGTAGTTCCCGTGAAGTTAGTTCCCTGCACCAACAAACTTTGTCTAGATAGATTGTGCTAGATTTTAATTTTCAAACGGTCTTGAAATTTTTTAATTTTTAATTTTTTTGAATACTACAAAATTATGAAATTTAACCTTCCACATTTTTCGTCTGACAAACTTTTTCATATAGGACTAATAGGAACCGAAATATTTAACAAAACAAAAATTATGGTTTATTAATAAATATCTATGATTGGCTGCCATCTTGGATTTTAAAATTAAAATTAAAAAGTAAATTGAAAATTGAAGGTGAATCTTACTAGTGCAAAGAAGTTTTAGGTAGGTAGAAGTTAGGTAGGTACAACATGCTGAATGCAATCGACTGTAAAGGGACGTACACATAATGACCACTTTTATATATGCAAACAACTTTCATTGAAGAACTTTTCCTGCTTTGAACAGATTATAACTTGTCGACCATCCGCACTAGAAATGTTGTTGAACTTATGTTTGAAAAGGTATCTCGTAATTCTTGAATCTTTCATAATTGTAATAATTTGTGAAGTTAGAACCCCTAATGCAAACATAGGTTATAGAAGCAAAACTACAGTCAGCCAATTGAGCAATCAACCTGCACACTGCGATGCAGTTATAAGCATTGTTTTCAACTAGGTACTATTATGCTTCCATTGTACAGAATAAGAAGAATTCTAATAAGTTGGGTTAGTAAATAAATTCTTTGTAACAATGTTTCAGATTTGCATAACTACGTTAACCCGGATAATAATAAGATGTACATATTTATAGACTAACCAATAAATACACAGAATTAATTATTATTATTATTATTGAATATTGCAACAATTTTCTAGAAAAATCAGGATTGCGCATTTGTGGAAAATTTATTTACAATAAATTACACATTCTTTATATATACACATACGAGTACATTTATTTATAATGAAATTTGATCTTTGAACAAATCCGCAATTTTATTGGATATAATATATTATTTTTCTGTATAAGGCTTTTGTTATTAATCTATATTAAGTAAGCGCCAATATGCAAGTTTATGAAAGGGAATAACAACTCATTGTGAAGTATGTATCATGGCGCCATCAGTATATCAGACTTGGAATATTATTATCTTTGTAATTTGTTTACGTTATTTTTTGTTTTATCGAAATTTTTAAGTACTAATACCAATAATTACAGGTACCTACTTATAATCAATGATTTATAGAATATTACAAAAATTAACATTGGACTTAGTTTTTTTTTTGTTTAATTGTTGTCAAGGAAAGAATTTTGTCCTATGACAAGCGATACAACCAACAAACGTAAAGATATTATTTAAAGTACATCAAAAGCATTAAAGTTTGTCGCATTATAAATGGAAGAGGGTGTTTTTTATTTAATTTAAGTTAATTGACATTAAATCATTAAAGTTTGTGTTGATATAGTCTGCCAAATAATCGTGAATAGTCTCACGCTTATTTATTGACAACTTTGAGATTTGTATGGTCGATATGTTTGTTCAGCGATTAGGGTGGCTTAATGGCTGTGATAATAAGTAAAAATGTCACAAAATACATTGGGCGTGAGAAGAATTTTCAAGAGGTGCTAAAGACTGGCACACTGGTGGTGGCGTCATATATCCTTATTTCTTATCATCATATAATAAAATGGCAAACACGAATTTTGGCGTACAATTTACGCGGTCTACAAGAGTCGAAGGCATATAAATTATATATCGTTGGAACGGTTTTATTGCAGAGAAGTGTAGAATGCAAACATTTATTAAAAAAACTAAAAACAATTAAATAAAATTGCGTAACAAGTGCGAGTAAGAGCGAGAGCGATACCGAGCAATTCTTTATTTTTATTTGTTGAAACGTAAATGTGACGTTTCAACTTGTTCCACTTTTTCCACCCACCAACCAACCAATTTTCCAGCACTGACACACACTGGATTACTGGAATTTCTGATGGCAGCGTTCAGTGTTGCAGAAAATAATAATAAGTAGCTTTATTTGAAAAATATTGTTATTGGCTCTCTAGTTTCGAGGGCTGGGCGTACTAGTTAATATAATTTGGTTACCTCGAATGTGATTTCGTTAGGTATTTGTTTTTTTTTTTTTTTTTTTAAATCAGCAAACATTTACAAAAAAGAACTTAGATATGATTTGGATAACATAACCAGATGTTTTATTACATTTTTTCGAAGATATGGCCTCAAAATTCTTTAAGGCTGATTCCGAACTCCAAACATTCTTTGCAGCCAAGCTAATTTTGAAATAATATATTTTTGATCGGACTATGAAAAAAACACCCTTTATTCAAATTGAAAATTTAAGCATGTTAAAATGTCTATTATAATTATTGTTGATGTCTTATTTTTATCTTAATCACATTGCATGTGTAGAGTTAGTAATAGCACTCGTGCCAGTTTATTGTTATCACAGTACAAAAGTCCAAAATGTATATATTTCAAAAACAAGGCGCACGATGGTCAAGTGATTTTATAAGTATGTATGTCAAAATTGGTTTATTGTTATTTATTAATTAGTAATGTCTTGATTTCGATTCTTGATGATTTATTAACATTGTCAAAAAAAAGCTCGATAAAAAACAAAGGAGAATGGGCATAATTTTATGAGTTGCGTCCCATCATTGTAACACTTTATTACCTATATCATTGGAAAGGTCTCAATGAGAACTATTTTTTTGTATGTATTAGTATAAGTCTTTATCTCCCTTTCTAAAAACATCAGACAAAATTTTTTTCGAGGTCTATTTAGTAAAATATTAGCATCCAAAACGACTTTTCCATATTTTAACGATTTTCTACCCATTTCATCATTATTTATTTTAATTTTTGTTTTAATTTTTATGTTTGTGTTGAATTAAATTCGCACAGCCGACTTCAAATGCCAAAAATGTCAGAAAGGTGTACAGCACATTGTGGGCAAGTGCTGCTCCAGTTGCAGCGCTCTGTTCTGGTCAGGCAGTAAGCTGAAGTCTGTCTCTCATCCAGGGAAAGTGTTTTGGCCGAGTAACAGTTATTGGGCTATAAAACTTACCCTGCACGAGATACAAACTTATGCCTATACAAGAAATAACATCACTCATTGAGACCTTTGCAATAACATAGCTCAGATAGTGTCATATAATTAATATATGGGACGAAACACCCATTCTCCTTTATAGAAAGTTCTATAATATAGATAACAGTACTTAGTCGCACAGGTTTTTCCTTATGTAGGGAACCAATAGAAGAGTTCATCCCGAGAGCATTTACTGATACTTTGCACTTTTTCGATTTAAGGTTGTTTAGCTGGATATAGCCATAAGCACAACTCGAGTTGACTCGGTTTGAATTTTTCAAACTCCAGTTAGACTTTAAATGAATCGAAAAACAACTCGGTTTGGATTGATCGACTTGATTCGGTTTGAGTTTTTTTCAAACTCGAGTTAAATTCTACCTGAACCGAAAGACAACTCTGTTCGGTAAGTAAAATATATATAATAATAACATTCGGTTGATTGAACTCGGTTTTTGTTTTGACATCCACCTGGTCTGAACGTTTACCGATTGGTATATGGTTTGTTATTGTTATTGCGGCAGAACCGAAATTAAAACTAAATAGAATGATGGACAAAAAAAGTTAAAACCAGACATTTTCAGTTTTTTTAAATGCTCTGGATGCTTAAAAGATGATTCAAAAGCAATTGTGTAACTTTTGGAATGAAATACACTATTTGTGTTAGTATATCGTCCCCTGATTGCAAGAACTAGGTAACTCAATTTTAAAGTTTTACAATATCTCGGCAAAAACGATATTATTTTGTGCTTTTTCAAGACTTTGTCAATTTTTTTTTCTACCATAAAAAAATATAAGATATTTATGAAGTGTGAGAAACATAAATATTTAACTTTCACTGGTTCTCTGGTAGCTTGGTATCTATGACCCTTGTTATCTCCAAAATTTTTAAAATTGAATTACCTAGTTCTTGCAATAAGGGGACGATATAGTTCGTCCACCTTCTGTCAAACTATGAACTGTCAAATTCCATTGTAGGATGGCTACGATGACGATGAAAGTTAAAACCTCTAAAAATTTGGAAAAGAATTTGAAAAATCACTTAATTTCACATTTTTTGTAATGCTCCAGAAAAATCTAGTTAAAAGGTTTTCTATTCAACCACAAGTTGATCTGAAATGACCTCACCAAATTTTGCTTCAAACCGAGGAGTTAGTCAACTCAATTTCCGTAAAAACAATTCATTAAAAGTATTCGCAAAATTTGCTTCAACTCGAGTTAGCCAATTTGAGTTGCAAAAACAACGCATTAAAAGTATTCACATAATTTTAACTCGAGTTACTTAAATTTCCACTCGAGTTAACTCAGTTCGAAAAATTTTCGGTTTAATGCATCACTAATTTCGTTGTCAACTAAATTGATGTTTCGCCACACATGCAGACACAAGACACCAGACAACAATGAGTATGTTTTAATATATTACTTCTTTAGGGTACCAAAGAAGACAAATCCACCGTTTTTAATTTTCTTATGCGTTAGCTCCCTCCTACCAGCATTGAAACATATTAAATTTGGTTTTTTAAACTCAAATGTTTTAAGCTCTAAAAATGTTTCTATTATATAAATAAATAAATTAAGTGGCGCAACAGCTCGTGGAGAACTAGGGCCTAGTGACTTAGAACTCTCAACCATTCCTGTTTGCGTGGCGTGTTGTTGGCAGGAATGAAGGGGACCTACAATTTCTACCGAGTTCGAACGGCTAGATGAGAAGTACTTATTCAGGATAAGTATACTCTCGAAGGATTTGTGAGTTCCTAGCAAGAGGCATTACCTCGGGAAAAACATTTCTGTTTTTAGGTGACAGCAGCTGGAAATCGAACCCAGACCTTCGGCATGACAGTCCAAAAAATGATACTATTAAAGATATCAAAAAGTTTAAGATGGCAATTTAAAGCTAAAGTATTGCAGGGAAAAACAATTAAATTTAGACAACTGATTTTCAACTGACCGTAGGGTCTCCGCTAAATGTTTTAGGGGGGTTTTAAGGGGGTAAAATTCAGTCCTTTCTTAATTTTTCGAAAACTGTAAGTATTTTTGAAATAAATGTGAAGATACAAGATGTAACTTATGTGATTCTACACAAAAAAGATTAATAGACTTTTTTCATACGAGCAATAAATTCTGAGAAAATCATGCAATGGCTAATACTCTTTTTGCAAAAAATCTCTACTTACAGTTTCAAGTTTTTAAGATATTAGGACAATTGGCGTTTCGTTCGCTTTATGCTATAAAAAGAGTTAACTTGTTTAATTTCAATACTCATAAAATTCTTGAAAATTAATCACAAGCTTTAAATGCTGGACTATCACTAAACTTGTGTCATTTTGCCAAATATCTAGTGTTGCCAATATTAACAAAACTTTCTTTTGAGCAACCTATGAAGAGATAAATAAAAAAAAAACTTATTTCCCTATTTATATCTTTTTATTTTTACATATTTTATGTGTCTTCACATAATAAAAAGTTTTTTTCATAATATGAATGTCTAACAAACAATCATAAAACAAAAGACACTTCACAATAAAGTAGTAGTATAGGCACAGACGCTATGAAATGAATGCGCAGTATTTTATTCATTTATAAGTTGATGCCTTTACGATTATATTTGTAATAATATTTTTTCCTTGGCCAATATTTATGGTGACCACTCGTAGTTGCAAAATAGCAATCATCATATTCAATTTTTTTTTAAACAGTTGTCTATAAAGACTAAATATAGCTTTGAATAATTTGAAGTTAAAGTTCATAATTTTACAAGTGAAGGTATGGTATTTGCTTGTATTGTTGAGTATTCTTGAATTTTACTTCACTTTTTATTATTTTTTTTTTAATTTATAAATATTTTATAAATAAAACCAAAAATACAACAAATTTTATACCATCAAATTCAGGTTTTATAAAATAAATACGTTACTACTTTTTAATTTATATTGTTATTTATTTAAATATTACATTTATGTATTTTGGTGGCCAGAAGTACAAATAAAAATATTAATACTTGAAAAAAAAATCTATTTTCTGTAGAAAAAAAAAAAAAACAAATGGTCACCGCATAAAATAATTCATTTCAGTTTACCTACAGTTTTATGCGTAGAATTTGCATGAAGGTGTGTTAACTTTAAACAATTATTCCCACTCAAACGTGTTATTTTTTTAGTTTCGTCATAGCCGGCGAACGAGTGCTCATTTCTTAAACATGTTCTCATAGTAAACAAAAATAAAGTTTAAGATTACTTTTATAGTAACATGCCCACCTGTGCACCTATAAATGACCAGACTCAACCACTTAGGCAAAAAGTTCTGATAGTTTTTTTTTGCAATCGCTAGCAATCGTGTTTGTTTTAAAATTAAACTTAGCTAATTTCAGGGCCGGCTCCGCTTAAATAACATAAGATTTGAAAAGAATAATTCGTCTAAAGTGACAAAATGGGGCGCATAAATGATAAGTGGGCATAATTTAATACTTCGTTCACCTAGGAGCTTTTATGTTTAAGGCATTTAATCAATCGCAGCTAAGCCTCTATCGTCAAAGCTAACATTTCTACACTCTCACTCTCACTAAAATAAATTGAAGCTTAGTAAACAAGTTATCTGACCAATGCATTTGAACTACTTAAAAAGAAAAACACAAAATTATCCAACCAAAGGAGACTCTTCAAAAAATAGAAGAAAAACTCCATTTTGATCTCGAAAATTTCTTTTAAAATTACACAATAACGGCAACGTCCAAAAAATTTCAAAACGAAAACGTGAAGCTGAAGAATGTTTTTTCTTAAACCCAATACGATACTAATAAGTAATAACAAAGATACAGCTCTCCAAAAAACAACACTTAAACAAAATTTAAAAAAAAATCCCTTAATATTTTTCACTAGCATAGTTTTATTAATGGTAAGGAAGTTCAAGAATCGATAATATAGTTTATGTGGCAAGTTCCACTCATTGAAATTGAGACTGCAGCGAGAATTTGGCCAACTTTTCGGGAGTAGATTACTGCTAATATTATATATTTTTACACGTAGCAAAGTTAGATGAAACAAAACATTGGCGACTAATATCAGGAAGCAGGGAAAGTTTCTTCATAGCTTATCATCTTTAATATGTTTAATATTAAAACTGGTTAATCTTCAAATGTCCTTTTGAACCAAAAATTGTAATCAACTAATCCATAGTTTGATCTAATCAGCTGATTAGTGCCACTTAATCATAGCCAGTTAAAATAGAACCACTGGCGTTTTGTTTACTATAAATAGTTATAAAAACAATTGCACACAATTTTAAACAGCCTTTAGTTAAGGTCTAAGCAGGATACTAGTTAGCAATCTTCAAATGTTTAGTAATTTAATAGCTCTTCTCTACTTTAAAACCCTTTTTTTCTAACTAATATCATACTAATTCTATTATATTAAAAAAAATTCATCTGGTACACGTTCAAACAGTGACAGTTCGTATAAAAAAAATAATCAAACAAACCTTTTTTAATAATTAAAAATATCCAAATGACAATCGAAAAATTTTGTTAAATTTAAAAAGTGATATTAGATCCTACTTACACGATCCGTTTTTTCGGACGTTTCGTGTTTCGTCTTTTTGACACATTGGGTGAGACATTGACATTGAAATATAGGGGGAATGAAAAAACAAAAGCACGTATGAAAATTTTAAGATTTTTTCTGGTTGAACTTTGACGTCTATGATTTGACAAACGAGTAAAGGCGGGGGATGCTTATAAACTTTTAATAATGAGCTTTAAAATTGTTTTTCGTCATTAAATAGATACATATAGGATTGAAAAAGAAGTGATTTAAAAATATTTTTAAATATTATTACTGTCTATTTTCTAATAAATGAACCTCATATTTTTTGGACGTTTGAAAAACGCATGCACTTTTTTGGTTGTGTGTAATCACCTGTCAAAAAGACGAAAAACGAAACGAACGAAAACACGAATCGTGTAATCCGGCTCTTAACTTTACATTAATTCTTTGTTTGGTTATTGATAGTGCTTTGTATGTCAGCCAAAAATATATAGATAAGAGCTTATAGTTTGTGATAGATAACTAAGGCTTAAATATTATTCGTGGAAAATATTCTGAAATAAACAAGTAACAATAAAACATAACATAACCCAACGTCAGCCAGATAAACTAAGCTGTCTAAAAATCTTGATTTTTATATTAAAAGTAGTATCAAAGCTATTTTTTGTGCGCATATGTTTTTAAAACTAAGTAGACGGGCAATATTTTCCAAACATCCAGACATACCTTACCTCCTGACAGTTCTTACGTGCATTATTGTTTTTATAGACGAATTGACAGCTAGTAGACGTCTGGCTGATGTAAGTACCTACTGTAAGTTTCTTGCAAGTGCCAAAATAATTTGATGATACCAAGCCAGCAATTTCTACTTTTTAATTTCTCGCGATTCTGAACCATTATTATGTATAAATGTAGTTTTTTGTAGATTGTTAAACCTAAGTTAGGGCGCTTCATTTTATCGGTCTGGCACTAGTTACAATGCAACTATTGCAAATGAAGTTATCAGACTTAAACTAAATCTAAAAATAGATAATTATATACACCGATGAACTTTCATTGGATTCTGTTTACAATGCGCACAGATATATTATATTTTGCAATACAAATACAATTTTAACATCTTGTGTTTTTTGTTTCTATTGCATAAATATATTTATTTTATGGAAAGGAATGCGCGGGATAGCTATTCATTGACTTTGCATTGGATCTTTTTACAAAGAAACAACAAACAAAATAACTAAATAAAAATAACGCCGCAAGGTGAAACATAAGCAAGTGTTTAAAATTTTTTTCATTTTATTTATTTATTTATTTATTTTACCGGCACATACATATATAATTAGTTTTTATTAAAGATTCAAGCTTTCAAGTTTAATTCACAAAATATTTTTTTTTTTAAATCACCTCTTGAGATCAAATTTAAATATTATTTTTTTTGTAGTGTACCTACTTTATTTACTCAAGGCCGTTGATATTTGTGTGAGTATTTTTGTCAATGAGTTAGAATTATACTTATATGAGAATAATAGTGAAGCACAAATATAAAAACAAATAGTAGTAATACAGAAATATTTTATGAATTTCAGCTTATTCTCTTTATGGTGATAATTTTGTAGCACACCGTTTTTTGTTTGTTTGTTTTTTAAACCTTTATTTGTGTTTTGTAGACTGAATTTCCTATCGGTGCTTCTTATTAAAACCAAATTGAAGAAATGCCATTTTAAGATTAGCAACTTTTTTTAAGCATACGATCAAATTGCAAGGTTGCAATCAATCGTGAATCATATTTTTGCATAGCAAAAGCAAGTACTGTTTCATATTGAACTTACGATTTTAAATAATTCCTCTTTAGATCAAACTCACAACGTGAGATCCTAAACAAGATTATTTTAAGAGTCTAGTGTTTGACTATAAGTAGTTTCTTAACTTCTCTTGGGCTATAAACAATAAACACATTCACCGGTATTCATAAACGCCAGTAAAAGGCGAATTATCTTTAGTCAGTGAGTTAAGTGTCAAATCGTATCAATAAATTAAAACTCAAAGTTATAAACTAACTCACCAAAATAAGTACATTAAACGAGTAATTAAGTTAAAAATACTTCTGTCATTGTTGCCAAAAACTAGAGATAAAAGGAAACAGATGCTAGTGACACTCATGCTTCTTACAGCTTCAAATGAAAGAGTGTATGTGCAAAAGTTCATATTTTGTGAGAAAGTATATGTGCAGTTCAATAAAGTCTTTGGTAACAGCAGAGTTCTTCTTGTTGATTGTAGTAGATTTTCGTTAAGATTTTGAACTTAACGTGGATTAGCCATTTATATTTTCATTGATATGAAATTTTAATTGGTGAACTAACTCCTGATGGACGTTTTAGTTGATTTGAGAAAACTCAGTAAGAGTTACAGCCTTATCAATAAAAATTGCTTCGGTATCTTTTAATTCTCAAATCAACTAAAACGTCCATCAGGAGTTAGTTCACCAATTAAAATTTCAGTAGGTACATTAAACGAGTAATTAAGTTTAAAGTGCTTCAGTCATTGTTACCAATAACTAGAGATAAAAGGTAACAGACACTAGTGACACAAATTCTATTTACAATCTCAAATGAGAGAGTGTATGAGCAAAAGTTCACATTTTGTGACAAAGTATATGTGCAGTTCAGTAAATAGTCTTTGGTAAGAGCAGAGTTCTTGTTGATTGTATTTAGTACATTTTCGGTTTCAATAAAATTTGAAATGATTTTTAAAAGTAAAAGTCTTTTTAATGTCGATTTTACTCTCCGAGGTATACTTAGTTAAATGTTTCTCATTGGAATACACTCCCATAACCATGGTATACTGACAAATAAATTTTGACAAAAATTAAAACCGAAAAAGAATCCAGATACCATCGCTGTCTACATTCAATGCATTGCCTTTCTATTCATATTATTGAAGAAAGGTATCTATTTTGGTGTTTGGTATGTAATATGAGGGAAGTAGCTCTAGCTTTTGAAAAGTTCTCATCGCTAGCTCATCATATCCAACGGAAATTTCAATTAAACAGGGGATTCCTATGTTTTCTGTCATAGCATTCGAATACTTTCTAGCAAATATTAACTTTGATCCCAATGGTTCTAAAGGTATTCATGCTTGTGATTATGAAATTGGTTTTCAAAAATGTTCAAAACCATACCTAGCGTCTCTTATTGTTGAGTTACCTTTGAAATATTTATTAATATTTTATATGGTTAAAGAGCAATAACTACGTAGTTTTTACAGTTTATGAAATATAGTTTTGCAGCTTTGCTTCACGAATCGGTACCATTCAGATTTACAAAAAGTAACCTATAACCTCATCCCTGAAATATTCGACTTTTATGCCAAATTTCATTAAAATCTGTCCAGTCATTCAAGAGTGATTGAAGGACAAATATTTGGTATCTATTTTTTCACAATCAAAGGACACTTTCAATTCTTTTCATAACTAAAAGATGAATGGATTAATCTTCTGCAAGAAAATCATTGTTTGACATCAGATGAAAAGGATTTAAAAGTCAGAAATTATAGTTTTGAGGAATGAATAAAGGATGATTTCTCTCAGAAAACTTAGGTATGACTCAAACTTAAAAGACTTTTAAAAATAATAAAAATATTTTTTTGTATGTAAATATTTACATCGATGCAAACTTTTAAATGAGAATGTATTGTTGTTGCTTAGAAAAAAAAACTATTTTTTTTTAATTTTTATTTCTTGGTAAATAAGCTTGTTATTGTTTTTCTTTTTTTGCACTGAAATCCGCATGCAGTTGAATTTTAAAAATTTGGCATGCCTCCTTAAGTGTTGTCATATAAGCACATATACCAGTATGTATTGTTGTTTGAAAGAATTCTCTTCGATTAATAGCTTATATTCAAAGTAGTATATTAAAGTTTACAAACATACTTAAGTGAATATGTGTTGTCTTTTCTGATTAACGATAAATATAATAAAAAAAAAAAATAAGTTGTTGTTATTTTTCACATCATTTAAAGAGCTGATCTTGGGGTCGAAATTTCATTGAAGGTTAAACAATTTTTTAGCTGTTAGTGGGCTACTAACCTTTTAATGGTTGTTGTTGTAACAAAAATTATCAGATTAAACCAATTATTTCATGCAGTGGGTGTTTCGAACTAATACATGTTTACATGCTTATGCATGTATCTGTTTAACGAGTTTATAAATTTAAACAAAAATTATAAGATGACAAAATAACAACTCATAAGAAGAAGGCAGGACCCAATAAAGACTGATGAGGATGACAATTTTTTGAATTTAGCAATAAAAATAATCAGCAATGCTTATAAAGTGGATGGGAAGAAAGCAAATATAGTGACATTAAATAATTAACAAAATACAAATTTGGACTTCAATAAACTTTTTAGAGTGCAATTAAGCTCACTATTGCAATGAAGACAAAAAAGGAAAAAATGAAAATCAGAAGGCCAACAAAAACTGTTATCGCAATTTTGTCATGTCAGATTATGACATTATTTGTTATTTTATTCTTATTTTTATGCTTTGACAAGTTCTTCATGACAAAAATGATATTTTCAGATATTGACAAATTTTTCATGATGACATATAGAATAATTAACTAGATTATTATTCTGTAATCTCAGAGTCCAAAATCTCAACACAAAACAACACAACGCAACACAACACAACACAACACAACACAACACAACACAACACAACACAACACAACACAACACAACACAACACAACACAACACAACACAACACAACACAACACAACACAACACAACACAACACAACACAACACAACACAACACAACACAACACAACACAACACAACACAACACAACACAACACAACACAACACAACACAACACAACACAACACAACACAACACAACACAACACAACACAACACAACACAACACAACACAACACAACACAACACAACACAACACAACACAGTTTTTAGACAAAAGTTCTGTAAAATATTCTCACCTACAAAATCGAAAACAAAAATATTGTTCCACGTTCAATAGAGGCATACAACGCATATACTTTTTTGATCAAACTTTGTGAATTAAGACTCTCCAAGAGGAACTTTTAAAGAAACAAAAAAATGAAGCAATATTTTCTGTAAATATTTCGAATTATTTCGTTTAGTTTTACTGGGCTATAAGAATTTCCCAGTTTACCAAACTTTCTAGGCTTGTTTTAACACTGTTTTTCTAGAGTGTTTTTGTTTTTTAAGTCAACGTATTCAAAAAACACATCACTTATAGCTAAAATTAACTTTAAAATTAGGAAATGTTAATTTAAACTAAAACTTTACTTAACATTAAAAATAAATTATAATTTCTGATGAATAATTATTTATATTTTTCGAGATATTTACTTGTTTGATTGCATTTTACTAAAAAAATGACTATCAATTTTTTTACTAAAATTATCATTTTTTTTGTTTGATGGCATTTTAATAAAAATTGATTACAAAATGCAATCAAACAAATAAATATCTCGAAAAAAATATATGTATATACCTATCATCAGATTATACAAAAAATTCAAAAATTTGCAACTCGAAAAAATACATACTTTTAAACAAATTTAGCCACGTATCAACGGCAACAATAAATTGACATCAAGGCCATGCCATGTTTAAAAAAAGATTTTGACACATTAGAGATTAAATTTATTTTTTTGTTTATGTAATAGGTATTTTGTTTTTGTATTTAAAAAAAAAACCTAGCAGACAATGCGATTGAAAGTGACATTGCTAATAGATTTGGAGGTGCGTCCAGAGCGTGAAATCAGCCTCAAATAAATTAAACAGCACATTTTTTGTCAAAATTTATTGATTCTTTTTTTAGGCTATTTTATCTTGGTGATCGCACACTGCCAAATAAAAAAATAAAGTGACGAGAGAGAAAGGATATTCAAATTATTTATAATTAATTTGGGCCGGTATTTTGTTTGAACATTTAAACTACGCACTTTTTGAGCTATTTTAATCCGAATTGTTTGAGAAAGGGTATTTGGTTTTAAGTTTGCAGGTATCTTCTATGAGAAAGAAAGAAAAAAAAAATCCTCTCACGGAAGATGACCAGTAGACTTCACTTCTTCTCACTTTTAAGACCTAAATTCGCATATTTATGCAAAATAGTTCAACATTTTAATTTCAATTTCAATATAGGTATTTATGTAGGTATACCCCTGAGCAAACATTTCTTTACAAAATTAAGGCCCGCTTGTATCGTCATAGAGACAAAATCAAACGATTTTTTTTTAATAAATTAAAACAAAACAATATCTTGTTCCCTCACACCTTGTTTGCAATTAACAAAGAAATTAACCTTCAAGTGTTAAAAATCAATCATTATAATTTATTAGAAATAATCTTAATAACTCAATTTATTAGTCATTAAAAAATATATCATCGAAATTATAAAAAAAAATATACAAAAGGTATTCTTGATTATTTATTTAACTTCAGGCCTCCATAAATTTGTAGCAATTAAAAATAAACAAATCTAAATAATGCTTTAAAAAGAAACAACAATCAACAAAATATTCATAAAATGTCAAGCAGTAGTAACAGGTGGTTGCGTTTGGGTGAATCCTATTTATATTACCCTAGTCCCAATAATAGAAATAAATTGTTTTTATTGATTTTTATTTACAGAATTTTAAAATAGTTTTAGCGTGATTGTGATTGTGTGAAATCTCACGTTGACGTGTGGCAAGCTGAGAGGACAAATATAGCTTCAAGTCTCATTGAGATTCTCTTAAGCTATAAAAAAGCAAAAAGCTTTCGAATATCTCAGGTTTATAAGAGAGAATTTTTTAAGGAAAATATTATTTTTTTTTTGTATATCAATGTTGGTTAGTAGCTTGGTTCTGCAGATGTGGGAGATGATAAATTACTTAGTTTCGTCGTATTTATTAAATCAAAGGAAAAACAAAAGAATTGAGCCCCTTTTTTACATTATTTGCTTTTTAAATTAATATAAACAATAGAAACATTGTTATTTTTTGTATCCATGTGTGTTCAGTTTTTATTTTTTTATAATATTTTTCTAGCCTATTTTTTATTTAAAAACTTGAAATCTCTTTATGACTTTCAATTTTTTTGAATTATCTTTATTATTTTATTTTAAATCAAAATGGGATCACTGGAATAATCATATAAAAAAATTCAAAGAGAAATTAGTTGCATCAAGAGTATAAAGTATTATTATAATTATTATTATCCCCCTTTTTATGGTATCTACAACAAACTGAATAAACAAAAACAAAACAAAGATTAAATCGAAGAACACTTACGAAGTATATAACACACGGTAAACAATCCGTATTTTTCAGATGTCAGATGTATCTCTTATAGTCCGAGAGGTAAGGTTGAAATATTTTTTTTTTTTACTTTTATCATCGATATAAAGGGTTCAATAATAATAATTTAATAACATCAAAAATAGTATCAATACTGAAGCAATAAATAAAGAATTTTTTTCTTGATTGTGTCTTGTTTCTTTCGTGAAAATGACTGGCCTTCAATTTTACATGGCTACATTTTTGGATTTACTCAAAATGAGAGATAAGGACAATTAACTGAGGATGTCATGTTGAAGGGAATTTTTTTTTTTTTGAACAATGGGTTTTCCAATGACGCCCTCATTAAGACATCGGTTGACTTATTGACATAGACCTGCAATTTCAGAAAACTCCATAAGAAAAGGTGTAACGGGGTCAAATTGAACGATCTTGGTAGCCAGATCACGTCACCTCTACAATAGATGACCCTTACTCAGCCCTGGATTTTCCATAAGGCCGACTAGGCCCAGGCCTAAGGCATCACGACAGAGGGGACACCCAACAAATATCCAATAAATAAGAAGTCACATTTTTCTTTTTTTAAATAATGCAAGAAAATTATTTAGTAAAAAAAGACAAAACATAAGAAATAAAATAATAAGGGCCAGTTTTTCAGGGTTAACTCTGAGTTAAATCAGAGTTAGCTTATCCTGAAAATAAATTACCCCTGAGTTAACTTAGAAACACTTTTTCGGTTGAGGGTTTACTGTATCTCTTAGCTGTAAGAAAATCTAAGGCCATCGATGTGCGACACTATGGAAACCACCCTTTTACGCGTTTACCGCATGGGAATTGAGATGGCGCCCCAAAGGAATTGCACAGACAATAACTTTCACTATCGAAATCGAGATGGCGCTACAGCTGGTCCCTGAATTAGCTCACCGAAGTAAGTTAACTTGGGATTTTAACTGACTGAAAACTCGTTTTTGGAGTTAATTCAGGTTTAACCCCGAGACTAGGATGATTTCACACTGAAAAAATGGACTTAAAAGTAAAAAATAGGCATTTTGTTTTTGTGTTGTTTTTAGGTCTGTGTATCTTACTCTGAATATCTGTGATTTTCTGTACATTTGTGTGATTTTCAGTCCAAAGACGTTCCCATACTCAAAAACTTCACAGTTTTGTTCATGATTTTCTCTCTAAGAAATTTGTTTTGACCGAAATTCACAGCTCAACTCAATATCAGCATTTAAGTTCAAGAAAAAAGCTAAACATAGTGCCTCGCGTTTCTTTTTCAAAAGGTAATGTGAAATTGTGTGTAGTAAGTACCTCGTGACATGATGGTTAGTCTGTTGGTTTGCCATCGTCATGCCGCAAGATGAAGGTTTGGGTTCGATTCCCATCCGCTTGCACCTCAAAACAGATGTTTTTTCCGAGGTGCTGTATCTCGCGAGGAACTGAAAAATCCTCTAAGAGTATATTTGTCCCGAATAAGTGCTTTTCATCTAACCGTTCGGACTCGGCAAAAAAATTTAGGTTCCCTTCATTCCTGCCAACAACACGCACACAGGAATAGTTGAGAGTTGTTAATCACTGGTTCTACACGAAATGTGACACCACCGAATTTATTTTATAATGTGAAATTGTGTGAATTTATGTGAACAGATGGAATTTCATTTTCTATTTGACAGTTCGTGGGTTTCTGTGCCTTTTTGCACAGAAAGGATCACTCCTTTTTTCACTTGACGGAACAGAGAACTGACAAAATCTGCCCACTTTTTTTCAAAAACTTAGTTTTAATATTGAAATGATGGATGGTTCTCCTGCGCACTTTCATGGGCAGTTGCGATTTCTTTGACATATCGACGAACAAGTGTTGGCTTATTGTCCGCTGAACCTGTCAGTCGACTAGAATTTTGTCAACAAACGTTGAATAGTCGACTGGGAGGGAAGAACGATGAACACCCATGTAATCTGAGAAATAAGTCCGCATCGTTGGCGCCACCCATTAAGATCATACAGTTTATCATTTACACGTGTTACTCAATCGTGTTAGGGCTAGTTATAGCGATCAGGAAACGCATCAGATCAATATTTTAAAATGGATTATTTACCATGTTTTCAAGACAATTTTCTAAAAAATTGACTTAAAACCGACAAAAAATTATTAAAAAACCAACGGTAGCACTTACAACGGCTGTAATATTTTTTTTTTGGAAACTCAGAAATTCCTTCTTTTTAAAAAGAGTTGTTTAAGTAAACAGTTTTTGAAAAATTGAAATCCAATTAACAATATTTTTCAGAATGTTTCCGTACTTAAGTATGTACTTTTTTCAAAATTCAATGTCCTCATAAATTTTTAGTCAAAAACTGAAAACCAGAAGGTTAAAAGACTGAACTTGTCAAAATAGTTACAACTTATCGTTGTAGGTGTTACCGTTTTTTTTCAATATTTTTTTTCTGTAATAAGACATTTTTATTTGAAAATTGCCCTTCCCTCCTAAACGGGGAGGAATAGATTCTACACAAAATTTTAAAACTTTGATTTTTAAATTATTTTTATGTTGGTTTTTGTTAACTTTTACTTCTTTTTTTTTCAAACCATCCATTTCGATAGAAAATTTTGAACAAACAGTTTAAAGTGTAAAATTGTCAAATTCGGCTTAGTTTCAAATAATAGTTTTTAAGGTGGTTTCAAATAAAACTACTCGGACCTGAGAGAGAAATTATTGATGAGATTTACTTAAAATGGTTTAGACACACAAACATAGCCTTATTTATATACTTACTCGTTTTACCGACAGCGTAGTTACTCCAACTTTACCACAACCCTTCTAGTCTCGAAAAATTTATTAACAAAAAAAAAATACACGAGGAATAGAAGTAGAGTGATCTAAAACTGGTTTATAGGAGGTAGAAAGCCGGAATAAAGCTGTTTTACTATCAAAAATGTCACTGTGACATGAAATCATGTGAAATTTACAAAAAGGAGTGTTAATGACATTTTTTGTTTACTTTTTTGTGCCTTATAGAATGTCTTCTTTTATATTACTTATTTGTTTATTTATTACTTTATTAAATAACAATAAATTGAAATGAAAAATTTGTGGAAATCAGCTGGTGTTTGTTTACGTTTCTTATAACCAGAGTCTTAGATTGGTCAATTTTTGACATAAGGAGGGCGTAGAAAAAATTTTATAAATACAATTTTTTTTTGATGGGGCGTCACGACGGAGAAAGTGCTTCGCCTTGGTTTAAATATTCCGAGGTTGAACTTAGTATTAGTGAAATCAAAAAAATAAGGCTGACAACATTCAATTAAAATTACAACACTATCTCCCAGACTATAACCGCCTTTGCGGCTTACTACATTACTAGCAGCGCATTTTTGTCAGTACCCTCGTTCAGCACTCTTTCTCATTATCAATAGGAGCGCTGTTGTTGTTCACATTCACATCATCGTCGTTTCGTTCGTTTCGTTTGCCGTCGTTGTTGTCGTCGTGGTCGTCGTTGTACCAATCGAAAACATACAACAACCGGCTTTAAATAAAAATATTCATCGCCAACCGCTGGTATTTGTCTTTTGAGACTCCTATAGATCAGAAGTGTTTTTGCTGTTGTCTAAGAAAAACTAGTACGCTCAACAAATAAATAAATTAAAAAAAATATTCGAAGTGCATTTAATTAACATATGCTTAAAAATTATTTTACAAAAAAAAAATAAAAACAGAAAAAACCTACAAAAAGATTTAAAGTATTTATCTGCTGCTTTTGAGCACAATTTAGATAAATACAAGAAATAAAAAAAAAGATACAAGTGTGGGAAGAGAAAATAAAAACAAAAAAGAGAATAAACTTTTTTTTCGTTTAAAAACAAAGGCTCATCATTTTGATAATAAATTCCCTTTTTTTTACTAACCAACCTTTTTACTTTTTTTAAATCCAAGTGGTCTTTTGTGAAAGTTATTTAACAATAACTGAATTCTCATTTTTTTTGTTGAGGAGAAAGAATTGGTGGGAAACAAAAAATACAACAAAAAGACACAGAACAACGAAAAACGTTCAAGCTTCAAGGAAAAGTAGTATTTTTTTTTTGATTTTCCAAAAAAACGAGTGTTTATACTTTATACCATAAACGGACATTAAATTAAATTTATAAAAAAAATATAATATAATCGTTTAAATGACGATGAACCGGTCGAACAGTTTCGTAAATTCGTTCAAATGGTGGCCAATACAGAGCAGCAACCAATCCAATAATAATAATAATAGTAATACCAATAATATCGGCAACCATACCAATAATAATAATATTTCAAATAAAAACTTCACATTTGGTAGTTCGGTAGCAGTGCAGAAATTACGAGAATCCAAGTGGTTTCGAGTAGATGAACGAAGAATATTTTGTGCTGTTGTCGAATGTGGCTTCTTGGTTGAGGTGAGGTCGCAAAATCACGACGAAAACGATCAATCCTGGTTTGGTGTTGTGCTATGTAAAACTACCAAAGGTGAGTAAACGTGCAGAATATACAAGATACAGCTACACAAAACCATGATCAACCAAAAGCAATATACCGGAACTTTGAGTTACAGGGTGTTTCAGCAAATTTGTATTTTATAAAATTAATTAACCACAAGGTGGTATAGTTTTGAGACAAAAAAATACAAAAAAAAAAAAACAAAAACAAAAGGAGTAGACTGTCTCTGAGTAAAAAAGGAGTAGGAAGTGTAAAAAGATGCTTTATTATAACTTTTCTTAAGAAAATCAAAAAATAGGAATGAAAATCTTAAAAATAACGATCGCGAGTGAATATGATTAAGTGAGAAACGTGATAAATGCGATGAATTTGAAGAATGTGTGTGGTGACTATAGTTTGATTCCAAAATTTAAAAAAATGCAACTGTTTGAGTATTTGAAAACACACTGTTAAAAACAAATTTTCTATAAATTAAGTTTTAAAAAAATTTAATTTTGGATATTAAACAATTTTAAAAATTAGTTTTAAACAACATTTTTAACTTTATGGAATCATTAAGTGAGCGAAAATTAACGAAGATTGAAAAGTGCATTTGTGTTTGTTTTTATAATTTGTTTCACATTAAACTAATGTTTTAATGTCTTACTAACCAAAACAAGTTACTTTTGCAGAACTGCTAAAATCTATTATCATTATGAATTGTTTAATTGTTTTTTTTTTTTTTTGTAAAATCACATTAAAAAACAATTTTCAAAATTAAATTGCAAAAAAGATTAAAAAACTTGAAGAAAATGTGTGTGATTGACCGTTTTTTACGACTTGTTTTCAGTGAGATTAAAAAAAAAAAAACGATTGACTCTCACGTCATTGTTTATAACTTTTGATTAAGTGAGAGAAATTAATATGTAGGACTATCCAAAGAGAGATTACACATTACCGCTTCTTTTGGTGTGCAAAAATGTACAACGATTTATATGAAAAAATAATGTTAGGAGATGTAAAGTCAGAATTGATTCCTTTAAAATCAAATTTAACGGTTAATATGATCAAAAATGGTCAAAGTTATCAAAATTTATGTAAAAACAACATTATTATAATAGCGTTGCAAAAAATTATTAAATTCGATAAAATCACAGATTTCCTTGAAAAAATTTGTTAACTTAGGAAAAAATATTATTTCATTCCTGATTTATTTAATGTTTTTTGTCAATCACCCTGTTAAAAAAATATAAAAGACAAACAAAATAAAAAAAAGCAAAACGGGATGTGTGTTGCCTCTTAAAAAGATAAACTGGTTATTCTTTTAATTTATATGAGATGCAAACTTTAAACCAACTTAAAGTCAGCTAGCTATCCGTATATGTATTATTTTATGCATGTATATGTATATAATCGAAAATGGAAGGCACCTTTTGATTCCATAATCCAATTAAATAGTAAACTATTTAAATATGTTTTTTTTTTTTTTAAGAGTAAATACCTCTTCATATACGTAGAAAAGATCATTTTCTTTTGGTTTTGTTTTTGAAAGTGTCAATCTTTGGTGTTATTATATAATTATAATTTATATTTAATCAAAGTGGGAGTTAATATTTTTTTTTTTGTTTTATCTCGATAACAGAATGAAGTTGTTTACATTGTTGTGACCTTATTAAAAAAAAAAACGCTACTAAAAACCTAACATAGGCGCCTCACTATGGTCCAAATTGACTTTTTTCTTTGCCAAAATCTTAACTTAAAAAAATAACATTTTAAGCTAAATTTTATTTAAATTAAAAAAATATTCAATATTTTAATTTACAGGGTGTTTTTAAAATTTGTATGCAATAAGATTTTCTCGAAAAAAAAAAAATACTCAAATAACATGGCATTTAAAAAAAAAAATCAAATACACGTTTACAAAATTACAAGTCTATAACTCTTTAGGTTTAACAAAACTGATGAGTAAATTGAGCAGATTTAAAAAAATAAAAACGACAACAGTATTATTTATAAAATTTCCGTACAAAGTTGTCTAAGTGAGCTTTAAAAGTTCAGATTTGTCTAGAAACATCTTAATCAACATCTATGAACATGCCCCAATGTGCTGATAGCTATTATAGAAGATTTATTTATATTTTTATATAATAAATGATAAAAAAATAATAATCAAACAAAAACATCGAGTTTTAGATTTTTGCAAGAAAATTAGGAATTTTGCACCACAATAGGAAACTGACAATAATTTACAAACGTACAAATTTTTGTCGTAAAAAAATTACAGCTTTTGTAAATTAAAAATTTAAATATTTTAGTTTACTAAAACGAAACACCAAACAATAATCATAGAAATAAGCGTTAATAATTTACAACGAAGAAAAATTGAACGTTATCTTTGCAATGACTATTTTGTATAATTTCAAAAAAAGAACTATTTTAAAATTCTACTTACTTGATAAGATGAACTCAAAATAATTATTTGATGTTACAATAATTGACCTAGATTTATCATGCCTATGTAGTTGGGGAAATTCTCACAAAGCTTTGTTAGGTTTTATGCTTAGTTCCATTTTTTTTTTCGTAAGACCTTGAGGAAACTTAAAGATTCTCAGTTTCAACTATTTAATATTTATTATAGAGGTCAACAAAATTTTTATATTTTATAAATTATTGGTGATTTATACGCACTTTGAGTAAATCGCAAGAAAAAATAGGTAATTAAAAAGTGATTTATGATAAAACGTTTTGAAAATGATTTAATAGTTTCTTCCGTGATTGTGCCAAATTTTTATAGTGTGAAATGAAAACCTTGAAAAAACTGTGCTTCAACATTCAACTCCCAATGTTTATAATAAAAACAGTGTTGTAAAGATAAAAAATCTATTTTGGACAAGGTGAGCCAAAAACTGGATCAATTTAGAATATTTGCAAGTTTAAAAAATCAAAAAGATCGTACGGACTTGCTGTTCTTTTAAAATATAAAGTGTCCCTTATTAATAAAAAAATTTGTAGATATTTTCACAAATTTATCAAAAGCTAGTTTACGAATTAAAAGTTCTTAATAATAAAAATATAGAATTTCTAATCTCCCTTATAAGCACTAAATTTTAACGAAAATCAAAAGTGTATTGATTGAATTGCAAATATACTTTCTCAGTGAATGTAAGTTTTTGAAAACACACACTCTTATTTGAACTTATAAAAATAGCATGTGTGTCACTATAGAGTCTGTTTCTTTATATCTTTAGTATTTGATAAAAATGACAAAAGTATTTTTAACTTAATTACTCGCTAATTTACATTATTTGGTGAGTTTATTAATAAACTTGAATTTTGTTTTTTGTTACCAATAAGATTTCACACTAAACACACTATCTAAAGATAATTCATGTTTTATTTTTGTTTGTTAATACGTTTATTGAGTTAATAAGCAATAACATTTTTAATGGAAAAGTGTGAACAAAATTATAGAAAAATCTTTTTTTCACGTTTGATTTAAAAAGAAATTGTAAAACTTTGAAATGCTTTCATTATATCTTCTTGTCGGCAAAGTTCCAACCAAAATTTTCAAGCCATTATCAAATTTTGTACGGAAATATTCCAAAAATAAACCAGTTTTCTTAAAAAAAACTTAAAAATTATTTTTTCACGATTAGATTATTTCACTTAAACAAAAACTGCTATTTTACTATAATTATTTCCTTTATTTATAATCAAAATCGTTGGAGCTTTTTTTTGAAAAATTTGGAAAAAAGAAAAACCTTGATCGGCTAAAACAAAAAATTAATCCATTGTGTTATCACAAAAAAAATGCTGTGTACCAATTTTGAAATATATGTATTTGTTTTTCTGTACAATAGAAATAAAGATATATAGACGAATGGACGCATAGACGTACAGACGCTCAGACGCTCAGACGTACAGACGCACAGACCGACGGACGTTCCACAGAATTTACAATCAAAATCTTGAAATTTCTTTTTGAAAATAAACTAAAACTGACCCTAAAAGCAATGAACAAATTATGACCCTATTTATTTAATTATTTAAAAAAAGACATAATTTTAACACAGACTGAGAGAAAATGAAATGCGATCAATTGCATTTTTTTTTTAGATTTTGTTATTTAAACGAATTTTAAACAACAAATTCACCCACATTTTATTATTGAAATGTATTTTTGGATAAGTTTAAATGCAAAGGCATTCTCCAAATCATTTACACCTATTTGGCTGGACTCTTATTTATTATTGCTATAAATAAAGAAAAAGTATAAAAATGTTTTCTAAAATTAAATTCATTTAACTCATTCATAAAATACACGCATGACGCATGGGGGAAAAGTGAATACCTACTTTTCTTTTTTTAATAATGAACGTGAAGCGGAAAATACACTACGATTACATTAAGGATTACCGATGCACTATATTTATTTTTTAATTCCTAAATACAATGGAAGGAAAAATAGAGAATAGTTAAGACATTCCACATTCGTGATGTAAGGCTGGTAGAGAGGAATCTCTGTGTTTGCGTGATTATGTTCAAAGGAAAACTCATGTAGGCACGCGTAAATTTTTGCAAGGGAGTAATGCTATTTTACACTTCTACACTTACACTTATTTGAGAAGAAATCTGATTTTTCAAATAAAAATATAACAAAAAATAGAAAAGAAACACTTGTAGGTAACAAGGCTGTAAAAGAATGCAATCTTTTGTGAATGCGATCTTTAAAAACTATTCATTGAATTCAGTTAAAAGATTGTATTCACTTTTTCCACTGTAATACTTCGACTTCGAAATTATCGAATAACCATTTATTTAGCATGCGATTTAAAAGAATGCAAAGAATGAAAAATGACGAATTTTCAAAAGATTGCATTCAATTGATTGCCCGTTTAATGAATGGTTGCAAAAATGATTGCACTCTTCTTAATGCCAAATGAATTTAATTTTATAATTTGAAGCCGAAATTTCAAAGTGAACACAATGAATGAAATTTTTTGATTGAATTCAAAATGAATGATTATAAAAGATTGCATTCACACAAGATTGCAAACTTATTCTTTTAAAACTCTGGTACTAGTATCTCTAACGCATGGTTTTGCTCAAATACTGAAGAAAATTTTTCTATATTTTTAGGTGGGTAAATTTTAGTTTTGCGTGAGCTAGTAATAACTAGTAATGAGGAGATTCATTTTTTTCAATTTTAAAAATCTTCATTAAGAGGTATGCAAAAGGATTTTTTATAAAAATTTAAATATTTAAAAAAGGGATATTTACAAAATTATTGAATAGTAAAGGACCTAATTGGGTGCTTTATGTAACTCCTATTAAACAAAATATAGCATTTTCGGCAAGATAAAATTTACAAATTTATTTATAAATAATTAATTAGAGGATTATTAAAATTGATAATTTTTTATCCACTAACAACAATAAAAAAGAAAGCAAACTGTAATATCTAAACTCTTTATTTGTTCTAAATAAAAATTAGTTTAAACTACACATTCAAATAACCTGCTACAGATCTAACCTGAATTGAATGAATAATAACCGCTGCAGACAAGAAATTGATTTTTTTATCTTACTATTTCTATAACTTGCTGCGATATAATTCATTGCAATTAATTGTTAAACGAGGCATTTCATAGCCAAGCATTTTTAAAAAAAACAAGGAGACCATTTAAACATATTGAATGAATAAAAATAAATTTGAAGCTTTTTTATATTCGGTCTGGCATAACAACAGCTTGACAAATTTTAATTATGAAATGATGTGAGGGTTACTAAGTCGTTGTTTTTTTTTGTTTCGGTATTTCTGTCAATTATCTATTTTTGATTTGAATTTTTTTTTTACTTTTTATTTTTATTTGGTTTCGATTTCATTGAATAAATGAACAGATCAAGAATTAAAATTCACTGGGTCACCTTGTGATTTATGGCATCAATTAATAATAGTTATTGTTTGAGTCATAGTTAGATGTTAAACAACAAAATCTAAAAACCGAAGAAGTTTTTTTTTAACAATTAGATGGGAGATACCAAAGCTAATAATCTTTATTAATGACAAAGCTTAGCGGAGTTAAAATTAAAAAAAAAACTTATGAATGAGTTTCTGAGTGCAAAAGTGGTGCAACTTTTATTCATTAAAGAATCAGTAATTTGCCTCTTATAATTTTTTTTTATTATTTAGGGACAAAAGTTGTTTAAAACACGATAAATATAGTTGTGGTGCAACAGCTTGTGAAGAACCAGGGAATTATAGTGACTTTCAACTCTCAAATATTCTTGTGTTAGTTTTGTTATTGTGTCCAGTCAGTAAAGGTTTTCACCTCGAATTAAATTCAACAGTTTTAAAACTTACCATATTTATTAAGAAATATTTGGTAGTGAAGTGTAAAAAATTGGAACGACCTCCAGCGGAAGAAATGTGCAACATGTTAACTTTTTCAGTTTTTCGTGTTTATCATAGAAATTATTTGTCTTATCAAAAAATTGTCTTAGACAAAAAGATTGATTATAAAATTCTCTACAATAATGATTATAACAAAATTTTGTATATCTTTTAAAATTAAAAAGTTATTTGCCTCCGAAAATTAGTTGACAGAAATGGCATATAATTTTTTGACGAATTCGAACGGCCAAAAAGAGAGGCACTTTTGAATGACATGAGGTACTCTGTGACGATTTGTCGCCTCATCATAAAAGGCAGTATTCCTGAAAAAGATTTTGTTTTTAGGTTGCATAGGCTAGGATTTTATAGCCAGGAAAGCCATTACGTCAAGAGTTATTACGTCATTCATAAGAAATTAAAGACATAATTTAAGTTTCACGAATAGTTAAGCTATTTAAAAGAGAACTTAGCATTTTGACAATATTATTACATATTTATACTCGTATATTGATTGAGATCAATTTAGAGTGAAATATTTTAGTCGAAAAAAATGTGGCTTATGCAGGTAAATTTTTGTGTACACAGCCTCACATAAGAAATTTACTTATTTAAAAGCTGTTCAATCAAAATTAATACGACAAAAACAATTAGGTAACATTTTAGATTAAGCACATTATTTGTCACACGAGCCAAATTTTAATAAATAATTTTATTTTTATTTGTTTTGCAAATAAAAATATGTATAAAATTGCAAGGTTATTCTAATTTTAATAAATTTTTTAAGAACACCAAATCCTTTTGTGAAAATCTTTTGCAAAATAGCTATCTCGTTTTGTTTTTTAAGATGACTGTAAATAAGATTATATTGAATTTCATACCTGTATACCTAAATGAGTACATTATAAAATATTATTATTATTATTAATCTTAATAAATTTAATCAGTATCTAAAAATATACTTGCGAACATAAAAATAAGTAATTAACCAAAAATAGAAATGTTTAGTGCGATTCTAACAAATCGTGTATACTTAAGAAACTGATAAAAAAAAATCATCTAAGGCTATGTTAATGCCCGATTACAAATTATATTGAGAGATTTATTAATAATTGTTATCTGTTATACACAAAATTTAGGTTTATATTATTGAGACCTTGAAAGAAATATTGTTTTTATTCAGTTTGGCAGGTATGCTTTAACTATAATTAGATAGCCCCTTGCTGATGAGAAACATTAATCACATTATAGAACAGTTAAATCAGATTGTCTTTGCCTACGTGTAAAACCGTGAAGGTTTTTTTATTTAAACACATGAATATATAAATAATAAATAAATAAAGAATTCCCATATTAACATAAAGCCAGCATGAAGCACATACAAAAATAAAAACAAGTATAAAGTGAACAATCTAGGACACATGTACTTGTTGTTATCTTTTACTTGAATACACTTTCAACCATAACCATATAAGAGATGTGTTATCACTCGAACATGGTTTGAGTGAACTAGGTGTGAGTGAACTTGGTTTGATCAAACTTCACAAACAGAGAAACCAAGCTGTGACGAATTATCAACCATTCTCAAATGATGGAACATATTTAAAGATATTTTAAAAACGTCGTTATTCGGAATGCTCGACAATATCCATTTTTTTCTGTTTTTTGAGTGAATTGCACAAAATTTAAAAATTTAATGAAATAAAACAAAACAAGTTTGCAAAACATTGGAACTTGGTACCATAAAAACGCCCTGGAATGTAGATAATTAATCAACAAAATTGGTGAGACCAAATGTTTGGTTCATTTGAAAAGTAAAATCAACTCAAGCATAGCAAATATGTACTCGCACCAAGTTCACTTACAACATGTACGAGTGCTTACACATTTCCCTTTAAATTGGTTAGAAAACAAAAAAAGACAAACAATATTTCAATCTCAAGGGCTATTTAAGGAAACTCTACAAAACCAAATTATCTTTTATCAAATTTTCACTTTGCTACTCACACCGCCATTTTGAAAAAATGTCACCCAAAAACTGTTTTTCGCTACAATTAACGATAAAAACAATTACAAAATAAATATTCAACCTTAGAAAATTTTCTTCATTTTATGTGTAAAATAAATATTTCTAAAACGAGCGAGGGCACAGTGGTTCATATTGTATGGAGTATTTGAATAAAATTTCAACTCCTTCACCGAATTTAATGAAATTTTCAGGTGAAATATCTGATGACTTAAGAAATTTGAAACCTCCGCCCATTGACACGCCCATTTTTTCTTAAAAACCAATATTATCACCAAAATTTATTAAAATAGAGGTTGTGTTGTGCAGCATGAAATTTATAAACACAAAGCATGAAATTTATAAACACAAATAAAACTCAAACTAGATTTAATCAATGAGTAAAGTGTTAAATCTTATTAATAAATCAAAACTAACTCACCAAAGATGGTACATTAGATGAATTATTAAGCTAAAATTACTTCTGTTATTGTTGTCAAAAACTATAGATAAAAGGAAACAAACACTAGTGACACACATGCTGCTTAAAAACTCAAATGAGAGGGTGCATGTACAAAACTTCACATTACATATTACTAATCAAGTATTATTTTATTTATGAAATTTTAATTTGTTAATATCTTTCTAACTGGTACGGCGTTTTACTTAATATGCGAATTTGAAGATATCTGAGTACTTTTTTTTTAATAGGGCCTAGAAGGTTTTTTTTTGGATTATTTTTGGCCATGTAATTGTTTATTTTTTTTCAATTCTTTGATGTAAACGCAATAAAAAGGTTAAGCTGATTAAATTGTTAACTTACAGGTGTTAGGCATGGTAATGCTTCTTTTAATAATTATGATAATTTAACTTCCCATTAGATAGGAAATGGAAGTCTTAAGGAAACGTTATAGAAGCAAGACCTGCTGTATAGTTATTTTTATTTCTTTTGAAACGGTAGACTGGTTTATTAAATGTAAAACAATCCATCAAATTAAAATACCAAGAAAAGTCTAAAAGCAAGGCTTGATTCATAGTTTATTTTTCTTTTACTAAATTTCAAGTATTTCCTCAGTTTGAATAAAATCTATATTAATCTTTTAAAAGTTAACTGTACACAAAATGGAAGCACAATGTACCAAATTTTATCACTTATTTCCTATCAACGTTTTTTTTTTTTTTTTTTTATTTTCAAGAATCCACTACATTCCCTTTACATCAATGTTTTTAAAAAAATGAAAAATTTGCAAATCTATGTGTTGTGTGGCATATTATGCATAAATTTAAATATACACGATTTTGTCTACATGAATGTCTGACTGTAGATGACGGAACGCCAAAGTATTCTTCTTGGGGTACATGACATTAACGAGGGACGCTATAGTTGATATCAGCGGGAGGTTATTTTGTTTTCTATTTTTGGAACGCCACCACCGTTTTCGAGTATGTGTGTATTTTTTTTGTTTTGTTTTTTTTTTTTTTATTTCTCTTCCTTTTCCCCCAATACAGATTTTGATTTAATATAATAAAAGGTTTAAATAAAGTCTTAAACGGTCAATGAAGTAGGTAGTCATAACTTTAGGTAAATTATACGATAATCAAATAAAAGAAAAAGTATGTACTTCAGGAAGTGCGTTTATCTTGTAGGAACATGTATACATATAATGTAGGTTTTTTTTTAACGTTTTGCCGCAATGGGAAGAATGCACGTCGTGATGTTTGACACAGTTATTCTTTTTTTTTTTAATTAATACAGTCAGTCTCAGTCATATTCGTACAGAAGGCGAAATTTATTAAAGTGTTAAAAGAAAAATGATTAATTTGAGTAAAATAATTTTTAAATTTATTTTTATGTTAAGCATATCATATTCTTTAGGTTTGCATACAAAAATGTAATTTTTGTTCATTAACAAAAAATAATCAGCCACATAAAGGTAACAGGTAAAAAAAAAACACCCTCACTCATATTCGTACACAATAGGCGCGTCTCACCAAATAAAATCTCTGAGCGCTCAGAGATTTTTTAAGTGGGACAAAAAATCTCACCTGAGCACTGAGATTTTTTGCGGAGATTACTGAGACGAAAATTTTTTGGATTCATTTCTCAATGTTCTTTCTCTGCTTAAACAGCTGTTCATTTGACAGGCAAATTTTAATTTCTCGCTGATGTGCAAATACTAAAGTCGATTTAAAATTCAAAATAAAGGTGGAATGTTAATAAAAATGAAAATAAATTGAATTTGCTTTTATTTTTCATTCATTTGATAAAGTTTTGTGCTTTTAAATTTAAATATTTTAAGCAAAGTTGAAATTTGTTTCCAGAATTTCAGTACGAAAATTTTAACACATGTTTTTATACAATTCAACGGAGAATCTTGTCCCACCAAAGCATTCCGCCTCCATCGACTTGACATTGAGCGCTCAGTGAGATTTTAGTTGGTAAGACGCGCCTAATGCGTCCTTGTCTGAATAACTGTAAATATTTGAACTTGTGTTTCTCATTGAAAAAAAAAGTTTAACGCAGTAGTATTGTCAATCCGTTAAGTGAGTTTTGTGCAAGTTCTTGGTTTTAAATTTCGAACATGGGAAGAAAATCTAAAGAAACGAGCCTTGAGCTGCGAAATTTGATTATAACCCACCATAAAAAAGGAAAATCATACTCGGAAATAGGTAAAATTGTTGACAAAAGTCGTTCAACTATACAATACATAATAAAACGATATAAAGAAGAAAACAGAATTGCAAATAAGCCAAGAAACCAAGGTCGAAAAATCTTGAACAATGCTGATGAAAGATTTATTTTGCGTGAAATAAAGAAAAATCCTAAGTTAAGTGCCCCAAAGTTAGCTGAAATTGTTAAATATGACCTAAACAAGCAAGTAAGTCCCGAAACCGTTCGCCGGGCAATAAGAAAAAATGGCTTCAATGGAAGAATTGCTAGGAAAAAGCCCTGGATCTCAGAAGTGAACCGAAAGAAGAGATTGGATTTCGCTAAAAAGTATAAAAATGAGACAGTGGAGTTCTGGAAACAGGTAATTTTTACTGATGAGAGTAAATTTAACTTGTTTGGATCGGATGGCCGACAGAGAGTTTGGAGAAAACCAAATACAGAACTTAATCCGAAGAACTTAGTACCAACAGTGAAACACGGTGGAGGTTCCGTGATGGTGTGGGGTTGTTTTTCGGCAGCAGGAGTGGGTAATTTAGAAATCATTAACGGAATAATGAACCAGGATGTCTGCATTGATATTCTAAAAAAAAATCTGAAGGAAAGCGCCATCCGACTTGGCATCGAAAACAACTTTTTGTTTTACCAAGACAATGACCCCAAGCACACTGCTTTAAAGGCGCGTACCTGGTGTCTATACAACTGCCCCAAAGTGATGCAAACACCACCACAATCACCAGACATAAATCCCATAGAGAATCTGTGGGATCATTTGGACACAAGAATAAGAAAGTTTCAAGTTACAGGCAAAAGAGAGCTGGAACAAAAACTTCTCCAAGAATGGTATGCAATCGAGCCGGATTACACCCTTAAATTGGTGGAATCAATGCCAAAAAGGCTTAATGAAGTCATTTAAAGCAAAGGATATGCCATTAATTATTAAAAATATATGTTTTAATACGATTTTTAAAAAAAGAAGATTAACATAACGCGTTGTACGAATACGAATGTGATACTGAAGTCTTATATAATTTGTTAAAAAAAATAGTTTTGTTTGTTATTACCAGGAATAAAATGTTTTTGTTAAGTTTATTATGGAGTTCGAAGTTTATTTAAACCCAATAAATTTTATTTTTCAATTCCACTTCGTTAATTCACTTTTTTGGGTACTATTTAGTTTAAAAGGCGAGGTGTACGAACATGACTGAGACTGACTGTATAGGTATAGAGAAAGTTTAAATGTATTTATTAAAGTCGGAAGAATTAAACAAATACTTGCTTAAAATGGGGCTCGTCGTATTCGTATACGAATACCAACAAAAAATCACGAAAATTAATTATCACAGAATCTGTTTTAGTAAATAACATAAAAATGTTATGATTTACGACATTCACAAACAAACGAAAGAAAGGGAAGGAATATAATTTGCTTTTATCGAAAATTCAGACCTACATATTTTTACGACTACTTTTTGTTAAGAACATTGCGCATGTTTTGCAATAAATCTATTTCTCTTAAAAAAAAAACATTTTAAACCTTTTTTGTGTAGAATTTCATAAACTAAACTTTTGACTTTTACTTTTTTTCAAAGGAATCAATTGTTTTGGAGATATTTATTAAAAATCTAAATTTCATCACATTTAACCCTCTGTACAAATTTTATCCGGTACAAATTAAGGGCACTTTTAAAACTACTATTAAGGAAAACAAAACTTTTACATCAAAATTCGGATGAATTAAATTACTTTTAAGGTTTTGACATTTTTTGGTCTAATTTTCCAGGGCTATGCTAACGTACCTATATTTTTTTTGTATACTCAGTTCGAATGCATCTTTCGTTTAACCTTTTGTTTGATTCTATGTAACATGCGTAGGTAAAATAAAATTAAGAAACAAAACCAAAAGATGTTTGAAGGTCAGATCGAAGTTTTTTCTATACCTATACGTTGCGTTGGTCACGTAGACCATACATATATGTAACTCCGCATAAGGTGAAATACTACCATTTAATAAAAGACGTCACACAGTTTTTTTTGTGTTACAACTCACAGAAATAAATGTACTTGTACTGTATATACATATGATTGTTAGTGCTTGTGGGTATGTAATTTAATGCATTGGTATTTTATAAAGAGGCGAATGCCAGAGGAAGGGTGAATTTTATTTAATTCACATTTTTTTTCTTACAATAAGAACAACCGCATAATTTTGGGCACAAAAATATAACATTGAAGACAATTCAATGTTTTTGTTTGAAATTTCTAGAAAAAAAAACATAATAAGGGAAGGTAGATTAAAGTGAAAAGGAACGGCAGATAATTTTAGTTTTAGGTTTGTTTACTCACTCGGTCATTAAAAAGGTAACTGACCCTGAAGTCACCTTGGAGCTAACATTAAGCGTTTTTTTGGTTTGTTTTGAAAAAACTTGAATTCGTTTTGGCGAACAAATTTTTTAGAACTAGGGTCAGCTTGAACTAAGCCTGAAGTGGAACTACTTTTAGCTCAGTCAAGATGCGATAAACGAAGAAACTGTCAATGTCATATTTTCCTGCAAACATTTGTTGTTGTAGAATTATTGCCGCAAGTACTTTTTCATTTTATTTTTGCAATAGTTTATAATTAAAAAATGTATTAATTTTAAAAGCATTCAAAAAAAGAACAACTTTTAACTCCCATTCGTTTTCGTCTTAGATTTCAAAAACACATTGGCTGTAATGGCGTGTTTTTTTTAAACCTATAGGCTACAAATATCACAACTTTTGGGGTTGTCATGAAAACATAGCTGGCCATTGGGTCAAGCTTAGGACCGAGATTTATGTTGGAATTTTAGAGCCATCTATTGGAAAAATTGCAAACTTTTGATTCACATGCACTTCTCACTTCAGTCCAATTATGTGTATAGTCTTGAGCTTTGAGCACTTAAACGTCATCAAATACCCCAAACTTCCTTAATGTTCATCAAAAATATACTGAATAAGTTTCAGCTCGATAAGATAATAACTTTTTATCTTTTTGTTTTTAGCAAGTTTGGTGTTAAGTGCCATCTCCAGGGAAACCTAAAAATCAATTGATTAACATGCACTTATCACCTTGCAACAAATATTCTAGGTAAATTCCAACTTAATCCGATGGTTCGTTTTTGAGTTTTTAGCTAATGCTGAAATTTTAATGTATAGGAAAGGCACCAGCTATCGGAAAACGTTTCCAACAGGGCAAATAATGTTCTATGCAAATTCTCAAATTCAAATTTTCTATTCTGAATTTGTAGGTTAAGGAAAAAATCGTACTGGAGGGGGTTCTTTTCCCCCCGTTAAAGAGGAAGGGGCAATTTACTTAAAAAAGAAAAAATATTAAAGAATAACGGCAATACTTCCAATGGTTTTTGTAAATAAATTAAAATAAAAAATTCTTCAAACATAAAATAATTTTTTTTTGTTTTTAACAATTTTTTTATTTTATCTTATTTGGTTCAATTTTCGTTTTAAGTATATAATGCTCTTATCAATTCTGAGTTGAACAGTTTTTGCAATAAATTAAATTAAAAAAAAAAAACTTTTTTTTATTTTAAGTTTAAAAACTATTTATTCAAAAAGTATTTACAAAATCATTTTATTTAAAAAGGAAATTCGGGAATGAATTTTTGGCTTTTAAAAAAGCTTTAGCATGGTAAATATTGCAAGTATTGCGTAGCTTTTCTATTTTTTTATTTTTTCGAGTCAATTTTTAAGCAAATTGCCCCTTCCACCTAAACGGTAGGACCCCCCCTCCACAGCATGTTTTTTTTTAAATCAACTAAATGCATAATCTAGCCCAGGGATGGCATATCTTTTTAGATATTAAAGAAAAATAATTTGAATTGCCATTGGCGTGCCAACGTACACACTGCTATCGAAAACGTCAAATTAAAGTCAATTTGATCGTCATATTATCACCATTTTTCGACGCAGATACTGCGATCGTCAAATAAACAATCGTCCTGCTTGCACAAAATTGGTCAGTCAATTTACTAGCAAACGCATTCGCCTTTACGAACATACTCTCTGGGTTTTCAATATTTGTTTGCTTTAAGAACATTCTGAAAATTTATGTTGATTTAGATGAATCTGGTTTTGATCTAGTTTTCCACTTATGTAGGTACTCGTAGTAGAAAAAAAATTTTCCAGTGCATTAAGCAAACTCCGGATTTTTCAAACCGCTAAACTAAACTCGATAACAGTTGATGCTGCCACTCAAATGTTCAATCAATTTTCTCAATTGACGACGTGCGCATAACATAAAAAGCTATAGATAATGAAATTTTGAACAACTTTTATTAAATGCATTTTTAGTTAAAAGTTAAAAATAGGTGAGTTATTTAACAAAAACTCATTTTTATAAAATTCAATATGGCGGCCAACGCATAAAGGATAGAAGGTCCAAAACAATCCAATATTTAACTATCCATATGATCTGATTCGGATCCGATCTTGATAAGTAAAACAAACAGGATCATAGAGATAGGAGCGTATAAGTCGTTTCATCAGGATCCCATGTTGTTTTTGCAATTAACGACGTGTTAAAAATTGATCCGGATTAGGTCGTATAGAAAATAAAATGCGGCATTATCCATTTTTACAGTTTTATTTTTGAAAAGGAAGTGTTAAGAACAGGAAGAAGTATTTATAGTATACACTCAAATCTTAAACTTTTTAAAACTTAAGTGAAAACACATAAATTACAAACACAATCGAACAGTACTAAATGTCAAAATTGAATTATGTATGTCACAAAGAAACAAAAAGAGAAAATAACCAAAATAAGTGTCAAATACATATGTACGAGTATCAACGTCAATTCGGAAATGTAAAAAGATGCCAAACGCATTTTGATTCTAATGAAAACGTAGTAGCTATAAGAGCAAACCTATGTGTTCTCAAAAGATTGTTATACAATTCACTGATATAATTCTCTCTAATGCAAGCGGTGGCTATCCTATACTTATGGGTTTTCCAATTTTATTTGGTTGCTTTTTTTACATTTCCATAGGAATGTGTGGTTTATAAAACATTTTGAATTCAATGAATCTAAACGAAAATGTTGAAAGCGTTTAATTTGCATATTGTACATTCTTTTTTTTTTCGAAATGAAAAACAAACAAAAAATCCAAACTAATTGATAATCATATTGCGTGTGATGCAGTCGAAGTCACGCATGAGAAAAATTGATAAATTAAAATTGGCATATAAAATTTATAACGGTGTGGCTTATTTTTTATTTTAACAGAGTTAAGCTCAATAAACTATTAAATTAATGACTTTTCAACATGGAAACCATACAAATGAAGAATGTTGCATAGGGGAGGTAGGGTGGTTATCAATAGTTTGTGCTTGAGAAAATAAAATGAAATAAAATAAAAAAAAACTATGTTCAAGTATCATATCAATGACATTTTAACAGGAAAAATATACCAGCTTCAACTTCGCACCATTTTTGATCTGTCAGCATTCAATTTGCATTGCTTTTGAAGAGTTAAAACTATGAGGTAATCAAATATGCATCGAAACATTCATTCGCTGTCACATAATTTGTTAAAAATGATGCTGGTGGAAAACGATGGAATTGCGACACTTTGGAAAGACATCATTTCCATTTCGATGATGTAAAAGGTCTAATGGATGGATAGTGGTCGCACTTGATAGATAGATTTTTCACAACTGAAAGTTAAATTTTATATCCTCTCCTGAAAAACTGCTTATTTCTATTTCCAAAGCTACGTTTAAATAAATAACATTAACTTAAAGATTAGCTGCACATGAAAGAAAGTAGGCATATTTTTTTTTTTCAACTTATGCATATAAGTAGCTTTTGTTTATAAAAGACCATACAAAATATTAATTTGCATAGCTAGAATTAGAACTGCTTGTTATTCACTTGGAAATTTCCGTGTGTACTTATTTATATGCAAGTTATTAGTCATTAATTCAATATGCAAATATTTATATTGGATTCTCCTCTCATTTGAATATTAATACTCGTACTTAACTGATTTGATTTTTATTTTTCTTTATTTTAATTAAATTCCACTGAAATTAGATGACTTGATCAGTATAAAATGTAGATGGAATTTAGAACCTTGATTTTAGCTTTAATAAGTATAACGTTGGCGTCGTTGCTACTGCTGTCTGACTGGCAATTTTTTTGAAAAAAAAAATCAACAAAAAACTATTTTCTTTTAAAATTGTATTTCATTGTTAATCTTTTCGAAGCTTTTTTCGAATTTTATAACTCACCTTGATTACAAATGAAATAAAATCCTAGCATTGGAAATTTTTGACCTTAGACTTTGATTTTTTACTTTATCCACAGCGACAAATAAAAAAATGGGGGTTTATGAGTAGTTATTAAGTATTTTTATAGCAGATTACAAGGTTCAATTTTGTTTTCTGGTACCGAAACCTGCTTATATTTTGTCGATGTATTTTTGCTCTGCTTAGAACGAATATGAACTCTTTTTATTCAGGACCAGTTTTTCAATGCAGAGTTAAGGCTAAGCTATGTAAGTCAGACTTAGCTAATCTTGAAAATAAATTTATCCTGAATTAACTCAGAAGCAGTTTTTCAGTTGAGGAATAACTTTATCTTTAAGTTGTAAAACAAAAAACATTAAGTTAATGTCATTAATAATAAAAAAAACTGTTATTTATTAATTGTGACCCTTATTAAAATGCCGTTTGATGTTTTCAATGTTTTTGTGGATACTTTGCCAGCTTGATATTAAGATATCAAAGCACCCTGTCGAAAATTGGTAAAAACTTACTAAACCTGATGGTTTATGGCTTAATTATTTGCCGTTAATTAGTTGTTGTGGCTAATTCAATTTGATCGTGTAATGATTTCTATGTTTTTTTTTGGTGCTTTGCAAACTTGATATCAAGTTTCAAGGATCGAAAATGGGTAGGTGAATAATTTATCGCTACCTTGTTTATCGCTTAGTTGTGACAGTTTCGAATTTGCTATTCTATGTTTTTTATGTTTTTTTTTGAAAAGTAAAGTAAAGTAAAAACTTCAAAAAATTATTTTTTAGTGCAAAATAATTTGCTTTTAGTAGGTTGTGAAAAAATTTATTCGGTCGTGCGATGTTTTCTATGTGTTTTTGGGTTATTTGTTTTTTGTGAGTGTCAAGTTAGCAAAGAAACTTAGACAAATCTTAAAATGGATAGGTAGTTAGTCGTTAATTACTGTGACAGTTTCAAATTTGCTGTTCAATGTTTTCTATGTTTATTTGGGTACTTTGCTAACTTGACTGAAATAACTAGAAAAGCGGTAAGAAACTTCTTATACTAAATTTTTTGTTGCTCTATGATTTGCCGTTTGTTAGTCTTTATATAGTTGTAAAAAAAAATAATTTTATCGTACAATGTTTTCTATGTTTTTTTTTTTGCTAGCTTGAATTGAAGTTAGCGAAGTACATCCTAAGGAAGGGGTAAAACTGCTATGGCCTATGGCTTAATAATTTATCGTTAACTAGTCTAAAATTAGTTGTGACAGTTTCGAATTTGTCGTGCAATGTTTTCTACATTTTTCGGGTTCTTTGCTAACTTGACATCAAGTTATTATAGCACCACCTCAAAAAGGGATAAGAACTGCTTAAACCGCATGATTTATGGCTAAATAATTCACGGTTAATCAGCCGTTAGTAAATTTTGATAATTTTATATTTGTCGTTCTATGTGACTTTTTTTTTTAGTTAGATTTTAAAACTTCGTTTTCTCTGAAAAAAAAAAATTACATTAAACGACAAATATGAAAAAAATATGATTACAAACAAAGACTATATGTTACATCAATCTAACGATTTTTTTCAACTCTTATAAACGCATTTCATTTTATCTTAGCGTAAATTTTAATGAAGAAAACAAGGTTAAGGTTTAATTAAACTAAGTTTAAAATTGTCACTGCTAAACTAAACTTTTATTCTTAAGTCCATTCTCAAAAAAAAAAAACAACAATGTTTACAAAGGTTTTACCAAACAGCTGTTAATTTTTAAACAAACAAAGAAAAAAAAAACTGATTACAAAATATTTGAAATCTGATATAACAATAATAATTTGTATGGATTTATAATAATGACAAAGCGGCTTATTATATTTGTGTCATAAAATCAGCGCGAGATAAGATTAATATACATTTGAAAATCACAAATCCCATATCAAATTTATTATTCAACTTGTTAAACAAATTTATTATGAAATTGATTGTTCGTTTATCTTAAAACAAATGGTATAGTGCAATATCTGAATCATATTTTGAATTTATTTTTAAAAGAAAAACGTGCAAGGTCACACGTCGGACGTAATTTATTAAAATTGATAAAAACCATATTTTAAAAGATATAATCAAATTTGAGCAATATATCTTATCAATCTAAACACAATTTAAGCATTAGAGGCTTACTTTTGGAGTATAATATCTTTAGAAATTGTATTAATCTTTTATCTGAATCAGAACAGTCATTTTGTATTTATGAATTTCCGGAGATTTTGATCGAGAAAATAGATTGTGCCAAGATGATTTAACACTTTTCTTTTCATTTAGTTAAATATAAATAAAACTATTTCCAATGATTTTTATAAATTATATTTTATTTTGTATAACTTAGACTTTTGTCGTAACGAATAGAATACAAATGGTGACAAGTCTTTTCATTTTGGATTTAAAAAAAAATTGCCAAACTATCACCCATGTAAAATAATCCTTTATATATAGCTTTTGGTATGATTAAAGATATTTTGACATTATTATCAAAACAAATCTTGAAAAACAAAATATAATACAAATATTTTTTATTTAATTTAAGATAACAAGCCAAAACCCGAAACCATAGAAATATTTTCTGTGAAAATACGTGAAAATGGTACATTCAGATTGTTCAAATTAAATTTAGAAGACGTTTGGAAGAACGGATGGGAATTACGTATTAATAATTTTTCTGATAAGGAAAAGCTGCCGCACAACGAAAAAGACATTCGAAATCAGGTAAATATTTAAACATATTACAAAAAGATATTAGAAATTAGGTACTATACCAAACTTATACTTAAGCTTATATCTATATACAATTCCGAAAGAGCAAATATTGTTACATGAAAATATAAAGAACTAGCGGAACACTTCGAGCGTCGTATCGCTCCAGTCATAGAAATAATACCTCTTTTGGAATATGTTTTTTTTTTGGGACATAAAACGATACGTTGCGAATTTTACGCTTTAAGCCTGCTACGCAAATCGAGCTTAAATTCCGCTCCCATACAAGAATCTCTCCAAAATTAAGCCAAGCAAAAATTAAGCCAAGCTTAAACAAAGCCAAGCTAAAATTAAGCCAAGCTAAAATCAAGCCAAGCATTTTAGCTAAATAGTACGCAGCTCCAGCTAAAAAAATCAAATTTTCGTTTCTTACTGTACGGCACCATCTGTCAAAATTTTGGGCGTGGAATAATTGTTCGGTACATTAATTCTTGATCTAAATTGTGGCAGGTTTTTTAATTTGTGAGATTTACAGTGAGCTTTACATTCTGAAAATGAACTTGAGAACGAGAAATGTTCAAAGACAAACAAAGTCCATTTTATTTGGTTACATTCACTTAAAACATTGAACAAAATTTTTTGAAGTTGTTGAATATAATTTCTTTTCAGAGAACAGCTGTTTTTTGTAATATAATCTCCACAAAAATCTTATGTCAAAATTTATCTAGGAGTTTAGTTTGGTGTTTGGAGAGAAAAAAGGGAGTGAAATTGTACTGCGTACTAGGCTTTATAAGAGAACATTAAAATATTTTTTTTTGTTAACTGCCTTTGTTTTCATTATAATGAAGGATGCTGAATTGCAACTGCCACTAAAACAACTGTCAAAAGTTCTAAACACTACAGTATATATTTATATTTAAACAATATCTTTTTAATAAATAAAAGAAACCAGTTTTATCTGGCTTGATTTGTCTGTTTTCCTTTTTAAAACAAAATTAAGTATTTCAGCTGTTCAAGCTCGAAACACTCACTTGAACTAAAAATGGAGTTATGTCATATTTAACTCTCGGAATAATATTGGAATAAGTCGACTTTCAAATAGTGGGGATAAATAAGTGTGTGAAGCTGTTTTTTTAATCAAGGCATATTTAGAAAAAAAAATATTTAAAAAAGGTTTTATTCCTTCCAAACAGAGATGGGAAGTAATGACAAAAAATATAAATTTCAATTACTTGTAATTAAAATATCCGAACACTTTTTCAATTACTTAAAAATGTAATTGAAGAAATCAAATTACTAATTTCATGAAATTGAAAAATGTCAATTACTTGTATATCAATTACATTAATGTAATTGAAAACAAAAGTAATCATCAAAAAATTTGTAATGGTTTTGTTTAACTGTGTAGTGATACAAAATGTAATTATTTTATTTTTTGTGTCGATTACATTTTGCAAAATATTCCACAAATAGTTCCCTATAGAGTTAAATCTTTATATGTATTTTGTTACAAACTATATAGAATATATGTGTTTTATTCACTTTCATCATGTTTTTTTATTAATTGTCGTCTTTTAGACAGTAATAGAAAATAATTTGTATTTTTGTCTATTTGTATTAGTTTAGCAGTTAGAATACATTTACTTTACTTTTATTATATGTTTAATTGATACAAACATATGAATTAATTACAATCTAAGAAATCAATTACCTTAATTGTAATTAACATTGTGCTTTCTTTCAATTAATTTCAGAAACCCATTTATTATTTTCAATTACATGCCATTTGTATGTGAGATTTTTCAATTACAATTATAAGTAATGCAAATGTACGTTGTTTTTTAATTACAATAATTTTAATTGACAAATGGCAAAATGAAGTCAAAGCCCTGAAAAGGTTCCATAGGGTTAATCTATTGGAGTAAAACTTGTCAAATTCTCGTGAGGTCTTTGCAAGTAAAAACTTATCGGACAAGTTTTGCTATCTCATCACAAATATCCCTATAATATATAATAAACATTACGTAAAAAATATGAAGACAGTACAACGCGTAAAGTAAAGTGTTGGCAGCCTTAAAAAAAAATTTGACAGCTGACAGTTTAGTGTAGGTAAAAATGGAGCATTACAAGAAAGAACAACCTGTATTCGCTGTACAGAGGATAGGGTAATGAAAGCAATAAAAAAGTTAAAAGATGACCTCTAAGGCCACATTTAGACCTTCGGTCAGAGAATATCAACTATCAAGAAGCTAATCATTTGTACGTTTCACCTTCCAAAACCCATTTGTTTACATTGCCGCATATGTAATTTTACTTCGTGTCGATGAATAGATGTGAATTGCAACAACAACAAGATCTGTGCTGAATGATGTGCTGAATGGACGAGTTGATTCTATGTATGCGTTTTTCATTGTTTTTGCTCTATGTTCGTTGTTTGTGGAACAACGTTCCCCGAATAAAGAACGAAGCTATAAATCCAGCTTAAGGCCTTGCAGGCACATACGGACTCTTTTGTCGAGAATTTCTAAAACCTTGTTTTTTTGTTAGTTTTCAAATATTTTTCAACAATTCTCTCATGGACGGTGTTCAAATTGGACTGAAAAACTGGAAAAAAATCCAGTTTTTCAGTCCAATGTGAACACTGACATTTAATGCTTCATTTTTACTCATCTTAGGCTGTCAGCTGTCAAATGTTCGTTTGTTTAGGGTTGCCACCACTTTACTATATATATGGGTACTTGCTTTAATTTTTTAACGCTCTTTAGTTAATCATTTTCAAAATTACACAACTGTTACTCAACTTATCTCGAAGTTAGCGTAATACACTGGTAGACAGAAGATCCAGGATTGAATCCCGTGTAAGATACTTATTTTATATTTTTTTCTAGGCTTTCGAGGCAAAAAATAACATAACTGGTGAGGCCCTAGAGATGGCCGATAGTTATTCTTGCAAATCTATTCTAACCATCTAACTTTATTACAGGCAGGTAATAATTCATTTTGTTCGAAAATGGCTATAACGATTGATGACAAATTAAATTTTAATATTTTGAACACTTATTCTGCCTGTTTCATAATTGCTACAAACGTTTTGCATTACGTTTACGTTTTATTATTTTTTTTTTTCATTTATAAATGATTCATTACACCTACTCATCGTAGGTACCTATAGAAAAATTACTATCGCTACAAAATATCTATACACATTCAAGTTGAGAATAAAATTGTAAATAAAACTGACCTCTCCCCAACAAGATGATTATTGTGTTGTATATTTCAGCTTCTATTCCATATGGTTGAATTAAGTTCAATCGTTATTAATTTACTTCAAAGTATGTACATTTGCACAAACATTTATATGTTTTTTTTTTATTAATTTTTTTTGTTAGTATTTTATAAAAGCACAAGTGATTTAAACAGAGATTCTATTAAGCTGGACAAACAAATTAAAATATTAAAATAGAACGTGTATAATAGGGAAGAATGACTGTTTAATGGATGCGATAGACATATGAGAATACCCTGATAACATTGTGTCACTTTCAACCAAAGTTATTGGATTAGATAACCTTTTGTATTGATGTTTCATTTATAAACTTCTAATTTATTTTCTAATAAAGAAAAGATACGATTGAATATTAATTTGTTTGTTTAAAAAAAAAATAAACTATTTCTTTGTACTTTAATAAACACAAATAATGTACACTATAAAGCTGTATTTTATTTTTTACCGAAAGAAAAATATTAAATATGTTTTTAAATGACAAGTGAGTGATTTTTATTGATTCTGAAGTGAATTATTATTCTTAGTTGCTAATGAAACTGTTTTTGCATTAGAAAGAGAGTAATTTTTTAATATGCACTATTAATTGACTTTAAGAAGAAACAAAAAATGATATTGGTTTAAAGCTTAGCTTGCAACTTAAATTTGGAAAATTATTTTTGCATAGTGAAGGGAAGTTCTTAAATACAAAATCCAACTTAAAAGAACACAATCCACGATTCAATCAATTACAATGAAATATTTTTGGCGAAGAGCAAATACCTAGTTCTAGTTCCCCAAGAAAATATAGTTGCTGAAGTCAAAAATTGAAAATTTCTCCAAATAGGAGACTTTTCTTTTTTTAAAGTTTTTTGTTTGAAAAGATAGAGAAATAGTTAATCGTAAAATAGTTAAAAACAGTGAAGCAATATTATGACTCAAACTTTAAAAAGAGGAAATCTCTCCAAAATGGTAGACTTTTTTAAAAGACTTTGTTTTCAAAAGTTTTTTTTTGTCGATGTTAAGATAACAAAACACAAGATTAAAAGTTATAAAATAACTAATATAGACAAAAGTCGATAGAATTGAAATTTCTATCAAATAAAAAAATACATAAAATAAAATAGAAAATATTACTTAAAGACTTTCGAAAGTCGCAATCAATACCGATAATTGACTTTAAGCCTATTCGACTTAAGTCTATTAAGTCTCCCAATAAGGCCCTTACACTTTCAATTAAAGGATTTACCGTCTAGCACTGAATCTTTTGATTATTTACTTTATATTTCAACGTGCAATAACAAAACAGTTCATCTAATTAAATTTTGTATTTACTTTTTTCAGGTTGCCTTTGCCCGCAAAGCTAAACAGAGTCTTTGGCATAATAATAAACACTTCGCCTTTTGGTGCCGTTACGGAAGTCGACAGCAGGATGTCAGAAAACGCCAGGTAATATACATTTTTGTTTTATTGTTTCTTGTTTTTCTTGGTATTCGTTGAAAAGAAACTGAATTGTGATCGTGTAGGTCTATTTTATTCAGACATAGAAATAAAATATTAAGGCTATTCATACAACACCCTAAAGCCGTCGTAAACGTTGGTGAAGTTTTAAACGTTGTAAATGTCAGAAAGTTTACGACATAGTTAACGAACTGTCAAAGTATATAAGGATATTCTTGACGTGCGGCATTAAACAACGCTTGACATTTGTTAAGGTTTTCAAGCAACGTTTAAATCATCGTTAACGTATCAAACGCATTACGACTTGCGTCATTGACGAGCTGTATAAATTTTTATGGGCAATATTTTACAAAAAGTCGTACATTTTTCTACGAATATTTCCGTCGTAAATAAAAATAATGAACTAGGATAGTTTTTTGTTAACAATTATTATCATGGAAAATATTTAAATTGAAAAATTCATTAAATCAATGACAGTCAAAAACTTAAAAAGTTTTCCAATAGCTGAATCAGCTGATTGTAGTTAACCACATCATTCACCACATTTAAGTGAACGTTCATGAAACATGTGCTGTAAACTTTCTTATTTTACGACGTTGTAAAGTTTTTTGATGAACTACATCATTCATTACACTTACAAATTTTTTTGAGAAAACTCATAAAATGTGTTTCGTAAACATTTCAATCTAACGACGTTATCGGAAAGTTTACAACGTAAATATATACCTTTTTTTTAGTTAATTGAATTCGATTCTTTTAAATCCAATCTCTCATTATAATTATCCATATTTTACAGTGTTAATTTTGTATTGACAGTTGATGTTGAAAATTACATATCAACGGTTTGATGTTCTAAAAATGGTTTTTGCTTTACAGAACACAATCAAACTAGTTTTTTCTTTAAAAGCAAAAGAAAATTGATAAAACAAAAATTCTTTAGGAGTTTTCCACAAAAAATTAAATTATCTGTCAAAAATATTCGCTACTGTGTGAACAAAGTTGTCTACCGCATTTACACGAGTTATAAACTAGCATTGTTTCTACAGTTAGGTATCTGTAAAAATATTGGCAAAAGAATAGAAAAGTTCGGTCATTATACTTGCAGTTTTTCAGTAGTGTGAATGCGGCATTATCATTTTATTCGACAAAGGTTTTCGAAAAGTCAAACTGAACGTGTAGGTAGCCATTTTGGTGAAGTGGGAACGTATGCTTTAGAGTTCTTCATCAAATATAATAGGTTCGTTCGTTCAAATTCACCCAGAGCTGACCCAGGTTTTCTTCACAACCCAAAGAATTGTCAAAAAAACTTAGGTTTTTCGGTTCTTAAAAAACGCCAAAGGGTTCTCAATTGTGCTGTTGGGATAACCAAGAAACCAAATTTGATTTAAAAATGAAAAAAAGAAACCACAGTTTCCATTTTCAATTTCTATTTGTTATTATTAAAGTAAATTTGTGTATTCCTTGAATTTCTATTCGTCAGGAATTGGTTCGTCAGGATTAGTTCAGGTTTTTCAAAAAACGCTTTAAAGCGACCCAGGGTGACTTCAGGCCTAAACGAAAAAACTTAATATATCACCCTATCGTATATTCACAAACGCCAATTTCATCAATTTGTATGATCCAACACGTTGAAGTTTAGTACTTCAAATTTTTTGAGAATAAATGGCGAGATTTTTTGTAATAAGAAATTAAATACCAAAACTTAGCATACATTCCATTAAAGAAGAAATGTATTCTATTTTCGCTTTGCATCTGACAGTTCTCATGTTAAATGTCACTTGTAACGCTGACAGATTCGTTAAGTTTTATTTTATCATTCTTTAAAAGTAAAACTGAACATAAAAATTTAAAAAAAAAAAAAAAACAATACCAACTTATAAACTACTCATTTACATATGTATATTATTATGTTAAATTAATTAATTTTGCTTTCAATTTCAGATGTCAGAATGTGTTAAATGGGGAAGTGTTGGAATGAATGCCGGGATGCTGCTTATTATGAACAAACAAAAATCTAATTCAACATCTAAATGATTTAATTTTGATTTCAAATTTGTACCTACGGCGTGCGGATCAAAACCTGAGAAAAAAAAGAAAATTAAGCAACAATACCATTGTGGGCTAAACATCACAAACGGTACCTTACCTTTTTCTATATGGAATTCAAAAAAATTAGACTTGAAACGCGAATTACAGAAAAACAAAGATCTTCATACATTTCTAAGTTTTAATTAAAAAAAAAATCAAACATGTCGATGCGATGGAGATGGAGTGATAGGCAGAAATTGACTATGGTGTTTTAATGTACCTAACCTATACATAGTTCAAAGGCCCATATTTGTATTCAATTTATAACGATTGACTCGTTAGATACTTCATAAAAATACTTTCCAGATAACAACTTGTTGTACATTAAAAAAAAAAATTAAATTGATTATGAATGTTCGATACCTGGAAATCTAATTTTCGCAAAAAATACACTTATCGTTGATTTTTTAATTTTTTTTTTTTAAAGCGATAATTTGAGAAAAAAAGGCAGAAATACTGTGAATATAAAAAGACTTATTTTTTTTTTGTTGTTGTTGTTAAATAGAGTTACTATTTTGTAAAATTTAAGATTTTTTATAATTTAAAAAATATTAATATTTTTAAGATTTACATACATATATGTTTATAAATTAACATACGCAAACAGTATATACATTATACATATGTAATTATTTTCTTCTACTGTTCTGATTGAATAGATGTAAGGAAAAAAGTTACAAACGGAACAATTTTTATTCATCTTGTTTTTATAAAACGAACCATTGTATAATATAAAATAAATTTATTTTTGACTATTACATATTTGTTTGTTTTTTTTTTTTTAATTACTGACGCTACTCAAGGGACTATGTCTAAACAGATAGCGATGCACATAAGCCGTAAATTTTTAAAAATCACAATGAGAGTGAAAACTAACTAACTAAGGAAAAAATCTCTGTACTTAAAAGTACGTCCCAAATTTGGCTCAAGGTGTTTTTGAAATCGCGAGTTAATTTTTTTCAGGGGAGGAATACAAGTAGTTAATTTGGTGGACCACTGTTTATAAAAATAGCGATGGAATAGAGAAAGACATAACGACCTCACTCGAGAGAATCGATTTTTCAGTTATGTTTCTATCACATTTTATTTTTATTATTCCTCATTGGACAAGCTGTCATTTTCCGAATTTAAAAAAGAGAATCGGAGATAAAACTAAGCCCTGTGGCACACCAGCACTTATTTAAATTATTTTGAATTACATATTAAAATCGCCCAATACGGCCGAAAGGTCATTTCTAATCCAACTAAGTGCTTTTTCGATTAAAGAACATCGTGCCAAATTCTACCAAAAGCTTTTGAAATATCACGCGCGATAACCTTTCTTTCTCTAAATAGATGTAAAGATTTCTCCTACTGCTCGGTGAGATACAGTCAAGATTATTCAGAATATATTTTTTTTATTATGAAATTTGTTTCATTGTAAGGACAGAAAACTTAACTAAAAAAAACACAAAGTTTATCTAATTTTAAGTTTTTTTTTTTCATAAAAGATTCGTTATAATTTGTATTCCGAATAATTTTGGCAGTGACCGTTTATCATCTGATCACCAGTGGAACTGTTGCTAAGAAAACCCTACTGTAAGTCATTAAGAAACTTTTGTTCTTCAAGATATTTCTTAAGATGATAATTAAATGAGAGTTTCCATGACTTTGGAAAGAAGTGACTTAAGTGCAATAAGACTAGCAATTAGAATAGTAATAGTGTGATGAAGATTCGCCTTTCTTAGGGACAGGCCTGAAAAATGAAAACTGCATTATCCATATATCCACTCGGAAAATGACTAGAAGAATAGGACAGATCGAAAAACTTATGCTGTGTCTTTGCCAGCGTTGAAGAATATTGGGATATGTCGAGATCTCTTAGAACTCTTGAAGAAAGAAACATGGTCCCAAGAAATCTTTTGCGGTGAAAAGTACAGCAGAAGTTATAAAACTATCTGGCTGTGTCAAATTAACAGCAAACTTTGGCAACAAACAAATTCATTTTTTTAAGTGAGCTGACATAGAGAGTGGCATTCATTTTGTAGGCATGTTCAGGAAAATGAGATCAGATCATAAAGCCCCCATCATTCTCAGTCACGTGAACAGGATTCCTTAGCAAAATTTCTCAGTTTTGTTGTCAAATTACTGAGGAAAAAATATTGGATCTGCTTTTTGACAGACGAAACAAGGTGAGGACTCTGAGACCTCATTTTTCTGAACATGTTTCACGTTTACTACCTTTGGAACATTTTAATATTTTTTGCTTCAGTTTTTAGCGATGCAAAACTACAGTTCGGCGAATATTACCGTTACATGGCTCTGGCCTTTGGCATCTCATAAATGGGATATTTGAAAAAAGAAAATGTCATCTAATTGGCCAGTAATTGGTTAGAAAAGGTCAGCTAGTCCTTGAAATTGGACAGCCTTAGATATGTTGTAATGAAGGCATACATTTTTTCAAGGTCACGCCCGATTTTTGGCATATCATTTATGGGAAATTTACAAAAAAGTATATCATCCGAAAAATCTAAGGTCAACTATTTTCAGTAATTGGTCGGCAATAGTTTTTTTCTATGAATTTTCAAAACTCGGTTCAAGGTCACAAATAAACTGTTGGAATCTTATTTGGGTCATTTCAAAAAAGGGAATATATGCCATTTGAGAAGCGACTTCACGGTCATGAAAGGTTAGCTATTTTCAGTAACTGGGTAACCACTTTTTTTAATGAATTTTTAATAAATTTAAAACAAAATTCAAGGTTATTGCGATTTTTGGCTCATTTATGGGAAATTTGCAACAACAAATTACCCTCTGAATGGCCCTAAAATCTATTTAAAAGGTCACCTAGTTTAAGCAATTGGTCAGCTATAGATACTTTTCAACGATTTAAAAATTCTTTTCTTCAAGGTCACGAACGTTTTTTAGCACCCCATTAGGATATTTTAAAAATGATTCTGAAAAAATCAACTTTGAAAAAAATACAACTTTTCTTAAAAATGCTAGTTTTGAAATTTTATTTCCGAAGAACTATTCACTTAAATTACTTGATTAAAAAAAAAAACAAAGAAAGGTCTGAAACATTGAACAAGATGTAGCTCATTATTGTAAGTGCTTTTCTTGACATTTTTTCAGACATTACTCCCAACTGCTTCAGGGAAGGGAGAAATACCTTAGTTAAATCATGATGGTGTTTTTTGTGCCCTTTTATTTTTGCGAAAAAGTGCTCGCATCAACAAATAGACCAACTGTGTAGTGTATAGTTATCATGTGTCGTTAATAAAACATTATTTGTGTTGATTAATTTCTTATAAAAAATAAACCTGAATTGCTAATTTAAGATTATCTTTTATTAGGGGTACGTATACCGGTGTGCATACACTCTCTGAACCCATGGTGGATTACCTTAATCAAACAAGTCCAAGATATTTAACAGCTGTTTTGACAGTACCCTTATTTGTATCTTTATAAAAACAAATGTTTTTATTAGAAATGAAATAAATAAAACAAACAATGCATATCACAAAAATTTAATTTGTTTTGATTGTTGCTTTTGCAATCATTTAATTTGATTCAATCAATACAAGAGTATATTTTCTGAAATAAAAAATGCAAATTATTTTGCAAAGCTCGACAATATTCAATCTGGATGTTGAACAACAACTAAATATGTACTCTCTACTAAACCAACTTAAAATACGTTCGGTGGAAGAACAAGACAAGTCCAGTAAAAAATTGCGTTTTTTCTAATTAGGTCGAACTCAACATTTCCGTTTTTTTTTTTTAAGTTATTTAGACGTCAAAAACATAGGTGCATATGTATGTATTTTGTCATAAAGTGGAATAATCGGGGTTTTGACCTAAAATCTTCAGCTGTAGGCTTTCAAATGTGAAACGTCAATAAAAAAATAGATCTATTCGGACGTTGAGTTTACATTTACTATTTAAGGTGCGTGACCATTTGAGAGTATTTTCACTACAAAACTCGGGAGAGTGACTCTCGGATAGTTGTCTACCTTTCTGTGAGCTAATTACATTTGCGAGCTCCTCGCGGTCTTGTTTTTAATTTCAAATGGATTCGCACCTTTTGTCCTAAGAGCTCTTAGCGTATCAAAGGGCAAGGTAGTGCCCAGCCAAGTGCTCAAGCAAGACACTTACTCTTTTGCAGGAACTAACTCAGGCGATTTTTAATACCCTTTACCGTCAGTACCCATAAAGTGAGTCAGACTTCAAATTCACAAAATTTTTCTAAGCTAATCCAGCACAGATGCCTTACTATTTTTCTACTTAACTCCAAAAGATATAGGACTTAAAATTCGCTTAAAATGTAGTCCTCTTTCACACAAACTGAGTTGCTAGCAACTTTCAGTTCCTTGGTGAGAAGGGCAGAAGGAAAGAGTGGTGAACAAAATCTCCCCGATCGAGAATTTGAAGAGATTTTTATTTGACATTTCCTTTCACATAGTTCAACCAATAGAATTTCAGGAAGTCTCAAAATTGCCGAGATTTCTTTTCGTCGTGTGATAGGTACAAGAGTTTTTTAAGGAAATTAAAAGAAAACGTCAAAAAAATCTTCAGCAATTTGTTTCTTCTTGTGAAAGGGGACTAGTATACTTCCTCACACCATTGAGTAGCATCTCGTAATTTTTGTAATTTATGTGTACCTTAAAAAATTGAGAATTTCCATTTAGGAGTTTTAGGGCTGAAGTACATTAAACCATTGAAAATGGGAGATTTTATAATGAAGGGACATGTGCAACAGCACCCATTTTTTAGAATTAAAAACTAAAGTTCGAAATTTTAAAAAGTTGAACACTCACTTAACATTTCCAAAACGACTTTGTATCTTATCTGCACCACACCAAGAAAATTGGTTTTGATATTTGTAATCATTATAATTTGAACATTAATAGTGACACAATCAAATAGAAAAGGCCAGAACTTAAAAGAACTGCAGTCAGTTAATTGATAAATCACTGATATGTACGTACATACATACATATGTACTATAATCTTTGATTTTGACTAAAAACAAAAACAAGATTTGTAAATAAAACACTTCACAAATCGTCAAATTAAAAAATTTCCAAAATTATTTCATGTTTTTTTTTTCAATATAACACCAAAACCCAAAAGTATTAAATTTCATCTCTGATCTACGCCGTTCAAATATTTTTAACGCAAAAAAAATAAACGATTAAATTCAAATTTTGTTTTTTTGTCTTTATTTTTTTTTTTATTTGGCTGCAGAAATGCACAACAAAAATAATATCGATGCCATGATGTCTTACAATAAATAAACTTTAATGGGTTTTACTGCGATATATAGATTAAGATAGGCGTGCGACGCAACATTTGTGATATATAAATATTATTGACATTTTGATTGTTGTGTAAATATTTTGAAAGTAAAGATGCATTAATTTCTTAAGTTAATTGCGGCATACAAAAATTGAAAACAAATATAGTTAATAAATAAAAAAAAGTATACATAGGTATCATTGAAAGGGGACGTTACATTATGTAGTTGCAAATATTTTGTACGGGAAAAAATCTTGCATTTTACTAGAAAAAAATACATGAATGTATTTGTCAAAAGTCCATAGTAAAAATAAAAATATGTTGGAAGCGTGGTATTATGGTACGTTTCAGAGCTAAAGGAGGGGGGCACTTGTTCCTATCTTAGTAGCAATTCTGGCGGTCGATTCCCTTTCAAACAATAACAAAAATTTCCCATCTTATGCACTTCTTATCTACTCTTATAACGTGCTTTTATGGTACGAATTTTTTGGTGGAATCCTTCTCTTTGTTAAACACTAAAGTGGCAGAGATTATCAGGAAAATGGTCTGGATGAGAATATTTACATAGTGAAACTTGCTTGAAACTTGATATGTTGGACTTTAATGCATTTTATTATCTGAGTAGTATGACATAATAGTGCCTTGCCAAAAATCAGAATAAAACTTAATACAAATTGCGTATGACAAAGGCCCTCACTATGCCATTGATGAGTCACAAGTGAGTAAGCCGGACGAAACACTAATTTGTAGGACTAAAAGCCATTAAAAGCTATTTTGAAGAATTCCAGCGGTAATTCATTCATTTTATGATTATAAATGAAACAGGCTGATTTCCAAAATGCATCACATGCAAAGTCACATGTTCCGAAGTGTTGACAAATGCGCAAGGACCTTAACCCATAGAAAATTTCACCAACCACCGTTGATGCATCATACCTTCAACAACTACGCATTCATAGTTTATTGGATTTTTTCTTAAGCTTGCCTTGACTTAAGCTTTTAAAGAAAAAATAATATCAATAGAGAAGTACTACGTAAACAAACCATTTGATGATTGTTTAATTTTTTATAACGTATAAATTGTCAAAAAATGCAAAGCGAAAACTGGTTTTAATTAAGGTTTTTTTTATACATTCTATCCATTCAATTTGAAGCCTTTCTAAATATTAAAAGTTTGGAATGTTAATGTCTGCTTTGTATAAAATGCGTTTCGAAATTTCAAACTTATTCAAATTAAATGGTGTAGCAAGAATCAAATTCGCGTTGCCAATGAATACGAAAATTCTAGTGCTGGTCTACACCATTGAGATTTTTTAAAGGCTTTTCAGATCTCAGTAAAGGGCGGGCTAGATTGAAGTGACTGCCAGAAAAAATGAGCCATTTAGATCATAGCTTGGTTTATTGTAATACCACATGGATCCAGAAGGCCTATATCCAAATTCGTGAATCCACATGGAGCTCCTTATAATAAGTGTGAGACCTCTAACATCGATATTTACAACATCACTGGGGTCACGGTAGAAAATATCTTCCAGATGGAGGCTCTATCTTTGGGAGGAAGTGAAAGATCAGCCAAGTATAGAAAATTAAAGTAATCGCATGGGATTAAAAATGTTGTTAACGTATTATGAAGTACGACATACCATAACGAATGGTTCTTTCTTAAGAAAAAACGAAAAAGAAATTTGTTCTAGTAGGTCAAATACCCACCGGCACCATCCTTTCTCTTTAAAAATTAATCTTTGTATTATGTTGCAAAAAAATATAAAAGTGAAGAGGAGGAGTAGATTTTAGCTTTGCGTACTTCCGTTAATTCAGTTAAGCATTGACAAAATTGGTCACGTTGAAAACATAATTAAATATATTTTTTGGAAATAAACAATTAATTCAAACAAAGAAGAGACTGAATCACAAACCAATAAAATTATTCCTGGCTACAATTAAAGCTAACATGACTTATTGATATTACCACAAATTCGTCAGAAAATCAACTATAAATTCAATTTATCATCATAGATAATCAATTGCCCTCTTAGTGGCGCTGGTCCATTATATTCATTTTTCATAAATTAAAATACTTTTTTAGAGAGAGCACCAGACTAAAGATACACGTTTATATTATCAAAATAAGCAGGTTTTTATAAATATTTTTAGTAGCGGTCACAATAATGATGCCATTCATTAGATTTCCCCATTCGATTTTTCTTAGGCAATAATTCATTGCCAAGATAAGGAAACAGAGTTTGTAAAAAGAAACGGGGCAAAATATAATTGCAGTTTGATTGTCTTTTTAAATGATAAAAATATACCATAGTGATTATTTAAGTTTTAATCTTTTATGTTAAATTTAAAACTTTATAAACAATTATTTGCAGATGTTTAAGCTTTATCTATAAAAGGTTAGCTAGCATTCTGGATTAAAAATCTACGACTAAAACTACACACAAGTGAAAAAAGTTTATAGAGATACAGGATCAAAAAATAGAGTTTGTACAGACCAAGCTGTACTATAGTATTTTTATTTTATTTTACACAAAAACAAAAAAAAAAATTGAAAACACTATGGAAAATCCTGTAAAAAAGATTCCACTTTGATAATTTGTTGATGAATCTACAAACATAGCGAGACATCTTCCAATGAATTTGGTCTTTGAAAAAAAAAAGAACAGACATTTGTTTTAAAATTTTTCTAGAAATCGTTGCAATTGATTCCGAATTTGTATATACATACAGGGTGTCTCACGCCCTGTCACCAACGTGGACAAAAACCATGGGTTCTTGAGGTCGTTTTTAGTTGAAAAACTTACGAGGTAATTTCCTCTTGTTTCCGCTTGGTTTTGGTGTTATAAAAAACGGTTTTATTTGCCGTCGGCAATGACAAGGGCTTGCATTAGAATACTGTTTGCAGATCTGAGAACTATGTTTAAAACTTATAGTCTTATATAATGTCACATTTTTGTGTACAACCTTTCTTTTTGAAAATGAAACTTGCTGCTATATTTATTGGGAACTGCTTTTATGAGTTCTTATGAAACCGAGAAACTTTTAAGTTAAAGGAAAACCAGTTACCATATGCCAGTTACATTATACCACTAACGCCGTCTAGAGCTATCCTAAATACTACACAAAGTTTACTTATTTCACATGAGGGTTGTTCAAACCTGCCTAAGATAAGTAACAGTTTTATTCCTAAAGTTAGTATTCAAATCGATATCTCTTATTTATTCGCAATTGTGTCTATGAAAAAGTGGGTGATGCCAGTTTAAGTATTTATTTTAGGATAAGTACGTGTATAAATGCTTGGCTGTTAGAATTTGATAACCTTTTAAGTTATTTGGAAGCTAAGAATGCTTGAGAGTTGCAAGTCGAAGGTCCTGTCGAGCAACTAAATCCATTTATTCATTAAGAAAGCCATGTCAGGAAAGATCAATTTTGCAATTATGTCTTTAAAATGGACAATCATAGAAAACTAGTTAAAGGAGACCTGTTATCAATACTTATTGTTCTTTTCTAATGTATTTAAAAATTCTTTCCCTTACTTTTTTTGAACTGCAAATATAGAAAAACTATTTCTCCGGATGAATATCAAACTACAATCATTTTTTGAATTTTGATCTTAATCAACTATCGGTATACTCCATGGATTGAAGAGTTCACAATCGATTTTAGTAAGCAAGAAAAATTTAAAACAACTTACCTCACGCAATAATCCAAAGAGTACATCCGTCGATAGTGATCTTTCGTGCGCCTCGTCCATTATAACAGCAGAATAACCATCCAAATCAGGATCCCTTAAGCTCTCTCGCAGCAAAATACCATCAGTCATGTACTTAATAACAGTTTTTTCTGTTGTACAATCTTCGAATCGAATAGCGTACCCAATTTCTTCACCTAAAAATTATAATAAACTGTTTGAAAATTTTATCAATTCAGTAATGTATCTTTTCCTTACCTAGTCGAGTACCCATTTCATCAGAAACACGCTTTGCCACAGACATAGCTGCCACTCTTCTCGGCTGAGTGCAGCCAATCATGCCAAAATTACTGTATCCATCTTCATGTAAATACTGGGTGAGCTGAGTTGTCTTACCACTGCCAGTCTCACCCACAATGATAACCACGGAATTTTCTCGAATCACATTCAAGAGCTCTTGTCTTACAGCAAACACGGGCAAGAAGCGTCTTTGCTCGTAGATTGTTTTCTTTCTCGAAAAGTCACTCTTGCCACCACTGTCAGAGTCTTTCATATGCTCAGCGAATTTCTGATCACGTCGGTAATCTGCAGTATCAGTTTCCTGATCAAACTTGGAGTCCTCACCTTCGTTCTTCTTTTCAATGCCCATAATATTTCCCAGTTTCGTGCCGCCAAGCTCCCAGTGCTTCTTTTGGGCTTTTTTGCGTTCTTTTTGTTCACGATACACTCTAACCAGGCCACTACCTTTGCGAGCTATCAGAGCCATATCGGAAGTAGGATCTTTCACAGGAATCACGGGTTCTGGCTGCTTCGTGAAGACAATGCGACCATCCAGAAATGGTGGAACAATATGATGAACTAGCAAATGGACTCTTTCGACGGCTTCCTCATCGAAATCCTCGTTTACATTGATTGACATGACCACACCGGATGTGAGCATACGATTCCGTTCCCACAGTTCGTTGTCTTTGTTGATCTGACGTTGCTGGGCACTGATACGTTTCGTTCGCTTTTGCTCCAGCAATTCTTCGCGTTTTCTGCAAATTATTGAAAAATTAAGTTTATATCAATCGAAATGAAAATAGAAAATCAAGAGAAAAATGATAGACAGAGTAATAAACTTTCAAACTCATATGAACCTTTTATATCTGGGGTTAAGAGAGCAATAAAAAAGAAATCGAATAAAAGCTCCACAGCAAGTACTTAAATGCTGACTTTGATTTCGAATTTACCTGAAGTATTCTGCGTTGGGGCCGGCGAATGGGTTGTTCTCATCGTCGTAGCCCTCGTCGATGTTGTACCACTCACGATCGAGACGACGTTGTTCTTCTTCCCAGAGATCGCGGTCCTCTTCAGTGTCTCCCCAGGGCTGGCGAGTGCTGCGGCCAGTGGCTGGAGTTGCCCCCGACTTCTTGCGATCGTTTGCCCAAGCGTTGTACTTGTGGGCTGGCGTTGGACGCGGTGTCTCATCTTGTCGATTGCTGCGGCGAGTTGACCAATCAGGTCGGTCGCTCACATACGACCTAGGTGTTGGAAAGTCCCAAGAGGATTTCTTTACCTGGCCACTTCTTTCATCGTCTTCGTCCCATGAGCTATTGGCGACCGAACTGCCAGATGGTGTGCGTGGCTCGTCTTTGAAACGTGGCGTGCTGATGCTGCGTGAAGAGTCTGGCTCGCGTTTGTGACGATCCGAATGGCCTTCGTCACGATTTCTACTTCGTTCGCGGTCCCGGTCACGTCTGCCATCACGATCATAACGCCGACGATCACGACGGTCCCGATCGCGTTCGCGGTCGCTTCGTCTTGGTGACCGGTCACTGCCACGTTCGCGTTGCTTATCCTTTGATGAATAATACACTCCCTTGGTCCGATCCCGAGTAATGTGTTCACGTAAACGATCTCTAGCCAGATCTGATACGCCTCCTGTATGCGAGGGAGTTTCATCTTTGGCTTCTCTTAATTGACGACTCAACTTATGAAAACTATTTGTGTCAGGAGTTTTGAAAGCGAAATCTTTGCTGCTTCCAGGGGTTTGGCTTCCTTCCTTGTCATCGTAATCGTTGTCCTTAAATGATATCAACCGCTGGGAATCTTCGCGTTCTTTGCGACGTTGTGCCGCCAATTTGTCCAGACCAAGAATTGATGACTTTGGTATTTTGAAAGAGTGTTCATCTTTATCTTTCGCTTTTTTTATTACTAGGCCACCTTTTGTCGGTGCGGTGCCTTCTAAGCGATGGACATTTTCATCATCTTCCATTGATTTTATTCGTATTTATTTTTTTAATTGAATTTAGAGTGCTGAAAAGATTTTCGCTACGGAAACTAAAAACGTTTTATTTTTACCGATGACAGTAGAACTAGCAAAACAAGTGATTTTGACATATTTGTAGTTGACACCACCAGAGATGGCAGTAAGGTACAACGGTGAGTGTTCAAAGAGTATGTTTTATGAAAGCTAAACTTAGGCTCTGTTACAACTGTACGTTTTCACTACGCTATGACGATGGTTTTTTGCTGTGAGAAGAGTGAGGAGAAAATGTGTGCATTTGGCTGCGTATCTTTAGCGATCTGGATTTGTTTGTAATGTTGTAATCCTGTATGAAAAAATCCAGGATGTCAGCTGCTGCAAAAGCAACTCAAGGTATCTGAAATTTCTTTTGGATGACCGAACACGAAGAAAAGCCAAAGTGAAAAATCAAAATTGAAACAAGGTACAAAGGCTCTGCAAAGCGAACGTGAATCGAATCATTCACAATATGACAAATCATCGTCGCTCTGCAGTTGCGACACAATACACAACGCTAAACAACAACAAAAATTCGCCGTCGCCACGAATTCACGTTGGTTTGGGAGAGCCTTTATTCCCTATTACAAGATGAATCTGTACATCTAACTCTTTGCGAATTTTCACGAGTTTCCGCTTCACATCCATTAAATTTTGAAAAGAGTTTTGCGCATACAATCATGGTATGTAATCTTGTAATCTCAAATTAAAATTTTGAAGAATTGACCTCCAGGACCCATGTTCTGTAACTATCGCATCGATAAAATTCGTCGAGAAACGATGGAAACTGAAACGAATTGTATCGAAAAGAAAACCACATTAAGGTTCTCCCAAACCAACGCGAATGCGGAGCGACGACGAATTTTTGTTGTTGTTTTGCGTTAGATATTTGTCATATTTTTACTATTGTGAATGATTTGCTGCGAATCGCTCCGCATTCGCGTTGGTTTGGAAGAGCCCTTAAACTTGCAACACAATTTGGTCCTCTTACCATTCGAGAAGAGAACCAAAAAATTGGTGAATAAATTAATTAAGTGGTGAGAAGGCTTTCCCAAACCAAAGTGAATAAATTTTCATTCCCTTCGCGTCAGTGTAGTTGCTCTCATTTAACGCCATGTAAGGAAATTCTGAGAAGTAAAATTTTAGTTTTCTTTCTGATGGTTTCGCGTTGGTTTGGGAAAGCCTTTACAGAAACAAGTAAAGGCTCTCCAGAACCAACGCAAAACATTCGTAACGTTCTGTTCTTTTGCTAGTTTTGTCGCATAGCATTAGTGTGTTTTTAGTTCATTTAATTTTGAAAGAATGGAATATCATAGTACTTCTATTTTTTTTTCACTGAAATCGGAGTAGATTTATTCTATTTGGATTAACCTCCGAACCCTGGCCAGTAGAGAAGCCAGTACAGCATGCCACCTACGTCACAGCCAATACACGAATAGGAACTTGACAGTCAATGTATGTACCCAATTGGCTAGCCAGTACTGGCTCGTGTGGCCTCAGGGTTATGCTTGGTTTTTGCTCTGTGAATTATGGTAAGACCACATCATTCTATGAATCTGCGTTCAATTGAACTTATGTTTGGCAAAATTGAGTCCAGACTCATGAGTCTCATGGTGTCTACATTAGAAAATTTGAGGCACCTCAAAACACATAGAAACAACAACAACTTCAATGCTTTGCAAATTGAAACAACAACAAATGTGTCTTATGACTCCGGTGTTTATATTTTGTTCATGCTTAATCCATGGCCCCCCACTTCTCTTGTCCAGAAACTACCGCTATATAGTCTGGTCTCAATATTCCCAATCTAAACAGAGTACTATACTCTGTTTAGATTGAGACGGATCCGTGGTTCAGCAATTTAATATCAGCGATTTCGGTGAGTCAAATGAGGTTCAACGATTGTCCAAGCCTTATTTAAACTTACAGAAATCTGTAATTCAAAATTGGTGAACCATGTATCAAAATTTGAACCACGTTTTGTACATTTGGAACTAACCCCGGGGCCTCACGGGCAAGTACTGGCAAGCAAGTTGCAATACAAAGACATTTGTTTACTAACACATACAAACCCAAGCAACCTGCTCATCAACTGGCATGGAATTTTGGAAGCCAGATTGAAGCAAGTTGGGGGACAAGCAAGTGGAATGGAAGTGGGAAGCAAGTGGAATGCAAACTACTTATTTGACAGGCACTGTATATAGCCAACTTGCTTGCCAGTACTTGCCTGTGTGGCCTCGGGGTAAGTGACAACTGAACTTTGTGGCAGTATGAGGCAAATAGAAAGTGAACTAAAACATGCCTTGCGAAAACATGCCTCGTAAAGGCATAGAAGGTTTGAAGAGAAAATATCAAACATTCTCCAGTGAATAATAATATATCTGTTTCAAACATCGAGTTTCTACGCATTTAGCCAAAAGTTCTGTCACACAAACAGACATATTTCCTCATGTGAAAGTGCTCAACGAGTATTTATTCATGATTATATGTGTGTATGGTAGCTGCTACAACTTGCTACATTTCACAAACTGTCAAAAATTCATATAAGATTTGAGAACAATTTGTGTGATATCGTACGATGTAGCAAGTTAACAAACAGACATTATAGGTGTGTTCCACAACGAGTTTCAAACAGTTTGAAACGCCAGATTTAGTGCAAACCCGTTCCAGAAGTAAAATTTTGTATTGGCACACACTAAATCTCTGAAAGTGTTTGAAACTGTTTGATCTGGCGCCCACTGGGCAACTTAGTTGCCAGCAACTTTTAGTTGCTTGAAGTTGCCGGCAGCTCCAAGCAACTTAAGTTGCTCGCCATCGCCCACTAGGCAACTTCCAAGCAACTTTTTGGAATTTGTCGTCATGTTTTTGTGTATTTGTTGTGTTGACTTCTGACACGGACACCATTACAACGTTAATAAAAATGTAAATATCAAATAGAAACGTTGAAGTTTATAGCTCATTTTTGATAAATCAGAATCAGAGGATTAGAAAATTCAGAAATCCGAAAATTTATATGTAAGATTTTATCGTTAAACATGGCCATCTTTGCCAGATAAAGTTGCCGGCAACAAAAGTTGCCCAGTGGGCGCGGCCGAGCAACTTCGATCAATTTAAAGTTGCCGGTAACTTAGTTTCCTAGTGGGCGCTCTCCCTTATAACCCGATGTACTTAAATCGGGACAGCAAAACGTTTCTGGTTCTAGCAACTAAAAGTTACCTATTGGGCGCCAGGCCTTTGAAATTTAGGGAACAGGGCTTACATCTGAACGAGCTCATTTGCAGTGTGTTTGCACCTTAAGAATATGGTTTGTGTACACACTAACAGCTGTCCGAGCTGTCATCCAGTAAACTAGAAACCAAAAACAAAAAAGTCATCACAAATTCATAACATCCTTTCCTTTGTCAAACAAGTTTTGATTTCTCTTTCTATAATTTTACGTGTTTTAATTCTTTATTATTACAAAATAATCGGCTACCGCCGAATGATTCTAACATTATTCAAATCTTCTTGTGCCTTATAAAAAATGTTTGCAGTGCTAAAGCATTTATTTAAGTTACAATTCCTCATAATTCTTATTGCTGTTTTTGCCGGTGTCTATTATCCACAAATTCTCGAAAAAATCAAATCACTTATCTTCGAATTATCTGCTGATAATGAACCGATAGCGGTTAAATTCAGTGCTGAAAGTAAAATTCAATTATTCTCCAATGCGGATTTAGCTACATTCAATGGAGAAACTGAGGACCAACCAATTTATTTGAGTATTCTCGGTTCAGTTTATGATGTTAGCAAAGGCAGAAAGCACTACGGAACTGGTTGTTCGTATTCTTATTTTGCTGGTGAGTTAATTTCAAGAAAGCGAAATTGAGTCCTAATTCAAACATTAACTCTGTGCTCCGTTTACAGGAAGGGATGCTTCAAAGTCCTTTATAACTGGGGAATTTGAAGAGTTCGATGAAAGCTCAGACGATGTGATGTCTCTAAAGCCAAGTGAAGTTTTAAGCTTGTACGATTGGAAGAAATTCTACGACAAGGAATACATCTTCAAAGGATTTTCCGTTGGAAGGTAAATTCAATAATCAATGGCCTGGATTAAAATATAAAAAATATGACAGGATAAATGAAGTTGGTTCCCCCAGTATATTTTGGTCCTTTTTTTTCGTATCAAGTTCGATTAATCATTTCAAAGTAGCTACCCAAACCTGGGGATTTGATTGGATTGGATCAGAACTTGAACTGATATCTAAAAGCTGCTTAAACACATACAAAAATTATTCTCAAAATCAAAGTTTATGTGATGCGTTTAAAAATGTAAAGCAGCATAGGTATGAAGAATTTATTTTATTTGAAATTAATACGTTGAGAGCTTTGTTGATGAGAATGAAGTTAGCGTTAATAAAGTAGTGTTCTGAACGACCAGCTTATAATGTCCGAAAAATCAAAGTAATTCAATAACCAAATTAACCGGCTCGAAAACTAACTACTAAGGTTGCAAATAGATTTATTAGAACCATATGACTTGTGCAAACAAAACTCGTGATTTTGGTTTCTTTAAATAATAAATTAGTGAAAGTAGGTTAGCTTATTGGGACAGATACAAAATTAGAATAAACCAGAATACCAAAATTATACCAAAATTGAGTTTCGTTGTATTTTGTTGCAATTTTTCTATGCTTAAAAAGCAAGATTTTAATACTAAAATATTTTTTGGTTTTGTGAATTTCTTGAGTTGGGAAAAAGCTTATCTCAGTTATAAAAGTGAAAATTAAAACCGATAAAAAAACAACTATTGAAGAAAGGGGTGTCTTAATTATTAATTATCAATCAGATATAATATAATCTTGCAGATTATAAAAATTAACAATAATAAAATATAATCTAAATTAACAATAATAACAAAATCAAACTTTAGGTCTGTTACCTTACTTTGAGTTTCTGTAATTTTAAGTCCAAAGTTAATTTATATTTTTTATATAAACTTTGGTTAAAAACTAACACGAATGCACAAAAAACCCGAAAAATTCAATGTAAAAGAAATTGACCTTTTACAATTCATAAAACATTAGCCATTCACAGTTCATTAACTATTTTAAATGCATAAAAGTAATTTTGATTTTAAATAGAATCTAATTATAATCAATACCACTAATCACCCCGGTCCGGCTATATTGTGCAGATGTATAGCCCTTTATAGAAAATTAAAAAGAATTTAAACATTTTGCAAAAAGAAAATCAAAACTATATTTTTTTATTTTAAACTCAAAACAGTCGTATTTATATAATTTTTCTAAGTTTAGACAACCGTCTAACTCCAAAAAATTAAATTAAACTTTGTTTACTGTTGTCTTAAGTTATCTTACTTGGACCACTGCACCGGTTGTCTAATATTTATCTAACTTGACATTTTATTTCATTAAATAAAACATATTTCCAACTATTAAAGACTTTCCAAAAACCGCCTAAAAAATCTAATAAATAAGGCTGCTTTAGTGGATTGAAAAATAGAAACCAAAAATAAATAAAATAAAAACAAAAAATTAATTAAATAAATAAATGAAAATTTTGAATTCCTGAAAAAAATGAGTGTAAAAAATAAAGCCGGTTACGACCTTTAATTTTTAAAGTCTGCCTAAGAAGAGAATATGACAAAAAAAGGAAAGTAAAGAGACAAAATGATGCAAAACTGGAAACATAACGGAGCGGTGGTAAGCATTTAAGTCATAATATCTGGAGCTTGTAACTAATTTTACAGACAGGGATGAAACAATAGAAACTCCCAGAGAAGCATATATATCCTGAATTTCTCCAGATTGAAATTTGACTTTTTATTGAACGCTTTTCAGTGTTATTTCTCTAATCATTAAAAAAAAGTTTATTCGATAACAGGGCTTGAGGCAAAACTGTAACAAATCTTAAAATTACTACATTTGACAATTGTAATAGGGGTGTCAAACAAAATACAGTTAAAATCTTCGACCCCAAATAACCATTTTTTAAATATATTTTTCAGGTTTTATGACCAAAATGGCATCAAAACCGAATACCACTATCAATTGGATGCCATAGTTGATCAAGCTCTAGAAGATAAGAAATCAGCAAATCAAATGCTTGAAGCTTATCCTCAATGCAATATCCAATGGACAGAAAAAGAAGGAACTCGTGTCTGGTGTACTGATCAATCGGGTGGCAAAAAACGTGATTGGATTGGTGTTCCTCGAAAATATTATGAAGCTGGCAAAGATTATCGTTGTGCATGCATTAAAGAATCTGAACTCGATTCTCCAAATCTAAAGCCTTATGAAAACTGTGATCCTTCATCTAGAACCTGTTTCTATAAAGTAGATTAAACATTTCAAATGGAAGTTGATTTTTCATTATCTATGTATTTTAGAGCATTTTATAGTTAAAATTTTGTGCAATGCAACTTAGGTATAACTTGATTAATTTTTTTCTTAGACAGAATACATTTATTTAACACTTTTGTCAATTTCATAAAAACTTACTACACATGTAAAGATTTTTTTCCTTCTTTTAAAAATATAGTCAATTAGTAAAAATGAAACATACTGTGAAAAGCGTCTTTGAAAGGTTGCTATTTAAATTATTTCAAACTGAATTATTTTTGAGGAGTAAAATATAAGAGTTTTGAGCACTTAATAAAATAATACAAGTGCCTGCTTAGTTCAAAAAATATATAGCATTTTAATGTCTTGTACACAGACAATCCATTTAAAATTATTACTAAATATACAAATAAAGATTCATATACAGGAAAAAATATAAAACTTTTGTTTTACTAAAATTGATTTTTTCGATTTAAAATATGGAAAGAAAAAGAAATGTGTAAATTCATATTTGTTTTCAATAATTGAGTAACATATTTTATTTGAATCATTAGGAAGTCAAGCTAATGGATGAATTAAAAATAAAATAAAATCGAATTTCACGTTAGAAATTTTATTTATAAATTATGTTTATCATTGAAAATCCATTGGTTTTTCAAAAAATAAAAAATAAAGTGAGTACTTTTTAATTTCTGTAATACCAACAATTTCAACGTTCAAAATATTGGTTATCAGAAGTATTAGTCTTCGGAAGACAGCATTGAAAATTTAGACCCTCTTGGTATTCCATGTGTAATGTCTTCCAATGATCCTTGCCTTTACTGCGAATCATTTCCAAATACTCAATAAATGACTTGTATGTTATGTAAAGTCTATTAGGGCAATCAGTTTTATGGTGAAATCCACATTCTTCGTCACATATCCACTGTCTTTGAACAGGTTTTGTAAGTTTGTAACGTTCCATAAATGCAAGAAAACTGTCGACATTCTTGGAATGATACAATTGAGTTGTTGTATACCTAAAATTAATATCAATATGATAAGTAGAAATACAGATATAACATTGAAACTCACGATAATCCATCTTCAATCATCTTCTTCACTTTTGAGTTGTCGATTACCCTTTGTACATCTTCGCAATCTATGTCACGTCCCAAAGCAACCAGAATCCATGGTGCCATTAGTCCAAATCGAACGCAGTTCATAATATCAAGCATATAGCATTGACGATCCTTCCAATTATAGTTTAGCCATCGCACAGCTGACATGAGGATCTGTAAATAGGATCTACAAGTGCAAGACCTGCCTAATACTACGTTTTAAATTAATCTTACCTCAACTTCGGAATTCACTCCAATCGAGTTCGAGCTAAGGAGAGTGCAAACCTCTTTTGAACTCAAAAGCAAAAAATCCTTTGATGCTACCAAAGTAAGAAAGAATTTGCATATCCGAGTCAACATAAGCTGTTGTAGCATCTCCAAACCATAATTGCGTGAATCGAGATACAAAAGGAATGCAGTGTCTTCTTGAAATCGGATATCATCGTCCAGACAAACCCAACATTGGTCTACCAAACCTTTTATTTGCAAGAAATTTGCAGCATTAAAAAGTTCCAGAATGCCTTCTCGTTGGACCAAAGGTTCAGCGGATAGCATCCAATCGTATACCATCATAAATGCCTGGGGAGTGATTCTTTCGGGGGGAAGTTTTATAATTGCCTCATTGCTGCATTGCATGAAAAAGGCCGAATAGCATTGCAGCACCATCATGTGGCAGTTAAAAGAAGTTTCACCGACTTGTACTTGAACGTTTGTCTTGATGTAGTTATCAATCATGTTTTTGAGTAAGCCATAAAGATCCTGCTTCTTTGGCTGTTCGATGCTCTCCCAATCATCAATCTTGTTTGGCTTGAAACCTATTTCTATAAGTGTTTTTTCCTCTGGAACTAAATTTTCTTTGACTTGTGGTTCTTCCGAGAGTTTACAGAGACTGCTCGGAAGAATTTTATTAGGTGCAGGTCGATTCATTTGATAATCACGAGTAATAGATTTTGAAGAATTTCGTATTGTTTCATCTGAGGAATATGATTGGGTACATTAATCAACTCAACTGCTGCAATTTGCATATAAAAAAAAACTTACCCAGATGAATGGAATGAGATTTAGGAGTTTCAGGTTGAACCGATGTGATAGAGTTTTCAGGAAAGCTTAAACTATAATGGGTTCATGCATTAATGATCAAAATTGGTACTAATATATATGCTTTTATATCACACAAAAAATGTATTCTTACTTTACGAACCTATAACTGTTTTCAATTTCTGATGTTATTGTAGAAAAGGCAGAGGATTCATTGATCTTAAATGAATAATTTCAAAAAAATTTTGTAATTTAAACAAATACTCTATAAGTACCTCGTTCTTGTTTTCCATAACTTCTAAGGGGTTGTCCAGAAAATAAATAAAAAAAAAATCGTTGGTATTCAAAATTTTATATTTCCAATTAATTTTATTCTGTAGAAATTTGAGACTTTTGTCAAAACATACTTAAAAAAATGGGTTTTCATATTTTCATAGGGTTGCTACTAGTTTCTATGGTAAATTTTAGAATTAAAAATAATAAGTTAAATTAAAATTAAGTTTTTCTTGTAGAAAGTCAAATAATCTATAAACATGGTTCAAACTTCTTTTCGACCGTTTTTGATAGTTATTTATGCAAAAAAAACCTCACGAAACATTTGATTTTATGTGTTACTAGCAACCAGAAAAAAAATCGATTTGAATTGAACATAAATTAGTTGAATTTCCACAAGAAAATTTTAACTTCCCTTTCTGCCGGGAAACATTTTGACGGAGCAAAACTTGTACAAAGATCTAATTTTTCTGATCTATAGGCTAATGAATTAAGGAACTATTATTGTTCAATGTTTTTATTGTTTAATATGTTTGTTTTGGGGACATTAGCTTAAAGTCAAAAATGCTATTAAATTCACTATTGCGTTTCCAAGAGAATGGTCACACTGGCCACTTTTCAATATTTTCGTATAAGTCGGAAGTCAAATTTCACAATTTTAGACTCTTGTTCTAAATTAAATTTCCTATCGAAATGGATGGTTTGGACCATTTACAAACAGCAAAACCAACAAAAAAAATCAAAGATTTCTAAATTTTTTAATAAACTGCCAATAACTACAGAAGTAAAAATATATATGTTATGTATATACATACATGCGTATGTTATTACATATGTACATGTCAGAGTTGAGAAATAGTGATTAGCTACTTTTTCTAATTTATTTCAACTTTCAATTGAATGTAATTAGCAATTGATACATTTCCATTATTTGTAATTGTAATTGAAAAAAAAATTGATTTCAAATTATATGTAGTAGAAAATAGTAATGGATATTTGAAATTAATTGAAGGAAAGCACTCTGTTAATTACATTTAAGATAATTGATTATTTAGATTTTAATTCATTACATGTTGTTATTAATTAAACATTATAATAAAAAATAAAAGTAAAATAAAAGTATTATAACTGCTAAACTAATACAAACTGACAAAGACACAGCGAGATATATACTCATTTTATTATTATTAATTTAAAGTAAATTAAAAGCTTGATGAAAGTGAATAAAACATATTTTAAGAAGTTTAAAACACAATACGTAAAGGGAACCATTTGTGCAATATCATGGAAAATTTATTTTACAAAAACAGTAAATAAACTATATTCATTTTGTGTAATGATTACTGAAAAAATAATAATTACAGATTTTTTGTTGATTATATCTACTTTTTCTTTCAATTACATGTAAATAGTAATTGAATTTCTTCAATTACATTTAAAAGTATTCGAAAACGTGTTCGGAGATCTTCCAACTCTGCTACATACCTACTAGAATATTTGAAAATTCTACTTGGGGCAGAATCATCGATGAAAACTTCTGGTTCCTATACATTTTTTTTTGTTTTAGCTAAATTGGAAGCCTTATTTTTCTTTTGTTTGTTTATATAAATTTAAACTAACCTTAATTTTCATTTTTGTCAAACTCAAAGCTCGTTTGTTTCGACTAAACTTAAAGTCATAAGTACCTGTTAAAAACTTAACTAACAACATAACTTATTGGAAAGTAATGATCAACAAAAGTTCAATTACAATTATTTGTAATTGAAATATCTGGCCACTTTTTTCAATTATTTTAAATTACATATAATTGAAAACTGTCAATTACTTGAAATTCAATTACATAAATGTAATTGAAAACAAAGGTAATCATCAAAAAATCTGTAATGATTACTTTTTTCAGTAATCATTACACAAAATGTAATTAATTATAACTGTTTTTGCCAATTACATTTTCCTTGGTATTGCACATGGTACGAAAAAGCTGGCAACGTCAAAAAAGAAGTAATTTTAGTATAGCTGGCTTTTGTATATACGAGTATGTTTGCTCTAAATCCTCAAATTTGAGTAAAGGCAGTCTGGATGGTAGGAGATGTTGCGTTGTCTACCATTTTGAAAAAGTGTGTTGAAAAACATAAATGTAATTTCCTCGGTTCCTATTGGACTTAGAGTAAATTTGTTTGTTTTATTTTGTAGGTTTAAATATCTTTTAAAAACTTTGGTCACAATTGTTTTTGACATCTCTTTCTAATGAAAAGTTATTGTCGAAAAACTAAGTTAAAAGTCAAAAGTTTAAATAAAGTTAAAAAATATATAAAAACAATTTTTATATAAATGTTTAAAAATCTATCCATTTATCTCCACTTGGGGCTAAGAAGTTAGCTTCGAAAAGCTTTTGGATTAAACTAAGTCCATAATTGGACACAATTTGTCTGCATTTACGTGTAAATTGATTTGCCCTCATGAATTTATAAAACAAAAAAAACACACCTATTATAATTATTGCGAATCACGGCTATACCGGTGCACTTGATAAATAGATGACACATTTACATACATACACTGCCGGTCAAAAAAACTTGACCGATGGTAAAAAGAAACAATTTTTTGACTTTTGTTTAATTTTATTAATGTGGATGACTATATTTCTTCATTTTTTCAAAATTTATGAAAGAATATACTATCATAATGGTTATAAGGCATAAGTGAAAGAAATTTATATAAAATAAACATATTTTTCTTTAAATATGCTCAGACTCGTTTTTCATCAAAGTTTCTTCCCTTGGATTTTATGACTGCTGCACACAGTCTGGGCATTCTTTCTACAAGTTTTTGCAAAGATTCTGGTTTAATATTATTCCAAGCTGATTGAAGGCAGTTCCACAAATCGGATCTACTTGTTGGCCTTAGCTTTCTGACCTCTCTATCAAGCTCCTCCCAAAGTAATTCAATGGGATTTAAATCTGGAGATTGAGGGGGATGGTCTAGTATTTTAAGCACTCCTTCTTCCATTTTTTTCGTTAAATAATTTTTACAAAGCTTCGAAGTGTGCTTGGGGTCATTGTCTTGCTGAAATGTGAAGCCTTGTCCAATCAAACGAACACCAGAAGGAATGGCTTGTCGTTGCAGAATTTGATGATATTCTTCTTTTCGCATTGTTCCATCGATTTTAATAAACGAACCTACACCATTGTATCCAAAACATCCCCACACCATTACTGAACCACCCCCATGTTTCACTGTGGGTGCAACACAAGCGGAACTGCAACGTTCTTGTACTTTTCGCCGAACGTACTGACGACGTTTAGAACCAAATAGTTCGAACTTTGATTCGTCCGACCAAAGAACTGATTTCCACTCATTAACAGTCCAATCTTTGTATTTCTTAGCGTATACTAGTCTTTTTTTACGATTGGCTTCACGGATGTATGGTTTTTTCACTGCAACACGACCTAAGAAACCTTTTTCTCTTAATCGTCTTTGAACTGTTGACACTGAAATCGGTCTGGCTTGACATTTGTTGATTTCCGCTGAAATATCTGGTGCTGTTTTGAATCTGTTTCTCTTGCTGAGAATAATAATTCTGTCGTCAGTCGCTTTTGATGTTTTTCTTGGTCTTCCAGAACCTTTACGATTCGAGTTCATTCCAGTTTCAGCAAACCGTTTGCATGTGAAAATTACTGTTGCTTTGGGAATTCCCAGAAATGCTGCAATTTCTCCAAACGATTTCCCACTTTTTCTCAAAATAGTGACCTGTGCCCTCACTTCTTGTGGTAATTGTTGTTTTTTTGCCATTGCTGATGTTTATTGGTAGAAAATTGTCAGGTTATTGTAAAATATGGTATCATATCAATAAGATTGTTATATTTACCGTTATTCAAATATTTTTGTTGGAATTTTCGGTTATACTCACTACAAATATATTTAATTGATTATAAATTTGAAGGATTTTTAAATGTACCCTTAGTTCGAATAACGCTGACAATTTTTGCAATGATTTTGTAAACAATCAGCAAGTACCTTTTCGAACGCATTCAGCAAAAGTTGCCCGATTAGACATGAATGTGATCGACTGTGATTATTGATCAGCCCTACCATATCAAAATAACTCTTTTTATTATAAGTTAAATGAAATTCGTCAAAAAAGATATTTATGCAAGGTAAATGAGACCAGAAAGTCAAAAAATCTATTTTTTCACCATCGGTCAAGTTTTTTTGACCGGCAGTGTACATACATTATAACACTTAAATTATTTGACTATTTTGAACGTTTCCTTTTTATTCATTTAAAGCACATTAAAAATTTCTTTTCTATCGAAGCCACTAAACCGCATGGGTCAAATCTATTTTATATAATATTTTTGTTAAATCTGAAAATCCAATGCTTAACGTAAGAGTTTATTTTATTCAAAAATTACCATAAAATATAAATATTGTATACCTACACCTATAGGAAATTTTAAGCTTGCTTAAATTCGGAAAACGGGGCTCGCAATTCCGCAAGCGTAAAGGATTTTATGTGTTACACAGTCTATTCATGCCTGAAACAAGTGTGAATAAATTTGACTAAAAATCGACGTGAACAGGATTTTTTGTGTACACAGAAAAAAACTCACTCTTGCGGAATTGGGCCCCTGGACTACTTTATTTGGATTTAACAATTATAATAACAAGCATAGTAAATAGTAAATAATAACTTGAAATTTATTTTCCATCGAATACTCCTTAAATAACAAGAGCAATAACTTTGGCAAAATCTAATCACAAAAAGGAATATAAAAATTTAATTTAGTTAAAAACATTCAGCTTTCAAGTGTTATCTTAATTTTAATAAAATAATGCGTTTCCGCCGTAGTGACCAACTGTACAAACACAAAAAAACCAAAAATTAATTGTGTGCCAAAAAAAAAGAGTGTAGACCAGCGTTTGAACCTTGTTCCAATCGAAAAAAATGTCTCCAATTTTGAGGAAGAAAACAAATCTATTCACATAATTGTGCCAGTACCGATACACTCTCGCTACGTTAAAATATTTTTACATAGAAACAAGGAGAGGATCTAAATCGTAACAGGTATTGATGATGTGAATATACTCATTGCTTCTTGTGTAAGAATATTTTATCGTATCGAGACTTTATCGATACTAGAACTGTCATGTGAATCTACCCTACTTTTCTGTTTAAGCATGTTTTGATTACAAATTCAACAAAATAAGATCTATCAAAAACATAAAATTTTGAATACCAGGGATTTGTCTCTTGATTTTCGAAGTTATGGAAAACAAGACTAAGGTATAAAATATTAAAGTTTTAAATTACAAAATTTAATTAAAGTTATATTTTTCAGAACGATGAGTCCTCAGTATTTTCTGCAACAACAACATCAGATCTTGAAAACAGTTTTAAGTTTGTGAAGTAAGAATGTGCTTATAGACCGAGAGCCAATGACATAATAAGTGAAGTCATTTGCGTAAGGTTGTAAGTCATATCAATAAAAGCTTTTTAGGCATTGAGGTAATAAACGTTTGTCTGCCTACATAAACAGGTGTGGAACAGGTGTAAAATTTATTTCAATGTCTATTGGTCGGAGGGAAAAAGTGTGCATACAAGAAATATTCAGCCTGCAATTTGGAACAATTGCTCTCGTAGGCCAAACTTTCTGTAGTTAGGCCTTAAAAAGATAGAGAGCAGCGAAAAAGCTTCCAAACATTATTTGTTCACATGAGTGGCATTTGAAAAGTTTGCCGCTTTATATCTTCTTAGAGACTAACTACAGAGAGTGAGACCTTAGAAAACAATTTTTAAAAATTGAAAGCTGAATATTTCTTGTATTTTGACACTTTTTCCCTCCGACCAATAGGCAGTGAAATAAATTGATGTAAAAATTTTACGTCAAAATTTACACCTGTTCTTGTTCGGCACATGTTATTGCTTCACCTCAAAGACTACTATTGATATGACTTTTAATGTTACTCAAATGACTTGACTTTTTATTTGGTTGGCTCTTCAACTACATAGTCAGCCCAAAAATTTTGTATTCCCCCGGATTTTTAAAAGTTATTATGAGTTTCACCTGAACTTCTCTTCGTTTAAACTAAACAAAAACCTTGCCCAAAGGAACCAGTCAGTACCCTTGTTTTTCTTTTGTTCGCCATCAAAAAATAAGTGACACTTCAAGCTCTTCATTACGAATAATTACGAAATGAGTAGGTACTCACAAAAAAGGGAATCTTCGTTTTTCGAGTGAAACTCACAATAGGCGAAAAGTGAATTGTCAATTTTTCTACGTGGAATGTTGTTCACGTAAAACTCATAATAAGTCTGATTTTATCTTCGATAAGCTTGTACATGTTTTTTAACTAATAAATTAATAAATTTCTATAATTTAGTTTAAGTTTTGCTGAAAACTCTGACTTGACGGTGCAACCTGAAGCTCCTCGTAAGTTTGCGTAAATGTAACTTGCAGCAGTAAAGATGATAATGTACCCAATTCTATTTCTAAGGTGAAGCGATACGAAATGCTTCGAAATCTCTTGTTCGTGACTATAAAATGAGTCGTCCTGCACCCAATAAAATTTTTCCAAGCAGTCTCTGTAAACTCTCCAAGGAACCACAAGTCAAACAACATTTAGTTCCAGAGGAAAAGACCCTTATAGAAATAGGTTTCAACCCAAACAAGATTGAAGACTGGGAGAGCATCGAACAGCCAAAGAAGCAGGATCTATATGGCTTACTCAAAAACATGATTGATAACTACATCAAAACAAACGTTCAAGTTCAAGTCGGTGAAGTTTGTTTTAACTGCCACATGATGGTGCTGCAATGCTATTCGGCCTTTTTCATGCAATGCAGCAATGAGGCAATTATAAAACTTCCTCCCGAAAGGATCACTCCCCAGGCATTTATGATGGTATACGATTGGATGCTATCCGCTGAACCTTTGGTCCAACGAGAAGGCATTCTTGAACTTTTTAATGCTGCAAATTTTTTGCAAATCAAAAGCTTGGTAGACCAGTGTTGGGTGTGTCTGGACGATGATATCCGATTTCAAGAAGACACTGCATTCCTTTTGTATCTCGATTCACGCAATTATGGTTTGGAGATGCTACAACAGCTTATGTTGACTCGGATATGCAAATTCTTTCTTACTTTGGTAGCATCAAAGGATTTTTTGCTTTTGAGTGCAAAAGAGGTTTGCACTATTCTTAGCTCTAACTCGATTGGAGTAAATTCCGAAGTTGAGGTAAGATAATTTTGAAAGTTGCCCGTTGGTAGACTTTAAATTGTAAATACTTTTCACAGATCCTCATGTCAGCTGTGCGATGGTTAAACTATAATTGGAAAGATCGTCAATGTTATACGATTGATGCTATGAGCTGTGTTCGATTTGGCCTAATGCCACCATGGATTCTTGTTGCTTTAGGTCGTGATATAGATTGTGAAGACGTACAAAGGGTAATCGACCACTCAAAAGTGAAGAAGATGATTGAAGATGGATTATCGTGAGTCTTAATGTTTCTTGTGTATTTCTATTTATCAAAGTGATAATGTTTTGAAATTTAGATACACAACAACTCAGTTGTATTATTCGAAGAATGTTAACAATTTTCTTGCATTCATGGAACGTTACAAACTGACCAAACCAATTCAAAGACAATGGATCTATGATCATGAATGTGGATTTCATCATAAATCTAATTGCCCTAATAGACTTTATATAAAGTATAAATCATTTGTTGAATATTTAGAAATGATTCGCAGTAAAGGCAAGGATCATTGGAAGACATTATTTGTGGAAAACGAAGAGAGTCAAAATTTTCAATGCTGTCTTCCGAAGGTTAATGCTGTTAATGACAAATATTTTGTACGTTAAAATAATTGTATGGTATTTAAGAAATTGATAAGTATCTATGTATTCCCTTTATAAATTGTATGGTTTTATTATCCGAAGCAAACAAACCATCTGATGCTTTGACACTTTTTCATTCACTTTGTCCTCAGAAGTAGGTGCAGAAAATACTGTACTAGACTTTTGTGGACAATTTCATGGAACACAACGTGACAGAATGTCGAACATTTAAAGGCAAGGTTCTTACTAAAGGCACAATCCTGTGTTTATGTGATTATTTCTGTTTTAAATACATTCATTAAACACTCCTTATGTCCATTTTTACTGGTACATTTGGTTGTAAATATAAGCTGACTTTGATATCTTAAAATAACGGAGCTAATATATTGATTCTGAAATCAGATTCGAATTCAGGATATCGTACCAAATACTTAGGAAAAGTCTAATCGGGTTTGTGCGGCGAAAATTTGTTTTAAGTTCCAATTTTGCTTTATTCAACTTAAAAAAAATGTTTGAGAATTAGCAGAAATACACGGTCAAATTTTGTTCCCCTGCGATTTTTTTTAAATAATTAAAAATTCTTTTTCAAATTTAATATTATTCATTTATTTTAGAATTGTGTCGTTTCAAAGGAGAGCCGTGATCAAGCAGTTCAAGCTAATGGAGAAAATAGTGACCCTGATGAATCAGGTAATTACTATACTATACCGTTTTAATATGATGACATATTTTCGTGTGTTCCTTTACTTTGACTTGACAGAAATGCACAGAAAATCACAGAAATTCAAAGTAAAGGAACAGACCTAATGTTTTGAAAATATTTTTTTCATTTTAAATTCTGTATCAACTAGCTATCACCTGTTTTAATTTCATTAGAATCGCTCAAAGAACAACGAGTTGACATTTTTTTGACACACCCTATTGGAAATACCTCTTTCTCATTTTTTTATTTGAATCAAAATTGACACAAGTAATAGCTGATAAAGAAGCTATTACTTGTGTCAATTTTGTTGAAATCGCTCAAGGAACAACAAAGTTTCAATATGTTGAAATATTTTTGGAGCACCCTGTTCATGACAATTATATACTCTTGGAGTGATTGTCAGTTTCTCCCAAGAGGTAGTACCTCGGACAAAACATGAACTACATTAACATTATAAAACCATTTTATTCTATTCATTCGCCAACCCCTGTATGAAATTTCATAATATTCGCCAAACCATTCGACTTCAAGCGCACCTTCGATTCGTGAACGGTAATAAGACCCTAAACTTTAGATTTAGGAGCTCAAACAGGAATTTGTTTGACAAATCTGTCAAGTTATTATAATAAAGATATATAAGAATAACGGAAGAACAAGGCCTAGTTCACACGGCAATGCACCATACGGCTTTTTTGGAATATTAATCGGTGCGAATGATAGCAGTCTACATTCTACATAGGACCTTCCACACAACGTTTGTAATGGCGTTTTCTTTTGGTAACAAAAATTGATTTTTTTCCACTTCCGATTTTGGACTGTAAAAGCCTTCCAATGGTGAAAAAAATAATTTTTTTTTTTTTGATCGAAAATCAAATTTGCAGATCTGGACTTTTTGGCAGATTTACGCCTCTTTTACTGACACCATTACACACCAAAACAATTCACAGCCATCAATTTGAGAAGCCTGGATCACCACAGTTTAACAGACACAAATTATACACCAATACAATAAAAAAAAAAATCAATCTGCAATCGTAAACCATTCGCGATGAAAAAAAAAAACAATTTTTAGATCAAAATCTGAAATTACCAAAAGAAAACCCCATTAGAAACCTTAAAATTTAAAATTATCATTTTTGTTGCTTACACGATTTTTTGGCTTAAACATGAACATAAGTATTCATAAACGCAAATAAAACATGAATTGTTTTAAGTCAGAGAGTTAAGTTTCAAATCTTATCAATCAATCAAAATTCAAGGTAATAAACAAACTCAACAAAACAACAAAATAGGTATTTTAAACGATTAATTAAGTTAACAATACTTCACTCATTGTTGCCAAACACTAGAGACAAAAGGAAACAGACGCTTGTGACACACATGCTTCTTACAACTTCAAATGAAAGATTGTATGTGCAAAAGTTCACATTTTATGAGAAAGTATATGTGCAGTTCAAAAAATAGTCTTTGGTAACAGCAGAGTTCTTGTTGATTGTATGTAGTGGATTGGTGTACGTGGATAAAGCAGTTTATATTTTTATTGATATGAAATATGGGAATATAAAATTCCACACGTACGAAGTTTAATCAAGAGCATATGAGCCATTTTCCAAAAAAAAAAAAATACAACAATTATAATCGCCGTATAATCTCGCATTTAAAGTCCCACATAGCGAAATCTCGCAATTACGAAATTCCGCTTTTCCTAATCTCGCAATAACAAAATCTGTTTTCATTATCTTACAATATCGCAATGTTGAAAACTAGAATATCACAAAGTAAAATATTTTACAATTATTTAAGATCGCTCGAGATTTAGATTAAAAAAATATGTATGTTACAATGCAATTAAATTTTTCGATATATCCTTCCTTCTGTAAAATACATAAATCCAGTGCTTACCTACTTTTAGACCACGTTATTTATTATTTGTTATTTTTCAATTATTGTCAAGAGAACAAGAGAGAGATAAAGAGAGAGAAAGAGAGAGAGACCAAAGAGATTGTATATCTGGACCATAGTTGTAATATGTCAATTGCAATAATATTAATCGGCTATAGACTAGACAATATTTTTAGTTCCATAACGTTAACTTTAAATGAATATAGAGGTTGCTAAAAATGGTTAACAATTTTTTACTGACGGTTATAGTTATCACTTGGAAAGAAAAATATGCAAAATTTTTGTGGGGGGGTGTGGTTACAAAAAAAAATAACTTTTAAAATTCGTGTGTGCGATTCGTTGCTGTGAGACTTGAATTCGCGGAATTTTAGGTTGCGAGGTTGCAAAATTTTGGTTGAAATTTGCGAGATTTTCTCGATGCGATATTCAAATGGGAGATTGAAAAACAAGATTTTTAATTTGCCGAATTTCGTTATTCGGGATTTTGTTTTGCGGAATAGTGTCTGCTCCTTATGGTAGCTACCCATTAACTTAAAGCACATTTGAATTTCTCTAAATGAAGTAGAAAAAAATTACTAATTTTTTCGCTGTAGGAGTAAATTTAATTTCTTTTATTTTGCGTACTAGGTTATTCGCGTAAAATCTGCCAAAAAAGTTGGAAGTACCTATACATGAAAAAACCACACGGGATGGGGGGGGGGGGGGGGGAGATAGCTTTTTGAAAAGCCAGAAGTCCATTTTTATGATTCCTTTTCAAATAAATTTTGAGTATATATCTACAGTATCTAGAAGCACATAAAAAAAACTCGTCTCGTGAAAACTACATACATATGCATATCGAAAATAACTTTTTGGATTCCTCCATTATCGCAATTTTTGATTTGATTAAAACACTGATTTTTGTGGATACAAAACCATAATTCAAATAAAGAACAAGAGCAAGTAAAAACAATAATTACTTTTTGTCCAAATATATGCAAAACACCTTTGTGGGTGGTTTTGGTATTCATTGTTCTAAAGCCTAATACATATATAGCCAATCACTATTTTCAATCCACATCCTCTTTAAACTTAAACAAGTTGTAAACTTAAAAAAGATTAACTCAATTTCCACAAATCCAATCTAATCACTATGAAAACAGAGAGGTTCTATATAATACCTATGCAAGCATATACCTTCATTAAATCTTAAAGTATATGTTATTGGGTAAAATTTGCATTTTTAGATTGCCTTTAGGTTGTAGGTAGAAATTGAAGGTATGTATTATTAAACCTTTTCTTTAGGGATCCATATTCAACACTTTATATGTTTTTGTACGTATGTACAATGTAGTCCTACAATATTCGGTTTGTACATAGAAATAAGATGGCTAATCTTTTCAAAGCCTAAACAATGAACAGATATTAATTTTTACTTATCTACATTTTACAGGTTAGCTCTTATAGTAGTTACAGGTTAAACTGTTAAAACTGGAAGTACATTACAATTATTTGTATAGGGCTAAATTCTTCATATATTATTGTTCCTCAATGTCAAAAGTACACAAACAAAACTAAGAGCATTCGCCTTCTCATTACCCATTTTGACCAATTTATGTTTTATTCAATTTGTTTCAATTTCTATTTGTCGGAGCTTGCAATTTTGAGAATTTGTTGTCATAGGTTGGACTCTCTGTCTTAGAAGAATACAATTTTAAGCATTTGTAGTCAAATTGTCTGCTTTATGTTTTGACACAGAGTGATGTTTGGATATTTTGGCAACTTTTATGTTTCTATCAAAAAGCCTGAAAAATAAATTAAAATAAAATAAAATAAAATAAAAAAAAATAAAATAAAAAAAAAAATAAATTAAAATAAAATAAAATAAAATAAAATAAAATAAAATAAAATAAAATAAAATAAAATAAAATAAAATTAAATTAAAAATTAAATAAAATGAAATAGGGACAAAAGGGGTAATTGTGAACGATTTTGCAATCAAATTTTTTATAAATTTAAAATGTGAATTCTTGCTTAGCTATGAGATACTATACAATATGTCTACCATAATAATAAATGTATATTCTAAACCATTGAAAAACGATAGTTTTATATTTTAAGGTTTCATACTTTTTATAAGAACCAATATTTACATTTACCCCCTATGTTTTAGAAACAAAATTAAAAAATGGGGTGGATGGGAACACGGATATAAGTGTCTACAAAGCCCATTCAACTAGTTTAAAATGGGTCAGATCTTTAAGATTTATTTTTTTTTAAATAATACAAAAGTGTTTGGTGGCGAGAATATATCGAAAAAACTATGTTTATATTTACCCCATATAAAAGGCTTTAAAATGTATAAAGTCTTTGATTTTATTTAAAACAAAAATATTAAAAAAAAATGTTTATAGATAAAAGACTAGATTTTTAAAAATAACTTTTCTCTAAGAAAAAAGAAAAAAATTTAAATTATACTATAAGGGCTACCATTTGATCATTAAAAATTGACGTTTACAATCACCCCAAATTATTTACTTTCACCCTATTTTATTATTTACAATAACCCATGGGAAGCCTAAAATAGGCAAATCGTAAACGGCCTATAACTTTTGTATTTATTGTAGAAAAGAACGAAAACACTATATGCATTATATGCATTAACAAATCATATTTAAATTTGTGTATAAATAAATTTTTTCTTACTCTGATATGTTATGTTTTTTTTAACATCTTTTAGAATTCAAATTATTTGAAAATCTCAAAAAATTAAACGACTTAGTCTCAACGCAAAATAATCCAATAATCCTTTCACTGATTATGTTCGTCACCTGTCGGCAAAACGAAAAAATAATAGATTTCATAATAACATCGGTGCTTACTCCCTCAGACGACGACGAAGGTGTTTGTAATTATCCCAGTTCACAATTACCCCCCTTGACCCTACAATAAAAAATAAACATGAAAATAAAATAAAATAAAATAAAATAAAATAAAAATAAAATAAAATAAAATAAAATAAAATAATATAAAATAATATGCAAGTACACTCCAAGTCATAAGGTTAGAAGCACGCATTTTTTAGAAGTTTAACTGAAATTTCTCCGGGTATGTTGGAAAGAGTACACAAATTTCTAAGCCATAAGAGAGATTGATTAACGTGCTATAGAAAAACCTTAATTAGCCCTTTATGAAAAAAATTTTACCAGTTGTACGAGAATAAATGTTGACTGAGTTATTTTTTTGATTAGTTTTATCGGGTCATAAGTTTAGGAAAAAAAAATAAATAAATTTGGTGGCGAAACATGAAAAACCAGGAGGATTTGTCAGTTCCTCGCAAGAGGCACGGGAAAAACATTTCTGTTTTTAGATGGCAGCGGTTGGGAATAGAACCCAGACCTTCAGCATGACAGTCCAACGCACTAACCATTACTCCACTAACAAAAAATGAAGAAAGATTTTATTGGTTTAATTTCCTTTTATTTAATGATATGTGCAGTCAGCACCTTTCAAAATAACTTCAAAAACTCGATCTTTAAGAGATCTTTACAGTGATGCCAAGTAGTTCAGTGAAATCTCACTCCAGCCCAACTTAATAGTGCTAATCAGCTCTTCCTTGTCATCGTATTGTTTCACTTCTTTGTAAACTTTCCGTATGATGTATCCCCACATGTTTTCTTTTATGTTAAGGTCCGGTGAATATGGTGGCCAAGGCAGCAAGTGAACGTTTTGATTTTCAATAAAAGATTTAACGATTCGAGCTGTATATCCCATTTCACACGAAGAAACAAGTTGCTGGGGATTTTTTTGACATTTTCTTTTAATTTCCTTAAAAATCTCTTGTACTTTTCACACGAGGAAACAAAATCTACGCAATTTTGAGATTTCCTGCAATTCTATTGGTTGAACGCACCTTAACCGTAGATGTGAAAGGAAATGTCAAAAAAATCTCTTCAAATCCTCAACCGGAGAGATTTTGTTCATCCGTTTTTCCTTCTGCTTTTCTTACCCAGGAACTGAGAGTTGCTAGCAACTCAGTTTCTTCGTGTAAAAGGGGACTATGGATAGGAGCGTTTTCTTGCTGAAAAATCCATAAGGTTGGTCCAAAAAGATTTTTGATTTTCAGAGAAAACTGAGTTTAGCAAGGAATTGTAGCTACTTCTAGTCATATTTGTACTTTGAACTACCAAGTCTATCGTGTCATAATAGGATATTGTGCCCCAAACCATAACCCGTCCTTTTCTGATGTGATGACGGTTCAGAAATCGCTCATCTTCCCTCAGATCAGAAAAAATTACTTTTCGCCAATCTTCTGAGCTCCATGTTGAACATTCCAGCAAACACAAGCGTTACTTCTTCCTGGCATCATTTAGTGGTGTTTTTTTCTAAGCTTTAGTTGAATTTGACAACTTTTCATTTCAAATTTTGTGTTCAAAACTAAGTTTCCTAAGGCATACAAAATTTTATAAAAAATATTAAGGAAGAAAAGTAAACAAAAACCATCCAAAAAAATCACAAAATAAATTAATAAATAATATCTTATTTTTTTTTATTAAATTAAGCATACATTTTAACAATTTATCAGAGCAATATATTTTAGTGAATGTGAAATTTGCCATATAGAACCGAAAAAGGGAGGCTTTCGGACCAAAAAATTATAAGGAATGGAAAATTTTGAAAGTGTATATCTCTGTCAATTTTGATAAAAAATGACTATTTGAATATTATGTTCATATGTACAAGTTTACATACAAATATTTTTGTTGCTTTCTGCAAAAAGTTAAAAAAAAAACAATAAACACTACAGTAAGAACTGCTTCTCCTAGGTCCTAGAAATATAAATCAATATTCAATATCTTTCATAAACAACGTCTTTTTGTATTTTTTGTATAAATATTTTGTTTTTGTTATTTACGCACATTATTTGGGCCTTATATAGATATAAATGCGATATCTCAAACTGTCGACATTAAAACCTCCTGGTATCAAAAGATTTACTCATCTAACAGGCCTGATACCCGAGGCTTGGGAAATATACCAAAAATATGGACCCAAGATGGCAATAATAACAAAAATACCAATGCGACTAAGAGGGATAATAAAAATATAACCTTAAGCCAAAAATCCTCCTCTTGCTGTGATGTTAATCAAAAACCTATAAATATTAAGAAAAGCGTTTTGGCCAAATCCTTCTACTGCAGTATGAGTTCAGAGCAGGAATTTGAGCACAAAACAATGGCCAGTTCGGCGGTGGCGATGGCGTCAAAGCAGCAACAACTCTGTCAAAATCAGGACATTGTTGATACTGAGGAACTGGCCATAGAAAGGACAAACATGTCATCGCCTCTGAAGAAAAGTGATGATGATGAAGATGATGATGATTGTTCCATCACTTCTATAGCTGCTTGTGCGAAACAAATTGGTATTTCCCGGAAGCAAGACTCACGAAGTGAATTAAATTTGTAATATCATTGATTTTTTTTATCCCTTCCTGTATGGATTTTATTTTATTTATGTATTTTTTTTCAATAGGGACATTGTGAACGAGAAGATTTTTATATTCGGTGGCATTGATCCGTATGCACAACTGAAACCGAGCAATGGTCAAGGGATGGATGTTTTATATTACGACAGCTGTGAGAATGCCTGGAAGTATTTATCGAATATGCCTCGAAGCAGGCATCATCACTCGGCTGCTGTGTATCGAGAAAGAATTTATGTTATCGGAGGAACCAGGCCACCATTGCCAGGTTCGGTTAAACCAGTGAGTAGAAGAAGATTCATAAGTTGGTTTGATAAATTGCCTTGCAGAGTTGGTTTTTATGGAGTTTGAATATTCAATAAGTGTCCTGAAATGACACAAATGTTGACTTTAAAGATTTCATTTCGGGTTGTGGAGATGGAGACCTTTGAATATCAGAGACCAGTATTTGTATATTTGTATATATAGAAATGTACATTTTACAATGTACATAGTTATCATTGAAAAGCATTAAGTATGTGATGATTGACGAATCTTGAAAACCCTACTGATAAAAGTTTTGATCATTGAGAAATCATTTCAGTGATGAAATGGAAACAACTTTTTATTTCAATAATTTCAAAATTAGTTTTATTCTGACGGGTAGATGGCAGTTTCAGAAGTGTAAAAAAAAGACAGTAATACTTATTTTAATAAGAGGATCTACATATATGGCTTATGTTCTACAGTAAAACGTGAACGTGGTAGTATCAATCAAGTTACCTACACAAATAAAACTGGTCTATGGTTAGAAATTTAATGATTTGCGTACGTACTTATAAAATGAGTACCTCATTTTCCATTTTTATTTTTTGTTCCTAAAGGACTTAACAACTTATTATTGTATTTCCTATCCCAGCAAGGCCTCCTCATCAATTTTTTCGTTGCTATTCAGTGGATTTTGGTTCTTACAGAATTTTGAAAGAAATTTGATGAAATCAGGTTCCAATTTAACGTTTATTTGAATTTATTTTGTTTTCATTTCGATAAATTGTAATGGTAGACAGAGTTGTAAAAATGCATTTTTTTTTTAAATAAAAATTGTTTGTCTTAAAAGAATGTAAATGCAATATGAAATTGTTTGCATCAACAAAAATGTTAATTAATGAAAATAATATTTATTTAAGTCAAAAGTTTTCTACATTAAAAAAATGTTATTGCCATATGAATATAAAAATTGTTAGAATTAAAAAAAATGTTAATGCAAATACCAATATTTATGGCACTAAGAAAAAATTCAATCAAATTTGAAAATGTCTTGCATTAAAAAAAAAGAGTATACAACATTTTAGAAAAATTTCTTGTACTAAAATAAAAATATGAATACAATTATGAACAAATTTTTGCATTGAATAAAAAAAAAATGTCAATAAAAATGAGTATTTTAACATACAAAAATATTCAATAGAATTTGAAAATGCTTGAATTAAAAAAAAAATTTAAAAATACATATCTTGCTTTAAAAAAATGTAAATAAAATTTGAAAATTTCTTGCATTAAAAAAAATTTAAGAGCTTTATTCTTAAGCATTTTAAAGTTTATGAATTCTTTTTGCTAAAATCGTTAAACTACTGGGTTTTTGTGTATATTCTAACAAAATATCGTTAAGGATAGAATTTTATCTCATCACTGAGTCATGGTGAACAATTATTTTTGAAAAATTGATTTTTAATTCAAGAAATATAGAATATTAAAAATCAACGAAAGCACATAAAATAATGTGATATAGCTTTTTTGAAAAATCAATCATGTTGATTAAGTGAATAATTTTGAGAAATTAAAATTCAAAATCAAAATTTTTGAAAACTAAATTTTGAGATTTTTGTTTTTTCAAGTTAATTCCTTTTTTTTTGTTCAATATTCAATTATTATATTCCTTACCAATTTTAAGTCAAACACTAAAACCCAAAGATTTTTTTTAATTTCTCAAAAACTTAGAAAATTTTTGGTATCTGACTTAAAATTGGTAAAAGCATTGAATACTGATCACAAAAATAATACTAAACTACGCAAAATTTTGAAAAAATCAACTTGAAAAAAAAAAAATCAAAATTTGTTTCAAAAATTATGTCTTCGAAATTTTATTACTTCAAAGCTATTTACTTAAACAACTTGATTGAAAAGAAAAAAGTATTTTTTTTCAGAAATTGTTCCGCATGCTTCAGGGAGGAGATACAAGTTTTCTACCTTACGATCGATTTTTTTCAGAACAGTTTCAGATTCAAAAGAACAAACTCAAGAACCCTGAAGTTTCACGAATTTAGCAAACATATTTCGTACAATTTTTAATGCAAAAAATGTTTATATTGCTCTTACATTTTTATTTGCGATATATGTAGGTACTATAACGCAAGTTTTGGATTCGTGGAATTAAAAAAAAATAAAGATAAAAATCAAACATGACATTACGATGGTAGAGAACACCAAAAAAGGGGGTGGCACAATTCTGTCTGTTTGTTAACAGCCTAAACGGCCCGATCGATTTTCTTGAAACTTGGTACATAGTTGCTTTTGGTGATTATGCCCACACATTTAAAAAATGTTTTTTTAGAACAAAAAAAAAAAAAAAACGGTACCTGCCATACAATTTTTTTTAGCAATTTTACATAATCGTATTTTTCTCCAAAACGGCTCGACAAATTTTCTTTAAACAAATTCAATAAAAGGGTTGAAAACCAAAGAATTATTTATTATTTTTTGATTTTCTTCAAAACGGTAAGATTGATTTCAATAATTATGTTTATACAGATGCTTGAAAAAAACTGTAAATATTTTTGTGTAGCTAAATTAAAAAAAAAATTTGAATTTAAAAAAAAAAAATTTTTTTTGAAAATTCTATGTAAATTTCAAAAAAGGGGTTGACAACTTTTTTTTTCAAATTTTATTTTTATATGCACATAAATAGATACTTAACATTTTCATTCCAAAATTTGTTCTTAAAAATAATTTAAAAAAATATTTTTTTAAGAAAACCGCTCCAACGATTTAAATTTTTTTTTAGTATTTATATTTTTCAAGTAATCAAATGGCATACTTATTTTTGAGCTCTAAGCTTTTTAGCTAGTTGTTTATACATTTTTCTATTTTTTTTAATAATAACTTTCGACGAATCGTTGGGAGAGAAGATGAAATAATTTGTTTTATTTGCATTCTAAAAAAAAATTGACCAAAAACCTTACTACAACATCACATCAATATAATAACTTTCGTATTTCAAAAGTTCTTAATTCCAAGAAACTTGAATATGAGAGCAAGTACGTGCGATCCAGTCGTGCATTTTATTTTTTATGCAAGAAATACAAGAAATTTTTAAATTCTATTGACATTTTTTTTTTAATGCAAGAATGTTCAAATTTTATTGCAACAAATACTGGTGTTTGTATTAGCATTTTTTTAATGCAAACAATTATCATATTGCATTTGTATTTTGTATTTTTGCTATGCAAAACATTTTATCCAACATTAACATTTTTTTAATACAACAAATTTTCAAATTTCCATAAATATTTTCTTTAATGCAAAATGATTTTTTTTGCACTGAAATCTCTACAATTCTGTAATTTACATATGTACCTACCATTGGTACAACTGGCAACAAACTGAAGGTGCTGAAATCGATCTATTATAAAAAATTATCCCCATAGTATATAAAACAAAATTGTATAAGCATATACAGGTACTTTTAATGATTTAAAAGTGATGGAAAATTAATTAATTTGAGTGTATGAGAGTAAGGTATGGTTATCCAGTGACGAGGGAACAATTGGAAGAGGTTTTTAATTTTATTCATGCTTATTTCAATTTTTATTTGAACTTTTAAAACAAGATGCTTTTACGGCTTCTGGTTTTGAGAAGTATTAAAATTACGTAAATTTCCTTTTTCTTCGAAATTTTATTTATTTTTTACTTTTGATATAATGTGTATGTATTAGGATGGTAGTTATTTTTAAAAATTTGTTTTCCTCCCTTAAAAGTGATTAAGGTTATACAAAAAATGTTGTGTAATTTTTTTTGAAAACGGTCAACTTTAACACGTGCCGGCAAGCACTTGAAATAAGAAGCACAATATTGTATGTATGTTGTAGAGCACCCGATGTCAATACGCATCCCAGCGAGTAGTCAATATTTCCCATATAAAATATATGGAGTATTTCTAGTTTTTTAACTCAAAATTTCAGTTAAAGTTAAAGATAAATCCTCAAACTTTTGTTTAAAACCTTTTGCTGTTATATTTTTATTGTTTTTTGCAATGAAATCAAAAAAAGTTGTTCAAAACTAAATAATTTTGACGCTCTCAACTGGCAGGTAAGACTTCTACAATTACTCTTTCAATAGTGATCTCAAGTTCTCTAAAGTCTAAAATGAATCAGTCTGATAGCGTTGGTATCAGAGAAAATTGCATCGTGAAATGCTTGTATTAGGGCTGTGTTCAAAGTTATACACTTAAGTTGGTGCAGATTTTTGTAACCTTACTAGGAAAAGGAACCCTTTATTTTATCATTTAGTAAATTTTGTGGAGACTTTGAAAGTACAACGAATGTTTAAAAATAAATAAAATAAGAGTTGTTTTCACTTACCGATATTTCCTACATTTAGCACACATTTCTGAGCCTGAGCAATTTTTTACATATGTATGTATTTTAATTGTATATATGTATTACTTGTGATCGATTCCCAAAAAAAAATTAGTCGGTATTAAGATGACCCGATTATTCCAATGACGATCTTTTTGTTGTTGTTGTAATGGATTGGCTTTCCCCTCTTCTTTATTTCCCTCCCTTTTCTTCACCAGCAAAAAACAAAAATCATAAAGGGAAAAATCGAGTCATGTAAATACCGACTTATCTCCTATACTTTACATTGAAATCCGCCCCATTTTGATCTTAGTTCTTCTGAGAAAATCGAGCACTATGGCGAATACGTACTTTTTTGTATGAAGTTGTTGGACATTCTCACATTTTTCTGGCGATATAAGTAGGTACATAGGTATGTTATGCAATATAGATACAACAGATATAATAAATTATACATTCATAAAAAATTAAATCAAGATTTTGATCAAACCAGACGTTATCTACGATGGTAGGGTAGACGAAAAAAGTGTCTACATTTTCAAAAATAATTTTTTTTTCGTGAATCAAATATAATGCTCAGATAACCTGTTAATTCATCTTCAATTAAAATTTTTTTTGTGGTCATACAGTTGTTTTTTGCATGGTTTATGTGACTTTTAATGAAAAAAAATACGTTTGGCTTTGATTACCAATACCTTGGCAAAAAAGGACGTCATACAAAATTTAAGGACAGTTTTGGAAATTTAAATAAGTTTCTTATATGATTTATATTTAAGATTTTGTAGTAATTTTTTTTTTCTACTCTTCACCGTTAGTTTAAAAAAAAAGTATTAAAAAATGACTTTTTGTGGTCTTTAGGTAAATCTTTTGTTGCTTTTCAAATTTTGATCTGAGGACTTGCGCTGGTATGCAAATTTATAGGCTTTTACAACATAAATATTTCTGTAAATTTTTAAATTGATTCACCGAACTTTTTTTCTTCACCAAATTTTCAAAGTCTTACTAAAAGGACAAATTGTGTTTTTCCAAAATAAATTAAAAACTACAATTTTCATCAACTTTTTTCACAGTTTCGCATAAGTTTGATTTTTTTTTACTTGAAATGAAATAAAAAGTAAATAAAAAAAAAATGTATGTATACTGGCGGAAGTAAAGATGAAGAGACGCACAGATTCAGCCCCGGTTGTACGATTTTTCCGAAGAGATAATGAGATAAATGAAAAAAACGTAGGCACATATGCATTTAGTACTTAGTTTGGATTTTTCGTATCCGTGAGAATTGAAATGTTAAATGAATTTGCGATATTATGTTCCTATTCAGCAACTTTACATGTTATAGGCAATAGTCAATGCTTAGGTAAAGCAATAGCAGGTACACTTACTCGTTCTTCAATCCAGATTTTAAGAGGAAGGAAAACTCAATTTGAAAAATCTTGGATTCGAAAATAAACCAAATTATAACCCAGGAAAATTAGACAAAATAATGGAAAAACTACAAAAAAATTCCGACCAACCTGAATTTTGGTAGAGAGCTTTGTCACTTTACCCCAACTTTACTTTTCACTTTTATTACAACCAACATTACTTATTCACGATTTAAATAAAACTGTTTCCACTGCCGTTCAAATATATCCTTTTATACCCATCACACAGGTTTCTGAATTAGCTTGAAGGTTCTAGTATTTGCTTCTAAAGCTTTCAATAAGATAAATTTCCCATAATTTCCCTTTCCAAAGCTTTCATTTTGACAGCAAGAGCTAAAAGTTCTAAAGCTCACCAAAGCTCTCCGTAGGTTAGTTTGTATCATTTATAGTCCGGAAGATGGCGCTTCTAAATTCGAAAGTCGTCAAGAGTCATTACGATAAAAATGTGAGAATCATTACAATGTATTCATATTTAGTAAATTAATCGAATGGAACACTTGTTTTTGTACATTAAGCTATTTTATAAGTTGTTTGTACAGCTAAAAGAATTTTTGAAATGCTTTTATTTTATATTTTTATCAATAATTATCAGAAAATTTTAAAAGTTTTGAAGTTCCAAGCAAGTTGAACGTAAGAGCAAGTACGTTGGATACAGTCGTGTAGTAGTAGTTTACAGCAGTTTGTTTTTAAGACTGATTTGGCGCCCTTATAAGCTTCCGTCCGGGGCACAGGCCCCGATTTGACCTCCATAGATCTGGAGCTGCACAGATTCTAAGACTCCAGAACTGACAGAAATCACGAAGAAATCCACTTTATTTAACTTCTCTATCATTTAAGTTTTGAATTTTTTTAAAACCCCAATTTTTTTTATACAAAACAAATACTTGCCCGAAAAGTAAAAAAATAAAAATAAAACAAATGCATTCAAATAAACAGACAGGTCCTCTGTAGATGAAAAATCAAGATTCACTATATTTAACTTTTTCATAGTTTTTTCTTCAAGCAACTCAATACCACTCAATGCTATATTGTCAAAAGTCAATTCTCATTAACCTACAAAAGCAACGAATTCGCATTAACATTTTCATCGTCACTATATTATTATAATGTTCTTGTATAGATTTTCGAATCTGCCGTTTGGAGCTTCGATCCAAAACGTATCGAATGGCATAATGAAACCATCTTACCACAGTGTCGGAGGGATTTTGGCCTGGTTGCTTACGATAATGATGTCACTAATAATAAAGGTAGAAACAATGCTGATCAAGGTGATGGAAAGCACCAAACCAGGGTTGGACTTTTCATCTTTGGTGGAGAAAGTAATGACGGGAAACCATTGTCTTCCATGCTCTACTACAATGTCGAGAAGAAAGTTTGGTCAGAGGTTAGGGTGATTGAATAAATTTCTCCTTATTTTATCGTGTATAACCTATACGTGTACAGTTACTTTGTTATTTACTTACAGGAAGCTTCTTTGAATATAGGTCGTTATGGTTTAGCGTCTGCGGTTGTAAATACTAAGAACACTGCTGAGATTTGGGTTGCAGGTGGAGTTTGTGGACATACAAAGGGTGGTCATCCTATAATTACAGATTCTATAGAAAGTTATAACCTAACGAGTGACGATGGTTCCAGATCATGGAAAGAGTTAATTATACGACTTCGGATACCAAGGTATTGTAATGTTGTTTATGGTGGTTGTGGTTTATAGGGGTCAACTTTAATCATTATAAATACAATGTTTTTTTTTTTTTTAATTAATTAGATACATTTTTTATTGTAAGAGCTTGACAAAATGTTAATTTACTTACATACTCGTACATATATCCCCATAAAACGGATGAAATCTCACTTAATACCAATAATGCTGGTGTTAAGAATGGAAACCTCATGTTAATTATTTCTTGAAATATTAAGGCGAAACAAACAAACATTAGTACTTATTTTATTCAAAGTCATAGTTAGGAGTTATTTAAAGTAAAATTAAAAGAAAAATTACAAAAATTGATTTTTCAATTCGATTCGAAGGATTTCCATATAGAAATAAATGTACTCATTTCGAGCAGATCAATTCACTAGTATAATAGGCCTAGACGGATGTACACAGGACGTCATATCCTGTACAATTCCTAATCTAAATTAATTAGAGATTTGATATAGTTTTGAAATGTGTAATTTAGTAGTATTATCCTTACTTAATTCACAATAAGAAACTTCAAAATTAAAGTCAGAATATGGTACCAATTTCAAAATCAAACAAAGAACTATTCTAGATGAAAGGACATTTCTATTCAAAATGTTTCAAAATATGTGCTTAAACACTTTATATATTTTCATATTATGAAAGTGATTCGAAAGTGATACAGATGTGTACCAAATATTACTAAGCAGGTCCAAAATGTTGCACAATGTTTCCAAGAGATAAGAATTAATTTCTGTTATATTGCTTTGATATATCTATATTTTTTTTAATATTGTAATTGTATACCAAATATGATCGAATTAGATAAAAATTTGACAGTTTTCAAGAGTTTATTTTAAAATATGTAAAAAAAAAGAAAATAATAATTATAAGAATTCTTCTGCTTTGCTTTGCTCTATATAAATCTAATGTCAAATTAATGTGGTTTTCTTTTGGTAATTTAAATTTTTTCCCCTTCAGATCTGTCAAAACAGAGATTTCGACACATAAAACCTTCGGAGAACTGTATTTTTTCGGCAGATTTACCCCTCTTTTACTAACACGATGAAAAAGAAAAATCTATCTAAAATTTGAAATTTGAATTTGAAATTTTTGACCAAAATCTTTATTTTCTAGAAGAAAACTCTATAAATTACATGATTTTAACAGCTGTCTACTAAAAGTCTTTGAGAAAAATGTAAGATTACTCCGAGTGTTAAGTAAAGAGCGCTTTTTTTTTAGAGGTAAAGAACTTTAAGGTGGCAACACTTTTTTAACTGGTGACCATTTTGTCAGCTGTTATGTGATTTATTTTTAGTTTGGTTTGGCATTACAACATGAATAGAATAACGACGTCTAAACAACGCTTCCAAATTATTCAAATTTATTTTGAAAATCATGGTTCTGTTTTAAATACGTTTTGCGCGAATTTTGTTTAGCGATGAAGTTCACTTTTTGTTGAATAGGCACGTCAATAAACAAAACTGTTGTATTGGGAGTGAGGATAATTTTCAAGGCTCAAGTGTATGTTGAGAACTAGAGAACAAAAGCTGACTGTTTGGTGTGCCGTATGGGTTTGGGGAATATGTAAATGGTCCGTACTTCTTTAAAAACGATGATGCTGACCAGACCAATGGTGACCGCTACAGGGCCATGATAAGCGACTTTTTCGTTCATTAATTGAACAACTATGATATGCAGGAGCTGTCGTTTCAACAAAACGGCACAACATGTCCCACAGCTCGTTCCACAATGTATTCATTGAAGGAAACGTTTGGTAATCGCATAGTTACGTTGCGGTGAATTTGCCTCTAAGATCGTGCGATTTAACAATGCTTGACTATTTTCTGTGAAGATTTTTGAGGTCGCTAGTCTACGCCAATAAAGACCGAAACGTGTGACTACTTGGAAAACAGCATTTGCCTCGTTATGGCCGATATACGGCCACAAATGTTGGAAAAAGTCATCGAAAATTGAATCTCCAGATTAGTCAACGTCCGAGCAAACAGTGGCAGTAGTATGCCAGAAATCATATTTAAATTACAATACCGGAAGATTATCTTTTGATTGTCAGTTGTCATTTCTTTTTAAAATATCATATTTGTTTTATTAAAGTTCAAAGAGGTATAAACCTCTGTAAAAACACCATTTACTATCAATTGTTTATATTCTGATTAACCTACATTCTGCTGTCCGGGCTAGAACTGGACCTCAATCAACTAGCTTCTTCCAGCTGGCTTGATTTCTAGCTAGGTGTAAGAGTAATTCTTCGTTTGATCCAGCACTGTTATCGTTCGCTGAGTTGATAGCGGAGCCTAGGTAGACAAAGTCACTTATAGCTGTCTATAGTAACCTTCTGTCTGAGACTTCGGTGTTGGGTGACCTTTCTGTTGAAAGCAAAAAATTGTTGTCTTGCCTTCATTATTGGCTTCCTTGCCTCAATACTCACGAATGCACCACTGACATCACGCTTTGTTCGTCCGATTATGTACATACCATCAGCATTAGATGACAAATTTGATGGAATTTTGAAAGATTGTGCCTCTTGTGTTAATGAGAGAGTTTTAAACTATTCTTTATAGAAGAAGTTGTATGATGGCGGTCACATCTTTGCCGACCAGCTCCTCTCAATAAATGCTATGTTATATCCCTTGAAAGGGAAGAAAAGGTGTTGTGGGTTTCGATTTTTAATTCCTGGATTTTTTCCAGGATGTGAATATTTGGTCTATAAAAAAGCCACACCTATCACGTTGTTGATGAATGGCATACACAAAGTATGGAAGAGAAGATCTTTTACGTGATGCTATGGAGGCTGATGCCTCTGTAGTTGGTGCAATTAAGAGGATCGCCTTTGTGAAGTTCCATTCTTCAGACATGCATTCCTCCGACTATATTTTGCAGATTAGCTTGTGGATACTCCTACTTACCACTTTAAATAGCTCAGCCACTGGGCCAAAACCTCCAGCAGCTTTATTAGGCTTAAGGTTAGATATATAAACTGATTTTCACTTCGTCGAGAACGGGCGGACGGAATTGTTGGCCTACGCATCGTCTTGTGTGTCTCGTTTGTGCCTTCACTCTATCGAGCTAGAGTCTAAGCAGAAGGACACATTTACCTTAACTTTTATAACTAAAGACCAATTTCATGTACAATTGAGTCGTACATATTTTTTTCTTATTATTTTTATTTGTTATTTTACAGATTATTTGCAAAATTTTGCACAACACACAGAAGAACGAAATTGTATATTATTGGGGGAATCGGATTGGACGCTCAGAATTTTGGTGAATTCAAGTCACTGGCATCGATTGATCGTTTTGAATTTCATGAAGAACGTTGGAATCATCTTACAGACATGATTATGTCAAGGTATGAGCTCTGTTTTATTTTTTTTTTCAATGTTTTTTGATGTGAAAATGATTGTGATCCTTATTCAAATTAATTCGGAATGTGTACTATACAGGAATATCTTTTTATTAAACTAGTTTTTAACTTGGCCCTAGAAAGTTTAACTTTGATGCTAGTAAGGCTCTAGCAAGGGTAACTGTCGATTTTTTCTAGGGCCTTGCCCTTTAGTAACCTTTTGCCTATAGAGAGAACAAATCGATTTGATCCTGCGATCTTCTGATTACCAGTCCAACATGCTAACCACTGAGCTATATCGCAATACAGTTGTGTAATGTTGCAAGTAAAAACTATATAGGGCACCTGCTTTAATTTTTCTAGCTATTGTATAATAGGTGTACAAAATTTCTTTTTTTTGTTTTATATGAGGTATTTCTCGCCTGAAAAATAGCAAGTTTTTGCCAAGTTAAGTCAAGGCCCTGAATATACTTTGGTAGGGACAATCTATACAAGGAAAACTTGTCAAATACTAGTGAGGCTCTTGCTAGAAAAGCTTGTTGGATGAATCTTTTTCTCCCATCACAAATACCCCATATATTAAGAAAAAATATTTTATACCCATCATACAATAGTTAGTAAAATTAAAGTGGGGATACAGTTTTTTTCACTTTCAACATTACACAACGGTATTGCGATATCAGTGGCTAGCATATTGGACTGGTAATCAGACGATCGCAGGATCGAATCCCAGTGTAGACAACTTTTTTTGTTTGTTATCTCTCTAGGCAAATGGTTACCTAACGGGTAAGGTCCTAGAAAAAAATCGATAGTAATGCTTGCTAGACCCGCCTTGCTATCATCTAAGTTAAACTTTCTAGGGCCTCGTTAAAAACCAGTATATTTTTCCAGGTGGATTGTGATGGGATAAAAAAACCTCGTCCAACATGTTTTCTCTACAAGGGCCTCACTAGTATTTGACAAGTTTTCCTTGCCTTTTCAGGGCCTTGACTAAACTTAACAAAAACTTGCCATTTTTCATGCGGGATACATTACATATTAAAAAATAAAGAATTATTTATTTAATCAATTTAAAAACTAGGGAACTGTATTTGAATTTAAATTGTGAATTCTGTAATATGAGTTATGATGTAGAATCTTTATAGTCATTATATTTGACATAATTATAATTCAAGTTTTAGACCGGCCTTTAAAAAAATCAGGTGGACTAATTAGCTAGAGTGACTTTTAAATCTAAGTTTAGTTTAGTATTAGGTTCGTGGAATATCGTGAAATAACCAATAACAAAAATTCTAAACAAAAGGACTTTCAATTATTTTGCAGACATGGACATGATGTGGTAACAATTAAAGAAAACATTTTAATCTTCGGAGGTGTTTGTGGCAGCGAGAAGAAAACCCTCAAGTCAGTGGAATGTTTTTCCACCAAAACAAACACTTGGTTGTATGAAATTGTTTTTCTGCCATTAGCACTGTCAGGACTAACATCAATTGCAATTGACACGAACTTGCCTAAATGATTTGTAAGTTTTACTTGTTTGTATCGTAATTTATTGTTATAAGTTTTACTTCTGATTTGTATATTGAGTTAATAATAAAATCTTTTCATGATTATACAAAAGTTTGTTCGAACTTTCTTTTTTCAATCAACTAATGTTTTTTTTTTTTTTTGCTTAACAACTGCACCACCAACTTCTCCTAGCTTAAATGGAATAAACTTTTAATCGAACTATATAGGTCAGTTTTGCGGCAGCAAAATGAAAATGGATTTATGCCTTCAACTACTATTACATTGGATTGGTTTGCATGGTGTCACAATTGAAGGGACAAAAACTTTACCTACAAGCTGTAAATGTCGTAAGTATTTGGAGTTTTAGCATGACCTGAAAAGATTATTGGGTTGGAAAAAGAAAAACTTTTCTTTTTTTCTTTTATGAGAATGAAAATCAAGGACTTACTTTTGTTTGATGGGTTTTGTTCGTTGCGAACAAAATATCAATGGCATTTGGGTTTTCTAAGGAGATAAAAGTTGTCATACATTTTCGAAAACAAAAGAGCAAGGTTAGCATATGGTTTTTGTGAATTCGTATAATTCGGTTGAATGGGCTTAGTTGAGAGAATTGAGATGTCTTGTTTGGTCAGCAGTAGTTTCATATATATGCATGTATATAGAGAAATGAAAATAGATTGTAGTAAGTTGTGGGTTTTTGTGGTATTAAAAAAAAAGATAAATATTTTGGTTTTGCTTTTAAAATGCATGAGAGAGTACGAAAAACCGCATTTTAAGTCAGTTGTGGATTTATTCGATAAGTAAGTAATAAATTCAATATAAACTATGAACCTAAGAACAGTGTTTTTTGGAAGTTTTGTTTTCTAAATATCTTGAATTGATAGAAGGATTTTAATGTTTGTATGGATTTATCTATCTGTTATTCCAAAAATTTTCGAAAAAATTGTTTCCGACAAATTGCACTTCTTTACAAAACATATAATTGCTGAAACTCAATATGAGTTTGTGTCAGGCAGATGAACAACTTCTAATCTCACTGTTTTGTGTAACTCCATCGTTAAAGGATTTGAAAAAAGTTGTCACAAAGATATAGTATTCATACTGATTCCGCCAAGTCCTTTGATCGGGTAAATCATGAAGTTCTTGTTCATAAGTTGTCAGTGTTGGGTTTTTTCACTCACAGTTTTTAAAATGGATATGTTCATATTCAATTAATCGGGTAAAATTAGTCGGTTTTGTTAGAAGAAATACAAAAGAATTCTTCAATCCATATAAGCTAAAATGTCTTTATTCAGCATTTATCAAATCTAATCTCGAGTACGAGTATTTGTAGTGTTGTTTTGAATACATTTACAACACTCATTTTTCAAGGATAGAAAAGTACAAAAATATCTTAAAAGATACGCGTTTAATAAGCTAAACTGGAGCATCAAAAGACCTTCACTATAGTGTTAGGTGCCAGCTCTTTAATATGCAAAAGCTTGAGTTAAGAAGGAGATATTTCTTAATAATGATGGTTAAAGATATTTTAACCAATCACATGAATTGCTCTTACCTACTCGAACTGATTTATTTGTTTTTCCCCTGCAGAAGCCTCCTTATGAATTTCTACCTACGTGATGAATTTTCAAGAAGCAACTATGGAAAAAATAAACCTATATCACGCTACATCAAAGTAGCTAATAGTGTTTTACTCTCTATTGATATTTTTAAACTCTGTTCAGGGGCCCAATTCAGCAAGAATGAGTTTTTTCTGTGTACACAGAAAATCGTGTCCACCTCAATTTTTGTGATTTCGCAAGAGTGAGTTTTATCGTTTGCACAATCAGTCAAATTTATTCACACTTGTTTAGGGTGTGAATGGAATGTGTTCAATGAAAATTGTTCACACTTGCGGAATTGGGCCCCAGGAGGGAGTTTTAAAATACATGTCCATGCTTGTTTTATTGTTTAATTTACATAATGTGCAAAGTTACCTATATTTAGAGTATAAAGTTATTTATTTACATATACTAACATTGATTGTATATATTTTTATTGCTCACAATAATTATTATTTATTTATTACATTATTATTATATTCATTTATTTATTATTTAATTCGTAATCTATAAGAGTCTTGTAACTCTGTTTGAAGAATAAACTGAACTAAATCTAAAAACTATTTATATTTATATTAATATTTATATTTATATTTATATTTATATTTATATTTATATTTATATTTATATTTATATTTATATTTATATTTATATTTATATTTATATTTATATTTATATTTATATTTATATTTATATTTATATTTATATTTATATTTATATTTATATTTATATTTATATTTATATTTATATTTATATTTATATTTATATTTATATTTATATTTATATTTATATTTATATTTATATTTATATTTATATTTATATTTATATTTATATTTATATTTATATTTATATTTATATTTATATTTATATTTATATTTATATTTATATTTATATTTAAAAAAAAATTAGACAACTTAGGCTGTACTTTGTCAAAGCTCCAATATAGCTCAAAGAAATCTGTATTTTGAAGTTAAAAGAGTAAGTTAGGGTTGAATTTACAGAAGTTACCTAAAAGGTTCGTACGTACAAACATTTTTCGAGCTTACTAAAAATGTAAATACCAAAAACCCTCGTTATGTCAAAAATAATCTATTTCCAACTGTGAAAGTGAAACCACTTTCTTGATTCTGCTTCTTCACAACTGTTTTTGATTTTTTTTTGTAACTTAAGCATCATTTTCTTAAGTAAACCAAGGCATTGCTGCTGCGAAACAATAGAAACCACAACATAAAGAGATTTTTGCATAGCCTATAACCAAACCATTTCTGCTATGTAATATTTATATGCATTTTCCATGTGTCGATATCTCTATTATTTAGTTCACTTTTGTTATGAAATTCATTTCTATCTTTAGCTCATAAATGCATGCATAAGGATTGTATTGATTATTTTTTTTTTTAAGAACCCATTCAGTCATTCATCTGCTATGACCTTGGGTCCTTCCGAGCGTGAAATATATTTCAAAATGCAAAATAAAACAAAAGTTGTCTTCAGATGCAATATAAACCGTATAGTCTGGGAGATAATGTTGGATTTTTTAAAAGAGTTTTATACAAATTGATTTTGATGATCATACAATGACTAAAGAATTGCGTTAACCATGGATGGGGAGTAGGGACTGGGTGCCATAGGGGTGGGAGCAAAATTTGTTATATCGAAAAGAAAATGCTTTGGGTATGATTTCAAAACCGAAATCAGATGCGTTCACACGAATCGGATTACAAATTAAAGAGGGCATTATGCCTTTCCATTTATTTTTTTTTCAAAGTGACGAAAGATGCATTTGGCTGGAGAAACATGGCTAATATAAATAAAATGGAAATACTTTTTTTTAAAACACAAATATGACTTTTCATGTAACGCTACCTCTTAGATTATTTTAAGGTAGTTTATGGGGATGCAAAAATGTCCAACACTCTTGTGTAGGTGTTAGATTGTTGCTGTGCGGTGCTGAGTTGTAATTATTTGCACTTGCATATAAATATCTGTGTGCCTATTTGTTCACAACTGTGACGTTCGACATTAAAAAAAATATATGTGATGGATGACTGCAGATAAATTGAACGATGCCAGAGCACAGAGAGAGAGAGAGGAAAAGGCATAAGAATTCACAACCTTGCTTTGCCTTCTATCTTTATGCATGTAAAAGAGTATAAAATAGGGTACAAAACTATATATGGGTACTTGCATACATATATATAAAATGAGTAAGAAAAAAAGCTGTAAGCAAATGTTTTTTAAAAAAAAAGTCTAAAAATATAAAAGTCCTTTTGTTAGTTGCATGGAGGCGGAGAGCAATTATAATTTTCCATTACACCATCATAGAAAATCGCCAAAGGCGCAATCCACTTGGCTGTGGGAGAGCATACTGATGGTGAACCTATTTTATATATTTTAGTACCTATACCTACATAAATACCCATTCTACCTATATGTATATCTACACGCTATGCATTCATACATATATGCACGATTGAATGTGAACAAAATGGAAGAATCCTTGCTTTATTAAAACCAAGTATAACAAGCACCGAAGGACATAAGTAGTCATGGCTCTAACTATAGATGATTTACTGTCATAAAACTGAAGCCCTTCGTTGAATTTAGTGCCAGCGACAATTTTTCACTGGGCGGATATGAAATTAAATTGTATACGGACCTTGATTTAAGAACATTTGATATGAGAAGAAGTATACACTGGGGGAGTATACTCACCAGCTACTACTCTCAAGGACGCTAGAAAAACTTTTTAACCGGCCCGTAGGCAAAATTTCCTTATTATAAACCTTCAGATTATAACCAACTTGAAATGTTTCGACCATATCAAGGTTTGTTTTTCAAATCAAGGGGTGATTTATTCCTTCCATCAACATTAATGCAAAGAAACTTCCACTACAAAAAAAAAAGAATATCCAAGCTCAGCACTTAAGGCATTCCATAAGCTAATAAGGTTGAGCTATGTTTTCGTAGTATTAGCATACATTTTTCGATTTCAATATTTTCTAAAAACTTGACAAACTTTATGGCAAAGAATCAACCTTTTTGACATTTTAGTCCATATTGTATTTTTACTATGAAAATTGTGGGGTAGTTTTGATTTTGCCCCTCTTTTATGTTTTTGGGGGTGTGGAATCCGAATCTGAGGTTTGCGACTAAAATTTCGTGACGCATTATGGAAAAAATGGAAAAAATGGAAAAATTTATGCAAAAATGCATTTTCTGGGAGTTTTTTTTACTAATGACTCGAAAACTACCAGTTATTAGAAAATTACATCTAAATACCATTGAAAGTTTTTTTTTCTGCGACAATCCATTTGGACTCAAGCGCTAGTTGAAAACTGACGTAGTTTTACTGTTTTCGAAAATCCACTCCAAAGCACTAAGTAAATACTATATGTGAACATTTTTAATTTCTGTCTATGACATGAACTAATATATTCTTTTCTGATGATCTTTAATACGCTGAGTTTGTTTGAAACTGGTCGTGAAATTGCTCTAGCATGTTACGTTTTATAGATATTCGAATCAAAAGATATACAAAACATGCATTTTTTTATGCAAATTTGGGGTTATATTTTTTGTCAAGGTATTTTTGTTGAAGGGGCAATTTTCGTGTATTTTTGGTCACACTAATGCGAAATTGTTTCCAGAGTTTCCATAATCTTGATAAGATCTACAGACAACTGGAGTACTTTTCATACTACTCAAAGTTTGAAGATCGCAATCACCTCTTTTATATCACCTCTTTTATCTGCACAGTGCCTCAAGCAGTGGGTACCTTGGAACTTCGTGAAATGAAGATATGCAATTTGTGGCAGTAACAGGGTGTCTTAACAGAGTTTTTGAATTCTCTTCGTACGATCTTCGTAGCACATAACGTTCAAATTCGAGCAAAAGTTTCATCTATTTCTTTAGATAAGATACTGTAGCCAAAGACAAGTTAAAGGCCGTTTTCTGAGTCAGAAATGCATTTGTAGAATATTCCCTGAAAAAGTCTTCTATTCAAAAAAGCCAATAAAAGTTTTACAACAATATCTCTGTGTTCGATAATACGGTTTGCTAAAGTTACATGTTTGATAATATCATCTACAGTGCAATTTCACCGCACCGTAAGATAATCGAGTTGACGGAAGAAATAAGTATTCAGAAGCCAGAGATTCTTGAAAGTTCCTAAGACTCATCCATGAAAAAGAAAAAAATCTTCACTAATACAGTAGACGCTCGATTTAGTGAATCTCAAAATAGTTAACCATTTTTTTTTTTTTTTTTTTTTTTTTTTTTTTTTTTTTTTTTTTTTTATTTTTCAATTATCTTAGAACTATCTTAAAGCTAGACAAAAATTCATAAAAACTAGCCTACTTATCAATATCTTAAAAGTAACTTACTGGCCCCAGTCGGGCGCTCTAAGTTAAACTAGAATAACTTAATGCTAATGTCTTTCGGCCTAAGAACTATCTTAATACTAAATCCAGGTCGGTTTTATTTTTTACCGAGAAGAATTTCACAAAAAAACTCGGTATCTATGTCTTTATTTTTTGGTTTTATAGTTTAAATAGTTAACCATCCAAAATAGATAGTAAACTCACTTGATTTTCTATAAAATTGGATTTTCTATAAAAATAACTCGCAAGCATTTAACATTACTTGAGAACACTGGGGAATTGTTTCGGTTTTTCTTAACTTATAAATATAAAAACCATTCAAATCAAACAAAATTTCCATTTTGGATAAAATTTATCTTTAGAATGCCTTTAAAAATTATGCTTGAAAAAGTGAACAATCGCGATAGAATGAACACTGAATAGGCCTAGTTTTTATTACTTCACTATTTCGAACATCTACTGTATTAACATCAGAAAAGTATGTTATGGCTTAAAAAGATGAGCAACATAGTTGCAGCTGTGCAAATTATGCAAACTTACATATCCATCTCTTTTAAGAGATGATTCATCACTCCACAAAATCTTGTTAAACATTTCTGGCCTTCAAAATTGATGCGGTTTTCAGTGCTAAGTAGAAAATTAAGTCGGCTTTCCAAAAATGTCCAGAAAACTAGTTTCAAGGTCTGGTTGATAAAATATTCGCATCCAAATTTATATAAATAAAAATAAAGGAAATAAAAGCTTTTTAATATATGTATGGAAGGTACCGTCTTTTTTTCATAACACTAATTTTTTTCGTTAAATGCTCTTGAGATTATTTAAAAACCCTTAAGTATCGAGTTTCAGAAAAATTAAAAAAAAATATTTGATTTTCAAAAAAAAAAAAAATGTTTTAACATTTTTTAAAAATCCCAAAATTATTTTTTTTTGAATATTAAAAAAATATTTATAGCTTTTAGAAGCTGCTTCTGTATAAAAAGCATTATCAACATCAGAAACACTGATTTCAGGAAAATCAAAAATAAAAACGTGATTCCATAGGAGATACCTACCATTATTAGCCATTTTTTGAAAAATGGTTTCCTAGCCAAAGTTGGCTTTTAACTATAAAAATTTATTGTTTTTTTTTAAAAAGTTGTGGAGCCATTTTTGGGAAAAATAAAATTAAATTGTTAAAAATAATTGTACGACAAGAACCGTTATTTTTGGTGCTAAAAAAATGACAAAAAATGTATGGGGAGAATCACTAAGAACCACTTTTGTACTATGTTTTAAGAAAATTGATCCAGCCGTTTTGGCTGTAGCCTATTAGACAGACGTAATTATTTGTGAGACACACTTTTTTCATCTTCCCTTTCATTGTAATAGCAAGTCTGATCAAAATCTCGAGTTCAATTTTCTTACGAATGCAGAACAGTGAAATAATACGGAAGTTCCTTAAGCTCATCCAATAAAGTGACAAAATCCTCACAAATATTACCATCAGAAACGCATCAACGGAAAATCAGACAAATCCCAATTTTTGATAATATTTTTTTAAATTCATGCATCATGCTTCGTTTGTTCCTACTCAGGGGGGGAAATGCACCTATTGCTCCATTCCTGGGGGGACAGATGGTGGACGAAGGTTTAATTTAGAAAATAGAGTTATTTTCACTCTAAAAGATTGATACCTTTTTAAGGGTGCTTGTGTCGTTAAACGATATCTTTCTAAGAAGCTGTTGGATTTCATAAGAATATTTAGATTTCATTATCATGCGGAGAGAGAGGAATGCCGCATCAAAACATGTAAGTAATTAGAAAATCCATCCTCTGAAGCTACAGACCATACAGAATAAATCTCTAAACCAGCTTACAGATTGACATATTGTTGTCGAACTGAGAGGTCAGGCGATGATATGCTTCGGGGTATGTCCACTAATCCTTCATCCCAAATCCATTTTCATCCAAAGGTCGGCGCAATCCAGCCCCAATTACCTACCCTACCCTACCTATGAAGCTGTACCTACCTGAGAGTCGTTAAAACTTTGATAAACGGGATGGTGGTTTCCTTATAAAGTGTTAACGATTGCGCATTTTCACAATTCCAATTTAAAATCTCAGTATTATTAATGTCCTACATTTACCAAACAGAATATAAAGAAATTGAGAAACTTTGATCCTCATCTGATGTCTCTCTCACAAGCGAAAAGCCCCAACCAACATTTGTAATCCATTTCATTAAATTGGCACTCCAGATAAAAACAATTCCCAAACTTCATCAATCAAATGAAACAGAATTATCGTGTTGTTGTCAGCATCAGCAGTAGAAACAGCAGCACAAGTGATTTTCTCCCAAACAACATAAGGAAACAGGTTTTTTTTTGTTTCACCCGACCACCCGAATCAATACCTACTTGAATAAAAGTTAAAGTTTGAAAATTGTTCATCAAAATTGTAATTTAATAAATGAGTTCCCAAGCGAGCATAAATTCTCTTGTGTAATTCTTCAAAACAAACAATAATAATATACACACTTTGCTGGTAGAGCTCTGGAAGTTTCATAGCCCGAACTTAATCTAAATAAATACGAAGGCAATTTTGATAATTAAATTTGAATTACAGCTACATACCAGATTTAAAATATTTTTGCCCTAATTCAGAAATGAAAAATTTAAACCAAACCATCAACAGCCCAAGGAAGGATTATATTTTTGTTATGAAAGAAAATGTCAGATATAAATCGTTTTTTGCTTATTCTACTTTCAAACTGAAATATCATGCCCTTCCTAGCTTCAGCTTCAGCACAGCTAATGGCAAAATGGCAGGCTGTATAAGATCCTTTTCGAGTAAGAGCAAAGTAAAGCAATATGAATTATTATCGGTCCGTGAAGACATCTCTCCTGAATGGGTCAATGAAAAAGGCCACGTTTGTTTATATTCAAGTAGGCAGGCTTAGCCCAGAGGGACTTAGCTTCTCTGTTATTGTTTGTTGAATATAAAATGCATGTATTTATGATATTTCTAAGGGAAATAGGTACCAGACTTACAGATTTACTTATAACTATGCCTTTAAAGCAAAGCAAAAGCTAGTAGTTTGGTTTGTTGTCCTCTAAAAGATGTTGCTATAGAGGCTATTTCTTGGCTGGAGAATATAAACAAAATTGAGCTCGTTACTTTTAATGATGAATAAATAGATTTAAAGGAAGGTGGGGTAAGTCTACATGTAGGTACATTCCCATCTGTGATAGATGCTAATCCTATCCAACATTGTATACTCGTGCTGAAAATAATAATAGTAAAAGGTAATTTTTATAAAAAAAAATTTACATATGGAAAAAAGGTGATAGTAAAAAATTAAAAAATGTTTGTGAACAAAAAATCACATAAAACATAAATGTTGTAGTACCTCGCGGCATAATGGTTAGTGCGTAGGACTGCCATGCCAAACGTCTGGGTTCGATTCCCGGCCACTGCCACCTAAAAACAGAAAGGTTTTTTTCCGAGGTACTGCCTCTTGCGAGGGACTGACAAATCCTCCAAGAGTATATACTTGTCATGAATAAGTGCTTCTCACCTAGTCGTTCGGACTCGGCAAAAAATTGTAGGTCCCCTCCATTCCTGCTAACAACACTAGGCCTTGGTTCTCCACGAGCTTTTGTCCCACCAAATTTATTTTTTTTTTTGTTTTTATAAAAATATTCTATGTGAATAAAAAAACTTTTTCCCAAAAAGAATACAAGATAGCTCGATGTGCCCAATAATTCTCGTTTGAAAAGGTAAACTTTCTTAAGTCCATTTTTAAGATTGTTTTAAGTCGATATAAGAATTTTTCCGTTTTTGGTTGACACATGGCAAAGTATCTTAAGTCAACATAATATATTTTACCTTTTCAAAACAAAACAAAATTCTAAAGATAAAATCATCTTAAGTCTGCATAAGTATTATGAAAACGATTGACCATAACATCTTATGTTGTTTTTAAGTTTTTATACCACTGGATTTAAATACTTGGATAATTTTTATCTTGGCTAAATTATGGAGATAGTTTTGAATGGAAGCAAAATTTGGCGCATGCAATCTGCGTGATAGGTTTAAGAGTTCAGGTGTGAAAAAGTTTTTTTTTTAGTTTTTGCCATTTAAGCACCTACCTATAAAGTAAAGTGTTAAAAATTGAACTTAAAGAAATTTTCTAAATTCTTTAAATCTCAAAAGAAAATTTTATAAAGCACAAAAAAAAAAAATTAGTTAAAATCCCTATAAAAAAAGACAACTGCAAATTTTTGGTATAGATTAGTCTTTCCAAAGATATTAGTTAAAGTTAGCACTCCATTTTCTTATAATAAATCTATACTTATCATAAATGTTACAGTTTATTTATTAGTTTATTTATATATATAAATTTAAAGAAAACCAAAAAAAGAACCTGAGATTAAAAATCACGTCGTTTTAAAAAAAAGTCTATAAAATTATCAAAATATCTCCGAGCAAAAAACAATCTGCAATAAAACTTTAGACTAATCGTAATTTAGTCACAAATCTATTTAATGCTAACACTACACAATAATATAATATAAAATAAAACAAATACTTTAAAAAAATAAAACAAAATAGATCAATGTGATATTGAGCTATAAAACAAAGTTTTAAGATTAATACATTTAAAAGTGTCAATTATAAAAAAGATGAGGAAGTAAAATGTATTAAATATTACAATTAATTGATTTTAAGGGGGCTGATGGCATCATAGCTAGATCTACTAAATATTGGACTCAAAGGTTGCTGACTTCTTATGCTTGCCCGACTAAAATTTAAGTTAAATTTACCCAGAACAGATGGAGATGAAATAGAACCATTTAATATTCCGGAAATAAAGCAAAATTGAAGATATTGCCTATTTTGTGAAAGTAAAGGAAAATCTTTTAACTTTAATTTCTGAGAATAAGGAGGTAGTATAACTCCTGGCGCCTATCGAAGAAATCGAAGGCTGAAACGAATAAATCTTCTCTGTACTGCTCCTAGTCTTAATATATGAACACAGTAGTTAGTTAGTTAGTCCCTACAACACATCCCTACTCGAGAATTGGTCACACAAATGATACAAAAAGAAGTATCAGTACATAAGTATCTCGAAAGTCACGCAAAAATCGTTTTATAAATTCAAGAACCCTATAGCTATACGTAACACTTACTGTCTTCCCTGTAAAACACATGGTTTTACCCTTCTCAATATTTAAAAATAGACAATTTATATTGCACCATTCTCTTAACCTAACAAGATCTTCTTGCAAAAGAGATCAGTCACTGGACGAATTTATCCTTCTATAAAGTTTAATATCATAAATAGGGATAGGCCAATATTTAATGATCGAAACCAAATCATTTATAAATAAAACAAATAATATTAGGCCCAAACGGCTGCCCTGAGGAACATCTAAATAAACGTAGAATTGAGCAGACTGCTCGTTTCTAAAGGACACACTATAACATCTATTTTCAAAATAAGATGAAATCCATTTTAAAAAATGTTATTATATCCCTGATTTCTGAGTTTTATAAGAAGTGTTTTATGGAATTACTTGTTGAATGCTTTATTGAAATCAGTAAAAATGCAGTCTACTTGTTCACTATCTTCAAAAGTATCTAGAAGAAAAGACGTAAAATTAAGTAAATATTGTTGATTTTTTTTTTTAACAAAACCATGCTAAATAACACAAATAATAGAACTACAATTGCAAGAGAGCACATCACATATTTAGATATAAATAGTTAAGCTAGCTTAGGAATTGGTGTTATAGATGCAATTTTCCAAATTTTGGGGAATATTGAGCTTTTCGGGGATTCATTGAAAAGAACACATAACGGATATGACCACATAAAACACACATTTCTTCAAAATATAGGATTATACGTCGTCAAACTTTGGGCTAAGACAAGTTTCAGAATATTTTGTGAAATAGAATTTTCACTTATTGTAAAATTAATCGAGTAAAGATGGGTGAAATTGATTGAGGTGGATGAGGAATAAGCATCTTTAAAAAAAAATTGCAAACATGTTTGCTATAGCCTAAGACTCATTACTAGAGGAGTTTAAATAAGACATAGAACTAGGGTAGCCATCAATTTTTTTTTGCTATTCACAAAAGTCCAAAACTGTTTGGGGCTAATCTATAATAGTTCATTTTCCGTTTTCCGAATATAGTTTAGTATAAAATGTATGAATAAACTGAAGTTTGAGATCTTTAAAAGTTCTTTAATCTTCATCATTTCTGGTTTTGTTGAAGCTTTGTTTTTAAAATTTTTCAGATGTAGATAAAAGCAAAAAAAAAAAAAAAAATTAATCAAAATCAAATTAAATCAAAAAATTAAATAAACAAAATGGGGCATATTCATAGATATTATTTAAGCTGTTTCCAAACAAATCTGGAGTTTATCTGATGAGTTTTCCATATGATTAACTCCAGAATTGTTTAGCAACAGCTTATGGAACATCAATGAATATGCCCCAATCTGTTTGATTTCATGCAAACTATCTATCGATACCAAAGTTTTTCTAGACGCCTGAAGCACAGTTTTAGCTTTAAAAATTCTCTGAGCTTATATTGAACCCCAAAAGATATTAACAAATGAGCCAAGTAAAAGAGGTGACATTCAATAGGATCCTTATTACAAGAACTTGTTTTTAGTTTCTTTGAAGCTTGGGATAGCAACATGTTAAATTGTTTCGCCCCAATCTCGTTTTTTCGTCTGATTTTTTTAAGGAAAAAACAGCCAATATGCAATTTTACTAGCTCTAGTCTTATTTTTTGTATCCAATTCCTTTAAGTCTTGGAAAAACCGACCTTAGGAGTTAATTGGTTAGCCCCAACTTTGATTTTGTGTCCACTTCCTTTAGAGCTTGGATTAAAAAAGGAGCCTACGTTTATTCAAATTGCTTAGTCACATCCCCGTTTTTTCATCCGATTCAGTCCCAGCCTTCTATGTTTTGTACTATTTTCCTAGGGCTTGGATGAACAGAGCTAAATTGCAGGTACATTTCTTAGTCCCAATCTTGTTTTTTTTGTGTCCAAATCTCTTCCAACTTTACGCATTAGTACAGTGATTTTATTTAGAGTAAATGATTTAAAGATCAAAGATAAGAATTCAAAATTTCAATATCAAATGATACAATTTATTGTGATTATATAATTAATGAAATCCATGAATAATAAATGGAAATTAAATCCATTAAAAAATATTTGTCAAAAAATGGCGTTAGGTATACAAAATTGACTGTCAAAATAAATTTTTTTCAAAATTTGAAAGCATTTTTATTTTTAACTATTAAAATTTTTGCTTTTTGCAAAACAGCCATTTTCTACATATTCTCGTTTTCTTAACGGCTTTTACCAAATAATGGAGCACAAAATATTTTTTTTCCTATGATTTTTCAATGAGTTTTTCTGTCTATAGACATCTTCATCGTTTTGATCAGGCAAGTACACGCTTCACAATCTTTTTCATGAAATCACCATTTCAGTCCGGAACACTCTTAAAACTTTCCCAAACTTACGCAATTTCACCTGTTTGAAAGAGTTTTTGTTCAAAAATTTATTTTTTGACATACATTTCATTGTACATACTTACCCACTTCCCTTCCATATATGCTTACAGAAAAGAATACGGCTTTTGTATGAAACATTGAGTTCTTGTCTTGATACATGATTTAATACGTCGCACTTCTTCCCACATCACCTTAACATTTAAATTTAAATTGCACATTATAAAGGATTTTCAATTTTAATAACATTGGGTTTATTTTGTGTAAACACAATTTTAATGCAAATAAATAATTGTATTTTAATGAAATGCTTTTAATGAACTTAGCTCAACAAATCAATGGACTCATATGAGCTTGGCAGTTTATTTATTTTTATGACAGAAGTTGTATGCTCTCATTTATTATTAAAGTTTTAACTTCTGGTATTTGAGTTTCTTCATTTGGTGCCTTATTCAAATAAACTTGAAGTTTTTGATGAGGTTGTAAACTTGTTACTTTTAAAACAGAAACACACAAAACGTGAGAATTGACTTTCTTATATATTCGTAGTCTAGGACACACACACGGCATTACACCGCACGTTTTTTTTTATAACTCCGTGCAAATAGTCAGCAACGTATCTTTGTGGTGATATTTAAATTAAATGATTTAAATATAGATACAAAGGACGTATACAATCATACATTCTACCTAGCACCTTCGACACGACGTTTGTAAGGTTGCCGTTTGGATTCATTTTGCCGATGCCTTTGGATTTATACTGCAAATAAAAAAATGCTAGCTCTTAGGATTGGTTCACACAGCAAAATAAATCATTTGAATCAGTCCTAAGAGCGATTTACACCGTGTGAACCAGTCCTAAGAGCTAGCAACGTTTTCGAGAAGTGATTTTAGTATGGCTGGTTTTTTTATATAATGTTTTCTCTAACTCTTAGTTTTGTGTGGTGGTATTCTGGCTAGTGGGAAATGTTGCATTGTCCGCCATTTTGGATAAGCGCACGGAAAAACTAAAGACAATCTTGAATAATAAAATAAGGAAAGGTATTTGAGTTAGTTAAATAGTTTTCTTAAAGCTAGTAATTTGTCTTTAATTAAAAGAACGAAGTTGCAAAATTTTGACAATTTTTTGAAACACCCTGTTTAGAAATATTTTTTTTAGTTTTTAATTCAGTGTCAACCATCACCTGTGTCAATTTCATTGAAATGTTAAGATATACCACTCGTCTCAGCTATCATCTGTGTCAATTTAATTGAATCGCTCAAGAAACATTGAAGTTGAAAGAATTTCGAAACTTCACTCTTCGATACCTAAAGACCACATGAGAGCGACCAACGAACGACGAACGAACGAATAAAAAGGGATTTAGCACACTTGTAAACTTCAGTTCTTCGAAAAAAGTAGACAAATGGTAGAAATTTTATTAACGCTAATTTTGAGTTACATTTGCATTTTAATTGCTAAAATAAGAGAAATATGAGAAAACAGATTGGCCGTCGCGAATAGATATAATTCCTGATGACCAATCTCTGTTAGTTCAAATCTTTCTAATTTAAGCTATTACAATCCAAATTTTAGTTACTCAACATTATCGTTAGCTATGTTTTTAACATTTTGTCTATTTTTTTTTAAGAATTTAGGTTTATAAATGTGTTAAATCCGGTTTTGTTCGTTTATTCGTCGCTCGTTGGTGGCTCTCATGTGAGTGGTTTTTTATCATTTGTACAACTTTGGCTTTTCGAAACTCTCTCCTTTCGTTAAATTACAAGTTTCATTCTAACTTGAACTGTTCGTGAATGGATCTTGAATAATTGTCGCATAACAAATTTTATTGGATATTATGAACCATATTTTACAGATCGTAGCAGATTTGATTCGATCGTAAAAACGAATTTTATTTTAAAGGAACCAAAAAATATTAATCGCAATCGAAATTTTTGTTCAAAACAAAAATGGGCGGGACAGACATTTTGCATCATGTTTTGTCCTTAATCCGTTATCAGGAAATTCCTTTTGTTTTTATAGAGGCAAGTAAAAAAATGTAATTTTTTGTCCAAAACGCTCCCAAAAATGGGCGTGGAAAAAAGTTTTGTACGGAAGAATTATTGAAAATTACACTACATACAACCTTTATAAGGATCGCACCTCTCATTTAAATTAACTTGTGACAGTTAGATGACCTTTTTCGAGGAAGGGCGTGTCAGGTGCGGAAATATTTGTCTTGATGTCTTATAATATTCTTTATCATTCCTGTAAATTTCAACTAAATCGGTTGACAGTTTTAGATTTAATAGATTTCTATGAATTTAAGTACAATTTAATTTTTACTTGCGATATACATACTGTAGGTTCTATTACTAAAGGGCAAGTTTTGGATTAGTGCAAACAAAAATAACAGTCAAACATGACATTACGATAATAGACAACACATAAAAGTAGGCGGCACAATTCCGTCTGTTTGTTTGTATCTGGATCTTCAGCCTAGACTACTGAAGCGATTTTCTTCAAATTTTGAACTTAGGTTTTTTTTTGTGATTATGCAAAGGAAAAATAAAAAGTTGTTTTAAGCTCGAAAAATAACGGTACTTGCCAAACAATCGTTTAGGAAAGGCGTATTTACCTCAGAGACGGCTCTAATAATTTTGATAAGAAAATCAGTGTACTATTGCAGGTATAAAGCACTTTTTCATCGAAAACAAATTTTCCAAAAATGGTTATTAACACGGTGCCCGCTATTTAACGTTTTGTTTTTCGTTTTTCGCATCAGCAGTTTAACCGATTTGAATCATTATTTTTATGCAAAAGCTACTTTAAATAAAACTGAATAACAAAATTTTCAATCAAGAATTTTGGATACAAAAATATTTTTTTTTGAAAATTCAATATATCAAAAACGGGTTGATGAATTTTTTGAAACTAAGTTAATAAATGTATATTAATATAAAATACTTAAATATTTTTTTAAATGTTACTAAATTTTCATATATGAATTTTAAAGAAAACCGCTTTAACGATTTAATTTTTTTTTTGCGCAAATGTATTCAAATTTCTTAAGTAATTAAATGGCATTCTTGTTTTTGAACTCTAAATTATTAATTTTTGACAGAATTCTGGGCAAAATTCGTAGTTGTGGAATGTATGCGAACAGCCATACAACTGTGTGTGTTATGTGTAAAATGTATACATTATGTATGCATTCATGATTTCTCTATATGAAAACCTCAGTAAGTTACAAAAAGTGCCATAAGTACCATTAATATCCAGTGAAATGGCCATATTTATATTTGATAAATAGCCTTACCCCAAATCCATATTATGACTTAGAACAATAACAACCAAAGTACTGGAATACACAAAAAATGAACACAGTTTGTAATGCACATAATGCTGAAAGAGTTAAATCACTGTGTGCCACCTTTAACCCCATCTAACACCATTAAACAATTTTAACTGAGCCAAATATTAAAATCCTTACATCCAGCATCTTAAGCTCACTTCCCTCTCTATAAAAATGTATAGATCCTTTCAAAAGTTCCCCACTTCGAGCAGGTTTAAAAATGCATGTACTAAAAGAAGTTCTCTTTTAAGTTCACACGCGTCAGGGAACCCTGTTATTTTTTTTTTTTTATTAATGAACAATAACTAAGGCAGGGAAGAAACAAAATATTCACGAAGATTGCATTTGTATGCAACGCTCAACTCCATTCAACTTTTATTCCATGCTCCTTTAAGACGCATGACATTCTCGATGTTGTTGCACTTCCAGATAATGTACCTATTTTTAGCAGGGGTAAAATTATTTACGGATGCATAAATGCATTATACCTAACCCAGTTTGTGTATATCTACATACATACATACATATTTACAGTGAAATATATGTACATCACAATGTGGAGCAATGTTGACCGAAGTCAAAAAATGCTTTTGAATGGAGGCATACACTTTTCTCGAGCGTAAAGCGTACTGATGAGAGAGCTTTGACCTAGACCTGCAGAACTACATTCACAATATTTTTGCAAGCAATTCGCAAAAGATACGAGCACAAGTTGCACATTTTCTGGATATAGGGGTGGATTGTTGGGCGCCATTTGTTAGCTTCCCATAAGGGAAGTTGCATACTGGCAATGGCGTGGGTGGCATGATGGCATGACGTTGGTTCAAAATGGTTTAATCTTAATCTCTTCATTCTACATGGAATGTGAGTGTATGTGTCGTTAAAGTATCTATGTTCTATGTACAAATATATATAATATGTGAATGATGTAAATAAAATAACAGATGTTTGAGGCAAAATTCATTCGATAAATGACACTGAAACATTTGCAGCTGCATATTCTAAACATTCTCGTAAGGGATTCCTAGCCCTGGGAGCTTTTCTCTCTAATGGAATATGGGTTTTACAGTATATTCACTTGATACCGAGAGGATGGATTCAAGGGTGCGTGGGTGGGTGAGGTTATTTTGTTGATGTATTAGGGATGCCTTGGATTGCATTGTAACTGTAGATGACTGTGCAATTTATTCACCATTTCACCATTTCCGCCACAATAAGCTGCAAATAAAAACAAAATCATTTTAAATTTCGCTTGGGCCATAGCGAGAGTTGGCTTGAAAGTAACTTTGCAACGGCTGCTGCCACTGATTTGAAGGCAGTTAAAGGCTGAACATAAACATATTTATATACCTATTTCTGGTGATACATATGACCTCGTTTTGGAAAATTCCTGGTAATGTTTTCCACAGAGTTTTTCAGATGAATCCGTTTTAATTGATTTTTAATTTATTTTGCGAATTGCTTATTGGTGTGAATGAAATGCAGGGCATGACTGTAGTTGATTTCTTTTTGTTGTGTGTTTTTTGTTTTTACTTTTGAAGGTACACAGGAAGGTACTCGTTGTGTTGTGCATAGAAACTAGAAAAGAAAACTGGGAAATTGGATCGAAAAAGTCATTTCACGATTAAATTTTAATTGGTTTTATTGTTGGCAGTTGATAAAAAATTAGTTACTGTTATTTTGAGAACAAAACAAAATTGATTAAGAAATTTCAGAATGTAAGCAAAAAGATAGGTATGAAAACATGTACAAATTTGGTATTTATTAAGTTATTTTCATTTATGGAATAACGGTGAAAACCCCTCCCTCCCAAGATAAATTAAAGACAATGAATAACGTGTATGCACGTTATATAGGACGTGAAAAGCTTAGCAATCCTCATAAATTTTCTTAGGAGATGCGATGTGATGGATCGATTTGCTGAGCAATACAAAAAACAAAGATATTTTCACAGGAACTGCAACATTTGATAGGAAGGTGAGCTTATTTGAATGTGGTTTTGCTGTCAGAAGAAGATTTAAGTAAAGAGTCTTTAAGCCTAGATTCCATTATTTAAGCTTTATTACCGCACATATCTCTTCAGAAGAGGGAGAATTCCTCACAAAAACTAATGAGCAATGCTCCAAATTATGATGTGAAGATACTTTTTGGTAGATTTTTGTAACAAATTTGATAAAATGGTATTATGGCGATCAGAAACAATTCGATGAAAATACAACTTTTAGGGCTGTTCACGAAATCAGAAAAGTCTCAGTATCGTCTTGTATCGTATCGGTATCGGAAATGTCGGAAACCCAAGAAATACCGAAACGATACCAGCTATAAAGCATTGTATCTGGATCTACAGTATAAACGGATGATTTCGATTTAAAATTTTGGACTTAATGCTTTTTGGTGATTCTCCAGAGGGGAAATATAACGGTGCTTGCCATACAATTATTAGAATAAATCTTATGCATCTAAAAAGTGGCTCCAAAGATTTTAATAAAAAAATCAGTGTATTATTGTATGTAGGGTGAACTTTTTGGTAAAAATTTTGCTAACCAAAAACCGTTATTTATGGTACCTGGCTAATATATTGTTTTTTTTTATTTTAAGTTTTCTCATTAACGGCTCATACGATTGTAATAAAATTTGAAATGCGAAAGCTTCTTTTTAATGTTAATAAAATTGCATAGCAGAATTTTGAAAATAAATAAATTTTGGATTAAAAAAAAACATTAAACATTCAATATTTCAAAAAACGGGTCTATGAATTTTTTTGAATTAAGGTTTATAAATAGGGAGCTGGTCAAAATTCTATTTTCAAAATTTTATTCAAAATTCTGCTTTAAAATACAAAACTTTTAACCTGATCGATGTTTTATAATACTGCGTTTACATTAAACCAAAATATGATTTTCCAGCTAATTTTTTTGAGATTTTGGACCAGGATTGGTGGACCAGGATTTCATTAAGATTTCGTTGAAATCTAGAGCAGAATTTTGTAAAAAGAATTTTAGCCCTGCCAGAATTTTGACCCCAACCCTTATGAATATATAATAATAAAAATTCAAAATTGGCGTACGATTTTTTTTTTAAATGGTACCAAAATTTGCTTATATCAATATTAAAAAAAAGTGATCCAACCATTAAAATTTTATTTTGGCATATCTTACTCATATATTTTCATGTAATTAAATGGTATACTTGTTTTTAAGCTCTAAGTATCTTACGAGTTGTTTATTCCATTAAAAAGACGATTTAAATGCTTTTTTCTTTTTTTTTTCTGTAAATAAGCATATTTAAAAAATTCTTAAGTTATTCCAAGCAGTGTTGTCACTTTACGACAACTGTGGTAGATCTACCACTTTTTTCCAAGATTTTGACTTCTACTACTGAAGTAAAAATTCTACCACTTTTTGCTCACCCATAACACAAAAAATTGAATTGATAAAAAATAATGCCAAAATTTCAACAGAAAAAGAAGTCCCTCTGAACTTTTGTCTTTATATAAAGGGTTTTTCAAACGGGACGCTTCAAAAGTAGAGCGACAGAGACAGCAAACGACACCATATTTCTTGCCGCTCTTTTGACCTTTCTCTTCAGTAAGGTTTGCCATTTCATGATGAAACGATATACGAGCCAACAACGAGTAGAAATTACTAAAATTTACTACCGAAATTCGGAGTCAGTGGCCTCAACGTTAAGAGCACTACGTCCAATTTATGGTCGTCATAATCGTCCTAGCAGATCAACAATTGAGCGTCTAGTGGAAAAATTTGAATCCACAGGCACAATACAAAATGTTCCCGTGGCAGTGAGACAAAAAAATGCCCGTAGTGTCGAGATATTGCTGCCGCTGAGGCTCAGTTGCAGAAAGCCCAAATGTGTCTCTCACACGTCGTACTCAAGCGTTGGACATCTCTGTGACGTCGTTGTGGTGAAATTTGCGAAAAGATCTTGGCCTACATCCTAACAAGATTAAATTGACGCAAGAACTGAAGCCGCTTCACCACCAAAAGCGTCGTATGTACGTGAATTGGGCTGAGCAACAACTTGAAAATGATTCGGATTTTCATCGAAAAATCATCTTCTGAGATGAGGCTCATTTCTGACTGAATAGCTTCGTCAATAAACAAAATATGCGGTATTGGTCAGGCAGCAATCCACACGTACTCTATGAGTCATTATTGCATCCCGAAAAAATTACGGTTTGGTGTGTTTTATGGGCCGGCGGCGTCATTGGGCCGTACTTCTTCCGTGATGATCAAGACCGGCACGTTACTGTGAATGGGGATCACTACCGTTCAATGATAACCGAATATTTTTAGCCTCAATTGGATGATATGGACTTGGACGACATGTGGTTCCAACAGGACGGCGCCACAAGCCACACAGCGAATGTCACAACGTGTTATCTCACGAAATGGTCCAGTCGCTTGGCCACCTCGGTCGTGCGATTTGACGCCGTTAGACTATTTTCTATGAGGCTCCGTCAAGTCTATGGTCTATGCCAACAAGCCAGCGACGATTGTTGAACTTCGTACGAATATCGAACGTGAAATTGCAGCAGTATCGGCCGATTTATGGTTGAAAACCGTCGAAAATTGGGTTCAGCGTCTGGACTTCTGCAAGCGTGCCCGTGGTGGCATGCAAAAGAAATCGAGTTCCATACATAATGCCATCAAACGTACTTTCACAGGAATAAAGAATTTCATTGAAATCCAAAACCGTTTTTATTTTATTTAAAAAAAACTTTTGTAGCGCTCTTATTGAACAACCCGATACTTACCTAAATGCAGCCATTGGTAATATCTTGATTTGGTATGACTGATTTCTTCACTACAGCCTAGCATACAGTTCTCATGCGAAAAAATTAAAATTTTAAAAACAATTTTCCACCTATTCTGTGCAAAAAAATGCATAATATTTAAAGCAAAAAATTTTAGCTTTGGCGTAAACCACCAATTGAGTCATTAATTTACCCTAAATTTATAAACTTTAACCCAAACCTTAAAACAATTTGTATGCAAATAATGCTTTGAGATGAATATTTTTTTTTAAACTATTTTATTCACCACACTTTTTTTGCATGAGAAACAATTGCCGGCTCATTGTTTTGCGTGGCATTTCATGATAGTAATGTTTTTTTTTGAAAATGGAAACCAAGCGCATATGGAAACTGTAATCTAGGCTTCATGTAGAAAGAAATGTGGGAAAGCAAAGTCAAGTTGTATATGGCTATGGAAATTTTGGGACTTTTTCAAAGAAACATAATAGCTGCTTTTTCTAAAACACCAACGTTTTTGATGGTAGTTGATGAAGGTACTGATATAACAGCAAAAACGTGACTGTGCAGTATGCCTTCGAAAATTCATACTTGAGCTGTAGATACATTTTTTGGACTCCATGAAATAGAAGATGGATCAGCTTCCTGCATTTGCTGTTGTTAACAACCTAAGAGATCTGAAAACAATTTTTGGTGTAAGGCCCTACAAAATGTTTAGTTTAAATAAAACTCGTTGCCTATCCCTTTAAGCTACAGTTAACAGTTTGGTCGAACAATGGGAGCCATTAGGGCATTATATTTTGATATTTTTTTTTTTTTTTTATATAATTCATTTTTATTTTTCAATTTTCTTAAAACTATCTTAAAGCTAGACAAAAATTCATAAAAACTAGCCTACTTATCAATATCTTAAAACTAACTTACTGGCCCCAGTCGGGCGCTCTAAGTTAAACTATAATAACTTAACGCTAATACCTTTCGGCCTAAGAACTATCTTAATACTAAATCCAGGTCGGTTTTATTTTTTACCGAGAAGAATTTCACAAAAAAAACTCGGTATCTATGTCTTTATTTTTTTTTGGTTTTATATAAAACTTACAAACTACATAAAACTAAATTAAAGCTAATTAAAACTAATTAGAACTACTTAAAGCTACTTAAAACTATTTACAACCTACTTATAAGCTACTTACAGACTACTTACAAACTAGAACAGCCACAGCAAGCATTTTCCGGTTTTATAATTTTTTTGTATTTTTGTGGATTTTATATTTTTTTTTTTTTGGCGCCACCCTGACTGTCCCTACTTAAAACCTACTACCTAAACCTATGTAAGTCGGCCATACTAAAGAAAATAGCAAGGTCAACTATTAAATGTCTGAAGGAACTTCATCTTCGTTTTTCAACCACCAGAACTGGTTCTCCTGCTTTACCCTATCTCTTCGGTCCCGTTCGGACACAGTCCTACTGAACCGAAGGTGCTCAGCTCCGTCTTGTGCGAGGACGTCCCGACTGTAAAGGAGCCGCCGATCTACAGTTCTACGGCCGACGTGGTAGATTAGCGGAACCGCCGCTCTATCCTGGATCAACCCTCGACTGTCTAGGTGGAGGAATGCATCGGGCGGAATAAAGCTGCTTAGACGCACACTCTCATAGTATTCGTATTTAGGGTAATAAGCCCCGAAAATTAAGCTGTTGGACGAGGACATCGCTCTTGCAATGTGACCCCGAATAAGCTTCAGCAAGAAATTATCTATCCTATTTATGTTGGCCCCGTTGTATAGAGCCAGGTTGGAATAGTAGTGTTTGTACTCCGACTCTGGTGTTCTGTGCAATCCAAGGCAGCGTCGTAGACACTGCCTCTCAAACACCCGAATCTTTTCCATTTGAGATGGGGCAACGTTGAACCAAACCGGGCACCCATAGGCAATCATCGGCCGGATAAGGGCCATGTAGCAAATCACCTTCACCCTGCTGTCAAGCCGGCTGCTATAAAACAACCGTTTCGTCAGAGCAAAGGCTCCCCTAGCCCTGGCAAGAGCAGCATTTATATGTCTGTCGAAATAAAAATACTGATCCATCCAGATGCCAAGGTACTTTACTACACTTTTACTCGCCAGTGGATGTCCATTTGGCCCTACGATCACCAGCTTGCGCCAGTTCTTTCTCGTATCCCTTGTGGCTCCACGCAACGGAGTCCTAAACAAGATAGTTTCTGATTTCTGAAAGTTGATTTTCAACTTCCAGTCATCACAATATCGTTGAATCTCATCGAAGTCACTCTGCAAAAGTATTCTGATGTCCTCGACTTTTGCAGCTGTTCTGTACGCAATTAGATCGTCGGCATACGCAATTGCCTGAGTTAGACTACTTATCAGATCGCTGGTGTAAATGCTGAATAGAATCGGCGAGTTGACCGCTCCCTGCTGAAGACCATTTTTAATATTAAAGGTTGTGGCAGAAGTTACATTGCCACTTTTGACAACAAACTTTCTGCCATTGAGCATATCATAAAGCATATATAATAGTGGTTTACTAATGCCAAGTCTGGTCAGCTTTAGATAAAGACCCTCTAACCATACGGTGTCGAAGGCCTTCTCCAGATCAACCAGACAGGCACCTGTACACTGCTTCTTAGATTTGTTCCATTGGACATCAGAAACGAGTTTAGACGCGGCATGAATGGTGTCATGTCCCGCCTTAAAACCGAACTGATTGTCCGGTATGATATTATTGTCCTCTGCCCACTTAGACAAAGCTCTGTTGATAACTTTTTCGAATACCTTGCTGATACTCGGGAGAAGACTTATCGACCGGAGATTCGCCGGATTGGAGTTGTCCTTTCCCTTTTTCGGGAGAGGATGCACTACAGCTGTCTTCCACCGCACTGGATAATATGCATTATTCAGAGCGTTGTTAAACAGAGTGGTATAAATGTCTAGTGCTTCTTGAGGTAAATGTCGAAGTACAACGTTGGATATGCCATCGACTCCTGCTGACTTCTTTTTCTTTAATGAATCGAAGATGAGCTGGAGCTCCACCTTCGTAATTAACAGGGAACTGGGCCCATTTCGCTCGGCGATTATGGCGTTTGCCAAATGATCTTCATTGAACCCGGTGAAACCAAGGTTCTCTGATCGCCATTGCGTGATGTCATTCCGAAGGTAGAAGTGATGGAGCAAGGCTCTGTTTTCCAGGTCGTGATTCGGGCGAATGCACGCATTCACCTTGTACACTTGCTGGAAAGCAGCCCCCACGGCCTCCACTTTCTCCTGCGGATCTTCGACAATAAAGAGGTCATCGTCCAAGACGGCGTCCTCTGGATTAATTCCTGCTGTCAGAAGTACGTCTCTGTTGTCTGTCGTTCTTTGAAGCTTGAGACACGGAAGATCGTTCTGATCATTCCTTCTAAATATCTTGTTAATTTGCGGAAACATGCTCGGGTCGCTAGCATTAACGGCCCGAATTTTGCTGTCCCAATACAAATTAATTGACAACCGATAGTTTTCTTTAATTAGTTGGTTGATGTTTTTGATCGACGACTTCAGTGTCCTAATCTCCAGATGGTGAGGGTCAGTAAACCGTCTGTACAAGAGTTTAAGTCTTGTCAGCAGTCCACTTTTTTGTCTGTGTAGTGCGTCAATGATTGCATTTCGATACATGTCGGTTGCGTCCCGTTGCTTGTATTTCGGTATTGTTCTGTTCATTGTTCGTTTGATTGTCTCGTCCATTTGTTCTAAGTATTGGTCTATTTCGTTATTTGTCAAATTTCTGTCATTTGGTGGGGATATGTTGTTCGATCTAATTTCGCTCGTTAAGGCGTTGGTAAAGCGTGGCCAGCGCACCTTACTGTAATTGTAAGTATGCACAGGTACATACTCATCCAACTCCACGAGCTCGTTTGGAAGCTGTACTACGGCAGCAAGTCCGCAGTGGTCACTATCGTACTCGATCGTTCGTAAACAGTTCCTTGGTCTTTGACCCACAGTGTCAGTAATTGTCAGTCTTGCGTCTAATAGCAATAAATCCAGATAGGCACCGCTTCTTGGAAACGATGGCCGATCCGTAGCCAGCAGTTCTATACGATATTCAGCGTTATACTGACTCATCCAATTAAAAAGATGAATACCTCTCGGATTCTGTACTTGATTTCCCCAATCTAAGTGTTTGGCATTCAAATCACCGGCCATGAGAAAGTAATTTTCGTCCAAGCTCAAGTGTAGACCTTCGAAAAGTTTTTCAAGCTCTGTCAAAAAATCAGTTGGCTGAGGTGATTCCGGTGCATAAGCCGCGATCACATACATTCGCTTCCCCTGTCGGAGAGGAATGCATACGACACACGCCTCTAACAGCCGAAATCTGCGTAGATCACTATTATATATAACTTTATGGTTTATGCCTTTTCGTATGAAGATTGCGACGCCCCCCCCTTGAGTGGAATTGGGTCGATCTCTTCTAACGATATTGTAATTGTTGTTAGTCAACTTATGTTTCTGGTTCAGCTTAGTTTCGCTGGCCATAAACACATCTGGACTTTGGTCTTTCAACAATTGGAAAAGATTAGCTCTACGTTCGGTCCTAATCAGTGAATTTACATTCACAGCAAGGATCCTAAGAGGCCTCTCCGACAGCGCGCCTTTAACCTCTAATTTGCGTTAAGCTAGGCAAAACAGAGTAGAGATAGTCTACCCTAGTCGCCTGCTCCTTTATCTGGTTGTGAAGTCCTGTCAACTGGCCTTGAATTGCCAGCAACATGCTTCTTATTTCGGCCTGAGCGTCCGGCGCCTTTGGCACTAGGGCCGGTTGGGCTGCCTTAGCTGCAGGCTGTACCGTTTTTCCCCTTCCCGCCGCCATTTGGGCGTAGGAAATTTGGGGATTAACGGGCGTTGCTGTAGGAGCACGCGTTGATGGGCGTATCTCTACCGCTGTCTGCTTAGCCGCTTTGTTGTTTCTTATTTGCTGGAAAGCTGAGCAACCCCGATAATTAGCAGGGTGCCCCTCTTTTCCGCAAAGTGCACACTTAAGCTGGGTCATGTCTTGGACCCGTTCCTCACCGAGCTTACACTCCCCCTTGTTGTGGTCCTCACCACACTTAACGCAGCGTGATATATTTTGATATACTGGAAGGTATGAATTCAACTAATTTGAAATGATAACCTTAAAAATTTTACTGAGGCAGAGCATATTGGTTTAAACATTGATAGTAAAGATACAAGTTTTAATAAATAATATAATATAAAATTATTTTTCTTTGATCTTATCAAATTTTTATTATATATTTGTCTTTGCCAACTTGCTTCAAAATGTGATGCACAAATCATTATTTAAAAAAACTGCTTTTTTTTAGTATTTTTCAATGGTAGATAAATTTATTTCGATGAAAAAATAATTCGTACTAAAATAAAACTTAAAACAAAAATCGTTTTCTAATTAAATCTTGGAAATTAAAATCTACCACTAAAAATCAGGATCTACCACTTTTTCTTAGTCTGATCTACTACTTTTTTAAAATTGGAAGTGACAACACTGATTCCAAGCATGTAGGCAATACCTCAGAAATGTTTTTTCCGAGGTACTGCCTCTTGCAAGGAACTGATAAATCCTTCAAGAGTATACTTGTCATAAAAAAGTGCTTCTCATCTAGCCTTTCGGATTCAGCAAAAAATTGTAGGACCTCTCCATTCCTGCTAACAACACGCACACAGGAATGGTTGAGAGTAGTAAGTCACTAGGCCATGGTTCTCCACGAGCTGTTGCGCCACCAAATATTTATTTTTTTTATTTTATTCTGTGTGGCGTTAAAATTCTATCACCAACCCCTTCGAAAGAAGGTGGGAAGAATTTATGAGAAAACAGACTTTAAATTCAAAAAATAAAAAAAAATAAAAATCAACGAAGCACACACAATATTCAAAGGGTGCCAAAGAATTCAAAAGAATTGAAAATAATGCAAAGAATAATGGTACGAAAAGATTGGAAATCGAAATAGGGTTTAATTGTAATTTTATTGCGTTTTTTTTTTTTTTTAATTTCTCAAAAACTAAAAAAGATTTTGTATTCGATTTTTGGTGTTTTACTTTTAATAAGGTCAAAAAAATTTACACAAAAATATAGTAGGTACTTAGTTCTGAAAGTTTTTGAAAAAAAATCCATTTAAATAAATAATATTATTTTTTCAAAAATTAATTTTCAAACAAATTTGACGTAAACAACCCTGCCTCAGGAGAGAGTAAATAATTTTTTTCCTTCGAATGCTTCCAGGGAACACCTATTTCACAAATAAAAGATAGAAAAAAGTAAAAATTGTAACAAAATTTATTCGATTTATCTATTTTTACTTCGTTTCAAAATATACTAAAAAGCATCGTACAATTTATCCTGTATTAAAAGAAAAACGTGCTACGTTCATGCTACACTCTCATTTTTCAAAACTGTGAGTTATTGAATTCTTAGTGAATTACATTTACCAGTTGATTAAATTCATTCAAGAGAATTAAAACAAAACAATTAGAATTAATCATTTTAAATGTATAACAGTCTTCATGAACAAGCCATCACTTTATTACGAAACACTTCCCATCACTTTAATGGGCATTTGATACCTTAGTCACGTTTTTTAAAGTTCTTTCGCAACGAAACAAAGACACATTATTTTTATTTCCATCAAAACACAACAAAAGAGGAAAACTTAATACAACTTAAGCCAATTTCAAATTCAATCTATAGGAAAATTAACTTTTTGCCACGACATTTTTGAGAACTTAAAATAACATCCCTCAATCAACATCACCACCATTTTAAACTTAAATTCGTACTTCATTAAAGTAGGATGAATTTATGTTCCAAGTTTTTTTTTTTTTGATACCTATAGATAAATTCCCAGCCGGAGATATTTGTGTTTTGTTTCGTTCTGCGTTGAGGATTTCATCGATTTGGATGAATGCACTGAAAGTCATCATCTCCATTACAGCTTTACAGTTGGCTATGAAAACAAAAAAATTGAACTACACCCCATCTTGGATACACCACATCCCCAATACAGTCATCATTTGATATGGAATTTTAGATTTGCCCACTTTTCCTTTTTCATCTGTAATTGATCCTTGACAAATTCCGGCTGCCGTTGACAGTGGTAATGATTGTGATTCCATAGCTTCCGCAATGGTATCGTTATACAAGAAAGAACACGGAATCAAGAGATAAATGAAGAAGCAAGGAGGTCGAAAACCACCTGGGATTTTTGAATATTGGTTTTTACACAATTGGATTTTTGCCTTAATATTGCAGGATGGGGCTTGGTTGTGTGTTTTTATAAACTTACATACATATACTTGCGATATTGGTATCTATTATTAAGGGTTGTTATAGGGATTTTAAGAAATCCTAATAATTTTGTACCAAAAGACGTTCAATAATAGTATCAACCCTGTAATATTAACTGAAGATGTTGCCACTTACCAACTGTTATTTTTCCGTTACGCGTTTGGCATCTGAAGGGTTTCCCGCATTTTTTTGCTCGTGTTCAATATATTAAACTACTAAGAAAAGTGAATGACTCACTTTTTGGTATACAAAAACACATTCCCAAAAAGTGGCAACACTCACATTTCACCCAAAGGTGCGTCTACTCAAAATCTTTGATTTCAGATATCTTTCGTTATTTTTCAACACACGTTTGACGACTGGAGGCATTTCTGCAACTCTCAAAAACTATCAAAAAAGTGGTAATTTCCATATTTTGACGTACAAAAAAAAAATGTCCCTGAAAAGTGGCAACATTTAAATTTAAATAAAAGGTGCGTCTACTCAACAATTATTTTCAAAATATTAATTTTTATTTCCCAACGCGAGTTTAGCATTTATAGTGGTTTCCGCAACTTTTTCATTTCCACAACATTAAAAATGATCAAAAAAGTTTTGACTTAAAAAGAAGTTTGTTCTCGAAAAGTGGGAACAATGAAACTTGACCCAAAGGTGCGTCTACTCGAAATATTTGTTTAAGATATCAATCGTTATTTTGATGATGGAAATTCCCAAGAAATGTAAGATTTTTTTTTTAATTTACCATTTTCCACAGGTTGGGTGCCATTTTTGAAAATGGCGCCCAAGCGACATGATTATAACAATTACTCGGTAGCTAAATAACATCCTTACCATGTTAAAAATAATTAACAAACAAACGAATGATTTCCTACCCTAAGAAAATTTTACAGATTTCAATTTCCTTGCCTGAATCACAGATTGGGCGCCATTTTTCAAAATGGTGTCCAAGCAACAGGATAACAAAAATGACTTCTGGGCTAAATTTAATCCTTAATGTGCAAGAAATAAAAACCTCAAAATTAAAAAAAAGCGGTCCCGGTCAAAAAACCAACGGGATTAGGTTTCCTGACCCGGACATATCTTGTCGATCAAAAAATTAATGTTTGTATAGAGTAAGCTCGTAAACGTTTTTAAAATCATTGCCTGAAATAACATTGATATTTTGAGTTTTTCCATGCACCGATTATAAGCAAGTATATCCAACACATTTGTACACCCATATACCAAAATGCAATATTCAAAGCAAGGGTATACATATTTCGATTTTGTATTTCAATTTTTAAAATGAATAAAAATGTACAATTGTGGTATGAATAAGTTTATACCAGTATGTATCTTCCCTTAAGTGATTGTTGTTTAATTAAATTTTAAATGAAATTTCGACTTTAAGGACAGCTGTTTTTTATATTTTTAGAAACAAAACCACAAAAAGTGTCATTGATCTATGGGTAGGTAGGTATGCAAGAAATTAATTTCGGCCTTACCATGTTTTGGACAAGTAAGGAATTTGAAATTAAGAACTTAATAAGTCCTCGAGCACAAAAACAATGGAACTCAAACAAATCTAAAAGTCATCTTTTGGGTGAAAATTTGGGTATTTTACTCTGGTGATGCATTTACATTACTTACACTGACAGCGTTGGTTTTTTTTGAATGGGTAACACGTCAATATAAAACAACATTTTTCTTCTTGAGGATTGTGTTTTGAGGGTAACATTTTTATTTTTTCTCAGTCCAATATCACTTGGTTTTAATTTGAAAACATAAGGTCTAACTTAAGCAATCATATCACTAAAAAAAAAGTTTTGAACAGATACTTATAGTCCTATCTGGAAGGTGATCGTCTGACTACCTATCTCATCGTGGCTCTCAGAATAATCACAACTAATCAATAGATTTTTCTAAAACATTAACAAAACTGCTAGTCGGACAAACTTTTACAGGGAGCTTTGGCCAGAATATGGACACTTCCGCTACTGATTTTTGATGAAAAGTTAAATTTTCGGGGCAGTGATTGATTTTTAAACTCATATCAAGGTAACTGCCACCAGATTTTAAAACAATTGGTCAGACAGAAAAAATCCGGTAATAAATGCTTGTTTGACCAGTTTAAAAGTTTTTTTTATGAAAAAAAGTCTCATCGCGGATCTTACCAAATGAAAGGAAAGGTCCCTACAATCCCTCTGCTTGGGCTCACTATAGGATTTGGGGCAGTTTAAAGAAGCCTTGAGTTTATCCTATTAGTACAGGAAAAATAGAATGAATAAAACAGAAAAAATTGGTACCATCATAAGACTTGGTGAAAATGTTTCATGTAGCATGAGAATGAAGAATCAAAAGAGTCTATGAAAATATTTCACATGGAAGGGTGTTTTTTGAGGGGCAAAGAGGGGAAGTTGTGGTGTATCTAATGGAAAAATTTACTTAGGTACAACCTGTGCATATGACATATTTTCTTGAGGCAGTTTTTATTGCTAAATCAAATGACATAAAAAGCATTCGTGAAAAAAGTAATTACCATTTGTGTGTAAGAATGACTACGTTTTCAGTATAAAAGTTAAATATTACCGAGTACCAATTGGAAATAATGGTCTATTGATGAAGCTTGGCATCAACGGTTCATTTGTCATAAAATGCAATAATGAGAAGGTTCTGTAAAAATATCTATGGTGAATAGGTGTTTTGGGGGGGGGGGGGGGGGTTTAGGGTAGTGGTAGCATAGTTATCATAAAATCTATGAAAAATTGGTACTTTCTTGGTAGAAATGCGGTCTGAACTACCTGAATGCAGAATCAAAAGAGTCTTAAAAAATATCTATAGTAAGAAAGTAAAGTAAGTAAGTAAATAATTCAATTTATTTCTACTTCTCTTAACATAGTTTTACAAAAATAATGAATTTTTAAGATATTAAAAATATCTATAGTAAAAGGGCGTTTTTTGAGGGAAGAAAACTATAATACTTTTTTTTTTAAATATTGTTTCGAACAAAATAACACAAACTACCCAAATCCACAAAAAGCCCCTAGGCAATTGATTATGTTATTTAAAAAGGAACTAAGACGTTCATGGGTTTTTATTGTAAAAATCATTAATTGGGCTTAAACATAAAAAAATCGCGAAGTGCTATTAAATTAGAGGGTGAAAATTTTGAAAAAAATAAGATGGCAACCTTTAAACTGCGAAAAAATGAAATTTCTCTATTATTTTTACTTTATTGGTCAAGAATGAATCATACACCCAGTTTGAACGTATCATCTTACAAATTTCTCAAAATATCCATAAATGGCATATATTTTACTTTTAAGTCCTAAAATCAGCTTATTTTGAGCGGCCATTTCTCGGTCGATTTTTATGGAAAACTTTTTCTGAATATGTCATTTTAAAGAAAATTAAATTATCTGTCATTTCTATGCCACAATGCCTATATTTATCCTTGCAGGTAAAAAAGTTATAGGGAAATGAGTAAAAGCAATCAAAAAATATAATTTTTTACTTTTTTTGCAATGTTTTTTTTTTAAATTTAGGTGATTAAAAATTTCAAACAAAATTTTAATGATCCATTTCATTGAAAATTTTATTGTCTACAAAAAAGATTTTCAATATTATTTCGAAATTTTGCTTCGTTTATGAGTTATATGCAAAAAACTTAAGAGGGTGCTTTTGCACCCCCCTCTCCAAAATGCACTCTCTAATTTAATAGCACTCCGCGGTTTTCTCATGTTCAATAACCAAATAATTAATATTTGCAATAAAAACCCATGAACATCTTAGTTCCTTATTGGCCTGTTTTTTTAGGACATAATCCATAGACTACTTTCACCTTTGATATATTTGTGAATTCTTTTCACTCTTCATTCTGTTGGTCAGAAAAACATTTTTACCACATTCCTTGGGGTACCATTCTATTCAAAGAATTTAAAAAAATAACACCACACTTCACAAAATCTTCAAAAAAATAAACTTCCATCCAAAATATTTGTTAGACTCTTTTGATTCTTCATTCTAAGAACATGAAACGTTTTCATCAAGTTTCATGGTGCTACCAATTTGTTTTCTATCCGAAAGCTTTTCTGTACTATCTTACCTGTGCTATATATTTATCCAACAATAATTGTAAAAAGTATTTCCATTTTATTAATATGATTGATTTTTTTCTTGTAGTGGGAATTAAATCCACATTTAAAGGGAAGTAAAACCACTCAGTTTTTGAGGAATTTAACTTATTATAATCTTTCACTCTATGGCCAATAATAACAGACAGCCTAAGCAGGTGGACTAGTATTTTTTTACGCTCTCCTATAGTAAAGGTATCAAATAAAAAGATGTGTTGAAAAGAATACGAAAATTAATGTTTGGCAAAAAAAAACATGATTTTTAAAGAACAAGCTTTTATTTAACTACTCTTAACAGAAGAAAATAAGCTCAAAATTACTAAGCCAATCAATTAACATATGTATAACATAACCTAGTTTATATGATACCAGCTGGCCCACCCCGGGCCAAAACTATTATGAGTTTTAAATATGAACTAAATTTCAATTAAGTCCACAAAAACAAAAATGATAATTATTTATTGTTTGTGTTTTTTTTTCTTCTTTATTATGAGTTTCAGCTGAAGTTTTCTTGCCTTAAAAGAAACAAACAAACTTGTTCTCTTGCCTTGAAATAAACAAACAAACTTGAAAAAGCACCAGTTTTTTATTTTTTCCGTGTACCGCCAAAAAGAGTAAGATATTTATTTATTTATTCACAAAAAATGAGTAAGTACTCACAATTAGTTGAATTTTTAGACTCAAAACATTTTTTCGGGTGAAACTTATAGAAGGCGAAAAGTGAAGTGTCAATTTTTTCGGGTAAAATTTTGTACGGGTGAAAGGCTGTATGGGTTGAGCGGTCAATAGATGTGTTTTATGGAACGCATTTTCACTTTTAATATAAAAGTGAACAAGAGAATTTCGATTACCGGCCTTCTTTATGAATAGTGGCTTGCTTTCTGTTCTTATACCTAAAGCCACATGGACCAATGCAACCAGTGTGCATTTTATAATAGAATAATATCTATAACTGCACCTGCCTCACCAGCCATTCGATCTTGACTGAAGGACAATTTATAACGCAAACAAGGAAATTGGAAAATTAGATACAATTTTTTTTATTTTGTGTGGTTATTAAAGTTCATCCTCTAATTTGAATCTTTCAGACACAAAAATTATGTTTAAAATAGGAGCCCTGGCTGTTTTTTGAGCATAACCTTTCCAAAATTAAAAGGATTTCAAAACGTAATATAATTTGTAGTTCCTCTCCTTTTCAACTACATATTATGTATATCTATCCTCTCAGTACATTAAAAGTTCAAAAGATAATGACTTTTTTAAATTGGATAGAGACCTCTTTCACCCATTTCCCCCTAGAGTTATGAAGCTAAATTTTGAAAAATATCTTTTTAAATAATGAAATATTTGTTTGAATAGGAATGACATAGTTTTTAAAAATATTAGTCCAGTGATTTAGAAACCAATACTATATATAACTCTTCATGCACAAAATGTTTGTTAAATATTCGAAACCATATTTTACCCAATAAGATATGAACAAAATATTTTGCGGTTAGTATATTTAATCTTTAATTATAACTTTTTCAACAAAAAAAAGAAGAATTTTCAAAATTGGATTCCCTTTTTATGTTTTTATCCAATTTCACCCAATAAGGAATTCTTAATTTGAAAAATGTGTAGCAATAAACCCATCCTATAAAAATAACCTTTATAACTCAAAAAGAAATCAAAATCGGATATTTTTTTGTGTTTACCTCATTTCACCCTATTAATATGAGACTAGATCTCGGAAAACACCTTGCTCTTAACCTATCCTCTAAGTTAACCTTTTCAAACATTACAAACAAATTAAAATCCGACACAATTTTTTTGTTTCTACCCCTTTTCACCCTACAAATGCAATTTTTTTACAAAATCGCATGTTTGAAGTGATCTTCTTAGCATAATCTTTCAAACGGCAAAAGAATTTTAGAAATCGGATGTGTAGTTCCTGAGATTAACCATCACAAACAAACAAAGCTAGATTAGAGCTTTATTAATATAGAACTATATATCGTTGGCTTTTTGTCAAAACCTCGTAAGTCGGTTTTGAAAAATTGATTAGAAGACACAAAAAAATTGGTTTAAATGTTAATAAAATGAGATTCATATACCATAAAAGTTTTTGAAACTAGTTAATGGAACCAAAAGGAACCGTGATGCAGTTAGGAGACATTGATATTTTTATTCAGTGATATGTTTTGATCATTAAAATGGCATTTTTGACTTACGAGGTTTTGACAGAAGGCTGCCGATATATATTATAGAACTTTCTATAATATAGATAGACAAAAGCTTGTTACGAAATTAACTTGGTTATAAGAAAAATTATAAAATACTTCTAAGCAACAGGAACTAAGGCATGACAGTCTAACGCACTGACCATTATGCCACGAGTTACTGCCTTATAATCATACTCGTACAAGGAGCTGTTTTGGAATATAAAAACGAGATTTCGCTTAACGGCATGGAACGGTATCCTTATTTTTAAATAAAAGCAGAAATTAAAAAAAAAAAAATATTCTAAAAAGTGTTAAAAAACAATGAGGTCCAAAGTTTCAAAAATCGAGTGGTTTTCACAATTATTGATTTTTCAAATTTTGAATATGCGGTGAAGTTACGCCAATATTTAAATTATTTTTTTAAAGTAAATATCAGAGATTGTAATTTCAAGTCCCGAATAGTAGACTGATGACTTATCGGTAAAGACTTCTGACTTAACTTAACCTTTTGAAGCTAAATTTTGTTTATTGTCCTGTCCATTTAGCCAGAAATTTGTCTCTTCGTTAAAATTTTTTGTCGAAAACAGTGGATTTTTTTTAAAACTGTTTTGCAGATTCTCATATTACAGCTTATTAATTAGGGTACGTTGTTGCTGTCAAACAAAACTGAATAAATATAATGTATGACACCAGTAATTTGTGATGGGTAAAAAAAACTTTTAAAATAAAATTTCAAAAAAATTCCTACATATGTAGTCACTTTAAAATATACTGAAAAGCTAAAAAAAAAAATAAAAATCAATTTCAAGTAAAATGAAAATTTTTTGCTCTGGGGCAGCTTTCTAGAACATTACTCATTATTATTATCACTGATGGGGGCTCTTCAAAACAGAATTAATGCATTCTTTACTGCAAGTTCTTAAAAAAAAAATAGAATTTCAACATAAATATCCTTTGATGAAATTCTAAGAAATTTTCAATACGAAAACTTTACCAACCAATGCTCCACTAAGGCGTATACGTAACTTTTTTTCCTGACTTTTCTATACCTCTTGTTTATTGTTGCAATCTTATTTTTCTTATGATCTTTCGTTCCCAGGAAGTCAATTACTTAATTTCAATTAAGTTATAATGCTGCTAATTTCCCTTTTGCTTGAAATCTAGAGTTAATTAGTTGATTATGAGCTGTTCTACTCTACAGTTTTACATTATTGGTCATATGGTTTTCGTTGATTTTAATAGATTCTACTATAGATGAGTCGATTGTTTTGTCCAATGAAAATTCTTAATAATTTGACCTTAACGAAAACAACTTAAAGAATTAAATAAATACGTGCGGTGTGAGTGCTCGTGTACAACCAAGGCCTAGCAAGAGTCATTCGCAAAAACAAAATTAACAGCAACATTTATTAAGTGATTTCTCGTAGATTTCATTGAGTTTCCTTTAGGCGCAGGATTATGGTTTATTGCCTTGAGTGGTAGTGTCTATAATGATCAATTTGTCATTATGGTTTTTGTATGTGTGTCCAGTGAAGCACTTTTATAGTCGTACCTTGATACAATTTCACCTTGAGAAATGGAAGATGGTTGTTATGTGCAAACATTACTCAATGTCAAAAATCAACTGACACATATTTTTTTGTTCTAGTATGAAACCAAGAGGTAATAATTCTTAGTCGTGGCTCTTGTTTGCTAACGCAGTGATTGGTTAAGAGTAGCACCTGTTTCAAAAGCATCCATTAAAAAAACAATTTATATCTAATATAGAATTGTAACAACTTCAAAAACATAAAATTCCAAAGCCCTTTCAACCACCTTTAATTTTTGACACTTTGGTTGTGACAGATACTTAAAATCCCTCCATAAAATTTATTTCTGACATTTTTAAATATTTTCACACTTATTGTAGTGCCAGCGACTGACACTGTCGTACGACTGGCGATTAGCTTTTTTTCTCATGGAAACGTGGGTGGGTTAAACCAGCCATGCTATATAGCTTTATGACCTACACCATCACCACCATAAGAACTCTTCTTATTCTAGGATTCTGCACTTATAAAAATGCATGATTGCTCTTAAATTAATTGCTTAACAAGACATGCAAAACAGAAGTACCATATTATGTCAATGTACCTTGCCATCATCATGGCAATTTAAAATGGTCTTCTTGGGAGAACATACTTGGTAGATACTGGAGCATTATGAAACATACACTTTGAAGGGAAAAAATGGTTTGAGATTGTGTATTTTTAAAATATCCCCATCCTCATATCCATCTACATCCCCATTCCCACCGCCATTTTTATACCACAAAACCAACTTGTGCGTATACCTACTCACTCTCGTATCTCGTACCACTTGTGCGATTTTACAAAGAACATTACATGGCGTTGTAAATGGAACATAAATGCCACCTACATACCTATATGTGCATAATATTTCCACATCTCTGAGGGATACACACACGTATCCTGGCCTAGTTAAAAACGCCTCTATCTCTCGGTGCTCGGTATACTCGGCAGTAATGTTCAATGTGCAACGCTGCCGTGGCTGCTGCTTCATTTTCATCATAGTGTGTACGTAGCAGTTAGTAGTAAGAGATAAGTGCAACCCATAACAGTATACATTCGAACGAATTTTCCATTTTACCCGGGAAAAGCTTTGTCAGAATGTCAGAGTTCACTGCGAAGCAATATACGAGCAAATATACACTTATATAGGCAATAGAAGACTCATAGTAAAATGATGATTCTATACTCTGCCACAGAGCTGAAAGTTGAAAGCGATTGACTATGACTATGGCTGGCTATGATAAGCAGGAGGATGGACTGGTATAGATGTTGGGGTTTCGGGAACATTTTCAATCAAAACGAACACAATTTCTAAAGGTCATCTGGGAAAGGTTTTTGGATTTTTTAAATGTCATATGAAAAGCAGAGTTTGAGTTTAAATTAAAATCAAGAAACACACCATATTGTAATTAGCAAGAAGTAAAGACAAAGGAGAATAATTTTCCTTGGTTAGAATTTGAGTTTTGGATATTCAGCCATCTTTCTGTGGAAGCTGAGTGGGTGGACAAAAGTTTATTTTTTTTTTTATTTTAAATTTCAAGACTGGCATTTGGAACTTAATGAATAGCTCTTATTTCTTGATAAAAATAGGTTTTAGTTGAATCATATTTATTTCAAAACGAAATAAAATGTGGGCTGGCTGAAAGGAGTCGTTTACATCCAAGAATTTTATAAAAGGCATTTCAATGCAATAAGGGATTTGTTTAAATTGAGTAATTTTGTTACAACTGCTTTCGTTTTTGTAAGAAAAATCAATTTCTAAGGCAAGAATAATGCAGAATAATATACAGAAATAAAATTCAATCTCATCTACTTATCACTTTTAGGAAAATACTGTAAATACTTAAAAATTTTAACAATTTATACACAAGTCTATCATTAAAGTAAAAAAATGTAAAAAATGTTTCTTAGAATTTATAAAATGGAATTTCTTGTTGGAAGTAATCCTTTTTCTGTTTTAAGATTGAGCTGAAGTGTTCTAATGAAATAATTAAAAATGGAATCTAAGGTGCCACACTAAATGAGAAACTTTTTGCTACATGAAAAAGAAGAGTTATGTAAAGGACCATTGGCAAATTTGTATGGAGCCTGAGCGCAAAACCAACAGAAATGAAATTCATACCAAATGAAAGGATATTTTGAGTACATCATCATTTTTTACTATGTGGGTAAAATCGAAAACCACCAAAGAACACAGATAGGGCCAGTAGAATAACCACATCTATACATACCCTAATTTATGTGCTTATTTGACACAGGGATATCTTATTTCCTAAAAAGCTGAAACTTTTGTTACGGAAAGAATTATAATCAACAAATAAAAACTCACAGTCTTAATCTCCGGATCAGTCGATTAGATCTATTAGGTATGTAATTATTAAAAAACTCCAAGAATAAGGAACTATTCGATTTAATCGGATTGTAAGGCTTAAGTTCTTTTCTCTGAAGACCCTTAATCTTTGTGTTAACAAAATTTTCTCTATGTACGCGTTTTTTTACACGAGGTCCTTTAAAACAAAAACCGTCCCATCATGAATCTTAGTGAAAAAATTAGTTTGCCTCGAAAATGAATAATCAAAAGAGACTTCTAATACAAATATTTTCCATTAAAGAGGGACTTTTTGAAGGGTGAGGGGGCAAGTTGTGGTGTTTATGTATCGAACGATAAAATTGACCTTGGTACAAACAAGGGTATGTAATTGACACATCTTTTTAAGGTAGTTTTTAATTCTGAATGTCATGACACCAAAACCAAGTCGATACAACTTCCGTGCAAAAAGTTATTAATTTTAATGCAAGGATGAAAAAGTTGTTTTTTTCGGGTTGGGAGGGGGAAAAGGGTAGAATTACTACCATAAGACCTTTGAAAAAAATAATACACTCATAAAAGTTGGTAAAACTGAGTTTATAAAAGAACTATGAAAATGACAGTTATTGAAAGAGTGAAGGAATGCATAATATTTTTTTCAACAAAAAAATATTGTTTCCAAAAATAGATGCCACCTTTTACCGAAACTTCCAAAATAATTTTCGACTCCTTTGATTCTTAATTCTCTTAGTTTTTTGACTGATTTTAACAATGTTTCATGAGGAAACAATTTTTTTTTTAAATTTATGAATAATTACCCCTCAGTTCCAACTTTCTTCACAAAAAAAAAATAATCTTCCATTCAAATACTTTTTGGATTCTTCATTTTCTTACACATTTTATCAATTTTCATGAGGGTAGCTCTTTTCACAGGTCTTAAGGTAACAATAACATTCTTTGCCCGACCCTCAAAAAAATACCCTTTGAACATTAATATAAAAGAATCATCTTTACATAAAAATTACTGACTTTTTCCACAGTGGTTGTATCGACTTGGTTTAGGTGTCATGTCATTTAGAATTAAAAACTACCTTTAAAAGCTGTGTTATCAGTCATACACATACTTTGGTTGTGTCAAAGGTAATTTTTCCGTTGGATATATCACAATTTGCCCCCTCTTCACTCAAAAAGCCACTCTTTTTTCTTAATGGTGATAAGGAAGATAAAAAAAGTTGGTCTCACAATTCTGTCAGTTTGTTTCTCTCTCTTTCTGTAGGGCTACAACTTAAATAGCTGGATCGATTTTCTTAAAACTTAATACACAGTGATGCACCGACAGGTTTTTTTTCATTTTTTCTTAGAACCAAAAATAGAGGCCAATTAATTTTTCTTAGAAAATTTACAAAATCTTATTTTTTAAAAAAACGGCTCCACAACTTTTTTTAAAAGAAATAAAAAAAAATTTGTTAAAGTAACCATTAAAAAAAATTTATTTTTTTGCAAAAATAACCATATCTTTTAAGCAAAAGTTAAAAAACCAGTCAGACAAATATTTGTTTTTCAAAAACGGCTCCTACGATTTTGGTATGTAGAACTTTTTCTGCATGCTTAAATAAGTGAGATCTTCTGCTAAAATATATAAAAATTTACACTAAGCAACTATTACCTACCCTCATAGGATGACTTTATTTATTTTGAATTTTCTCACTATAGGCTCTGAATGGAATTAGATAAATTGTTTATGTAAAAATTTTAAATAATATTTCACGTTAAAAAATAAATTTTTGAATTTTCAAAAAAAATTCAAATAATTTTTTTTTTGAAAGTTCGATATCTTAAAAACGGGTTGATAATTTTCTTTTTTATATTTTCTATATGTACATTAGGGTGGTCATTATATTGTTTTTTTTTTTAATTTCCTAGATGGATAGGCATCTACACTGTCAAACAAATTTCCTACTTTATTCACATTTTTATTTCACCCCCCTGGTCTCCCTTTTTGCACTTTAAAATACCAACTAACTATGGGGTTGGGGTGATTCTTATAAAACGTAAGAAAATAAATTTGAGAGTATTAAATTCAGACGAAAAAAATCGTATTGGGGGGGTCTATTTCCCCCCAATTCTACGATTCTATTCTATAATTAGCTTCCCTAATAAAGTTCCTATTATAAATACTTTTCGAAAAAATAATCTAAATCTTAAAAATTATAATTTTTTTGTTTGATTTTTATGTTTGAAAATTATTTTTTCTGCTTTAAAAAAGCTATATACGAGTATATATATTTTTTAAATAACTTTTTTCTGCTTTGAGCCAAATTTCTGAATGGGGGGAAATAGACCCCCTCGAATACAATTTGTTTCTTGTCTAAATCTAATCTATACATTCGGATTTTTTTTCGCGTATTTTAAGAATAATCCTTATCAGGGCGTCGAAATAAAAAACTGAACAAAATAGGAAAATTGTTTTGAATCGAATGAGGGCTATCCAAGATTATGTCCAATTTAAGGAACACCCTAATGTACATGAATAAATACTTTAGATTTGCATACCAAAATGAAAAATTAAGATGAGCTAAAACCAAAACTTAAAAAAGCACACAAAAATGCCCTCTTTTAAATTTCATACAAAGAGTACAATCATATGTACATGTACATTAGGGTGGTCCTTAAATTGGACGTAGTCTTGCATAGCCCTCATTCGATTCAAAACATTGAAAAACAATTTCCCTATTTTTTTCAGATTTTTATTTCAGCCCCCTGGTCTCCCTATTTCACTTAAAGGTACTAATTATGGGTAAAGGATTATTCTTATAAAACGCGAAAATAAATCAGAATGTATAGATTGAATTCAGTTGAGAAAAGAACTGTACTGGTGGGGGGCCTACTTCCCCCCGTTCAGATGGGAAGGTTAATTATCTAGAAATTTGGCCAAAAACAGATAAAATTATTTATAAAAAACGGGAAGACTTACAATGGCACGTCTTGACTTTTTTAAAGCCACGATTCCATTCTACAATATGCTTTCTAAATAAAGTTTTTATTTGAATAGTTTTAAAAAAAAAAATATTTTTAATCTTAAAAAATTATAATTTTTTGTTTTTTAATTTTTAATTTTGAAAATTATTTTTTCAAAAACAGTTTAAAGTTAAAACTTTATTTAGGAAGCAAATTATAGAATGGAATCGTGGCCTTAAAAATGATCAGGCGTGAGATTGTAAGTGTTCCCGTTTTTTTTTTAAATAATTGTTTTCTGTCTTGATCCAAATTTTGAGAAAATTATCCCTCCTGCCTTTTTCTCGTCTGAATCTTATCTATACTTTCAGCTTTTTTTTCGCATTTTATAAGAATCACCCTAACTCGATAGTTAGTACCAACCTTAAAATCTGAAAAAAATTAGGAACATTTTTTTGTCTGGATTTCCAGAAATGCATTGGTAAAATGTGAATCCCCAGTATTTTTCTCTTTTGATGCATGGTATTTGTGATTTTTGTCCATAGAAGTTTTTTTTAAATCCTTGTTGCAAGTGGTAGATAATTAATTTTACTGTAAAAAAATATGTATTTAACATGTTAATTTACTGTAGGCAATATCCTGAAAATGTCCTTAAAAAATTTGTACACTTCAAATGAAATTGATTTTGATAAATGACACCCTACTGTAGTACTACATAATTTACGAGTATAAATTCAATTTGAAAGTAATTAATCCACCACCCAGATTAATTATTAATTAATTAAAATTTTACTATTATTCGAATTGCACAGAGAAACTTATTGTCTTGTCCACCTTTGGGCACTCTTAATTAATTAACGTTAAATAGGTGCTTTCGTTAAACTATTATCTCTTCATTAGCGTTTGTTCCGGATCCTTTTCTCAATCCTCAAAGCAAACTTTATATAAGAAAAAGTTAAAAAAAAAATAATCCATTTAATTACTAACTTCAAAACTACGTATCTAAGTATATACGTAGTGTATAAATAAAAAACAGTTTAAATAAGCTTTTCGTAATTAAAGAAATGAATTCAAACAATTCGCATTCATATTCAACACGCAAAGAATTTGTGTCCCAGTTTCTGACTTTTTTTTTTGTTTGTTTTTCAATTGTCTTGCGCTTGGCAGTATGAAACTATAAGCTTGGCCGGAGATTCCTTTAAAAAACGTATCCTTCTTAGCCTAGAGTGCCATTTACCGCTTCTTTTTCTTTATATAAAAATACCACCAACTAAACATAATTTTATACTGAAAGGGTAGGCTTGGAGTGTATAATTAGGCATACTGGTGCATTTATAAATGCTCGAGACAGTCTATGTTTGTTGGTGTGGTGATGAGGGTAAGGAATGACATGGAGGTACCTATCCATTAACATGTTTGTGTTTAGAAAATGCTTTCTTTTTGTTAAAACTTATGTTAGGCAGCGTACCGACTTAAGTGATTCGTTCTTGTTTATCTTTTCAAAGTCGTATACTTGTAGGCAAAACTATTTGAATTTTTCAAATAAAATGTTTTCTTTCTTAAACATTATTATAAAAGGTGAATTTCTACATCAACAAAAATGCAATATTTGGATTTATTTAATCGCTTCAGCTATTAAGCCTCGAAACCTACTCAAGTCAAATGAACTTTCTGAAAATAATCAGCCTGTATTGACTTTTTGTCTGCAATAAACTTTGAAAAATAATTTTAGTTTGAAGTTTTTGGTAGATTTTGACAGTTACTATTTAATAAAAAAAGAATTCTAATTTTTTTTCTTCTTCTTTTTTTTCTCTTTCTTTATTTTTCAATTTTGTTCTTTTTTTCTTCTTTTTCTTCTTCTTCTTCTTCTTCTTCTTCTTCTTCTTCTTCTTCTTCTTCTTCTTCTTCTTCTCCTTCTTCTTCTTCTTCTTCTTCTTCTTCTTCTTCTTCTTCTTCTTCTTCTTCTTCTTCTTCTTCTTCTTCTTCTTCCTCTTCTTTTTCTCCTCCTCCTCCTCCTCATCATCATCATCATCATCCTCCTTCTTTTCCTTCTTCTTCGAAATGTGATCAAAGATATTTTGCTGGTGAATTCGGTGACGTGAAATAAAGCCCAACGAATTAAAGCCAAAAACACAAAATTTGACCTTTTTTTAAAAACAGTGAGGTATCTATGGGGGGGGCATGCTGCCTCCTTGCAACGCCCCTGCTTGGGCTCACTAAAGGATTTGGAGTAGGTTTATGAAAAGTTTTGGCCTTATTTCCAAACGAAAATTGGCCTTATTTCGGTTTTGAAATGGAAATAAAGCAAATTCGGCCATATTTCCATTTTCAAAGTGAAATAAGGCAAAATTTGAAATTTAGTCTAATTTCGTTGGGCCTTATTTCACATCACCGCACCGGTGAAATCTTCCTTCATACTCATTAATTTTTGTTTGCAGATTCTTTTTAAAAGTATGATATTATCAGGATGCTGACACGAGGCGTTGGCGGTTACCTTGATCGCTAGACTACACCCAGCCAGATTTTGTTTGCTTGCTTGATATTATTTATTATTTTATGGAGTTCATTTAGCTAAAACAAGCTATTTTCTTCATACGTGTTACCCATCCGAGATTCTCCCTCTTTTTTTTTTTAAATGCACTTTTCCTATGGCCTTGCTTTTGGCACGTGTGATTGCTTGCAATTGCAGTCTCAGCCTTGACATTTCAATTGTGAAATCGATTTTACGATGCCGGCTTCCCCGAATGCTTTAGTTATTAGATACATTGTTTGTTCGTTGCGGTGCGGTTTCAATTGTTATAATATGATGACGTTATTTTGTTTGTTTCTGAGATGCGTTATGGTAAGGCTATGGCTAGGCGTCAACGTCAATTTATAAGCCTGTTTTTCACAAAGATGGTTATAGCCTCTGAGGTAATTATATGAGAATGATCTGCTATCGAAGATGTATATTAGTTTGCTTTAATTTTTGATTTGATTTGTGAATTAAAATAAACTCAACAATGAATCAAAAACAACCTTAAATTGGTCATTGCAATAAGCTCAACGAGGAAAGAAACATTTTCGATATTCAAACTTATTGGATTTATGTACTTAGACTTATGTAAAAGATTTCTTTCAATATTTAGGTGGGCGCAAGAGGTCTGAAAGTTGGGCGCTGTTTATAGAAATGTACCACTGCGACAGGCGATATGTGACACTTTGTTAAATGACAACTTGACAATTATCAAATTTTTGTCTTAAAAATTATTTGACAGTTTTGTTTAATCGTCAGAATACATATATGGCGACAGATGTCAAATTTTCGGGTCATAAAAAACTTGTCATGACAATGAATATGTCTCAAATTAATCCGATTATTGCCATAAATTATCTGACAAATTTGTATGAGACATACAAAATATAGAATTTACGAAGACGAAAGCAGTTTTTTATGGGAAAATACATGTTATTATTACTTTGGTAATTATTAAAACAAAAATTTAAATTTTGGTACAAATATAGTCACTTATATATAATTTAAATAAAATGCATGACTATATAGCTCGACTCTCACTCTTATGTTCAAGTTGCTTGGAACTTACATTAGGACTTTTAAAAGATGCAAGAAATTATAGAAAAAGCTCCTATAAAAAATCATTGTAATTGTTTTTTAACCCGTTGAAACGTCGAGAAGAAGAATTTATAAATAATTATTATCAATTAACGCGACAAGTTCTGAGAAGTTTAAAAGTTTTAAAAATATATATTTTATACTTCTCAGGGGCTGTCGATGAGAATGTTTGTATTTAAAATAATATAAGTGACATTCGGGCGTGGTTACACTCTTATTCAGATAGTTTTTATAAAATTATAAATAAAAATGAAAGTGGAGTACCTATTTGTATTTAATTCTCATTGATAAAAAAAAAGAAAGAGACAAAGTGATAAATTTTGCAAGAAATTGAAATTCACAATTTAGAGAGCGAGAGTGAGTGAGTTTTGTTTTAAGTGAAGTTGGCACTATTGCAAATATTGTAAACAAACATAACTTCTTGGATCGCTTGATCTCCATACTTGACAGAACCGAGCCATGGCTCGGTGGCTCGGGCTCGTGCATTTTGGGCTGTTTGAAAATCCAGATGGATCGGCCGAGCCAAACGGCTCCGCGCCGGTCCATTTGACTCTTTGGCTCGGTCATGTATGGCCAGCTTAATAGTTGTATGGTAAGTATCGTTATTTTTGACCCCTAAACAAATGTATATTTCTCTCTGGAGGATCACAAAAATCCTTAATTTGAAGAAAATCGCTTTAGTGGCTCAGGCTGTAGATCCAGATACAAACAGACAGACAGGCCACAAAGACTCCGTCAGGAGTCCACAAGATGTCCGCTAGGCATCTGCCATAACCCCGCTAGACCTCGACCAGGCTCCGCAAGGCCTACGCTAATCTCCGCAAGGCCTACTCTGATCTCCGTAAGACGTCCAGCAGGCCTTCGCCAGGCGTCCACCAGGCCTCTGCCAGGCCTTCGGTAGGCATCCGCAAGGCATGGCATCCGCCAGTTTCTCGCTAGGCCTCTGCTAGGCGTCCACCAGGCCTCCACTAGGCCTCCGGTATATATTTTTTTTCTAACCAAAATGTCTCTTTTGTAAAAATTTTGGCATACAAAATTATTAGCATTTTAAAGGAGCTTTTGCATTAAAATTTGGTAAAAATCCGTCAAACCATTTTGAGATTGTTGAAACCCAAAAAATCTGTTACGGTTTTTGGGATTTTTTTTACCAAAAAGTACCTACACCAAGCCTTGAAATTATTCACAAATTTGAACTTATCTAAATCGTTAGACCAATGTTTGAGATAAATAAGCTTCTCTTTAACAGTTGTATGGGAAGTACCGTTACTTTTGGAACTATGAAATAAAGTATTAATTTCTTCTTAAAGTAAATTAGCAAAAAACGTTAATTTCAAGATTTGAAGAACATCTTTTCCATGGTTTAGGCTTTAGATCGAGTTAAATGTACAGTACATAGAGTCTCCCGGTGACCACGCTCAATGTAATTTGATGCGAAACGTTCGGGGTGAGTACCAAAGTGCACTCTTAAAACTTTTAATAATGCGGTTTATCCGAAAAATAATTATCTATTATGTGTATTAATAACCGTGAAAGCCTAAAAAATTGCACATAGAGTCTATTTTGTAATTGGGTCAAATCCAGTCGGATCCGATCCGATGATGTTTGTTAAATATTGCTGAGGAAAATCATGTGCCTCGTAAATGTACATAACAAAGTTATCATATGAAAGCATTTTTTTAAAAGCTTACAAGCTTTTTTCAAAGAATAGTAGTAAGCCGGACGAAACGCCAATTTGTTGGACTAAAGGCCATAAAAAGCTATTTTAAATCAATTAATCATTTTTAAGTAGATCAAAAATATTTGGTTTAAGAGTAATAGCCCAGTCAAGTTGTGCTCAGCGGGGCCCTTAGCGAACAAATTGTGGGTTAATTTTTACTTTCCAGTGCTTCATGTTTTTGGGAGTGCTAAATCCGAATCTGAGGCTTGTGACTGAAATTTCGTGGCAAAAGATGAACAAAATGCAAAAAATAATGCAAAAATGCATGCTTTGATGGTTTCTTTTCCTTTGAATTATATTGGCCGTGTTTTATTATCTTCTATCGGGATCCGGATCTGGATCTGGATTAACTTTTACACTTAATACAAAACAAAATAGTGGGAAATTTTCAAAATTGTTTTTGTAGTAGGTGTTAAAAGTTAATCTAGATCCGGATCCCAATGATAATAAAACACACCTATTAATGCAATTGAATAAAAGTAATTAAGACTTTTGAATTATGTACATGTAATTAGTAATTGATTTTTTTCAATTAGGTACATTTACGAGTAATCAATATTTTTTTTTTGGAGATTTCAATATTATAAGTATGTAATTGAAATTAAACTTTTTTTGTCATCACTTCCCAACTCTACTATGTGCCACTGTTCCTTCAGCACAATCGAGCCACAGAAAATGTGGGAGTATTTCTTAAACGAGCATTGCCACTTGTTATTCTTATAAAATTATTAATTTATATGCAAAACTTAATATTTATAAATCATAACTCAATTATGCTTACTTGCCGAGGCGAATTCCACGAATTTATTTATAATTCAAGAAGGCATCGAACATTATTCTGCAGATAAAATCATTAAATAATTAATATTTTTTTTTAATTTTATGAAGCAAAACATTAGTTAATATTAAATAATAAGTAGTTTCAGTTCATATTTTTCATCAAAAGAAAAGTTCAACCTTAATATTACAAAGTATGAATTCATTAAAAAAAACTGTATTTATTTATTTTTTTTTACGAATTTTGCTTCACTACATGGAGTACAACCAAAAAAGTTCCGTATTGTATTATTTGATTACGTCGATTTCTTCATCATCATTCGGATGATATGATATAGAACAGACATAGAATGCATTTTATGTCATATTGCTCTCAGTTGAAATCCGTATTTTCTTTCAATTTTTATACCCTTTGGTAAACTGTCAATAAGTTGTTTGCCGGTCATGAAATGATTCCAATGGTAGCAGAATATTCAGGACAATTGAAAATTGATGCACAATAGATAAAGCCTTCCTGCTTGTAAAATTGGCTATATGGTCGGGACGTGTATAGTTTGGTTGGAATCATATTGATATATGATGTAAGCAAAGCAATACTTTAGAATAAATTCCTTGTCATAAAAGGAACAAAGATACATAAACGTATATAGGTATACACTTTCAAGAGGATACTGTGGAATTATTGCAGCACTGGGAAATGAAATAAAGAGGTTTTTCTTATGAAATTATATGACCACAGGGTGGCAGTGAAGTTATATGAAAATTTAAGGCGCCTTGCTAGTGAAATCTTAATTTTTTTTTTTTAAATTTGTATTAGTTAAATATAGTAAATTAGTTAATATAGTATATATAAATATATATACTCAATGAGATAATTTCACTGAAAATTTCCAAATTCGATACGAAATCATCTCATTTCCTACACAAAGTCACATTTCGAAATGGGATAATTTCAACAAGATTTGCACGAAATTAGGTTGGAAATTAAGTCAAAGCCTAGTGAACACACCCAATTGACCACAGTTTGAAAAGATCTGAAAAGGTTTTGCATGAAAATGTGAAAGCTAAATAGAAGAAGAGACAAAAAAACTACCACATAAAGCGATTAACTGACAGTTGAAATTCCAAAATAAAATGAAATGAAATTTTTTTATTTCAATTTGTTGTTGTTTTTTCTTTCTACTTCCATTGACATTTTCATATAAAACCTTTTCAGAGCCCTTTAAACTGTGGCCAATCGTGTGTGTTCAATAGGTTTTGACTTAATTTCCATTTTAATTTCGTGCAAATTTGGTTGAAATTATCTCATTTCGAATTGTAAATTTGTATGGGAAATGAGATGATTTCGTATTGAATTTGGAAATTTTCAACGAAATTACCTCATTTGGACTAATAAAAACTTAATATTAGATCGAAAAAACTTTTTCCGACAAAATATAGATTTTCTCCCACATTTCAAGCTGTAAATTGTCAAATTCTATTGAAGGAATAGCTTCGTTGTTTATAATAAAAAAAAACTTAAAAAATCAGAAATCGTAGAAGTTTTTTAACGGCTCCGGAAAATGGTGACCTAAGGGTAATTCTATGTAATTTGGATCAAAATCACTTTTTTGGTAAAAATATAGTTTTTCCCCCATATATCATCAGTTGTCAAATGTATGTTAACAGTTACTTTTGGAAGGAAATGAATACAATATTCATAAATTATAATAAAAATAAAGTTTTTGAAATTTTCGACGATGAAACATTATTAAAAAATGATTCGAGCAGTAACTACCTACATTTATTTAATGTGCCAAAATATTTAAATTGGGCCCTCATTATGAATAGCGAATCGAACGTTCGCTTAAAAGCGAATGATTTTGCGAATTCCCAATTAGCCATTGTTTAACGTTTAATATGTGTTAATGAGTTATTTTCGCAATATTTTCAGCGCATTGATCTTTGAAGAGAATGTGGAAGTTAGCTAACGATATTATATCGTGATTAGGGGAATTCGCTAAATCATTCACTTTTGAGCGAACGTTCGATTCGCTATTCATAATGAGGACCTAATTAAAGATTCGATTTTTCTTTCATACTTGAATGGTTCGTGAATGAATCTTCCCTCTCGATAAATTTGGGAACGAACAATTTTTTTCAGATTTTTTTTACAGATCCATGCAAATTTGATTCGATTGCGAAACAAAGGAACCAAAAAATAAAATTCGTGATCTAATCAAAAATAAAATTCACTTTTGAGCTTTTGGCGAGAGATAAAATCATGATTTATCGTTTTATATGAACCTTGTGTTTTCTGTGTGTGTGATATTCATGAAACAATATTATCTGTGATATTGTGTTCTTCTATTTTTCGTAGATGGGGCCTTATATTTAAACTTTATTCAAAGCCGGATGTGTAATATTGTGATATTTTTTGGAATCAAAAAAAAAAAAAATAAAACTCGTCCATGGCTTTATGGATATCGTATTTGAAATTCAATTTTATTGGAATTTACATTGTCATAATATACATGGTATATGTACTTGATTTACTTACCTACTTATTTTTTCATATACCTATTTGAATTGAATTTAGAGAAAAATTCTAAATTTTAAAATATATTTTATATTTATATCGCTTTTACGTCTATCCCTTCGTACCATTCAACCACAATGAATTGAATCACAAAGCTTAATCGGCTTTTAAGTTTTCCATTTAATAAAAATGTGTGTTATGTTTTTCTATTTACATGCACAATATGTATGTGGTATGTTTGTAAGTATATTGGAAAAAACAGTTCTCATCAAGTTTGTGGTTATTATACAAAAAAATGTGCTCATTGACTATGAATGTTTTAAACTTTCATACTTTTTATATATCTATTTACATGTTTACATACATGATTTAAGTAATACATACCAAAGGGATTTTAATCAGTGCTGTTTTTGGTAATTAACCTTAAACGGATTTAAATTTGATGGATTTATCATATTTTTTTTGGTTTGTGTGATAACAAATTTATATATGTAGATTTGTAGATACATGTACCGTTGAATGTATATTATGTAAATATGTTAATTTGAAAACATATAATGCTCATGAATATAGAATTGAAAGAATGTAATAAATTGTGTGGTTTTTATAAAGCAATTCCTTAATTTAAGCATAAATGATACATTCCTTATCCTGCAAACATTTTTTGGATCATGATAAAAATTGTTAGGCCAGCCATCATGCCCACCTGTAAGGTATGAGTTCTCATTTCAAGCGTTAACTTTGACATGGTTAACATCTCAACTAACAATTTAACTTATAACGGGTGATTTTTTAGATGGTTTGGTTTTGGCAACACTGGTTTTGACAGCTGACGTGTGTTTGGTACCTTGTGTCACTGTCAAACAGCTTTAGTTTGGTTTGCAATTTAACCATGGATCGTCTTACAAATGAACAACGCTTGCAAATTATTGAATTTTACTATCAAAATTCGTGCTCGGTTCGATATGTTCATCGCGCGCTGCTTCCATTTTATGGTCGGCATTCTCGACCTTCTGAGCAGTCTATTCGGAAGATTGTGACCAAATTTCACACCAAATTTACTTTGTTGGACATTAAACCACCAACACGTTAACGTACTGTGCGTAGTGAAGAAAATATTGCGGCCGCATCAGCTAGTGTGACAGAAGACCGCGAAATGTCGATTCGGCGCCGTTCCCAACAGTTAGGCCTTTGTTACAGCACTACGTGGAAAATTTTGCGGAAGGATTTGGGCGTAAAGCCTTTTAAGATACAGCTGGTGCAAGAACTAAAGCCAGCCGACCTACCACAACGCCGAATTTTTGGTGAATGGGCTTTTGGATAGCTGGCCGAGGATCCGCTATTTTATCGAAAAATTGTGTTCAGCGATGAGGCTCATTTTTGGTTGAATACGTACGTAAATAAGCATAATTGCCGCATTTGGAGTGAAGATCAGCCAGAAACATTGCAACAGCTACCAATGCATCCCGAAAAAGCCACTGTTTGGTGCGGTTTATGGGCCGGCGGCATTATTGGGCCATATTTCTTCAAAGATGATGCGAATCGCAGCGTTACTGTCAATGGTGAACGCTACCGAGCGATGATAACAAACTTTTTTTTGCCCGAAATGGAAGTTTTTGACTTGCATGATATGTGGTTTCAACAAGACGGTGCCACATGCCACACAGCACGCGAAACAATGGCGCAATTGCGAGGCGAGTTTGGTGAACAGTTAATTTCACGTTTCGGGCCGGTCAATTGGCCGCCTATATCGTGCGATTTGACACCATTAGATTATTTTTTGTGGGGGTATGTCAAGGCTAATGTCTATAGGGACAAGCCCGCTTCGATTGACGCACTGGAAGCCAACATCCATGCATTCATTCGTGAGATACCCGCCGATATGTGTGAAAGGGTATGCCAAAATTGGACTCAGCGGATGGGCTACCTGAGACGCAGACGCGGTCAAAATTTGCATGAAATTATCTTTAAACATTAAATTGCAAGGTTCAAACTATCGATTCAAATAAATATTTTATTCGTTTTTTCGATTTTTTTGTATTGTTTTTTTTTTTTAAGTTCTAAACCTCTTAAAAAATCACCCGTTATAAGGTTCTATACAAGCTATTTTCAGACTGCTATAGAAATAGTAATAGGCCTTATGCAAGTCATTTTGGCGCATTTACCCATGCTAAATAAATGCCATTTGACAGGTCTTATAACAGCAAATAGCTTTCATGAACTGCTATTAGCTTGGCTGAACAAGCTATAGCATGTTTATAAAAGGCCTTACGAAAGCCATTTTGACAGCTATTGCCAATAGCTTGCCTTGGGTGTTTATATAAGGCCTTACCCAAATTTATTTTGCACAAGCAATCCATCGAGAGAAAACAATTTTTTTAGCAAAGGCGATTCTGAAATACAAAAAAAATATTTTTTTATCGGTTTTTGATTTTATTTTTCTGATGTTTTTTTGTATTGCATTTTATTTTATAGTATTTTTTTTCCTCAGTCAGCTTCCGAAACCTTTTTTCTGTATTCTGTAATGAGTCAAATGTTAGTTTAGTTATAAAAATAAATTTTTTTTTACCTGGGATTTGAGCTTGATTCCTTCCTAGTTCCAGTGTAGCACTCTACCACTATGCCAGTTGCTAATTGAGGAAAATATAATCAAAAATGAATAAGTTGATACCATATACTTCACGTTCACGCAAAGGGAACAGAATGTTCTGTGGCTGTTTTAAGAATTGCTTCTCTAATTTTTCTCACTTATTTTTGGTAGGTCCCAAATCTTTTAAATTTTTGCCATGATTCAATCATTTTAAAGTTTTGCTAAAAACTTCAATGTTACTGCAAGCACTTCTTTTCTGTTTTACGATGTTCAATGGGTACTTGCCGTTCTTATTTATTTTAATCTGATTTTTGTATAAGCACAATATTTTATAAGACACACTTGTTGATCTCAACTGATTATTTTAATTTGTATAAGGCCTTTACAAACAAGCCTTATACAAGTTGTTTGCAATGATTTGTCGTGGAGAGCCTTATAGCAGCTATTATTTTAAGCATTTTCAGTAAACAACTTTGGAAAGCCTTATACAAGCCATTTATAACTTATATTTACAAGCCTTGTATAGAGCTTGTGTTACTCGTATTTTAAGGCCGTATAGCTGCTATTTATTTAACTTTCAGGTGGACAATTCTTTTCTTGCTCAAGATTGCCTTATACAAGCTATTGCTTGCCAAATTCGAAAAGTTTTACCTTATTAAAGCTAAATTGTTAGTTGGGATTTTCAATATTTCCAGAAGACAAAACAATTCAGACATTTTTGGAAGAAAAATATTTTTATTTTTAAAAGTCATTGGATATTGTTATCTAATAAATACAAGAAAAGAATGTTGTTTAAAAGAAACATAAAAACTTGGGAAGATTTTTTCATAATAATGTCCGCCGGTAAGGAATACTACTTTGTTTTGCCGCCATTTTATTAAGCAGTCGTGAAGTAGACTCGTGACAAATTATTTATGGAAAAATATTTGATAAACAATCGTGTTTTAATCGTTAAAACATTTTATCAAAATCAATCATCGAATACTGTGACGATGAGAAAGTTACGTGAAATTTTTGGGAGAAAGCGCACTATTTATCGTGTAGTGAATGATTTTGAAGAAAAAGAGTCTGTAGGTAATAGGCCCAAGCATTGACCACAACGTACTGCAAGATCAATTGTGTGCAATTTGATCAGGAGGAATCATTGGACCTTACTTCTTTGAAAATGAAAACGGCGCAACGGTAACTGTGAATGGGGAGCGATATGGTGATATGATTGAAAAGTTTTTAACGCCACAACAGCATGCTTTGGGCTCGATTTACATGTGGTATCAATAAGACGGGGCCACAATGCATACAGCCAGGATTACAATGGAATTAATGCGAGACCTCTTTCCACAACAAGTTATATCAAGAAATGGTGATGTTGAATGGCCTCCACGGCTGCCTGATTTCACTGCTCCGGACTTTTTTTGTGGGGATATCTGAAAAGTAAGGCTTATGCCAACAAACCAGAAACGCTTGGGCAACTCAAACAAAATATTCCTGATGTAATTAAGGAAATACCGCGTGAAATGTGTGAGAATGTAATGAAAAATGTGCTCAAAAGAGAGACTAACAGAGGCGGACCTTTACCTGATATTATATTCCACACATAATTGCCGACATTAAATACAAATTTAGCATTATAAGATCCATTGTCTTTCATTTAATCAAAAATTATAAACAAACAAAGTAGTATACCTTCCCGGCGGACACCCTGTACATATTCTATATAAAAGGTTTTTCAAAAGGGACGCTACAAAAGTAGAGTGACAGGGACACCAAACGACGCCATATTTCTTGCCGCTCTTTTGACATTTCTCTTCAGTAAGGTTTGCCATTTCATGATGGAAAGATATACGAGCCAACAACGAGTCGAAATTATTAAAATTTACTACCGAAATTCGGAGTCAGTGGCCTCAACATTAAGAGCGCTACGTCCAATTTATGGTCGTCATAATCGTCCGAGCAGATCAACAATTGAGCGTCTAGTGGACAAAATTTGAATCCACAGACACAGTACAAAATGTTCCCGTGCCAGTGAGATAAAAAGGTGCCCATAGTGTCGGAATATTGCTGGCGCTGAAGCTTCAGTTGCAGAAAGCCCAAATGTGTCTCTCACACGTCGTTCTCAAGTGTTGCGCATGTTGTGACGTTGTTGTGGCGAATTTTGAGAAAAGATCTTGGTCTACATCCTAACAAAATTAAATTGACGCAAGAACTGGAGCCGCTTCACCACCACAATCGTCGTATGTTCGTGAATTGGGCTGAGAAACAACTTGAAAATGATTGGGGTTTTCAACGAAAAATCATCTTCAGCGATGAGGCTCATTTCTGGCTGAATGGCTTCGTCAATAAACAAAATATGCGGTATTGGTCAGGCAGCAATCCACAAGTGCTATGAGTCATCATTGCTTCTCGAAAAAATTACGGTTTGGTGTGGTTTATGGGCCGGCACGGTGGTGTCATTGGGTCGTACTTCTTCTGTGATGATGAAGACCGGCACGTTACTGTGAATGGGGATCGCTACCATTCAATGATAACTGAATATTTTTGGCCCCAATTGGACGATATGGACTTGAAGCACATGTGTTTCCAACAGGACGGCACCACAAGCTACACAGCGAACGTCACAATCAATTTATTGGAAACCAAGTTTGGAGAACGTGTTATCTCAGGAAATGCTCCAGTCGCTTGGCCGCCTCGGTCGTGTGATTTGACATCGTTAGACTATTTCCTGTGGGACTACGTCAAGTCTATGGTCTATGCCAACAAGCCAGCGACGAGTGATGAACTTCGTACGAATATCGAACGTGAAATTGCAGCAGTATCGGCCGATTTATGCTTGAAAACCGTCGAAAATTGGGTTCAGCGTCGGGACTTCTGCAAGCATGCCCGTGGTGGCCATGCAAAAGAAATCGAGTCTCATACACAATTGCATCAAACGTACTTTTACAGGAATAACGAATTTCATTGATATCCAAAACCGTTTTTGTTTTATTTAAAAAAACTTTTGTAGCGCTCTTATTGAAAAATCCGATATTTATACAAATATTTTAGAACTTCACAAAACTACTACAAGACTATAAGACAATACCGGCTTATGACAAGACTTACGTTATCTGATGTCGATATCGAGGCGATATTAAAATTTTTCGATTTCTAGATGAGAAAAGGCAAAAATCTTCTCTATATTCTTATTATCAAATCAGGTTAGATTTAAAAATCAATAGCCCTTACGATTTTTGGTAGAACTTATCCTTAAAAATAGGAGGAAGAAACAATTATTAATCCCCTTAAAAAATTATTGAATCTATTTTCAATTTCAAATGTAAGGAGCTAATGCACTTCAAGCATACATACGAGTATGTACGTTTAAAAAAACCTTCAGGTAGGTGAACTTCTGAATTTCAACTGCAAAACTTAGATTTGAAATAGTGAATAAGAGCAATTTGCAAATATATAACTCTGCTTTTTATTATGAACTATTTAAAAAATCCATGAATGATTGTTTTTTTGTCTTTTTCATATTTGCATTTTGTGTAATTTTCACATTTCTGCTATTTTTGTCCAATTTCTGGTGATGAATTTAATATACCCTTGTTTTTTTAAGAACAAAAATTTGTACATACCTACTATCAACCCAAAGCCTAAACAAAATTTTATTTAAGCAAGAATTTTTAAAAGAATCAATTTATACCCATTTCGTCATTATTATCGAGGACAATGTTGAATTTCTTTGCTCGCCACGTATCTACTTACCTACCCATCAGGAACAGAATACAAAAAAAAACTTATTGATTTTTGTTTATTACATTTTTGTTATACAATATTATACAATTGGCATGATTTTGAACGATTTGTAAGGATTTCCATGGCATTAATCCAAATCGTATACACCTCATTACATCGAACGAATAACTTTGCCCTAAAAACATAGTTAGGCGAAACGCGAAAGAATATATACTTACTAGCCAAGCCAGCATGGATTGAATATTGGAAAGTCCTATATTTCCTTCTTTTGTATTTGGTCTTTTTCCATTAGTACCTAAGAATACATACATATACCTAACCTACCTTTCTGTTTGTTATATCTTTAGGTAGATATTATATACTCTTAAGGAAAGTTATGGTTGTGTAAAAAAAAACATTTTTTTATATTAGAATCGTGATTAGAAAAAAGGAGGTTGCTCATATTGTATCTAAGTTATTTTCTATCAAATTCACCAACAATTACATTAAAAGAATGTGTTAATAAATGAGATTAAAAATATAAGCTATTTTAACAAAAACATTTAAAATTAAAGAAAGTAAAACACAAAGATTTAATTTTTCGCTTGGGTCTAGTGACATGACAAATGTCTGTACTTCATATTCCGCCCAAATAAAAATTAAAAGCCTGAATTAGTTTTGTTCAGTTGTCTAGTGCCAAATTTTTCTAATCTTAAGTTTATTTAGTACTAAGTAACTATTAAAGCAATTACGTGAGAGCAATTACGTGAGACCTTTGTCTTGAGACTTATACGAGTTTAATTTTATTGGGGAAGAAGAAAGGAAAATTGTTTTATACGTTTAAGTTGTTTCAGAGTGAAGACTGCTACAAATTAAGAAGGAAAAAGAACACAATTTGATGATTATCCTGAAAGTAAAACAATTAAATTAAGTTGTAGATAATAATAATTAATTTATGTTCTAATGCTTACAGCACAGTTATTTATAATTCAATAATTATTTATTTTTATATAAAAAGTTGATTCGACAAAGTTTTGTTGTTAGAAAATACTTCATCTCGAAATAGAAACTAGACAAAAAATTAAATTGTGAACAAAAATAGTAACAAGAGTCCGAAATTAATTAGATTTATATAATACATAGATACACAATGATTTGCACACATATACATACCTACGCTAACATAAGAACCATTAAGCTATGAACGAATTGAAGATAATCATTATCATTATCAAGGATTTGAAAAGATGTGCATTTCTGGCTGGTCATTAATAATAGCTCTCTTGTAATCTTTCAGCAAAAAAACACAAATAATTCATTTCTAAGATAAAATCAAGAATAACCATTTATCATTGTTATATGTTTACGTATTGAAGTTTTCTAATCATAATGATTTTTCGCAAAAGGTTATGTATTCAATGTTAAAAGGCTTATATATTCGGGGTTCCTATGTACAGCCAATAATTTCATATTAAAAAAAAAATACTCTTAAATTATTAGTAATAGTTTGAGCATACTTATATTGAACATATAAAAAAGTTCTGGTATGCAAATATTAAGAAATTACTTATGTGCATATAAAAATAGAATTTCCAAAAAAATTAATAGACTATTTTTGAGATATCGAATTTGCAAAAAATTAAAATTAAAACTTTTTCTAAAAATTGAAAACTTTTTTTATTATTTAATTTATTTATTTTTATAATTTCAATCTTATTCAACATTTGTATACACAATATTACTTTAAACCTGTTCAGCCGATAGTGAGAAAATTCAAAATAAAATAAAACGTTCTATGAGAGGTACTATTAATAATTGTTATCTATATGTAAATTTGTATAGTTTTTGGTAGTATATCGCTCTAATTTAAACATACAGAAAAAGTTTTATAAAAGTCGTAGGAGCCCTTGTAAAAAAATATTTTCCAAAATGGCTTGTTAACATTTGTTATTTTTGAATAAAAATACATTTTTTTCTTAAAATACTTTAGAGAGTGTAAAAAATCTTGAATACCAAGGTTTATAAAAATCAGTCATGTAATTTTCAAATAGTTGATTTTCAAAAAAGAATTTTTAAGTTCTCATTGGTATTTATTGTAATTGGCCCGATTTGCCGAATCAAAAATTTTGATATATCTTCATGAGCTTTCTATCTCCCTAGAATCGAAATCCATCATTTTTAGAGAGATGTCTGTCTGTCTCTGTACGTACGTTCGTACGGTCGTACGTTTCTTCACTTTTTTCGTTCACCAAATCTCAAGAATGAATTAAGATATCAACTTCAAATACATTTTTTTGTAGATAGAAGTTTCAATACGTGCAGAAAGGACTTTCAAAAATATTCAATAAGCGGTTTTTTTACTACAGAAATTAAAAAAAAGAAACCCATGTTAAGTTTCTTTAGTCTCCAATATCTCAAGAACAAATCAACTAGATTTTATTCTATGCATATTAACGTGATAAAGAATTGATAAAATATAAAATCATATCAATTTATGTATGTAGTTTTTTTTTAATAAAAAAAAGTTGCTGAAAACTTTTGAAAAAAGTGGGTTCTCTCGAATATCTTAAAAAAAAAAACATTGATATTGGCTTCGAGGTAATTTTGATTATGTACTAGCTTATTAATAAAAATTGATAAAATTTTTTTAAAATATTGAATTAACATTTTTTTTAAAGCGAAAAAAACTTTAAGTAATTTTACCAATAATTGTTAAACATTTTTATTTGCCTCAAATATCTGGAGAACAGGCAATAAAATTGGCTCCTGGTAAATTCAATCCTACATATTAGCTTATAATTGATATTTGATTGGGTTTTAAAAAATTCAACAAAAATATTTTTTTTACGAAAAAAACTACAAGCAACTTTACCAATAATTGTTGAAAATTGTTTTTCGTCTCGTATATCTTGTGAACTAACAATGTTGTTGGCTTTGGGTTAATTAATTTTACAGAATAGTTTATAATTAATAATAATTTATAGGATTTACAAAAAAAAATCGATATAAAGGTTTAAAAAAAAACACCAAGAAACAATACTAAAATCGTTGAAATTAAAGAAATATTCTGAGATCACACAAAATGGTATTGGCATCAGGTTGATTAAATTCTGTACACTAATTTACTTTCCACTGGAAGTTATTATAATTGGGACGATTTGTCGAATCGAAAATTTTGGCATATCTTAATGTTTCGATATCTTTAGAATCGGAGTCCATCATTTTTAGAGAGATGTCTGTGAGTTCGTGCGTTCGTACGTTTGTATACGTTTCTTCAATTTTTTTCGTTCACAATATCTCAAAAACGAATAAAGATATCGACTTTGGATACATTTTATTTTATAGATAGGAGTTGTAATACGTGCAGAAAGGGCTTTCAGAAAATTTTAATCAGATTTTTTTACTATAGCAATTTAAAAAAAAAAATTTAAAGAATTTCTTCATTCTCAAATATCTCGAGAACAAATGATGATATCGACTTCGAGCTAATTGGAATTAGTAAAAGTATGAAAACATATCAACTTCCAGTTTTTTTTTTTTAAATAAAAAAAAAACTGCTGAAAATTGTGAACAAAAAGTTTTTGGCTCCAATATTTTAAAAAACAAACAATGGTATCAACATCGGGGTAGTTTTATTCTATACATTAGCTAATAATTAAAATAACAAAATTTGTTAAAATATTTAATGAACAGTTTTTTCTTACAATGAAAAAAACTACAAGAAAATTTACCAAAAATTGTCAAAAAAATTTCCGTCTCCAATATTTTGAGAACAAACTATTATGTTGGCTTTGGGTTAATTTAATTTTACACACTAGTTTATAATTAAAAATTGATAGGATTTGCAAAAAAAATAAAGATTTAGATTTTTTTAAACCAAAAAAAAAATACAAGAAACATTACCAAAAATTGTTGATTTTTTTTTGTCCCAAATATCCTGAGATCACACAAAATAGTATTGAATTCGATTTAATTAAATTCTGTGCTCTACTTCATAATTAATATTTGATTGGTTTTGTAAAATAATTCTTCAAACATTAAGGGTATTCATGCAACTTCGTAAAACCCTAGATAAGTTTACGAATTGGTTAAGTTTATCTTTTGGTTAATGAACTGTCAAATTTTGTTTGGGAAATGATTTACACAATTTCGTTAAACTTATCAAAGGATTTTGTTGCGTAAAATTAACCAAACTAGTTAAACTTATCCAAACGTCATTGTGACTATTACTCTGATTGAATTACGTAGCATTTAATCAAATGTTTAAAAAAGGTCGTTCATGCAAACTTTGCGTAAACTTATCATTTTACACAATTTCACAATTTGTAAACTTACGACGTTGCATGAATACCCTTATTGTTTTTTTAAGCGAAAAATACTACAAGAAACTTTACCAGAAACAATTTTTTTTCTCAAATATTTTGAGAACAACCAATGACATTGGCTTTGGTTTAATTTAATTCTACTCACTGATCTTCACTTAATTTCATATTGAACACCTGAAAACATTTTCGAAGATCTTGAATTCGTGATATTTAATAATAAACTAAAATCGGGTCTCTTCCGATTCCGAGGGCACCAATAGGAAGTTACCAGTGTAGGTCGCACCCAGCCTCTTTTTAAAAATATTTTAAAAGTCCAAGAATTTTTTTTAATTTTGGTATAAGAAAATATCTAGGTACCAAATTACAAAAAAAAAATTGTATGGCAGGTATCGTTATTTTTAGTTCTAAAAAATTAAAAAAAAAATCTACGGGCACAATCACAAAAAACCACTATGTAGCTGTAGGCTGTAGATGAACAGACAGAATTGTGAGACCCACTTTGTCGTCTGTCGTCTTCCCTATCATCATAATGACAAGTCAATTCAATTTTTTTAACGAATACATAACCTATATATGGCAAGTAAAAATAATTTTGTATAACTTTGTAAAAGTGTTATTTGCTAAAATGATGTATTTAACGGAATTTAATCCATTCAATGTCAATTAATAATCTTATTCAACGTCATTTGGAAATTTATTAATTTAATCCATATAATTAAAAACCCAAACCAACCATTTTTCTATCCGATGGAGATCTTCAGAAAGACGCACGGTAAGAATCGGCACCGAGTAGTGTGGGACTCATACCACACTAAAACCACCGGTGAACTAGGACCAATCTATGAAAGATCGACGAATGATTTTTCTTTCTTAATTTATAAATCACATTGGGAGGAGTTCATAGCTATAACACTTTCTCATTGCTTTTAGATCATCAGCTCATTAAGCTTGGTTCTCCTTAGTCTTCGAACATTGTTACGTACATTTGAGATGGTGTCCATTTCGGAGTTGTTATTACTTTGCAGTCACTGAATTTTGTCCTCACTTTCAGGGTGAAAGTTGAAACAAAATTTAGCAGATGTGAGAGTAAGGTGCCAGTTATAAATAGCTATCATTGAAACTCATCATTGAAAACTTTAATGATTGATTTTGAGACATTAAGAAAGCAAAACCATTTATTATTTTGATAAACATATAAAGCTCAAGACTTTCTTTATTATTATCTAACTTTCCACATAAAATGACTTTAAAGATTCCAATCATCATTGGTAAGATAGTTCAATCATTGCAAAAAAAAAAAAAAGTTATGTGAAAATTGGGCCTATTCGAATTTTTTTTTTTTGACAAGAAATATTAAATAAGTCTTGAGCTTTATTTGTTCATCAAAGAAATTAATGGTTTTAGTTCTTAAATGTCTCAAATCCCATCATTTAAATTTTCAATGGTAGCTATAACTGACACCTAACAGTGGGCTTAATCAACTGCTTAGAGCTGAGAGTGAGGATACAATTTAATATAGGATCCACTCACATAAGATTATTCTAAAGTTTAAAGTTTTCATCTGCAAAATTCAATGAAAAATAAAAACAAATTGATTCATCTTTCTCAATTTTCAAGGAGCCTAAAGCCATGTAATATCAAAAATTGATACCCAAATTTGGGATTTATCGCAAATCACAATGTGAATGAGAGTGTGAAAAGTTCGAGAAGCTCAATTGGTGATAAAGTTCCCTTTATGGCAACCTTGCTTCTGACATGAAAATATAATTTTTTGCATTTACTTACTAAAGGGCGTAAAATTCAGTTTTTTTCTTAATTTTTCGAAAGTTGTAGCTTATGTTATTCTGTACAAAACAGATTAACAATTTTTTTTTCATACAAGCAATAGATTTTGAGATTTTCATGCAAGAACTTCACGATGGAGTAAATTTTGTCAAAAAATGTATTAAAACTTCATTATTCGATGGACAAAATTTGTTGTACAACAACTTGATGAAATTTTTTTTACAACAAAATCACATTTAGATAAAAAAATGTCCAAAAAATGAGCTATAAACACAGAAGTTTTATTAATCTAGGAGTTATATAGTTTGTCAAGTAAACACTTTTCATTTTGTAAAATGGACAAATTACACAGTTTTTTGTTAATATCTCAGCAAAAAACTAATGAGTTTATATTAATGCTCATAAAATTTTGAACAAAAAAAATGCTGACACTTTTTTCGTAGGAGCAAATGATAGTTAGATGATAACTCACCTGCTATCTGACGTACAACTGCAGTCCACCAGATGATCATAATTTACTGTTGTTTGTATTTTTATTTAAGAAAAAAAAACTTATTTTAACACTATTTTTGATTCTCTTTATTAAACCATCCAACAAAAAAAAACTATTCTACAAAATATTTTGCGTTAGGGATGAGCGATATCGATATCGGAATATCGATGTTAGAACAAAAAACATCGATATTTCATATTTTTTTTCTTTTTTCAAAAAGGCACAGATTTAAGTTTACACTTAAAGTTTCTTTAAATTTTGGTCCCATAAAATGTGTTTCGTGTTCATTTGTGCAAAATACCTTAACATCGATACTCAAGCATTATTTGAGTTTTTGCACACGACTTCCTGGGCATCAACATTTTGCAATATAAATATTCAAAAAAGTTAAAATTTTTTTCATGTTCAAAATTTTAACATCAATATTCAAGAATTAAAATTCTCGATTTTCAGAAAGAAACCGTCCAAAAATGCAAGTTTTGCACACACCTTTCTGGGGTCCAATTCTGCAAGAGTGAATTTTTTCTGTGTAAACAGAAAATCGTTACACTTTGATTTTTGCAATTTCGCAAGAGTGAGTTTAAAATGTTTGATAGAGAGCTTGTATACTATGTCCCCTTGCACACGAGGAAACTGTATTGGAAGCAACTTTCAGTTCCATGGTGAGAAGGGCAGGAGGAAAGAGGTGTGAACAAAATCTCCCCAGTCGAGGATTTGAAAAGATTTGTTGACATTTGCTTAAACATCTAGATAAAGGTGCCCTGAACCAATAGAATTTCAGGAAATCTCGAAATTGCCTGGATATTGTTTCCTCGTGTGAAAGGTACAAGAGATATTTAAGGAAATTAAAAGAAAACGTTAAAAACATTTTCAGCAACTTGGGTTTTCGCGTGAAAGGGGACTATCTGTCAAATTTATTCACACTTGAATTGGGGGTGAATATAGAGTGTGTACACGGAAAATCACTCACACTTGCGGAATTGGGCCCCTGTGCAACAAAATGTTGCATAATCGATCTTCAAGTAAGGCACAGATGACACATGAAGCATGTTTCAAAATTGGTTCTATCAAATTTGTTGACGTTCACTTGTTCACTTGTTGCTTAGGTACACCTGAAGTGCTTAGTAATATTCCTTTTATCAAATTTGTTGACTTTCATTTATGCAAAATATATATATTGACATCGATATTTACGATTTTAAATCATTGATGCTCAGAAAGACACCGTGGACACGTGCAGCTTTCGACCACGAGCTTCAATGCATCAACATTTTGCAATATCGATTTTCGAAAAGGCACAGTTTATAACTGTGTTTTTTGTAAAAGTTGTGATCCATTTTAAGAACCTAAACAAAAAATTGCCGGCACAAGTTTTTTTTGTATACCAGAAATTCATTAGTAGCATAGCATGACCCATTTAAATGGATTCCGGTAAAAAAAAAATAAAAAAAACATCGATGTTAAATACTATCGATGTTTTCGCTTCGATATTTATTGACATCGATGTTGAGGTTTTGATGTTTATATCGATGTTTTTACAATATCGCTCATTTCCATTTTGCTTTCAAAGCAGGAGCAAAACGCATTTAAATATTTGGTGTCAAGTAGAGTCTCATTTACATCATCAAATGATACTTCAATAGAATAAATAAAAGTATTCATTGGTCCCAAGCCAATTTTAAGTGACCACAAATTTTTATTTAATAACGAACGTGATGGCAAAAGAATTCCTTATTTCAACTTATTTATTCTGTTCCCATTTGAATTTATTGCAAATGACGTTTTCTACAAGGGCAACTGGTTTTCCTCAGAGAAAGAGAGAATAAAGAAGGAAAGCAAATCATTTCCATGCGGATGGAATGGAAGTTCTATTCAAAGGCAGTTTTTCGAATTAACGTAATTTCTTGCTCCGGAATCGTTGCCGTTGTTTCGATTTGGTTTTTCTAAATTATGAATTTGCCTTGCGTGTTGTTAGTAATTTGTGTCAAAATTTTATGAGTAACAATATTGAATTGTTGTTAGAAGATATATTCGCAGTACTTAATCGAGTTTTTTAATGCTCACACAATATTCTTTTGTCTTTTTTATAAAAATAAAAAGCAAAAGATGGTTTTTTGTAATGTGTTGAGTTATTTTTAGTAAAAAGAAATGTCATTTATATTTATTATAAACAATTATATGATATTTATTTTCTTTTCTTCTGTGATAGTCGTAAGTTGCCAAAATTAGGAGATAAACTAAAATGGATTCTCTTCACTGTTTCAATATCTACTTAGTTTAACGTTTTAAGAATCTCTTTGTAAAAGTTTAGAGGTAAGCATCTACCTTATGTGGGAGATACTAAATTTAAATTGAGTGCAAAGTTTCAAGTAGGTATCGTATATCAAAATATCTTCTTCATATTCCTACATTATTTAAACAACTGGATGAAAAGCTTTGACCTTTGAAGGCATTTATATATTCAAAAGGTCACATTTAAAAAAAAAGTAATTGACACCTCATAAAATATATTTTTTTTTAAACTTAATTCAACCTAGTTGCAAAAACAAATCTGAAACTCCATAGGGAAAAAGTAACATTGCTATCTCAAAGAACTGGTGGTACACAGGAAGTGTCATCAATCTGTATTTGCTTCACAATACATACACACATTCATATAAAAATGTAGGTATACAGAAAGTTGAATGAATAAAAGGACACACTTAACAAAGAAAAAAAAAAATGTGAATGGGCGGACGTATTCCGGTGATACAAAATATAATATTCATGTGAAAGCTTTCATATTAATCTCGTGAATTGAGTGTTCAATCTAACTTTGTGTGCTGCTTTCGAAATGTGAGATAGGAATTATGGTTTTCATATATTCGATTGTTTTCCACCCAAACAATGATAGACATGAAGACAAGAGGAATCATTTAATTTTGTGTGTGTTTTCTCTTATTTCATATAGCAGAGATGGAAAGAACTCATATCATCTTGTACTGTCAAATCCACTTAACTGAATCTTTTTTTTAATAGATTAGTAGCAGAATTTTCTGTTTAGCGAACTTTCGAAAACTAAAGCTAGGAACGCACATTCAACAACTCAATTATTTAGTTGCAAAAGGATAACATATCAATTTAAATGTCAATTGACAATGAATGATACCAACAAATTAAAAATGGTGTTTTTTTAGACGTGTGATTTTTAATCTGGCAATACTTTTCCGGAGTTGGTCTTTGGAAAGCTGTCACTTGATTTATGCTCAATTTGGTTTGTCATTTTATAATGAAAATACTTTCTTCTGAACGACCAAAATCTTTCTTCAATTAATTGATTGTGTTCCGATGTATCGTGTGAACCGAACCATTATTTTAATAATAAATTCGCACGACTTGCAAACGTTGCTCAGAAATAAGTCTATTTCTTATGAAATGACAAGCCAAATTGAGCATAAATCAAGTAAGGGCTGTCAAAAAGACTTACTCCGAAAAAAGTATTGCCAGACCACACGTCTAAAAAAAACAACATTTACTAAAAGTAACCACTTCGAATCGACAGAAAATCTCATGTGTACAAATGAATATTTATATATTCACATTTAAGTGAGTTGATGTTAGTTGATTTAAAATTGAATTTTTGTAACAACAAAAATGCTGCTTGAAAAATCTAGAATCAAATACCAGTTAATCGACTTTCTTAGTAATATGCTTAGTTCGATTTAATCGGGATTGACTGTTTATATCTGAAATATATTCCTATTCATTAGAAATCTGGAAGAGAGACCAAATAATTTGTTGTGCAAATTAAGCGCTAGAAGGATCTGCTGCCTGACGATGCAGAAATTGTTATTCAGAAAACCCCATATTTATAATTACGGTGACAAAATGTATACAGAAAAATAAGAAACACGATTATGTACCTAGTACCTATCAAATGGAGAGTTAAAACGAAACGTTATTATGATTTTAGTAAAAAGCAAAACAACAAACAATCCATTTATAGAAGAATTATTATTCCAAATTTAAAAATACAGAATAAAGTATTCAAAATCTTTGTTGGTCATTCCCCCACAGTTATTATTTTTTTTAGCCAAAAATAACAGTTCTTGCCATACATTTTTTCAGCAGTTTTACATAATCGTTTTTTTCCAAAAAATGCTCGACAACTTTTCTAAAAAAAAATTATTAAATTACCTTAAGTAAAGTCCACCCTTGGATGGGATCTTCCAAAGAACCGCTTTATTATTTTTATTTTTTATTGAAAATGGTATGACAGATTTCACTCACTTTTTATACAAAAGCCTCTACAATATAAAAATAATATTGTGTACCAAAGATTAAAAATAAAATTATTTTTGAATTTTAAAAATAATAACGTTTAAAAAAAAATTTAAGGAAAATATAATATATATGCTCTTAAGAACGACTCCTACGATTGTGATAAAACCTTTTCCGTATGCTAAAATTATAAAAAAAATTAACTTCTTATTATGGGCTAGACGGATTTAGATTAATTTTTATTGTATATAAAAATTTTAAATAAGTTCAAATAAGATTGTATGTAAGAAATTACAAAAAAGCTTAAAATCATTTTTTGAAAACTCAATATCTCTAAAACAGGCTGACAATATTTTTTTAATTTTGTTATTATATCCCAATTCCCAAAATTTGTTCTTAAATTTTTTTAAGAATTGGATATATGTACGAACCAATATAAGAAAATATTTTTTTTTAAAAAAACCGCTACAATGATTTTATATTATTTTTTCTATACAATCCGGAATTAAGATGTCGTATTTTTTTACCTCAAACTGTGAAGGAGTTATCTTATCTTATATTATCTTCTCAAATCTTATTTTTCTCAAAAATGTCTCCAAAGATTTTCTTAAGAAAAATCAATAAGTTTCTTTTGGTAAAAGCTATCTTTGGAGGGGAAACCATTTTTCAAAAAATGGTTATTTATAGTACCTCCCAGGGAATCATTTTTTTTATTTTCGATTTTCTTTATAACGATGCTTCAGATTTCAATAGTTTTTCTTATACAGAAGCTTCTAAGCAATATAAAAAGTATTTTTTTGCCAAAATTAAAAAAAAAAATTTTGCATTTTTAAAAAAATGTTTAAAAATATTTTTTTAACAATCAAATTTTTGAAAACTACATGAGTGATTTAAAAAAAAACTCTGTATTTAAAATTTTTTTAACACTTTCTAAATATAAGAAAAAAATTGGCTTTTATAAAAAATAATGGTAATTTCCATACAAATGTTAAAAAAACTGTTAAGGCTCTCTCAAACCAACGCAAACGCGGAGCGACGATGATTTTTTGTTGTTGTTTAGCATCGTGTTTTTGTCATTTTTTGTACTATTGTGAATGATTCGCTGCGAATCGCTCCACATTCGCGTTGGTTTGGGAGAGCATTTTAGAAAAAATATTTTTTTTCTTTAAAACGGCTCCTACGATTTTTATTAAACTTTTTCTGTATACTCAAATTAGATCGATCTACTACCATAAAATATACAAATTTGAAAGTGGTAACTGTTAATAGTACCTCTCATAGAACGTTTTCTTTAATTTTCGATTTTCTTAATATCGGCTCAACAGATTTTGATTAATTTTTTATAAACAAATTTCAAGGAAAATTAAAAAATATTTTATATCAAAATTATCAAAAAAAGTTTTTGAATTTTTAAATAAGTTTTCATTAAAAATGTTTTAAGAAATTTATATATAAAAGCCACAGCTACGTGTACGCTACTTTTTGAAAAAAAAGTTGTTTTGATTAAAAGATTTTCCAAAACAAATTTTTGAAAGTGAAACAAAAATATTTTGTTTGTTAACTCTTTTTTTTACTTTTGGTACTGGGAATTTTTGTTTCTTTGTAGCATTCAATTTTCTTTTCAACTTTTAGTCAAATTCTTAATTTAGTTAAGTAATTAGTAATTACAGTGCGGGAACCTTTATTGGGCAAAGGATAGAAGACCTTGCATCAAATTTGGAATAGTTATAAGTTTTTGCTCAGTTGTTTATGGTGAAGGTCTCGAGCGCCAAACGCAATTTGTTGGCACTTTTTTCAATTATTGAGTATTTTGTCCCTAAAGGACTCATTAAAGACTGCAATTGCGTATTACATTTAATTTGAGGCTACAATTGATTTTTTAAGTCCAAAAGTTTCCAAAATACAGCTGTTCAAAAAGTAACATACGGTATATAGGAGTAATAAATTAATAACAAATTAACTAGATTGAAAATGGTGATTTGGATTTAAATACTTTCAATTTTCTCAAAATTTAGAAGACTATTGTGCATCTGGTTGTGGGGGCATTTCAGTATTTGACATAAAATCTTTAAGGGCATTAAATATTTAAATAAAAAATATTGCAAAAGTACATAAAATGAAAAGAAATTTAAGAAAATTATTCTTTTTATCAAAATTGTGTGTTAGAAAATTATTATTTCAAAAACTATTAATCAAGATTACTTTATTTTAAAATATCATTGAAGAATGGATTTAAGACCTAAAAGGGGCCAAAGGATTTTCTCCAGATATTACCACTATTCTTCAATATTTGTTTTTCTTTTTCAATTCACTTTTATCGATAAATGCCCCTCTTGCCTGAAAGGGGAGATGTAAGATGCGTATTATTATCAAGAGTTTTGAAGCATCTTATACCAAGCACCACCACTGTATTTATCATTATACTTTTAATTAGACCGAGTGTTCGCAACATATTTTTGACGTGAGAGCAAACTAGACCAAATTGATGTAACAGGTAGTCCTGGTGAAGGTCATAACGAATATTTCAAACGTAATATATCCTGAAGCCCTCGACTCACTGAATATAAATAAGGTTATGACAGACGTCTAAGTGGTCCCAAAACCCCCGAGAGACGTGATTTAAGTAGTGGTGCTCTTATATTTTTGTTATAGATAACTTTTGATGGTTAGTCCGTTGGACTGTCATACCGAAGGTCTGGGTTCGATTCCAAGCCACTGCCACCTTAAAATAGAAATGTGTTTCCCGAGGTACTGCCTCTTGCGAGGAACTGACACATTCTCCAAGAGTATACTTGTCATAAATAAGTGCTTTTTATCTAGCCGTTCCGACTCGGCAAAAAATTGTTGGTCCCCTTCATTCCTGCCAACAACATGCACACAGGAATGGTTGAGAGTTGTAAGTCACTAGGCCCTGATTCTCCACACGCCGTTGCACCACCAAATTCATTTTTTTAACTGATATTTCCCCTAGAGAAATATAGGAATCGATAGTTCTTGACTATGACATAAACGTTTCGTTTCAAACTGCTATAGAAAACGCGATTAAATTCGTGTATTTGAAAATATAATTTGCTTGAAACTTTTTAACAGATAAAATTTGTTGAGCCCTCCAAGATCTCATTTTCCTGAACACGCAAATTGTTAATAATTTGAAATGACAGAATTTCAACAGAAAAAACTAAACAAATAAGAATTTTCGTGAAAAATATTAATTTTGAATTTTGAAACCAGATACTAATACATATTCGTACGTGAAAAGTATGGCCTAAGCCTAGGGTCTAGGGGCGGAGTATCATCAAAATGGTGCTATAGGTAAATTTTTTCTCAAGTAGATAAGACATTAAATTTTCTATCGATCTAGTATAATAAGTTTTCAATGAACTCGATAGTTTATGAGATATATGCCTGATAACAAATCACCATCCAAACAATTGCGACCTCTAAATTTCAATGATTATGGGCGGATTAATATTTATGGACTTGACTTAATTTTGAGACCAATTATGAAGAATTAAAATTTCGATTTGTAGGACACGCAGTCGAAAAGTAAAGCACAATCGAAATGTTGAAAAGTGCTATAAGCTCACGTAACTTCAGCCTGTTTGTTTTTTCATTTGCATTACCCCCTTAAAAGAGTGTAAGTGTTAATCTAAAAACTATGTATTTAAGTAATACTTGAAAATGACTTCTTCGGATCATAGGTTAGCTCAAATTGACTTGTATGTATATAAAAAAAATTGAAGAATTGGTTTTTCTTAACAAATAAATGAAGAGACATTTAAACATGTTATGTAGATACCTTTACCTATACTACATTATGTATGTTTGTATTGAACCAATTTATTTTGTCTTAACATATTTTTTCTGTAATTGGTTTTATCCAAACACACATGAGCCCAACCGCAATGCAGGGTTAAATTGAATCCAAACCCCCCATTTCTCACACTCAGCCTCGACCCGATGTCAACATTGACATCTACCAATCACTCACACATGCCACTTACAAGCCGTGTTGAATAGGAAATTAGTTGAAAGCTGTATAACAATTGATTTCGTTACGGTTGATGTTTTGCGTTACATATATTCGTCCCAGTACCAGTACCATCAGTGTGGGTGGCAAATGCTGTTCCGGATGATTACAAGAACCAATATATACATGTTTTTATTGGTAAATGTATCCAAGTATATGCGTGTATGTATATATGTGTATAGGAACCTATTTGGATTGAAGAAATTGCACAAAAAGGCAAAACAAAAAAACTGAACAAAAGTATAAAAGTACCATTCAATATCCATTTTGTATACGAAGAACATAAATGCTATAAAGGGAGAACTGCTCTCTTCAGGCATAGTTAAGGCAAAACAAATGACATTGGTCAAGGTCAACCTATTTATTCCACCCGCCTGCTGCTAATGCAAATCAAATATTTAGCCTTAGGTTTCTACTCTTCTTCTGGGCTCGTAAATGCAGGATTGTGTGGCAGCAAAGTGAAGAGGGTGATGGTGAGCAATTTTATCGTTTATTCGTCCTTCCGATTGTCTTGTCACGCAAATAAGAGTAAATTTGAAAAAGGGTTGAAATGTTGTTGGCATAGACAAGTTTGATGGGTGAAAATGGGGTCAATTTATTTTATCAAAATATAGTTAGTCTTAGATGCAGTCAATTTAACTATGCGGAAAGTTGAGTTGATCGCATTAAAAATTCACAAGGGACCATTTTTATGTTATCAATAATGTGTTTGGAATATTATTTATAGATTAGGTATGTTTTGAAACATAAAAACTACACATTAAGTGTGAACTTAAGGAAGCACGAATGAAGCTATAGTGGAGTTTTGACACGCAATTTATTTCGAAATATTTAAGGCACAATCAATAAAAAATTCTGGAACTAATTATCTCAAAAGAATAACCCGAAAATAAGCCGATTCATGGCCTGATAAATAAAATTTTATTTTACTTTTCGTAGGTACCTTGTTTCCTATCTAATTTATAACCGTTCTTCACAAAAAAAATAAATGCACGCATTATTTGTCATTACCTACATTTTACTTACTCCATCATACCAAGTATTGGTTTCATGTACAAAAATATTATTTCAAGGTTTTATTAAAAATCAATATTAGGATGATGAAGAAGTTCAAAAAAGAGGTTTTCGTCATACCATCCGTGCGTCGCGTGTCGTGGCGGTGTGCGTCGTGTCGGTCTGTTATGTTCTGGTGAGTCTGGGTTTATTATTCAGGTCCAGTCTTTGTTTAAGTCCCCGCGGGTGACCAATCGATATCTTGCTTAAAAAATAACGAATCAAATGTAAAATTCAGCTAAATTGGTTTTTGAATGAGTTTTGACCCTTCCCCCTTTATACAGATGTTCTGCGTACACTCTTTGTTGGTGCTGAGTAGGCAATTTCCTTTTTTGGTGGTCCAATCCTTCGGCATACTTTGATGCTTTATCGGGATCAGATCATCTCCAGCATGTCTGAAATACTAAGCTATATCCAGGGTCTTTGGGGGGGGGGGTGGGGGGGGTGAGTGGTGGTGTCATGTTAGTGGAATGGTCTAATTAAAAAGCGTCATAAATATCGTGAGTGAATACTATGCATGTACAATTTGTTATTTGTTTTTATCTGGAAAAGCTGGTAAGTCGGTAAAAAGATAAATATTAGACTAATCAAGAAAATTTACGGAGCAAATTTTTTTTTCAATTTTTGTAAGTGTTTTTTGTATAGCTATATCTTTGCGGTCGCATTGGGCTAAAACCAAAAGCGTTTTGCAGCCTTTTGTTTCTAGTTTCGAGATTTGTTTTCAAATATTTTTTCTTGCCTTAAAGCAACAAATGAAACAAGACAAAATCTTTTTTTTTGTTAATTTTTGAAGGTGGTTTTTCTTAGTCTTGTATTGGTTAAATACCTTTTTGACTTCAAATGGATTGTTGTCGAAATCTCGTACAACAAAACTTCGCAAGTCTAAGTATCTTGTTACAAAATATAGTTTTACTTTCAAAATCCCGTAGATATATCGAAATAGCGCCCATTAAAGTCCCGCAACACAAAATTGTCATTTCAACTGTTAAGTAGAAGAGAAATATCACTTTGGATGCGAATATTTTACCAACCAGACCATGAAACAAAAATGTGGCGTGGATGTGTCCATAGGGTTTAAATAGACCTCTCCATTGACGTATGTCACGACTTATTTTATTTACATTACAAAAAAGCTTTCGCAAGCTTACGCAACCTTGAATGAATGAAGGATTTGGGGTATAAGTGCACTGCGACCATTAAGATCTTGTGCCCCCGTCTCGAGCTGGATGAGGTTGCTCATACTACAGCACGTTCTCCAAGTTTGTTTCCTTGAGGAACTTGAGTATTTGGAGTGTTTTTAGGGAGTAGTAGTAGTAGTTCGCTCTCCTCTATCTGGTGATTTCCCAGATACCTGTGTCTTTGATGCACGAGTGCATCACATCTGCCTAGTATATGGTCCGGTGTCTCCTCATGAGCATTGCAGAATCTGCACGCGGCGCTGTTCTATAAGCCAAGAATGTGGAGGTGTCTCCTAAGCTTACAGTGGCCTGTGAGGAGACCCGTTATTATTCTAAGTTTGTTCCTGTTTAAGCTCATACAGGACTGGAATCGTTCTTTGTTGTGACGCCCAAGCAGAAGTTTGGCCTGTCATAGCTTTGGGAGTTCGTTCCCGTAATGAGTGTCATTGCCCCTATTTTTGCTAAGGAGTCTGCCTCTTCATTGCCTTGTATGCCAACGTGGCCAGGGACCCAATAGAGTGTGACAGAGTTATGTTTGCCCAGTTCGTTTAGCCTGCCTACACACTCCCATACCAGTTTAGAGCTGATGCTATATGAGCTGAATGCTTTGAGTGCGGCCTGGCTATCCGACATGATTGCAATACGCAACCTTATGCTAGTCTACGAAAGCTTATGTTAGTCTTCGCAAGTTTACACAATTAACTTTGGATGCGTTTATTTCGAGAATCAGACATCGCAGATGGTTCTAGTTTTCAGTTTTGAAAAGCTCTATAAAATTTCTATCATTTCAATCAATCATTGCTTTTTCTTTCTTTTATATGACTTGGTTTTGGAAATATCGTCATTCAAACACATCAAGGTCAGTATTTGGAGGCAGAGAATCAGTAAAATCACTTTTGAGCGAATATTTCCTCGACCATACGATGAACAAAAATTTCGCTTCGATGTTTCGATTGGGATTCAATAGACCTTTCCATTGATGTACCGCACGATTTATTTCATTAACTTTGAAAAAAAGTTGTTTTTTTTTTTTTGAAAAAATAGCAAGGGGTTAGCCCATATTTTTTCCGAAATCCATGAAATTTTTCTGTGACAATTTGTTTTATATTTTTGAAAAGCTTAATTAATTTCATATTCATAACTGAAAGCCGCAACAATTTTGGAAGCTCGGTTCGTTAGAAATTCGTATTTAAGGGATTGCGTAAAAAGTCGGAAAAATTACATTGGATGTAAAAATCTAATGAACTAGACATTGTAGAAGCTTGTGGTTTTCAAAAACGGATAGCTTTTAAATAGATAAAGTTGAAATTTAAAACCGGATCATTTGCATGGCTTGGCGGTAAAAATATATCTATACAAAGGCATTTGCAGGCTAATTGAAAATAATCGAATATCACTTTGGATGCCTATATTTCAAAAACCATATATCATAGAAGGTTCTTATTTTCAGTTTTGGAAAGCTCAAGAAAATCACAATACCACATTTTTTATTTTAACCTTCTTTAAAGCTTTGTTTTGGAACTATCGCAATTCAAAGCCATTAAGGTAGGTAGGTTGAGGCAGAAAATTATTAAAATCAGGTAAAGACATTTTGGATGCCAACATTTTATCAAATACTTAGTTCTTATAGTTCTCTTAAGGATAACGAGACTAAAGCAAAACAAAAGCGAGACAATGACAAAAAGTGACCAAGGATAAAAATCGCTAGACTAAGGCAATGAAGCCACGACAAAGATTGCCGTGCAAATGGGAACGGAGATAAATACAATGATTCTGACACTGAGACAAAAAATTTTGGACTTTTTATTCATGATTTAAACATATTTTAAAATATTTGGTAAGACGAGATCGAATTAACTGCAGAACATATGAGTGTCAAGTTTGTAAAGCAACTTTGATGAATTGAAAAATGAATTGGTGAATAATTTGCCATTAATTAGTTGTGACAATTTAGAATTTGTCATACAATGTTTTCTATGTTTTTTTGGGTGCATTGCTAACTTGATATCAAGTTAGCAAAGCACCCTGTCGAAAATCAGTAAAAACTTCGGATACATACCTGATAGTTGATGGCTTAATAATTTGCCGTTAATTAGTCATAAATTAGTTGTGTCAAATTGAATTTGATCGTGCAATGTTTTCTGAGTTTTTGGGTGCTTTGATAACTTGATATCAAGTTGGCAAAGCAACTCTCAGGGATCGAAAAATGGATAGGTGCATAATTTGTCGTTAATTACACGTTAATTAGTTGTGACAGTTTCGAATATGTCGTTCTATGTTTTCTATGTTTTTTTTTTTGAAAAGTGGTAAAAACTTCTAAATTTTAATATTTTTGAACTTAATAATTTCCCGTAATTAGTCGTTATTTAGTTGTGAAAAAATCAATTTTCCATCCGATGTTTTCTATGTGCTTTTGGATTAGTTGTTTTCTGTGAGTGTCAAGTTAGCAAAGCAACTTTGCCAAATCGAAAAATGGGTAGGTGGATAGTTTGCCGCTAATTAGCCGTTAATTAGTTGGGAAAATATTGAATTTCTCGTTTAATGTTTTCTAGGTTTTTTTTTGGGTGCTTTGCTAACTTGACAAATCTCGAAAAGCAGTAAAAACTTCTTATACTTAATGTTTAATGGCTAAATAATATGCCTATGCCGTTAATTAGTCTTTAATTAGTTGTGAAAAATGTAATCTAATCGCGCTACATTTTCTATGTGTTTTTTTTTGCGTCCTTTGGTGCAAAACATGCTTAATGCTTACAATCACTTGTAAATGTCACGGCGATTCCAAAGCAAGACCACCATAGAAGAAAAACACGACACAGATTCCCGTATAAATGGGCACGGTGAAGACTACGTCCACAATTGGATGACCACGACAACTGTGATCATACCACTACCTGTTCAGAACTGAAAATCATATCTTATGACGACTTGAATGTTTGAGTCTTCTGAGTTTTAATTCTGGGAAGAATTGAAATATTTCAGACAGCATACTAGTAGGGCTGTTAGTGGCACCAACCTGCCATTCTTACCTGATGGGTTGAGCCTTATTATACTTAAAGTTCATGTCATAACATTACTTTTTAGAAGTGGTACCAATATGGCAACACAGTCAGAAGAACGAAAAAAGGGCTCTGTCACTTGTTTTATACTTTGGCCTGAAAATCGAAAACGAGAAGTCCGGACAGTGACCCGAGAACTCTCATTGGATTCAACACCTTTGTAACTATAGGACCGCATTATCGATTTTCTCCCTCCCCTCTCTTTGCATGAAGAGAATGGAAAAAAGCCGTTGTGGGAAGGGAAAATGCAAAACCCAAAAAAGTTAGAAAAATATTTATATTATAAAAATTTAAATATTGGTTTCGACGCAGAATTTCACCGTCTACTGAATTATATCAAATGTTAACTTAAAATTTGTTAAAAATTATAAGAATCAAAAAAGGCTACAAAAAATATTTTTAGTCAAAGGGTGTTTTTTTAAACTACCACCATGGAACGAGCCCCTCACAAAACTTTAACGTTGATGAAAGTTGGTGAAAATGTTTGATTATTCAACAAAACTAAGAATCAAAAAAGTCCATTTAAATATCTATGGCCTGAGGGTCTCTTTTGGAAGATAATGTTTTACATATTCTAATTAGAAAATACAATCATTTTTAAAAGTTAATTCTTTAGAAGTAAGATAACTTTTTTATGGGAGCTTCTATTTTTTAGCTGGTTACACTGGTTTTGACAGCTGACGTGTGTTTAGTACCTTGTGTCACTGTCAAACAGCTTCAGCTTGGTTTGCAATTTAACAATGGATCGTCTTACAAATGAACAACGCTTGCAAATTATTGAATTTTACTATCAAAATTCGTGCTCGGTTCGAAATGTTCATCGCGCGCTGCTTCCATTTTATGGTCGGCATTCTCGACCTTCTGAGCAGTCTATTCGGAAGATTGTGACCAAAATTCGCACCAAATTTACTTTGTTGGACATTAAACCACCAACACGTTTACGTACTGTGCGTAGTGAAGAAAATATTGCGGCCGTATCAGCTAGTGTGACAGAAGACCGCGAAATGTCGATTGGGCGCCGTTCCCAGCAGTTAGGCCTTTGTTACAGCACTACGTGGAAAATTTTGCGGAAGGATTTGGGCGTAAAGCCTTTTAAGATACAGCTGGTGCAAGAACTAAAGCCAGCCGACCTACCACAACGCCGAATTTTGGGTGAATGGGCTCTTGGAAAGCTGGCCGAGGATCCGCTTTTTTATCGAAAAATTGTGTTCAGTGATGAGGCTCATTTTTGGTTAAATGGGTACGTAAATAAGCATAATTGTCGCATTTGGAGTGAAGATCAGCCAGAAGCATTGCAACAGCTATTAATGCATCCCGAAAAAGCCACTGTTTGGTGCGGTTTATGGGCCGGCGGCATTATTGGGCCATATTTCTTCAAAGATGATGCGAATCGCAGCGTTACTGTCAATGGTGAACGCTACCGAGCGATGATAACAAACTTTTTTTTGCCCGAAATGGAAGTTCTTGACTTGCATGATATGTGGTTTCAACAAGACGCACGGTGCCACATGCCACACAGCACGCGAAACAATGGCGCAATTGCGAGGCGAGTTTGGTGAACAGTTAATTTCACGTTTCGGGCCGGTCAATTGGCCGCCTAGATCGTGCGATTTGACACCATTAGATTATTTTTTGTGGAGCTATGTCAAGGCAGATGTCTATAGGGACAAGCCCGCTTCGATTGACATACTGGAAGCCAACATCCATGCATTCATTCGTGAGATACCGGCCGATATGTGTGAAAGAGTATGCCAAAATTGGACTCAGCGGATGGGCTACCTGAGACGCAGCCGCGGTCAACATTTGCATGAAATTATCTTTAAACATTAAATTGCAAGGTTCAAACTATCGATTCAAATAAATATTTCATTAATTTTTTCGAATTTTTTGTGTTTTTTTTTTTTTTTAAGTTCTAAACCTCTTAAAAAATCACCCGTTATTTCCTTAATTTTGATTTTATTTGAGTCAGCATTAAAAAAATACTTCAAAATAATGTTCCATATTACATTATATGTACCTCGGTTTCAAAAACATAAAATTTGAAGTAAATAACTCTCATTTTCATTACCCCTCAAAAACAAGCTCGGACGGCGGATATTTCTGTGTAATCTTTCAATTCTTGATCTTGGTAAATAGTCAAACTTTTACTCCAACATTCAAGCAATGTACCAGTTTTGGAAGGGGTTTCATGGTAATAGTTAATTTTTTTTTTTCATTTTATTGAAAAAAAACACCTTTTCACTACAAATATTTTTGTAGACTTTTTTATGACAAATTAAATATATGGACAAAGTTTCATCACTATGCTATTGTCACATCCTTAGACCAAGGTCAAAATGAAATATAATGAATCAAATATTTTTCTGTGAGAATTTCAAGTAAAACTTCTTCTTTATTTCAACATTTTCTAAACTCTCATTGCGCAATTTTTACTGACCTGAGTCGGAATACTGCATCATTTTTTCAACTACGAGTATTACAACAAAATCCTCTCTTAAATTTACCTAAATGCTTTAAGTAATCCCATAGGTACTCTCTGTTCTTTAAAAATTGAAATAAAATCCTTGATTTTGACCCTTATGCAAGAAATAAGACTTTTCAGCCAATTTATATTGGAAACAATTAATCTTTTGTTGTACAAAAGTTAAGGTTGAAAAACATTATTTTTTTTTTGTCAAACAACATTTTTGTGTACGTAAGAATGCGTTAGTAAATTGGCTCTGTCATTGACGTCACTTTGTATAGAGAATGTTATTTTTAAATTTTAATTGGCAGCCTTTAGATGAAAAGTATAAAACACTTTCTTTTGAAAGAAGTTTTACTGTCGATGTCATAAGGTATTTCATTTTTGTTGTTATTTTGTTTGTGCACTTTTATAGGTACTTACCCAGAGAGATGTTGTAACCGATTTGCATATTCAGCGTTGTTTAGAAGTGGAAATGACATCAATTTTAATGAAATTGGTTTCAAAGTTTGAAATTAATATTTTTAATGATAGTAATATTTGTTTTTGTATTTAACAAGAACATGAAATAATGAATTTTTAAGTAATAATCACAGTGAGGTTAATCCCTTAAAGATAAAATTAAAACCCACTTAACTCATGTTTAGAAAAAAAAAGAAAATTATGCATGAGTGAACAGAAGTACCTTTACTATCTATTAAACAGAGAAGCTCAGTGAAGAAGTTTCCTCCAGTAACAAAGACCAAAACAAAAGGAAAATCTTTTTCTGATAAATTTAAAGGATCAATATAAAAGCCAAAAAAGACTATTCAAAAGTTAGATCAAAGTAAAAGTCAAAACAGAAGAAAACATGGAAATTGCTTTGACATGAAGAAGAAAAGAAAATATCATGAGCAGCTGGAAATAAAGTACATAGATAAGATAAAGAAATGCTGAAGCAGAAACAGGTTGAAACGAATGGATAATATCAACAACTTTGAGCGATTATTACTTGCAGCCCTTAAAGACTGAAAATATAATGTATAAGGACCAACGTATAGTAAAACAATTTCTATGGTAAACCTCTGGACACACATGCATCTAGATTCTAAAAGCTGCCAAATGAAGATGGAAGTCCAGATCCCTTCAAACAAGCAGTCTCGGCACTCAACCTAATGGTCACGCTTACCATCACCAGACTAAGATTAAGTCTTATTGGGTCTAATAAAGCAGTATTTCATAAAAGAAATAAAATTTCATGAATAGCAGTCAGTGGCCAGTATGAATGCAGTATTTCGGTGAAAGGGTTGAAACTGTCACTTAAGACATTTAAAAAATACGGCAATATAATTGCAAATTCTAATTCGACCGCTTTTTTTAAATTAAATTTTATTTTTGTGAAATGCATTGCTCATGATTTTTAAATATTTGTTTTGTAATTTCACCTTGGTTTTTCTGTCTTGAGATAAGTTAAGAAATACTATAACATCATGTTGCGTTGCACATATCTCCTTTGCACCAACATAAAATATTAGTATTAAAGTATCGTATAGGTATGCTTCCTCCGAAAAAAACTTGATTTTTCATTCTCATGACAAACGGAATTTCGATGAGTGATTTTTTTTTGGGGGGGGGGGGTTAAGTTACAAAGAGTGTTTTGCATAAATGTCCATTTAAAAATAAAAATAATGCAGAAAATTCTATAGTGGACACTGTCTAGAGCAGTGTTTTCCAACTTGGGGGGGCAATATGATTTTGCAGGGGGGGCAATTTTCCATTCTGATGTATTGCAACCGTTTTAGATTCCAAAACTAATGACTTCAAATAAAAAAAAAGATCTCACTTTCGCACCTATTTCCATTCGAAAAAAAGTTCGGTCTCCTTCTTGACTTGTTTATATTTTCGACTGTTCTTCAATTTTGAGGAATTTAGATAGCAAAATTGATGAAGAAATAAAGCTCAAGATTTAATAGAGCGAACAAAATTTTCAAATATGCCCCAATCTTCCACATATAAAGACTTTGAATATTTTAATGATCATTGGTAAAGTAAAAAACTTAACTTAAACTATTAGGAAAAATAAAACCCATTTAAAGTTAAAGTTTGGCCCAAAATTAAATGTTTTTTGAAAGATTTGTTTTTTTTTTTTCTAAATACTCAATGACTTTACTTTTCAAACGTCTCAAAATTAATCAATCAAACTTTTAGATCAAGCTCATTCAAGGTTTTGTATGGGCCATGTTGAAATGTGCTACCCTAAACTTTTATATTGCTTTTCATGCCTTGTCTGAATAGGCAATAGCGAACGCTGCCACTGATAGCAACGCAAATCGGTTCGATACGATAGCGCAAACTATCGTTTCATTTCAACATTCTTCCGACTGTGCGGAACATAATGGAAGTTGACGGACTTAACCCTACTTGATGCTTTGCCGCTTCTTTTCTTTTTCAACTTCCAAACCATCCAGATCGCAGGAAAAAAATCATCTCGTGATTGATTTCAGTGATAAAAGAAATCTTTAATTATCACGATTACGTAGGCATACGACTTACATATCTATGTTAATTGATAGATTTCGCAACATAACTAATTTATACTGTTAAAAGCGAAAATCGCATTCGCTCCTAGTGCTACTTCGTGGCAGGGGAATCCCCCGAACACCAATGGATTGTGTCCTTGGTTAATTTTCGGGAGTTTGAAAATATTACTATTTAGTTAAGGTAAATATAATATATGAGCCGCGTATTACTTACTGCTCATCAGGAAAAGTGCACATATAACCCTGAAAGTGTTTTTTTTTTAATTTTTTTTACAGTGCTCTTTAGCAATCTATTTCGATTTTTTTTCTTTGAGTGCCAAAAACCACGTGAATAGGTTGGTCTTAGCCTATCAAAGACCACGTGTAAGCCCTTTTTGCACAATAAGGGTCTTGGATATAGCAGTGGGGTCATAGTGGTAATAACCACCACTAAAACGGCACTACACAAGTCCTGCGAATCTCGTGGAGAAACGCTTTTCATTAATTTATAAAAAAAATCGATCTGTCTACGCCGGAGCTCAACTGGCAAACAGAAAGTCACAACGAAAGTCCTAGCTTCTTGAAACTAAAGTTATTAGCTAGCTACAGCCAATAACGTTACTGTGCAAGTTGGAGTGAAGTTAACTCGACAGTTCTTGTTTATTTCAAGTCATTGAGGAAATAGGCTTCAGGTAAACCATCGCCGTACAAATGGTTATATGCCTTAACCTTATGCCTTGATATTCTTTTTTTTTATCTAGAAACCTTTTTTTTTTAATAGACCTATTCAATAAACCAAAAAGTTAAGTTGGCTGGGCGTTTCCATTGCGCTGATATCGAAGACCAGGGCGCAGTTATCCTCATACGGCGCGGTGTGGCGTAGCGCCACCGCGGTGCAATCGGCGTTGAAGGGAACGTCTACCCTAAGCAAACTTGGGTCTCAGAACGAAGTGAATAGCCAGCAGCCCAACTAAAATCGCCACACTATCAACTATACTTACCAGATTTATCAAATTACCCACCTATGAACAGCTCTCCAGCATCCCAAAATATTTTCCAAATCCATCACTTACCAACATATTCCATCCTATAAACAAAAAAACATAGCGCTCCGGTCCCATCAAACATCCACCTGCAACTAACAGCTGATGACAAACTTATTTGTTTTTTTTTGTCTTAAAATTAATCACTCAGTAAAATGGACCGAAACCACTCAAGTTAAGTATAACAATTATAAACTCAATCAAGATCATTCATTCGTGCATATAAGCTTTTAATTATTTCTTTTAACCCCATAACCTATAGCAAGAGAAACTTCGAAGAGTTCATTATTGAGAAACTCGTAAGCCCCGGATCCTTCCCACCAACAAGTAGTGCGCACGACTTCCTTGGAGGAGAGTAAATTCGGTGAGTCAGTTCATTATTCATTTTTTTTTCTTATTTTGGCTAAGTAATTAAATGCTTCATATGAGTGAAAAGATCAATTGAGTGAGATCGGTAGAAACGAGAAAAAAAAAAAAAATGTATTAGATTATTTTATGCTCTTTAAAAGAATCAAAAACTTTGAGTGATTTCGGAAGTCATAGAATTATATATACTAAGGTCATTGAACTTGCAAATCGATAACGTCGATAACATTCGTTATTTTCCTAATAATTTCCATTACATAATTTGAACACAACTTGAAATCGTCCTTATGACGACACACTTGCAAGATACGCACGCATACATTTATATGCCTTAAAAAAAATTTTTTTTTTATATTACTTTTATTTTTTAATGTATCTTTTTCTTTGTTAAATAAAACGGCTACCTTACATGTATCCACTGCCTTTTAATATTTGATTTTAAAATAGTGGATATGGAATAAGTTTTCTTTACGGTGCTCAGTTAAGTGAAGCTTAGATGGGTAGTTTCGATGGCGATTTCTTAGAATAGGTTTCCATAGTCTTTGCGTTAGGGGTTACCACTAATACATTGGGAGTAGAGTGGCAGCCAAGGAGTTCATACACAATGTGTACTGAACGGAGGGAGGGATATACTCCGGAACCAATACCAACTTCCGGTTCCTAGATTAAAGTGTTGCGATGGCGTAAACAAAAGAAGTTTTTACTGTGTGAGTTTGGGGGTTATTTAAGGATAGGCATGATATAGTTGTACGGCAGTCCAGTGGCGTTTGCAACAACCCACCCCACCGACGAGCAAGCATTTGGCAATTGCAAGCATGCCTAATAGCACTCTGCCGACTGGACAACCTTCTTCTACGATCGCTTACCTTTTGGAGTTCCTGTGGATCCAAAAGATGAGTGATACTACAGGACATTGCAAAATCGTGAAGAAGGAACAGCAAGTTCCGTTACACAGGTGGCGCCCAAAGTGGGGGCAAAATTATTTTGTTTAAATTTAAATTATTTCATTATCTTAATCAGAAACTTTTTATTTTCCGTTTTTTTTTTTTTTAATAGTTATGTGATAACGCTTCAGCTCAAATTTTGCATCGAATTTCTTGTAGATTCGAGATTTTTAAATTTAGTATCCAAATGAATAAGTCCGAAAGAAAAGTTAAGAAAACATACTTTTTGTTAGCTTGTTCGTTAGTGATTCTATGAGGAACATTCAACTTTTGTTTTGACTTTTTAGTATCCTGAAATTCTTGTAGGAATTATAAACTTTTCAGAACTTGCACTGAAATCAAAATGAAGGTTGTGATAAGGTTTTTGCATTTGCTTGGAGGATTTCTTCGGACGACCGGGAGATATCGGTTCAGTGAAACCACGTCTCCGTTCGCTGCGCCCGAGTTATGTTCCAGCAAAATGGTAGCTTTAGCACAAAGCTGTTTCAGAAATAAGCTTTAATAAAATCTAACAAAATATAAACAAATTACCACAAACAAAACACAGTAAATGATATTTTGGAGTTTATTTAAACGTAGATCAGTTTTTTTTTTTTGACTATCCAAATAAAATTTTAGCGTCCAAAGGAGAATACAGAAAATAAGGTTTTCCTTTTGTAGCGCTATAATAGCACGGATAGATTCACTAACCAAATTCTAATATACGTTAAATCGCAAACTCTTTTCTTTTATTTTTTTTTAATGCCATCAAACTGCCATACCTAGTTTTCATTTTCTGAGCACCAACTTTATGAATATATAGATACTCAACTTTATTTAAGATACTTTACCTACTTTTGTTTTTGAACTTTAGAAAACACCAATTTTTTTTTTTATATATTTTTTTTTCGGCGTTTATATTATTTACCTAATTATTAGTATCCTTTAAAATGCCTCCCAAAACTATAAATACGAATACGCGTAATAGCAAAAAAGTTAGTATTGAGGACGATGCTAATTCCTCCTTACAAATTACACACCCACCTACCCAGCCACCACCCACAAACAACTTTCCTAATGAAGCCAACCCTTCTAACCAACCACCACCTCCACAACAGAACAATTCCTATATCCCATCTAGTTCAAGACAGGTTAACCAAACAAATAATACCCCCGACGATAACCTCAAGCGCTATATAGAAAATATAGTCACTGCCTCCATAGGGTTAAGTAGGGCGGAAGACCTTAAGACACGTAAGGCAGAGTATGAAGCAGAAAGGTTAAGCTTAAGACAAGAAATCGTAAGGACGATACAGGAGGAGATCAGAGGTGCAGCCTCAGCACTGCCTACGGCTCCAGTAGATCTTAATCCCATACGCCAGCCTTTAGATCAAAGTACATTGAATACGAGTGCCTTGCCACAACATAATTTCAATTCGCGCAACCATTCACATAGTCAACAAGAGCAAGGTGAACCTATTCCACATAGCGAGAATCTTCAAAATTTTATAAGCCAGCTCAATGGTCTGAATCTCAATTCAGCCGGTCCAAGTGAGCGTCCTTCTATTCCCATATCCTTGAGTCGTCCAGTCGAATTCCAAAAATGGGGACTCAAGTTTGATAACGTGAGAATGACCGTAGACGATTTTCTTTTTCGACTCCATCGGCTTAAGACCTGTTATAAGGTTACGTGGGAAGATATTTTTCTGCATTTCCACCTCTTTGTATCTGGTCAGGTAGAAAGATGGTTTTGGACCTTCCTGAAGTCCAACCCAGGTGCCAATTGGCAAAATTTAGAATTTTCGCTCATAGAGCAGTATAGAAGCCTTGAGACCGACTCAGAGCTTTCTCGTAGAATGTTCGACCGACGACAAGGTCCCACCGAAAGCTTCGATGACTTCTACCAAGACATCCTAAGTTTAAATGCAAGGTTGCATTTCCCAAAATCACCCAGAGAGCTTATCGATTTGATTAAGCAGAACGTGAAAAGAAGGACTGGCGAGCTTCTTATCACTTTTAATACGAATAGCTTACCGGAAATGGTGTTCGCTTGCCGGACAATTGAGAGGCGTATTGCTCAGTACGAAAGCTTGCGTACTAAAACTTTTTCAAACCCAAACGTACAGTTAACAAGACCCAAGGTAAACGAGTTGGAGTATTCAGATGAAGAATACCATGACATCGATGCCTTAGCAGTATCTCAAAAGAAAAACAATACCTTCAATATTTGTTGGAACTGCAAATCGAAAGGACATTCATATATCCAGTGTCCTAGCCCACAACGAAATCTCTTTTGTTACAGGTGTGGGTTAGAAAACACCACCTCTCCCAAATGCACTAATTGTTCGGGAAACCGGAATCGGGGCGATCCAACCGGGGAGAGTTGCCCTCCACAAGTGAACCCGGAACAAAAACCTCAGTAGGTTATTCAAACCCACCAGACTTTTCAAATTCACCTGCTATTTCTAACACAAATAATAATTCAAATACAACCAATGTGACAGATCCACCTGACTTTTACCATTCACCTACCCCAACTCAAGCAAACAACTCTGTTACAACACAAAGTTCGAATATCTCAATTTTAAAAAGACCATCTACAGAATTTGTTAAAAACGAAGACATATCCGTTCAAAAAGTTAACCCACAATCATTGTCCTTACATGAACGATTGAAACGGTACTACAATGTTCGTGATCGTATTTTTAACGAACCTTCTAAACGTACCCTTAACCTCAGAGAAAAATTTAAGCAAAAGCGAGAAGCTTACAAAGCTATATCGGCAACAATACTTTGTAACACCGATGATCCGAGACCATACGCCAGCGTTACAATTTTCGGCAAAAAAATGCTAGGCCTCCTAGATAGTGGAGCCAGCATTAGCTGCTTAGGATCGGGGTGCATGGAATTAGCAAAAAAAGAGGGTGTTTCTTTCAAAACTTTTAAATCTAAAGTCAGAACTGCAAGTGGAGATCCACAGGTAATTGTTGGACAGTTTACAACAAAAGTTACATACAAAGGTTTGTCAAAGGACATCACATTCTATCTCGTACCCTCGTTAGAACAACCCTTATATTTAGGGGTGAATTTCTGGAGATCTTTCGAAATTGCACCCCACATAATTTCTGAAATTTCATCTTTGGAAAGAACGAGTGATCCTAACGCTCACGAGCTAACATCAAATCAATCCAAAGAACTTCTAAATGTTATTAGCTTGTTTCCGTCCTCGGCTAAATTTGGGCTCGGAAGAACTAAGCTGGAGGAACATATAATAAACACAGGTGAGGCTGAGCCTGTTAAGCAAAGGTACTACCCTGTCTCTCCAGCGGTTCAAGCCCTCATGTATGATGAATTGGATAGGATGCTTTCCTTAGGTGTTATCGAGGAAAGTAACAGTGCGTGGAGCTCTCCTATTGTCCTGGTACAGAAGCCAGGGAAAAATCGCCTGTGCCTCGACTCTAGGAAAGTTAACAAAGTCACGAAAAACGATGCCTATCCTCTTCATCATGTTGACGGGTTGCTAAGTCGTCAATCAGATACACATTTCATATCGAGTGTGGATCTGAAGGACGCCTTTTGGCAGATACCTCTGGAGAGGTCATCAAGGGAAAAGACCGCGTTTACCGTGCCCGGCCGACCCTTATATCAATTCACGGTTATGCCCTTTGGCCTCTGCAATGCCGCACAACGGCTTTGTAGATTAATGGACAAAGCGATTCCCCATGAGTTGAGACAAAACATCTTTGTTTATTTGGATGATTTGTTGGTAGTTTCGTCAACGTTTATGGAGCACTTGGAAATTTTAACAAAACTTGCTTCGCTTTTGAAAAATGCTGGTCTAACCATTAACATCGAAAAATCAAAATTCTCTTTTAAGGAATTGAAATTCTTAGGCTATATCGTAGGAGGAGGATGCATCCAGACAGATCCAGACAAAGTGTCTGCGATCAAAGAATTCCCTGTGCCGAAAACAGCTCGACAGGTGAGACGATTTTTGGGTCTGTCAGGATGGTACCGACGATTCGTCAACAATTATTCGTCACTAGCCACTCCATTGACTGATACACTGAAGAAGAGTAGAACTTTTCAGTTTACTCCAGAGGCGATGAAAGCATTTGAAGAGTTAAAACTTGCCCTTACGACCGCACCAATTCTTATCAATCCGGATTTTAAAAAGCCGTTTAAGATCCTCTGCGATGCGTCAACGTCTGGTGTTGGTAGCGTTCTGTGTCAGGAAGATGAGAACGGGGTCGAGAGACCGATTTATTACTACTCCCACAAACTTACGTCTGCACAACGTAATTACAGCATTACGGAGTTAGAGTGCTTAGCAGCAGTGTTAGGGGTAGAAAAATTCCGCTCTTATGTGGAGGGGCAAGAATTTACGATTGTGACCGACCATGCGAGCCTGCGGTGGCTCATGAGTCAAAAGGATTTGAACGGACGGTTAGCTCGTTGGAGTCTTAGACTTCAACGATTCTCTTTTGAAATAGAGCATAGGAGGGGAACTCAAAATGTGGTGCCAGATGCCCTCTCTCGAGTCTACGCAGTGGACGAGATAGGATCTGAGCAAAACATTCTTGTGAATCCTTCTGATGTTCTATGCATTGATCTTACTGATCCGGCTTTTAAGTCGGATGAATATGTAGGATTGATGAATACAATAGAGGAAAATAAAAATCAGCTACCTGACCTTCGTGTTTCAGATGGTTTTGTTTACAAGAAGGTCAAACCCTGCACAGGGGATCCTAGAGAAGATGACTGTGTCTGGAAACTCTGGATCCCTTCAATACTAACTAATCGTTTGATCCAATTGGCTCATGATCCCCCACGCGCATCGCATGGTGGGTTTGCTAAAACATTGTACCGTCTGCGCGGCCGTTTTTACTGGCCTAATATGGCGGCTCAGGTGAAAACGTTCGTGGGAGACTGCAATGTATGTAAGGCGTCAAAAGCTCCAAACTCCATTCTAAGACCGCCTATGGGACAGGGCTTCATAGTCGATTGTCCCTTTCAACACGTTTATGTTGACTTTTTAGGACCCTACCCTAGATCAAAAAAAGGAAACATTCATATAATCGTATGTCTCGACCAATTAACAAAATTCGTCCTAGCAAAGCCCATACGAAAAGCTACAGGGGAAGCTGCCATAAGTTTTTTGGAAGAAGAAGTGTTTGCTTTGTTCGGAGTCCCAGAATCGCTTCTGTCCGACAATGGAAAACAATTCATCGGTAAAGATTTTTCGAAATTCCTTGCGACATATGGAACAAAACATATTAAGACCGCTTCATATGCACCTCAGGCTAATGCCAGCGAGCGCGTAAATCGCTCGACTCTTGCGGCAATCCGCTCATATATTGGTTCGGACCAATCAAATTGGGACAAGCAGTTATTGTCCATTATGAGTGCCTTACGCTCTACCGTTCATTCGGCGATAGGCATATCGCCTCATGAAGCGCTTTTCGGCCAGAGTAAAATCGAGCATGGCTCAGATTACCAATTGCTTAAAAAACTTCAAAGCTTGAACAATTCGGAATTCAATATTTTGCCAAAATCTGCAAAGATGAATATTATTCATGACAGGATTAAAGAATCCTTGGCAAGATCTCATGAGATATATGAAAAAAATTACAACCTCAGAAGTAAGGCTCGTTTATATAAAATAGGTCAGAACGTTTTAAAGCGGAATTTCATCCTCAGTGATAAGACTAAAAATCGTAATGCGAAGCTATGCCCTAAATTTGTACCCGCCAAAGTTAAAAATATAGTAGGTAACAACTTATATGAACTAACCGATTTGAAGGGGAACATTTTAGGGATAGTGCATGCAAAAGACATCCGGCAATAGCCTAGTCAAACTAAGTCAGTATGAAGAAGATACATTATCAAAAATATCTCAGGCGTGGGTCGAGTCTTTATATGCACAATCTACAGCCCTTTGCATTTCATTTTCGGTAACATAGTTAACGAAATTGAAAAGTTGTGTATGGGCCATGTTGAAATGTGCTACCCTAAACTTTTATATTGCTTTTCATGCCTTGTCTGAATAGGCAATAGCGAACGCTGCCACTGATAGCAACGCAAATCGGTTCGATACGATAGCGCAAACTATCGTTTCATTTCAACATTCTTCCGACTGTGCGGAACATAATGGAAGTTGACGGACTTAACCCTACTTGATGCTTTGCCGCTTCTTTTCTTTTTCAACTTCCAAACCATCCAGATCGCAGGAAAAAAATCATCTCGTGATTGATTTCAGTGATAAAAGAAATCTTTAATTATCACGATTACGTAGGCATACGACTTACATATCTATGTTAATTGATAGATTTCGCAACATAACTAATTTATACTGTTAAAAGCGAAAATCGCATTCGCTCCTAGTGCTACTTCGTGGCAGGGGAATCCCCCGAACACCAATGGATTGTGTCCTTGGTTAATTTTCGGGAGTTTGAAAATATTACTATTTAGTTAAGGTAAATATAATATATGAGCCGCGTATTACTTACTGCTCATCAGGAAAAGTGCACATATAACCCTGAAAGTGTTTTTTTTTTAATTTTTTTTACAGTGCTCTTTAGCAATCTATTTCGATTTTTTTTCTTTGAGTGCCAAAAACCACGTGAATAGGTTGGTCTTAGCCTATCAAAGACCACGTGTAAGCCCTTTTTGCACAATAAGGGTCTTGGATATAGCAGTGGGGTCATAGTGGTAATAACCACCACTAAAACGGCACTACACAAGTCCTGCGAATCTCGTGGAGAAACGCTTTTCATTAATTTATAAAAAAAATCGATCTGTCTACGCCGGAGCTCAACTGGCAAACAGAAAGTCACAACGAAAGTCCTAGCTTCTTGAAACTAAAGTTATTAGCTAGCTACAGCCAATAACGTTACTGTGCAAGTTGGAGTGAAGTTAACTCGACAGTTCTTGTTTATTTCAAGTCATTGAGGAAATAGGCTTCAGGTAAACCATCGCCGTACAAATGGTTATATGCCTTAACCTTATGCCTTGATATTCTTTTTTTTTATCTAGAAACCTTTTTTTTTTAATAGACCTATTCAATAAACCAAAAAGTTAAGTTGGCTGGGCGTTTCCATTGCGCTGATATCGAAGACCAGGGCGCAGTTATCCTCATACGGCGCGGTGTGGCGTAGCGCCACCGCGGTGCAATCGGCGTTGAAGGGAACGTCTACCCTAAGCAAACTTGGGTCTCAGAACGAAGTGAATAGCCAGCAGCCCAACTAAAATCGCCACACTATCAACTATACTTACCAGATTTATCAAATTACCCACCTATGAACAGCTCTCCAGCATCCCAAAATATTTTCCAAATCCATCACTTACCAACATATTCCATCCTATAAACAAAAAAACATAGCGCTCCGGTCCCATCAAACATCCACCTGCAACTAACAGCTGATGACAAACTTATTTGTTTTTTTTGTCTTAAAATTAATCACTCAGTAAAATGGACCGAAACCACTCAAGTTAAGTATAACAATTATAAACTCAATCAAGATCATTCATTCGTGCATATAAGCTTTTAATTATTTCTTTTAACCCCATAACCTATAGCAAGAGAAACTTCGAAGAGTTCATTATTGAGAAACTCGTAAGCCCCGGATCCTTCCCACCAACAAGTAGTGCGCACGACTTCCTTGGAGGAGAGTAAATTCGGTGAGTCAGTTCATTATTCATTTTTTTTTCTTATTTTGGCTAAGTAATTAAATGCTTCATATGAGTGAAAAGATCAATTGAGTGAGATCGGTAGAAACGAGAAAAAAAAAAAAAATGTATTAGATTATTTTATGCTCTTTAAAAGAATCAAAAACTTTGAGTGATTTCGGAAGTCATAGAATTATATATACTAAGGTCATTGAACTTGCAAATCGATAACGTCGATAACATTCGTTATTTTCCTAATAATTTCCATTACATAATTTGAACACAACTTGAAATCGTCCTTATGACGACACACTTGCAAGATACGCACGCATACATTTATATGCCTTAAAAAAAATTTTTTTTTTATATTACTTTTATTTTTTAATGTATCTTTTTCTTTGTTAAATAAAACGGCTACCTTACATGTATCCACTGCCTTTTAATATTTGATTTTAAAATAGTGGATATGGAATAAGTTTTCTTTACGGTGCTCAGTTAAGTGAAGCTTAGATGGGTAGTTTCGATGGCGATTTCTTAGAATAGGTTTCCATAGTCTTTGCGTTAGGGGTTACCACTAATACATTGGGAGTAGAGTGGCAGCCAAGGAGTTCATACACAATGTGTACTGAACGGAGGGAGGGATATACTCCGGAACCAATACCAACTTCCGGTTCCTAGATTAAAGTGTTGCGATGGCGTAAACAAAAGAAGTTTTTACTGTGTGAGTTTGGGGGTTATTTAAGGATAGGCATGATATAGTTGTACGGCAGTCCAGTGGCGTTTGCAACAACCCACCCCACCGACGAGCAAGCATTTGGCAATTGCAAGCATGCCTAATAGCACTCTGCCGACTGGACAACCTTCTTCTACGATCGCTTACCTTTTGGAGTTCCTGTGGATCCAAAAGATGAGTGATACTACAGGACATTGCAAAATCGTGAAGAAGGAACAGCAAGTTCCGTTACAGTTTTTAGTGAACATTTCAATTTTTGAATGTTAAAAGTTATATGAATATTTTGTTGGGGGGATGTAAGAATTTTGGGAAAGCTTTGGTGGGACATAGCATTAAAAAGGTAGGGAAACACTGGTCTTGAGATTAGATCACGGAGAGCTCATTTATTATTCTCGACATCGGAGATAAAATTTAACGCAATTCGTATTTTGCGAACAGTTGTTGAGAGTCAATCTGACATATTCAAATTGGCAAATCAGTGGGCTAAACATTGGAGAAAACAAATCAACTCGAAGAGAAATATGAGTCATTTGAACATTTCGTGACAGTAATTGAATCGGTGAGTAAAAGAACACTACAATCGCCAAAAAATTAAAAATGAGCTAAAAATGCCAAAAATAATATATAATAAACCTCCAAATCAGCAAATAACAGTTCATTTGAAAGTCGAATTCTTACTTAACTAAATAACTCTGATCTCTGATTGAGTGAAAGATGAATGCAAATCCAGAATTTATATTGTTCTTTCAATCAATCACAGCTATCCAAAGTTAATGCTCAACTATTAAAGCAATCAACTACAAGGTTATTATCAAAAATTATTGTTAACATAATACATGACAGTGTTTGGAGAATCATTGCCAATAGCGGACTCCTACAACTCTCAAAAGTTGTTAGAGGTCAAGAGTGAAAACGATATTATAGGCTTCGCTTCAGAACCTGGTAGGCTAGGTTCTATAGAAAGAATACGAATATTAATTCAGTTGATAAATTAAAAATAAATTTTTGATTTTTGATTTCGAAGTCAATTTTTTATGGGATTTTAACTGTGTTTTTTTTTCAGATTGAGTGAAAGAACAATACAAGTGCAACGTTTTTCTGACTCAGTAATACTCTTTTACACAGTCTTATGAATTATTTATCAACTATAATATTGGAGAACTCAAAAACTTCAAATCTCTCATACATAGCAATAAATTAATTGTTTTTTTGGTGACTTAAGTTTTTCTGTTTTTCTAAAAACTCACATTTTGTACTTGTACTGTTCTTCCACCCACCTTTTCAATTATTAACTTAACTTTAAGCTTGCCTTCGAATAGAGGATATAAATGGGTGATTCTACAAACATTGGGAGAAAATAAATGTAATTTTTTTAAGTCAATTTAAAAAAAAAATCGTATCCCTAGCCTTGACCAAGAGACATACACCCCCACACAAGTTTTTCTTGTTTTGACCTAACCAATGCCATCTAGTACTTTTATGCAATTTGTGAAAAACACCCTGTATAACTTATCTTAAAATGTTTAAGCCACTTCAAATTAAGAGCAAGTTCGTGCAACCGAGTAGTTCTTTTTCTATTTACAAGTATCTTAAAAGAAAAGCAGCATTTATTGAACATTTATGAGGCCTCAAGAGCTAAAATCATTAATTGAAGGTCAGGGGACTGAGGCCAGGGGACTGAGGCCAGGGGACTGAGTGTCTCCATAGTTTTTGCCTTTAGAAACATATTAACGCATTGCACGAAAGAAATACAAAAATTATATTATTAAGGTTTTACTAAGCCTATATTAAAATGCTAAAACATATCCCAGCTTACTTAGAAATCTTTCCTGTAATAGTCTAAGAACCAACGACATAAAAAGTCAAGTCATTTGTTTAACATTGTAAGTCCTATCAAAAATAGCCTTTGAGGTGTTAACCTAATAACCACTTGTCTGCCTACCTAAACTCGTGTTGAATGTATTTCAATGCCTATTGGTTGAAGAGAAAAAATATCCATACAAGAAATATTCAGCTTGCAATTTGGAACGATTATTGTCATTGGACCAACTCTCTGTAGTTAGTCCCTTAGAAGACACAAAGCAACAAATTTCCAAAAACCACTCTGGTAAACAAAGATAAACCAGAAATGTTTAGAAACTTTGCTGCTCTCTTTCTTCTTAGGGACTAACTACTGAAAGTTTGACCTTTGACAACAATTGTTCAAAATTGCAAAATGAACATTTCTTGCATGGACACTTTTTCTCTCCGACCAATAGGTATTGAAATAAATTGACGTTAAAGTTTTACTTCCAATTTTTATATTTTGCCCCTTGAAAACGGGTAGGGCATACGTAATACGATGTTAATAACTTTGCCTGGCAGAGCTGTCAAAAATACAATAATTTGTGAATCATCCAAGAACATATTTCATTTTGAAAACTTTCAACCTAAAATTTGCAATTAAAAAAAAAGAAGCTGGGTGCTATCCACACTGATGGTAACTACCCATTGGTGCCCTTGGAAGCTAGATGCCTGATGTTACTGAAGGTTTTTAATATGCAATCGAGTGAAGACCAAATGAGTAGAATAGAACTAACCCGAAGCCAATATCATTGTTTGTTCTTAAAAACGAAAATCTTTTTTCAACAATTTTCAGCAGCTTTTTTTATTTAAGAAATCTATAATTTGATACGTTTTCAATTCTTTATTATATCAATTAGCCCGAAGTCAATAGCATCATTCGTTCCCGAGATATTCGGGACAAAAGAAATTTAACAATGTTTTTTTTTGTTAAATGTTATTCTAAGAAACCAGTCATTGAATTTATAAAAATATCAACATTATTGAAACTACAACTTAAAATTATTTATGATTGGGTTGGTACTCTTATTTTGAATGTTTGAGACCTTTAATTTGGTTGGCAACTTCAACTATCAAGATTGTCAATTTGGCCGAAGTTTGTTAAGATTCAGTCTAAAAACATATAAGTTTTGCCCATAAAGAGAAAATTAAAAATTTAAAATTAAAATAGTGGCTAATTGTAAATTCTAATAGTTTCCGTACTAATTTTAGCATACAGAAGGAGTTTTATCAAAATAGTAGAAACAAAATATTTGCCTTGACAACATTTGCATGGACAAGGACGTTAATTTTTTCTCTTTCCTAAAATACTTTAAACGTTCAAAACAGTGTAAAAAACCTGAAATATCAAATTTTATAAAAACCGACCATATAGTTTTCAAAAGTTAAAAAACTATTTTTTTTTGAGAAAAATAAGATTTAATAAAATTATTTAAAGAAATTGTATGTCAGGTACCGTTATTTTTAGTTGAAAAAAATTGAAATATGTGAGCAGAATCACCAAAAACCACTTTGTAATAAGTTTTAAGAAAATTGGTCCAGCTGTTTGGGCTGTAGAATGGACAGACAGACAGACAGGTAAACAGAATTGAGAGACACACATTTTTTGTCTTTCCTATCATCGTACTGTAGTCTGAACAAAATTTCGATTTCAATTTTTTTTACGAATGCATAACTTTTTCAAATAGTACCTGTATCGCAAGTAAAAATTTTCCCCTCAACTATCAACTAATCTTGAAAAATTATTTTTGAGCGGGTTTTTAATGCAAATTTCCCTTCTTGATTTAACAGAAAAAAACATCTTTTTGACAAAATATAATGATTTTAAAATATGATACAAATGGGTTGGGGTGGTAATTCTGTTGGGTCATTATTCGGCTCTGAACCTTTGGCACCTCATATATGGGAAATTTGATATTTGAGAATGACATCTTATTGGCCAGTAATTGGTCAAAAAAGGTCAACTAGTCCTAGAAATTTTTCAGCCCTAGATATCTTGTAATAAGGGTTTAAAGTTTCTCAAGGTCACTCAAGGTCACGTGCAATTTCTGGCACCTCATTTAAGGGAAATTTACAAAAAAGTATACCATCCCCAAAAGTTCCCTATATCGTGATAAAAAGTCAAGTAAATAGTTTAATTGATTGATTTACAGTAATTGGTCAGCCATAGTTTTTTTTCTATGAATTTTCAAAATTCGTTTCCAGGTCATAAAAAAAACTTTTGGCACCTCATTTGGGTTATTCCAAAAAATTAAGTAAGCCATTTGAAAGGTCAAGTCAGGTCAGTCAAGATTATTTCCAAAATCAAAGTCTTGCAGTCCATAACCGGCAATGAACTTCAAGACTTAGATTTTTGGAATAGCCTTTATTCATGTTTTTGACGTCTATACTTCTTTTTTTGCTATCACTGACATCCAAAATTTTTGTGGGCTCTGGGTCATAGTAGAATCATTACAAAAAATATTTTGTGTTAAGAGAATTTTTAAAACAAAATTTTAGTTTTCATAAGCAGAATTTGGGAAAATAGAATTCTGACCAGACAGAATTTTTCAATACAGAATTTTGCACATACCTACAGAATTTTGATGTACAGAATTTTGCATTTACAGAATTTTGAAATTCATAATTTTGGCAAAACAGAATTTTGATCAGGCAGAATTTACAAAAAAAAACAGAATTTTTACCAAAATTTACAAAAATTTACAAAATTTTGAAAACCAGAATTCCCACCCGCTCCCGATACAAATATTAAAATAGCATGATATTATTTGAAAATAATAATAAGAGTGCATAAGCCGTTTTGTAAATTGTAAGTACTTCAAATGCTAATAAAACCGTGCACTTGTAAACTTTTAACACGATAACATTTTTTTGGACTCTGATGGATAAAATTCCATTTTTTGTTTTTTACAACTTTGTTATTATACAAGTTCCATCACACACTTTTCTGTTTGTGCAATGCGTATAGCATAACAGGAGCCTCATAAATCCCATCAACCTATCTTTAATTAATTTTTTTCAAGCTTTCATTCTCTTCCAGACACTTAGGCAACAGAAAACACCTCACACATTTCCCATTTCACACGCTTCAAGGATAATTTGGCTAAAAAAAATTTCAAGAGTCATCCAATGATCATCTGTTTATGTGTGTGTGTGTGTGTTTATATGAGTTTGTGTTAAAAATATATCTTCATAAATATTTGTTTGCTCTGTCTTTTTTCTTGTCATCCCATTTTCCCCTTATTCGCTCGCAATAGTGGGGCAATAGAGCCATCAGTAGAGCGCACACAAAATACTATGACCTATTTACGCTATGAATTAAGAAGGGTAATAAAATCGATTTTTGGCCCTTCTCCTTTCGACAGGGATTCGCTTTAAACCCATCAAATGTTGTATTTTTTTTTATCGAATTTTTTTTTCTGATGGCAGAGTATAATTTATTTTATGTGGAGGCAGCTAAAAACTGTTTTCCTTCTGTGAGACATTATTAATCTCAAAATCACGACCAATGTTAATGCTTAAAATAACCTCCTTCGTTTAGGGCTTAAATCATCCCTAGAGAATAAATGGCACTGTTAAGGATGAAAGATTGTGAGGCACTTGCTTTTATGATACAAAAAAAAAAAAAGACAGAACAATGGCAAGAACTATAGCATGAGAACAAAAAAATTAAACGACAACAAAGAGCATCCGTTAAGTGTTTTTTTTTTTTTTTGCTTTTTATTATTAACCATTTTGTGAACCTCATCCTTATTCATCAACCAAGCACCTGGTTTCGTTTACTACTAATATATCAAAACATCAAACATACATACATATAACTATTACTAACCATCAGGATTGCCATGTCACGGAATTTTTTGTATGAAATTAAAATAAAATCCACGACTGGGTCACAAATACTTGGTCTTGGTCTGGCTCAAAGTTTTAAAAATTGTAAATGTTAATAAAATGAAAAAAGAAAAATGTTGGCATGCAAATCTAGTATTTATCAATATGTTTATAAAAATTAAATTTTCCAAAAAAAAAAATCTCAACTCGTTTTTGAATCGAACCAGTGGCGTAGCGACCACTTTGGGGGCCCCGTATCGAACATTTTTCAGGGCCAATTTTCCCTCACATGGACACAGCCTTAGGCATAAGCTTTAATTTTCTAAAAATAAACTTGCATCAAAGCATATTAGACTAACCTAATTTGATTTTATAAGGCAGAAGGGACAAGATACAGGTTTTAAAAATATATATCTCGAAAATCTTAATTTTTTTCGGGAAATTTAAGGATATGAAATTGTACAAAGAGAGATTATAAGACTTTTTTAATACGAGCAATAAGTTTTAAAGTGCAAAAACGTTCAGTGCTCAGTATTTACTAAATTGTGCTAAGCATATCAATAATCGTTTTGTATAACGTTTTTTGCACGTTTTTCCAATATATGTTGCTGTAGTTCTTGCCAGTAAGGTAAGAATTTTAAATGAAGCCCTTCATCAAAATTAATTTTTTTCAGCATTTTTTTATTTGTGTGTCTAATTTTCCAGGCTTACTGATGTATGTTTCAAAAAGAAACGAAGTGACTGTACTTTACAGCTGTGGTTGCAAAAGTTCGTAAAACAAAGTTGGATAAACAAATCCAATAAAAAAACCCAACAATTTTGATGTCGGGGTTCTGACTTAACACCAGCTAAGATGTAGAAATATGTACATAGGAAAAAGAACTATCCAAAAGACAAATAACAAAATTGGTTACATGTTCCCACATAAGTCATCTTAAATAATGTGTAGGTATAATTGAAATTGGTGTCATATCAATAGGAAATTTCTTGAACACACAGAGTATACTCTGTTGCTTTGGGGCCCCTTTATTTCGGGGGCCTAATATCATTGATACGGCTGATACCACGGTAGCTACGCTACTGAATAGAACTTTCAAAACGAAAATTTAAACTTTTTTTTAAATCAAAAAATGTTTTTTTTTTGAAGATTTTCAACTTATTTAAAATTTTTACAAAAACAAATTGAGCACGTAATGAGAAAATTCAAAAATACGATACTATTAATAGTTGCTAAGAGAATTTTTTTAATATTTTGTAGGAAATTGTATTATCAGCATGTCGAAATAATTTGATCAAAATCGAAGGAACTGTTTTTTGAGAAAAATTTGATTTTCCTATCAGCAGCTTTTTAATATATCTATATTGAAGTTACCTAAAACCTACTGATATTATTTTGCATAAAAGTAAAATACTTTTTTTTTAATTTTCTAAGAGGGCTAAAAAACCCTTAGGTACAAATTTTCAAGAAGTTCAACCATGTCCTTTTAAATACATATGGGTTTTTCAAAACAATTTTAGACTATTTTCTTTTAAAAACAAAAAAAAACTTTTTTTTGAAAATCAGAAATTCTCAAAAACGTTTTGATAATTTTGTTTGAAATTTTATTTTCATGTACCAATACATAAACCCTTTTGTTTAAACAAAAAAAGAAACTGCTCCAAGGATTTTAAGTTTATAAATTTGAATTTTAGAGTATTTTTGCTATCAGATCTCTGAAGCTGTGAAGTGATTATGTTTATAAATATGAGTTATTTAACTAAGAAAAAAAGAGTCAACAGCATTTTTTTGTTAACAACTTTAAATTACAGTGAAATACCCGAATTTTGAAAAGGGCCTAGAGACTTGTGTTGTTGGCAGGAATGGAGGGGACCTTCAATTTTTTGTTGAGTCCGAACGGCTAAATTAGAGGCACTTATTCATGGCATGGCAAGTATAATCTTGGAAGATTTATCATTTCCTCGAAAGAAGCAGTACATTTCTTTTTTTCGATGATAGCGGCTGGGAATCGAAGCCAGACCTCTGGCATGACAGTCCAACGAACTAACCATTATTTCACAAGGTTCTAATACTACTCAGTGCCGTCCCTAGCCCTAAGAGCACCTGGGCTAAGCTCAGAGAATATACAGAGTTAAAAACAAAATCAAATAATAAATCGTAACACTTCCAACGTATTAAGGCGCCAGTAATAGATATCATTGAAGCTCATCATTGAACATTTTGGTCCTGAATTTTGAGGCATTAAGAAAGGGAAATCAGTGATTATTTATATGCAAAAAAAAAATACTCTTGTATTAATTACTATTTCTAAAAAAACAAAAAACAAATTTCATTTTGGCCCATCCTTCCGTATAAAATGACTCCACAATGATCATTGAAATACGAAAAGTCTTTTGTCTGAAAGGTGAGGCACACATTTTCAATAAAATTAAAAACTTCTGCAGCTGCCGTTGATGTCCGTTCGTTTACTATTTTCTTCGAATCTAGCTCAAAGTCCTGTCAAAGCTCAAAGTAAGTATACATATGTTTTTTAATTAATAAAATCGTTACTGTTTTCGCTGGCATGGATAACTGTGAAGTTTGCAGTACATGTCATTTTCTCAGCAAGACTAGCTGAAATCATCAATAACTCAATTCGCCAAATTAAGTTGACCTTTCGCCTTTTCAAAATAACAGATTAAATTGTTTTGTTTCTCAATTCAAAAGTAAATGTTAACCCATTACTTTTCTACCCAAAAAAAAAACAAGAGAATAAGTTCTCAAATGTTCACGTTAAACTGATCTGTCTGCGTACACACAAAAATGAAATAATTTTAAGGACTGAGGTGAAAAATAATTTTTAAAACCAAGATTTGAGCTCAAGTTTGCTAAGACCGTACGATAAATGTAGGAGTTTTAAAATAATAAGTGAAACAAGATAATTTCTGTTTTCCAAATAAAGTCATATATGTAAATGTATAAAAGGGTGCCTATTATTTCCCAAAATCACTTTTACCTAAACTAAGTGTAATGAAAGAAAAATAGAGCAAAAAGAAGAATAGAATCAAAACAGCTTAATGCTAAGTTTTCTTCTTGGCTGATTTATTTCAGTGTATTATCAAAAAATCTTTTTATAAAAAGTTGAATAATCGATTCGGTGGTGATGTTTGGCAAAAACATAAAACCTCCATTTTATATTATGCGCCTGGGTCGAAAGATTATTAATCAGTTCTTATTCATAATTTCTTTTATTCCACATGAAACATAAAATTAAAAAAAAATACAATCCAAATGTTCTGGAATTAATAAAAAACAATCTATAAAATGGTTTATCCAGAATATTTCGTTGAATAAAAAAACTAAAAATGCTCATTCCGAATATTCTGATGTTGAGAATGAATAAAAAAAGATAGACTTTGCTTGGTTTTTATTTTTTTTTTTTATTTTGAAAAAATTACTTAATTTTAAAATTATAACAAAACTGATTTAACACAGAAAAGTAAATAATGTTTGGTACTGAATTTAAATCATCAACCCTTTTTCGCTATCAGCCTAGGTTTTCGATATCATCTCATGAGAAAATGAAAGAAAAATTATATTCGTTTTTTTTTTTTGCAACTTTTGAGGTTAAGTGCCAACACACTTATCTGTAGCAATGCGAAATTATTTTTGTTATGGAATTAGCAACGATTCCTGAAACTACATAATATAGTCTTTTTAATCAAAATTCAATTGAAATCTCTCGGATACTTCTGTTATTCTCCGAGAAATCCTTAGTTAGTTCCTTGTCATCATTTGAAGCTTATAATATTTTAAAAATAAATACTTACCGTTGTGTAATAATACTTATTACAACATTTAAACAAGAGATTTCTTCGAAAGATAAAGTGTTAATGGAAAGATGTAAAGAGAAGAAGAAGACTAGATTTTTTAGAAAAAGAAGAAGATTAGTACTTCCAAGTTCAGTACTCGTTGTAAATTTCGTTGAAAGAAATTAACTTGCTTTCTTTTATAACATAAAGGACGAGTTATAAGAAATAAAGATTTGCATCAAGAAATTAAGCCAACAGAAAACAGACCTCTGAACCAAATATGGGCAAACCAACAACATAATTATAATTATTAGCCCAGAAGACTTTAACTTGGAAAAAATTCGAACAAAGCTGAATTTTGGTGGAGAACTTTGTTTTGACGTCTTAAGCATTTCCTAAAAAGTTCCGAAAATTTAAGTCGTGGTAAATTTTGTTGGGTGGATAAGAGGGGGTAAATTTGTTTTTCTAATTTTTTTGAAAACTATCCGATTTATTGAAAAAATGTGAAGGTAGAAACTGTAGCTTATGTATTTCTACACAAAAAAGATTAATATAATTTTTGTCATACAATCAATAGAAATATTCTGAAAAAATCATGCAGGAACTTCACCGTGGAGCTAATTTTATTAAAAAATGCATTAAGATTTCAATTATTGATGGGCAAATTTGTTTCTTACTATCTATACTTGGCTACATCTCCTTCTTATAAAACCAAGTTTTTGGGATTCCGGTGTAAGGGGAGGGCCACTATCTAGAAAAAGAAAGTGATTTGGATTTCATTCAACAACTCAATTGAATTACCTTTCACAACAAAATTATGAGAAAAAAACATCGAGACAGTAAAATTATATAAAAAATGAGCTATTAACAAACTTTATTGATTTAACAGTCTTGGAGTTATAGAGTGTTATTTGAGAAAAGAAAAAGTAAGTGTAATTTTATTGATTAAAATTTTAAATGTCAAAATTTAAAATAAAACTGAATTTCAACAATTTTAAAATTTTTAAAAATTTCAACAGACACAACAAAAAAAACAGCGATTATTCAAAAATTATAAAAAGAGAATTTTGAAGAGCAGGGTTTTGGAGGTAGAATTTTGAACCATTCCCAATCTAGAACTGTGGTTGATTAAGATGCCCAACTAACAAAATTACTTCGCATTTCAGACATTAAAGTGTTATTTGTTTCTATAGTGCTCCATTTAGCCCTCTAATAGAAAGTCTTACTGAATCCTTAAATATTTTTTGGTGCAAATTGTATCAGCTTGAAAGAAGCGATGTACTAATGTTTCTTTGACCTCTCTATAATGCTTTTATGAAGTAACGGAGATACTTTTGCTTCAATAGTCATCCCGTTAAATTATTATACAATCTTTATTTCAGTCTTTGTTTCTATATTGCTTGTATTAGTGAATACAGTGACGCCAAGCTATAATCCCCCATTTTATAATTTATATTCAATTAAGCACCTGTGCACATATATTTCCTATTATTGTGAATGTTAAAGGTTGGAATTAATTTATTAATTAATCTATTATATCTCTATTTATTTAATTAAAAATGTGTGTTTGTTACAGACATATTAATTTATTATTTTATATTTTTCTTGAAGAACATTTTTTCTTATTAATGCAAGCTTCTTGTCTCATACAAGACAACTCTAGATAAAAGTGATTCCAATTTAATGCATTGAACTGTATATCTGAGATTGGTGGAGCGGTAAGCGAGTAAGGCAATTAGTAAAAAAGGTTACCTTTTTTCACTCTATGGAGTCTTATGCAATGCTTATATAGATAGGTTGAATGAAAACGAAAAGCAGCTATGGAGGAATATAGAAGCGAAATTATAAGTTGGGTGTAGAACTTATCCAGGAAAATCAGATCTCATAGCCGACAGGAATTTTATTTTCGTCTCAGAAGTTTTTCCTCGATACAGCAATATTTTTTGGAAAAAGATCTCAAAATGTTCAATCACAATCAGGTGTTTCCTTAGGACTTTTTTCGGCACTTCTAAAGTATCATAAATTTAAAGTTTTGTTTTCTTATATCCATTTGGAATTTTCAGTACAAAAATACTAAATTAAGCCCAAAGATTAAATTGCTTTAAAGGTGCTTTAAATTGCTTTAGTGATTTCACATTTAATGTATTTCGAAAAATAACACAATATTTTGAAAAACAAACTTGGAGAAATCACTGAACAAATAGAAATTTCAAATCACACCCAATACAAAAATGAGACTTTTTTTTAGGTAATATGAAAAAGAAGCAAACATTCATAGGTTAACCTAGCCTTTGCAATACATTTTTTTTTTTTAATTTTTAAGGATCTCAAAATCATTTTATAAGACCTTACATACAAATCTGCAAAGAAAACTAAGTAGGTCCGCAAAATAAATATTCTCCAACGAATAGACAATTCCTAAAAAAAAAATCGCTAACAAAAACCACCACAACTTGAATAACGGCAACCCACCAGCTGTATCTATTTTTGTGTCGTCCAATTCACATGCGACCTGTAAATAGCACGCACACGAAAAAAAATGTTCCAAAGCTAAAAGAATGACATAAAATAATCAACAACAACAAAAAAAGATCAAAAACCAAAAATATAATAATAAATAATGATATACGAACTGATAGCCTGCTTCTTCTTCTTCTGCGTCTTCCAACAGCCAAACCACCCCCGACAGTGCTGTGCGGCGGAAAGCTCTGCGGGTGTATATGAATCTGTGATTGTTGATTTTCGATACGTATACGCCACCGAAACCTATAAGCGTCACCAACATAAATTGACGTATTCCATTGCCAGCAATGAGCTGAGTTATTTTATCCTATTTTCATTTTTTTTTACATTTCCCATGCTTGCTGCGATCCGTTTTGCGGGGGCCTAAAATATTTGTAAACATTACTTTTGCTGGGGCAAGTGTGACGTCACATTGGAAGCTAGTTTGACGTCACGTAAATTTCTCAGAGAGTATGAGAACCTTAAACAAAATACACGCGGGAATTGGGTTAAATTAAAGCTTAAATTTTGCAAAAATAATTAAGTCAGAGCATAGAGAAAAAGAGAGAGAGAGAGAGAGAGATTTTGTTGATGTATGCATATTTTCAAAGAGAAAGAGCATGGTGGCAATGATGCTTATGATATCAAGGGGTGCAAGCTCAATCAACCCACTAAAAGAAGCTTCAAACAGAGATTCTGCAAGGGAACATTTTGTATTGTAGAATTTCTGTGTAGGAGGTTTGGTTGGAATGTATCAGTTATTGCTTCTATGTGCGTGCATTTGTATTGTTGTTGTTGTTGTTGTTGTTTTTTTTGTCGCAGGTAGAACGTTAGGAAAGCAGCAAAATAACGGTTATGTAAATTTATTTTATATATCTGAAAATTTCTGTTTAAGTGTATTGGTCCCTTGTAAAGCTTGTAATAATATCTTAACTTGTCAATTTGCCTGTATGGAAAACATTAATCAAAGCAATTAGATTTTATATTTTAATGATGCATTATAATATGCATAATGTGCTGTTATTTTGCATTCATATGCATGCACCAGTCCTAGTGATGATAAGTCTTCTCGATATATTAAGATGAAAAAGGAAATAACAATCTAGAAATCTGACTCTATGTATATAACGGGTGATTTTTTAAGAGGTTTAGAACTTTAAAAAAAAAAAAAACACAAAAAATTCGAAAAAATTAATGAAATAATTATTTGAATCGATAGTTTGAACCTTGCAATTTAATGTTTAAAGATAATTTCATGCAAATGTTGACCGCGGCTGCGTCTCAGGTAGCCCATCCGCTGAGTCCAATTTCGGCATACTCTTTCACACATATCGGCCGGTATCTCACGAATGAATGCATGGATGTTGGCTTCCAGTATGTCAATCGAAGCGGGCTTGTCCCTATAGACATCTGCCTTGACATAGCTCCACAAAAAATAATCTAATGGTGTCAAATCGCACGATCTAGGCGGCCAATTGACCGGCCCGAAACGTGAAATTAACTGTTCACCAAACTCGCCTCGCAATTGCGCCATTGTTTCGCGTGCTGTGTGGCATGTGGCACCGTGCGTCTTGTTGAAACCACATATCATGCAAGTCAAGAACTTCCATTTCGGGCAAAAAAAAGTTTGTTATCATCGCTCGGTAGCGTTCACCATTGACAGTAACGCTGCGATTCGCATCATCTTTGAAGAAATATGGCCCAATAATGCCGCCGGCCCATAAACCGCACCAAACAGTGGCTTTTTCGGAATGCATTGGTAGCTGTTGCAATGCTTCTGGCTGACCTTCACTCCAAATGCGGCAATTATGCTTATTTACGTACCCATTCAACCAAAAATGAGCCTCATCGCTGAACACAATTTTTCGATAAAAAAGCGGATCCTCGGCCAGCTTTCCAAGAGCCCATTCACCAAAAATTCGGCGTTGTGGTAGGTCGGCTGGCTTTAGTTCTTGCACCAGCTGTATCTTAAAAGGCTTTACGCCCAAATCCTTCCGCAAAATTTTCCACGTAGTGCTGTAACAAAGGCCTAACTGCTGGGAACGGCGCCGAATCGACATTTCGCGGTCTTCTGTCACACTAGCTGATACGGCCGCAATATTTTCTTCACTACGCACAGTACGTAAACGTGTTGGTGGTTTAATGTCCAACAAAGTAAATTTGGTGCGAATTTTGGTCACAATCTTCCGAATAGACTGCTCAGAAGGTCGAGAATGCCGACCATAAAATGGAAGCAGCGCGCGATGAACATTTCGAACCGAGCACGAATTTTTGATAGTACAATTCAATAATTTGCAAGCGTTGTTCATTTGTAAGACGATCCATGGTTAAATTGCAAACCAAACTGAAGCTGTTTGACAGTGACACAAGGTACTAAACACACGTCAGCTGTCAAAACCAGTGTTGCCAAAACCAAACCAGCTAAAAAATCACCCGTTACAAGTAAAAGGTCATCCCAGAAAAGATGGGCATTTAAATTTGGCAAGCACAAGAGCCATTGTTCCAGAAAAATGCAGTTATTGATTATTATTAATAAAATTTGGTAGACCCCATGATTTGGGGATGTTCAAGACATGGTCCACAATTTTAAATTCAGGAATTTAGTCAAGTTTTTGTTTGAAATGTCTTGAAATATGTTTTTGAATGTGTAACTTCCTATGAAAGTTATTCCAATATAGATTTCAGGGTAGTAAAATAATGCAATCCTTTTTGAATGCAATCATAAGCAATCATTTATTGAACTCAATAAAAAGATTGCATTCATCGACTTTACTTTAGACTACGACTTCAAATTCTACAATCACCATTCGTTTGACTTCAAATATGATTGCGATAATTTTTCCCCAATCATCTTACAACAAATAAAAATATTAACTTGCAATTTTTGTTTGTAAATAAATGGGTGAAAAAATAGGTGTCCTGTTAACTTTATATGAAACTAGCAGGAAAATGTTAATTAGTTCTTAAAAAACAAATTTTTTTTAGCTCGACTATTTTAATTTTTGAGAAAGTTGTCGTGCTAAGTTCACGTGAAAATCGTAATACACTCATAATTTTTCCACGAACTAAAAACGCAATATAAATTTTATTTGCGTTACTACTTCGCAATTACTAAGTTTTCAACAACGAACTCTTTTCTAATAGTTTATCTGCATTTTTGAGAAAATTGTCCTGCTAAGTTCATATGAAGTTACCAGGACACCAACTTTTTGCAAACCAAAAATGCAATTAAATGTTTAATGTTGCTAAATGAAATAATAAAAAAAATTAATTATTTCACAACAAACAAATTTGTTCAAATCATTTATCGTAATTTTTAAGAAAGTTGTGCTGCTCAGTTCATTATAAAGTTAGCAGGACACCCGTTTTTTTACAAGCTAAAACTGCAATCAATTTGATGTTTGCATAACTAATTCGCAATTAAATTTTGAGAGAGGTGAGCCGCTAGGTTCATACGAAGTAAGCAGGGACACCAAAAAGCAAATAATTTTGATTTGCGTATCTAAATCGGAAAACTAAGTAGCAACTAATGATAGGAAACTTTTTCATCGTAATTTCAAAAAGTGTGAATGACCTAAAAACGTGCAATAGCTACTTATGATAAGAAAACTTTCCTTAAATCGTCATTTTCATATACGGAACAAAAATTTTATAATGATTAATTTGTCATTAAACAAATTGTCATCCTTAACCTGTCACACTTTTAATCTATTTTGAAACAGGACCCTGGTGTCTCCAACACAAGGACATAATCATCGAAATTTCAGCTTTATTGTAAGTATCTTAGAAGATAGTTCAAGTTAACACAAGCCTAAGAAGATCAATAATCATTATTTATGAAACAGTTAAAATAAAATTATATTAAATAGCTTCTGCGATTTTAACGGAGTTTTTCAACTGCTTACTATCAGGATTTTTATCGTGACGTTAGTTTTAATGTATTTCTAAGATCTTAGAGGACAATTATAATTATTATCAATTATTTTTTGTCACAGTTAATCACATAAGTAGAAAATAAAAATAGATTTGTTTTGACTTCTATGTGAGGAATACTGTATATTTTGTATTCTCCTGCTCTTTAAAAAAAAAACGCAGGAAAAAAGCTGGGTGCTCCAGAAATATAAACTGGCTAAATAATTTAATCAGACAAAATATCAATATCAATTAAATTAGGTTACTTAAAACTTATTATTGATTACTTCTAATATCTGATTGGCAACTTCCAATAGTTGTCAAAATAGTCAAAATTTTTTTTCATATTCGATTAGATTTCATATTTAAATTATTTTGAATAAAAAAATCAAAAGAATGTAAAGAATGAAAAAAATCTAAGGATTGTAAATTGAATGTAAAGAAAGCAATTGAATGCAATCATTTGTCGAATGCATTTTTCGTATTTTGTTGCATTCATTTGCTTTCTTTACATTCAATTTACAATCCTTAGATTTTTTTCATTCTTTGCATTCTTTTGATTTTTTTATTCAAAATAATTTAAATATGAAATCTAATCGAATATGAAAAAAAATTTTGACTATTTTGACAACTATTGGAAGTTGCCAATCAGATATTAGAAGTAATCAATAATAAGTTTTAAGTAACCTAATTTAATTGATATTGATATTTTGTCTGATTAAATTATTTAGCCAGTTTATATTTCTGGAGCACCCAGCTTTTTTCCTGCGTTTTTTTTTTAAAGAGCAGGAGAATACAAAATATACAGTATTCCTCACATAGAAGTCAAAACAAATCTATTTTTATTTTCTACTTATGTGATTAACTGTGACAAAAAATAATTGATAATAATTATAATTGTCCTCTAAGATCTTAGAAATACATTAAAACTAACGTCACGATAAAAATCCTGATAGTAAGCAGTTGAAAAACTCCGTTAAAATCGCAGAAGCTATTTAATATAATTTTATTTTAACTGTTTCATAAATAATGATTATTGATCTTCTTAGGCTTGTGTTAACTTGAACTATCTTCTAAGATACTTACAATAAAGCTGAAATTTCGATGATTATGTCCTTGTGTTGGAGACACCAGGGTCCTGTTTCAAAATAGATTAAAAGTGTGACAGGTTAAGGATGACAATTTGTTTAATGACAAATTAATCATTATAAAATTTTTGTTCCGTATATGAAAATGACGATTTAAGGAAAGTTTTCTTATCATAAGTAGCTATTGCACGTTTTTAGGTCATTCACACTTTTTGAAATTACGATGAAAAAGTTTCCTATCATTAGTTGCTACTTAGTTTTCCGATTTAGATACGCAAATCAAAATTATTTGCTTTTTGGTGTCCCTGCTTACTTCGTATGAACCTAGCGGCTCACCTCTCTCAAAATTTAATTGCGAATTAGTTATGCAAACATCAAATTGATTGCAGTTTTAGCTTGTAAAAAAACGGGTGTCCTGCTAACTTTATAATGAACTGAGCAGCACAACTTTCTTAAAAATTACGATAAATGATTTGAACAAATTTGTTTGTTGTGAAATAATTAATTTTTTTTATTATTTCATTTAGCAACATTAAACATTTAATTGCATTTTTGGTTTGCAAAAAGTTGGTGTCCTGGTAACTTCATATGAACTTAGCAGGACAATTTTCTCAAAAATGCAGATAAACTATTAGAAAAGAGTTCGTTGTTGAAAACTTAGTAATTGCGAAGTAGTAACGCAAATAAAATTTATATTGCGTTTTTAGTTCGTGGAAAAATTATGAGTGTATTACGATTTTCACGTGAACTTAGCACGACAACTTTCTCAAAAATTAAAATAGTCGAGCTAAAAAAAATTTGTTTTTTAAGAACTAATTAACATTTTCCTGCTAGTTTCATATAAAGTTAACAGGACACCTATTTTTTCACCCATTTATTTACAAACAAAAATTGCAAATTAATATTTTTTTACGTAACTAATTTGTCAGTAATTAGTTCTCAGTAAACCACTTTTTTTCTAATAGTGTACCTGCATTTTTGAGAAAGTTGTACTGCTAAGATCATATCGTCCCCTGGTTGCAAGAACTAGGTAACTTAATTTTAAATTTTTACAATATCTCGACAAAAACGTTATTATTTTGAGAAACTTTCAAGACTTTTCTTCAATTTTTTTTCTACAATAGAAACATATATGATATTTATGAAGTATGAGAAACATAAAAATTAAACTTTCACTCGTTCTCTGGAAGCTAGGTATCTATGAACTTTGCAATCTCCAAAATTTTTAAAATTGAGTTACCTTGTTCATGCGATCAGGGGACGATATGAAGGTACCACAACACCCATTTTTCCACAAACCAAAAATGCAATAATTTTTTTTTATTTCTTAACTAATTCGCAAATTAATTAGTTCTCAACAGCTTTAAATTTAATTTTTTCGTGACTAATTGGAAACCCATCAAGTGTCGATGGTTGACCATGCGACATCCGCAGTCTCAAGGAAACGTCTGTGATGTCTTCTTTTTTTTCTCCCCAGTGGCATAGTTATCGAGTGATCGGTTTGGCCCGAATCAAGAGATGACTCGTTTTTGGCCAGTTCATCTGCCATTTCCATTCCAGATATATCACGGTTTCTGTGTCCTGAGATCCATATCTTAGGGTAACTATGTATATCCTTTTTGCTGAGGCTCCTCAGCACATTTTGGCAACTATCTACCAATTTTTCAAACTTAAAATCATATTTGATGAAGAATTCGGAAGAAATTCTCTTTTTTCACCTCAAACTAATAAAGGAGTCTTAGCTTCATAATATAATAATAGCTTCATAATATAACCTCGTATTCCATTCTTTTAATTATTTTTCTTTCATAATTTCTCTAGGCCACATTCATAGACGATATTTTAGCTGTTGCTACACAAATCTGGACCTCACCTGATGAAGTTTTCATATGATAAACTCCAGATTTCTAGCAACAGCTTAAACAACCTCTTTTGAACATAAAAGCAGGTACGTCTGACCCATTCGTATGCATTCTATTTTTCGACTATAACCAGGCCTGCCAGATTGGGCTATTTATCGGAAATAGGGCTATCTTTTTTCCAAAATTGCCGACAACAATATCAGTATGACAGCCCAATCATAATTGGGCTACTAATAGTCCAAATCTTATCTTCGGCGATTTTTTCTTGCGTATAAATAAATCATAAATAAAACACTTTTTTCTCCCCCTAAAAATACTCTTTAAGTATTCCACAATTTGGCACCACTTTATATTAACTAAAAAAACCCCATTTTAGTATGCAAAAATAATTGTTTTCATTTGTAGACTGTAGGCTTACAGTTTAATAATTAAGGATAAATTATTGACTCAACAGATAGCTTAGGAAAAATCAAACATTTTTTTCCTTGAATATTATACATGTGCAATTATGCACAGAATAGGTGGAAAATTGTTTTGAAAATCTTAATTTTTTTATGCATGAAACTGTAAGTTTCTGCTTTGTGAGCAACAATTTTATTTTATTTTCGGCTGTTTTTAAAAATAAAAATAAATTGTAATTGACATGGCAACCCTGACTATAACTATAACTAAGCTAAGTAATATTGTTTGGATTATCTGAAAATGCAAAGAAGGTAAATATATTTAGAAATACAAGTTAATCCTTGAATGCACACAATCATTAGGCAACCCAAAATTCTTTGAACTTTAAATTCTAATTAAAATACAAAACTTAGCTATGACGTACATTTATAAAATTGAAGCTCCACATTTACATTTGCTTCTCTATCATTTTTGTAACAAAAGTAATTGAAATAAATCAGAGGTAGGTATGTATTTAGGTAGTACACATAACCTAGTGCACGAAGCACGATATAAAACTGCAATAATAACAACAACAAACAAAAACAACAACAACACTTTCAGTGTTAAGAGAATTACAAAAACAAAACAGAAAACAAATAGCTAGGTAGGTACATATGTACATATATCACCAAAAACAAAAACAAACAACAAAATATACGGAAAAAGAGTAGGTACCTATACAATTTGGGTATAACACTGACACACATATACAACAATATCCAAAGAATAATGTACACAAGAGTAGGTTCCTATACCAAAAACAAAACTTGAAAATTTTACAAGCTTTACCTCTCCGATGCTCTGCGCATACACCCTACATTTTCACAAGCTTTTCAATTTTAACTACTAAATCTCAAGCGTAAAGATGAACCTTCGTCGTGCACTTTCAATTCTAATGGGGGATTCCATTCTTCTTTTTTTGTTAGTATCATTTTATACTGTTGTGTCGTTCAAATTATTATTCATCATCCCTCTATTCTGTTTGTGAGCAAAACCAACCCCAACAAACCTCAATAGGAAAAGCTTTGTCCATATATCGGGTACAATATGGAGAAAAAAAAAACAGAATTTAAACGATTTGCCCCAGTGATATACTTAACAAAGCTTTCGTTTCTCCTACTCCACCACCACCATAGATATACAAAAAAAAAACTCTGTGTATCTAAAGCTAAATAAAAACACAATTTTTGGTTTCTCTCATGTGGAAATCTGCTTTTTTGTTTTTGTTTTTTTTTTTTTTTGCTTTTTCAATTTCATTTTATTTATTTATTGTTTGCTTTTTGAGCTGAAGGGAGCTTCACTCTATAACCCAAGTCAGCCCCAGCTACATCGGCCTGGCAGCGCCAAATCAATTTGACTCTCTTGCCCGTGTTTTCTTGCTGGGAGCTCTCCGCTACCACCGTCATCATATATAGTCGACGTCGTCGCTCGTCGCCACTGCTACTGCTGCTGTCGTTTTTGGTATAACTCGGGGAAAAGCTCAAGTCAAAATTTCAATACTTTACCGTCAACAGAACACAGCGCACGCCATTCATATTTATTCTCTCGGTGTTATAATAATAATAATAATAATTAATAAATTAAGCAAATCCAAGTGCAGGTACTATACTAACAACTATATTATATGTACCTATCTCTCTACCAAAAAAAAACACAATTCAATATCTTTGAATTGCACTTGAAACTAAAATACAAAAAGAAAAGATAAAAATTTATTAAAAAAAAAAATAAATAGATAAATCAACTCAGAAAAGTATTCATCTTTAAACCTTTATCAACCGTTTGCTGTTAAATATTTTTAATTATTTTTTTTTTTCTTAAGTTAATATCTTTTATCTGTTTTTTTTTATTATCTTTCGCCTCGCATCAAACAACGATATTCGTGTATCAAAATCAATCGTCTCAAACATCAACAGCACACAGCATTAGGATACAACTACAAAAAAAATTACTTAAACAACAACAAAAATTTAATCCAAATTTAGTTCAAATAAAATTAAATTATAATTAATAAAAAATAATATCAATTAAATTATACCTCCCAGTGCAAGTCATATTTTTATAACTATTATTATTGTTATTATTATCTACATAAATATTTTCCAAAAAAAAATAATAAATATTCCGTGCGTCGTCGTCGCTTGCTCTATAAATAAAAACAAATAAATAAATATACCTACATCAATAAAAAATTGTTAAATATTATACAATTATTCTTAATGTTAGAAAAAAAATTCGAGTACATAGAAAAATAAAAATAAAAAAATCAGTTCTTTTGTATTTTTCTACTTTTATAAAGTGAAATAATATAATAATAAAATTGTTGCTTGATTTGTAAACAAACTTATAAAATACCCAACGTTAAAAATATACCACAATTCTTTACAAAATAAATAAAAAAAAAAAAACAACAACAACTTTAAACAAGGATTCGTTCTATATACAACAAAAACAAAAACAAATCACTCGGAATACATGATATAATTACGCTGAACAGCTGATTTGCATAACACCTATATAAAAACAACGAATTGGCACATCCACATTGATGTGGCGAATGGCATCAATATATAAATTATATTCTATATGAGAATGGATATTTAAAAAAGAAAATGTGTGTTTTTGTGTTATGCATAATAAATTAGAATATTTTCATTAAATTCCCACCGCGGTGTATTATTGTGCTATATTTGGCAAATCAATACAAATATTCGATTCGACATTATATACGAGTTTAAATGTATTGTTAAATATTTCCCTCAAATTTAAATGTCAAATTTATTTCCATTTTTTTCTATTTTAACATCATAAGTGTTGTTTAAAATAAATATACCTACATATAACGATATATAAAAAACAACAATTAAAAAAAAAAACAACAAATTTAATAATCCACGGTGACACACGATAGTGAGAGGACAGAAAAATATTTATAGTGCATACCAACCTACTATACCTACTACCTGCTTGTATCGCGATTTTTCTTCTTGAAGTATTTAAAAACACTTACCAATTATTGTGTGTTGTACATAAATAATACCTACAGCAAACAAATTAAAAAAAAAAAATAAATAAGAGATTCACAAATAAATTAAAGAGCACATCCCTGTGCTTTTTTGTTTTTTTTTTTAAATATCGCATTTATTTCGGTTCAGTGGAAACAGATTTTTGTTTTTTTTTATTTTATATATTTAATTTCGCTTATCTTTAAACGCGTGTGTTAAGTTTCTTGTTTTAGTTAATTTTTATTTTCTTTTTTGTTTAAATAAAAAAACAAATAAAGACACTTCTAATGGTCTTTTAATTTGAAAAAAAAAATACAATAATATAACATCGAGAAACAGAGTGAACATCACATTTGAAGAAAGTGAGTTAAAAAAATAAATATTTATAAAAATTATATTTTTAAAGAATTTTAAGAAAAAATTTTGAAAAGTTCTTTTGATTTGCACAAAGCAATAAAGCGTCATTGTTCAATAGAAAATCCCTAGATCTTTTTTTTTTTTTGTAAAATGAGAAATGAGATACGAAAAATTTGTTCATATTTATTAAAGCTTGTACTGTGGAAAAAGTCTCAAGGACTAATATTGCTCTTTTTCTATTTAAAAACTAAGTCTGAAAAATGTAAAATAAGAAACAAGCAATTTAGTCGTTCTTCAATAGAAACTCCCAAGATTTCTATTGAAAAACGACAAATATCCTTTTTTTATAAAAATCAATGCGTCAAACAGAGTTGTGTGTGAATCTGATGCTTTTACCTTAATCAAAATCATTGAATTATGAGTTTCACCAGAAGTAAACAAACAAATGATAAATTTGTTTATGCAATATCTACTGGGTTGTATTTTGAGAACTGTGAACTTTTAAAGGACACTGGCTTTTCTTAGTATTAAAATGTGTGGGAAAGTTAATTTACCTGAAAGAGAATTATTCTTTTGAAAGATAAACAAGAAATTTCTATTTTTAAACATTTTAAATAATTCACTAGAGACATAATATAGGTACACTATAGGACTTTTTTCGTAGAACTTTCTTGTGTTAAATGAATTAGGTCCCGAAAATTGTAACAACTGGAATTCCATCTCAGAATTATTTAATAGGCAGATTGATTTTCTCTTTCAAAATTCATGTAGATATTTAAAAAATCGTATTTATTATTCTCGCAGAATTTTTTTCTTAAAATCTATAATGCTTTATTAATAAATAAATTTAAGCCATTGCTTAAAAGCAAATCTGAGCGTATTTTAGAAGAATCATACCCAAAAATTTAGTTGTTAGGTAAGTCACTGGAACGCGTAAAAAAATTTCAAACATGGAAAGTCATTGTTGGGTCCTGCGCTATACACAATGCAATGAAATTTCATTGAAAGTGTTTTCTGAAGTGCAATTTAATAAAAATGTAAATATGAGTTAAGTACTTACTGTGGAGTATATACTTATATACAGATATAACTGTGGTGGATATTGATTTGCGTTATAATTATTTCTGATTTTGAATTGCGATAGGTGTATATGTACATGCAGGTAGATACTAAGTATATGACATGCTATGTACTCATTCAAAATCGAGTTTTAATCAAATAAAATATACGAAAGAGAAGAAAAATGAAAAAAGTGGCTATTGCAGTTTTTTTTTTGTTATATATATTTTAAATTGTTTTTAAGACTTAATATAACGGTACCTTACCTAGATATATGCCACTGGTTCTGTTTACAAGAAAATAAAATATTTCAAATATAAATCCCACGACATAGCCAAATAAATGATGTTTTTTTTAGACGGGTGGTTTTCAATCGGGCAATACTTTTTTCGAAGTTAGTCTTTTTGACAGCTGTCACTTGATTTGTGCTCAATTTGGTTTGCCATTTTAAAACAAATAGACCTAGGTGCTTCTGAATAACATTTGCAAATCGTGCAAATTTATTACCAAAATAATGGTTCGGTTCGCTCGACGCATCGCGGAACAATCAATTTATTGAAGGAAATTTAGGTGTAAATATAAATTCCACGTCAAGGCCAAATTAATATGAGGATCTATCATTCTGACAATAAGTAACACAGGTTTTTAAAACTTCTTTAACAGCCTGTTGAAAACTAGAGGCTAGAAAGATCTGTTGAAAATAGTGCCTTCAGTATTAACGACTACTCTAATGCACACTATTTGCTTCAGAACGAGATTGAAGAAATTACATGATACTCGTAGCTCATCTCCTTGCCGAAACCCAAGGCATATTTGGAATAGTTCGGAAGAACTTTTCCCTAAATGCACATTGTATCACGTATTCTCGAACGTCATGTAACACAACTGGATTAGTGTTTCCGGGCTTTTGTGGCAGGTCATCAATGCACCCGTTCTGGTACTCCAGGTATTCTAAGGCGACCGACGTCAATTTTGTCATGCACTGATTTTTTTTATCAAAATCGTTACAGCCACTTTTGAGATAAATATGCTTTTTCTTAACAGTTTTATGGTAAGAAACATTATTTTTGGAGCATCAAAAATTGCATTTCCCCTGTTAGGAAATGGACACAAAGCCTCAAATTCAAAATTAAAAAAAAAATCGCTTCGGTAGCTCTAGGTTCAGGTATAGTGTTGATCTGGTAGTAGATATAGTTATTTTTTAATCTTATAAGTAAGCGGAATTGGACCCGGTTGGTTGTTTAATATTACTCAGCAATACCATCAAATTCAATTAAGTATAATTTTTAAAGCTAGCATATAAAAGCATTTTTTAAAAGCTTTGTTGAAAGTTCTAAATTTTATTTTTGACGCACAATTGTTAAGATGGGTGTTTTCATACCGCAAGATCTTCTATTTGAATATTTTTGTAATGTACCTTGTTCTCAGTTAACCCACCTATTAACAGTTCAATAAATCTTCCAAATGTCTGTAGTGTATTCCAAGTGGAAATACTTGCAGTGTGCGAACCCGCAAAAGATCTTGGTTCACGTGAAAAAGTAAATAGAAATATCGACATCTACATAGACAGTCGGGTGGCAACAAAAGCTATTTCCTGAATCACTACAAAGTCTAAACTGGTAGATATTTGCCGAAATGTACTGAAGATTCTCAGCACAACGAACACAGTTATCCTTAAATGGATCCCAGAACCCAGTGAAATATACGGGAACGAGATAACAGATGAACTGACCAAAAAGGGCCAGTTCATCTGATCTGATCCGAGCTAAACCAATCACTCCGTATTTATGCTAATGGAGCAAAAAAAAAGTAGAATTCACCAGAGTTTCCTCGAAGCTGCTAAATGGTCAACCTTGACACTTGCAGTCTTTCGAGGAATCTATGGTCTAATATTTCAAGAAAAAAGACGAAATATTTACTTAAAATAAGCAGACCTCAATTATCCATCCTAATTGGAATCCTAACAGGTCACAACTTCATGAGAATAGGCATAACATAAGCATCAGCTCGACTTGTGTAAAGGGTGTAAAGATGTAGAAGTGGAGGAGGATTCATATCACCTTCTTTGTGAATGCCTTTAGCCCCAGAAAAAGAATAAAAGCCTTCGGAGAATACTTTTTCGATAAATTGGGCGACATCTCTAACTTGCCACTTTATTAAAAACTCCAATTGGTTTAATGGGCCTATTCTGGCCAAATTGTGTCAGCAGTTTTCCTGACAGCCACCTAACCTAACCTAACCTAACTTGCCACCAAAGAACATTCTTAAATTCATCCAGAATTCAGGGTGGTTCAGGGAGGCGTTCAATATCAATAGAAAATCAATCAATTGATCCATGGAGATCCAAGTAAGACGATACGGCGTGCCTTATCATCACACCTTCAAACCTAACCTTACCTAATGAACCTTGTTTAAACTAATCTTCCTTAGTCGTACAAAATTAGTTTCATTGAGTTTCATAAAAAATTTAATGAAAAATACGAAAAGAAATACCGTCGTATTAATGAACTTTGTCTAACTTTAGACAGTCGCTCAACTCCAAAAAGCTATTAATAAACTTTGTTTAATGTTGTCCTAAGGTTGTTTAACTTGGACAACGGCTTTGGCTGTCTAAGATTTGTCTAAATCGCCCCACAGCGAAGCAATTTAATTTTTTAGGGTGGCAATTTTACATTCTGATGCTTCACATCATTTTAGATTTCAATATTAAAAGATTGCGAAGGAAAAATAGTCTAACTTTTGCACTATTTTATTTTGGAAAAGAGTCTGGACTCAATGTTGGCGTGTTCAAACTTTTGCTTGTGCTAAATTGTTAACGCTTTTTCCAAGTGTTCTGTAAAGAACAAAATGTGAGCCTGAGTGACTTATACTGTTTTAAAATATTTCTGGAACTTTTCGATTTTCTCAAACAATAAACTGGGAACGAAAACTAGTCTATATTTTCGAAAAAACTACACTCATTTAAATTTAAAAAGCAACTTCAAGGAAAAAATATAACTCTTCCAGAAGAAAAAATGAAGATCTTTTGCTTCAGACAATAATTTTTTAACTCAAATTTCGACATATGTTTCAATGTTCTCGAAAATGTGAAGTGACTGATACCGCTATAAATGTGATTGTTTACCATCAACCATTTTCTGGTTCTGGTAATTTCATCCGAATTTTTAATTATTCAAGTTTTTTAGTGAACATTTCAAAATGTTGAGTGTTAAAATTAAGCATAATGTTGGGGGCACATAAATATTTTGGAAATGTGGTGGGGCATAGAACAAAAAGGCTGGGAAACACAGTGAATCTAATAAATAGGGCGTATAATGTTCGGTTTAAAAAAGCGTGCTAACTTTTAGCTGTTGTATTTACAGGCAAAAATTTTATTGCTTATGAGAGAGTGGCCAATTTTAAAAATATTATACATATAAAAATTATGTTCATATCAAACAAACAAGAAACAGCCCATGGCTAGAAATTTGTAGTGTTAGTGTCTGTGTAGGACAGTTTGTACTTGAGAGTCGAGCTCTTAGCTTTGCCACAACAAGGAAATGCTCAGAGCTGACGTTTGCCCCTTGAATAATATACGTCTAATATGTTAGAGCCGTGCCTTTGTAAATATTGCACACTTGCTGTGCTTTGATCCCCAAACCCATACGCCCCTGTACAATCCTGTTATAAATTGTGGTACCCATAGTCATTTCCACTTTTTACTAATAAAAGGTGTTTCAAAATTAATGCAAGGTTTGAATTTACTGTCATTTGTGTAGAAATTTTTTGGCAATTCTAGAGAAAATCAACAATTTTTACAGCTGAAAGTTTCGGGCTACTAAAAATGGAGCATTACATGGGCGAAAAACGTGTTTTCATTGTTGAACAATATGTCATTTTCGTTGTCTTTTTTTGTATGGCATGTTAAGTAATGATTGCCTATGATGTGTCCCCTTCCATTGCACCAATTTACACGTAGTAGTTCATGTCCATGACATTTAACCAAAAACCTGCCTTTCAACAAATTACAATGAGAACCACAACAAATCTAATATTAATAACAAATAATAATTACTTTAATATTCTGTTTTACGTCGCTTCGTTTTCGGGTTTAATCTGGTCAATAATCTGGCAATCTATTAATTGATTTATCTATTTGTCCTGGTGTAGAGTTATCTGTTCGATGATTAGTTTTGTTCTGAATTCTAAATTCTGGTATACACTAGCATCCTGAAGCCGTAAACACTTTACTTAATGCATATCTTTTGCCTTTATATAATATTTTGCAAATATGTGTTTGGTGTATGTATAGGTGCCTTATCCATTAATAGTCAATCAAAATCGCATTTGATTGAAAACTTTCAATAGAAAACTTGTTAAAATGCAATTTCATTGAATTTTGCCGACGTTTTATCATCATTATAAAATGAAATATGAGATCATCACCTTTTTAGATGAAGTAAGTAGTTGCCCAGGAAATTGATTGAAGCAGTTTAAATTGCGACTTAGAAAGCCAACACGGAAAAATCATTGCAACAAACTCCTGGAATTCTCATTCAAAAGAAAAGAAATGATATTCTTATTCATTTCATTGGAATGCACCTTTCACAGTTAAACGGGCATATATCTAATATAATATGACGACAAAAGACCCTTTCTTTTGCATATGAGATATGCCAATAAACTTAACTTACGCAAGCGATATTTTTTTTCGATTCCAAGTGCTCATACAATAGGTACTACATACTTTACCGTCACACACTGGGCCGATTGTGTGGAGAGGGTGCTAAAAATGTGAAATTGAAATCTATGTTTTTTTTTTATACAATCTAGGTTGACACATGTCTGAAAAAATTTAATACCTAAATCGAAGCAATTTACCAATTTTGTTTAAGTAAAAATGGAAAATATCTTGTTGCAATTTTTAATTTTATCTTATAATTTGATATTGAGTTCAAATCTTTCTAATATCTTTTTTGCTCTCTGTGAAATTTGAGGAGCGATATGGAGCTTGAATAAGTTTTTATCACCTGTGAGACCATCGAAAAGTATTCCCTAGTTTTTATTGTTAAAAATCTGATATAATTGACAAGTGTACAGTCGAAAAATTAAAAATTTAATACGAATTAGCACTTTCATAAAAAAAAATTATATGTTCTTAAAGAAATATCGTTGCTCAACTATGACTTGCACAAAATAAATGAATCATAAACATAAGCAAGTTCAAGGCGAATCCTAACACACTTTGTGTTTAAAAAAGTGTTCCGCAAATACATTCTTGATTTTTCCGTTTTTTTTTCACCATTAGTAATTTTAATTTTAAGCCTCTTAAGGAGCTTTTCTTCAAAAACCTTTTGCTTTTCACTGTTGAATTAACAAGAAGTTGTTTTGTAAACATGTACAAATGATTTTTTGTATTGATTACTTACCTTGGTTATGATTATATATTATAATCCCATCAACAGTAATTAACAAAGATTTATTTCCCTTTTGGTAGTATTTCATGCATTTCTGAGCAGGAACAGGAAATACCTGTCAACAATCATAACCATGACCTGATTGTAATGAAATTCACGGGCAATTATTGTTTTAATTATTAATATTACTGGAAGTATTGTACATACAGTACCAGGGCTCTCCAGAGGTTAGCATGTTTTAAATAATTTTCATTTCGGTTTGGTGTTGTTTTTACAATATAGAATATTTACATTTGCTTTGTTTCAAGGTGCCAAGTTTTAACAAAAGTATTTATTAATTGTAATAACATGGAAATTGTGAATCCTTATTGTGATGCATCTAAGAATAATTTACAGCAGTTTTTCAACTGCGTCAATTTATTACACTTTCTCTTAATTTGTACTTGCATTTATATAATCAACTAACGATATTCTGAAGGAACTATAAAGCAAGTGCATTCGTAAACAAATATCAAAGTCGATACTTGAAGTCTTGATCAGATTTTTGAATATCTCAGCTGAAATAGGCAACTGACAGTCAATTCCGTCTGTTCAAAACTGCACATTTCTATACTTTCTACCTCTGGCAGTTTCCACACACAGGGCCGTGTCTAGGTGTGGGAGCGATTGCCCCAGGCACGTTTTTTCAAAAACGAGAACTTATTAATTTTTTTCATATTGATTTTCCAATTCAGCGCATCAAAAACTATAAGAAAAGTTACTCTTCAAGAACAATACTGTTACAAATTCAAAATTTGTTGCCCAGTGTTATTATTGCTATTATATTGAACAAGAACAGAAATAGATTTGGCAACGAATTTGGATAGCAAACATTTCTAGCGGTTGAAAGAACAACTGAACAAAAAATAGGCAGAATCTCACCAAAATGTTGACGATATGAACGACATTTTATGAATTGACATTTCAGAAGTCGAAATTTTGAAAGTCATATGCGGTTTCTAATACGATATCGGCCTCAAAAATGACTATGAGAGTATTCGTAATGCAAAAGTCTTCTGCAAATACAAATTTGACTGCGTTAGCGTTGTATTCAATAATCAAGTTTGCTAAAGTTACATATTTGAATACTTCATCAACGGTACAACTGAGCAGAACAAAAATTGAGTTAACGAATATTGAAAAGCCAGAGAGCGTGTTTGTAAACGTCAAATGCATTTGCAAGCAAATTTTCTACAAATAGGACGGCTACATACTACATACATACTTGTCATGACGCAATATCTGCGACAAAAACGAGGATCATTTGAAGTCCAAATTGGCTTTGATTTACCGTTTTTGAAAACGTCCAATATTGTGATCAGTTCAAAGTAGTATTGTACCTCGTGGAATAACGATTAGTGCGTAGGTACTGCCTTCTGAAAGGAACTGACAAATCCTCCAAGAGTATCCTTGCCATGAATAAGTGCTTCTCATGTAGTCGTTCGGACTCGGAATGGTTGAGACTTGAGAGTTGTAAGTCACTAACCCCTGGTTCTCCTCGAGGTGTTGCACTATCAAATTTAATTTTTTTTTTCCATATTTTAGGGAATAATGTTTAAAAGTGCGCTTTACTTGCTTTGAATTTTCATCAATCGAAAAAGATGATCAGACGAAAATGTATTTTAAACATAATCTACAATTTTTGAAAGCATCAAATAACAGTTAATTTCGTATTAAAAGGTCAAAAAAGAATGTACTATTTTGTTGATTCCGTGCAAACATTCTAAGCAGCGTGATGAATTTTAAGTTACGTTGTGTTGGAATAAAATAAACGAAATACATAAATAATTGGCTTATTGTTAAAATGTCGACAATAGATTAAAAAAGTCATTTTCTATCGACTTTTTGTATATACATATACTAAATATTAGGAAAAAATATCGATAAAAGTCAATCATATTCTTGACTTTCTTTCAAAGCCGCCTATTTTTTTTTGTATAGGTTCGAAGGTTAAAATTTCATATTAACCAAAATAGGTATTCTAACTTACAAGAAAGTCAATATAAACCGATATTTCATTTAGTAAATTCACTTTTTTTGCGGGTCATTCGTACGCAATATGTACTGAAATATATTGGTACTGGTTTCGAGTCGGTAGAAGATGGTTGAAGTACATGATTTAATATTCGATTTTTTTAATTGATTCTGTATTAATTTTTTTTTAGCGAAAAAGGCAGATTCTTTGAGCTTGCCCCAGGTGTTTTAACCGCTAGGAACTGCCTTGTCCACACCCTTGTGCTGTTCTGATTTATATTTTCTTCATTAAATACATCTTATTTGCTGTCGCCATCTTTTTACTATAGGAAATATTGCTGAGTTTTACAAAAAATAATCATTTAAAGTAAGGTTGGACAGTAGAGGGGGTAGGGGGGAAAAAAGGCAAATGAAGTTGGGTTTCTCAGGGTTTCGATCAGCTAAAAGGAAAGGAGGAATTCAATACAAAAAATAATCAAAGCTGATTCTTAAATTCAAGTTTGTTTTGAAAACATTGATACCGATGATAGCTTGGCAATCAAGAAGTAAGCTTTATACCATTGGCACTTCTAATATCAAGTCCATTCCATTGAAGGTTAAAACAGCCTAAAATTACGACTTTCCCAAATTTCTTGAAGAACTGACAATTAAAGACTTAACAAAAAATTAAGTGCGTACGCAAAAACATCTATGAAAGTTTAAAAAATTATTTTCTCGTAAGACTCAAACAACATTTTTCGCTTCAAAGGGAAATATAGCAAATACGAAAAATAAACAAACTTGAGACCACTTCAAAATTAGTTCCAAATTAAAAGTTGAATTTTTTGAAGCCAGCCATACATTTTACGTAACTTGAATGAAAAAAAAAAATCAAAATGTGTACCGTGAACTTCTTTTTATAGGTAATATTAATTTTATTTGTAAAGGAAAAAAGCAAATTGCTATGTCTCAATGGAAGTCGATTATAATAAAAGTTTCAAAAAGTTTTTAATTTATATAATCTAAAAGCTAAAGGTAACTGTTTTGCTGTATAAGCATATTGATACAATCTTTAAACAGTTATGAACCTTACATAATACATTCATACTCGAGAAAAGTTAGCCAAACAAAATTAACAATACAAAAATATTTAATGGATAAAATTGAAAAAGCTGAAGGTGTTGAAGAAAACAAAAACAACTTTAGTGTGCAACTGCTACCATTAAATTTATAGACTGGAGTCAAAGGGATCAATCCAATCAGACTCCTTTATTGGTGATTAGGGCCAAATTGTTTACAGAAGGATAGAGTAACACAATTTTGGCATTTTTAAATTGAGTGACGCTAAGCAACCAAAATTGGTTGATTAGTGATTTTGATGATTAACAACTCACACTTTTGATTCATTGATGGTGGTTGGAAAAAACGTTTAATGATTTACCAGTCGCAGTAATGATTTAATGAACTCAAGACTCACTAAAGCTAAGAGGTCACCAGCGAATCCCAGGCATATTCTATTCAAAACAAACATATTATGGGGACAAATATTCGAGCACTCACATTAAGTTTTCCATAAAGAAGGTTTCACGTTCCCAATACATACAAAGTTAACGTTACTTTTCGAGGCGACATGTGTGCGAAAGACAAAATTGTTCATTGTTGAAAGTGCACGTTGTACAAATGATGTTGCTAACAGCATGAATTGTTGGGAAAAAAGCTAAGCCAGTACGTCTATTGCAAAGATTTTTACGAATATTGTCTTAAATATGTGTTTGCAAAATTTCGACGACTGTAAAAAGTAAATTTTTAGAACATTTGCCAGACTGTGCTAAATGGGAGTCGCAAATGTCAAAATATTCAAACTCAAAATTTTGATGATAGGTTTGACATTAAGAATATATTTACGATAATCACTGATTCAACGACAGACTCATTGACTGACTAACTGACTGATTTTGTAACGCTGGAAAATGTTTTGATTATGAAAAAAGTTGTGCAAACGCTTCCAGATGCTGAACGCGTGCTGGGGAAAGAACGGTCAAAAATAAGGCGCACCATCGGGTAATATCTCAGTGTTGCCACTTTTCGGGAAAATACTTTTCTTTTGTCAAAGTGTGTGACCTCCTAATTTCTGGTTACTGTTGTAAGTAAGTACTAGCATCTTCGAGTTAAATGTTAGTGTTGCCACTTTTGTAAGCCAAATAATAAAATTTTCACTTTTTTGGTAACTATGTGGGTATGCATTAAAATCTTGATTATGAAAAAAGTTGTGGAAATGCCTCCAGATACCAAATGCATATTGGGGAAAATAACGTGTGATGTCTTAAAAGTTAGCTGAAGTTGTGGGAAAGCTTTAAAATTACAAACGCAATGTCCTAGCAGGTAACTGTCTAAAAAGATAGATATTAAGGGAATTCATGCAACTTCGTAAGACCATAAATAAATTTACAAATTGGTTAAGTTTATCTTTTGATTAATGAACTTTAAAATTTTGTATGGAAAATTATTTACACAATTTGGTTAAACTTATTAAGAAAATTTGGTTGCTTAAAATTAATAAATTAGTTAAACTTATCCAAACGTCATTGTAACTCTTAACTCTGATTGAATTTCCTAGCATTTATCAAATGAATAAAAAAACGGTGTTCATGCAAACTTTGCGTAAACTTATCATTTTACACATTTTGTAAACTTACGACCTTGACGACTTACGAAGATTTCAATTTTTCCGATTTTCGCGAAAATATTTCATTTTTTGTCAACGGACCTTCACTTCTTTGTTTCTTTTTATATATTTTGAGTTTTATATGTTGCGAAAACAAATTAAGATTAAAAACACGTATTGCGAAAATAATAGTTTATGTTCTTAAAGATAAGTGTTGATAATAGACGCCCCTTCAGGTAATATATCAAAAAAGCCACTTTTTGGTGGAACCTAAATTTGTTTGGTACATTTTTATATTTTGACGCCTGGTGCCAAACGCGTGTTGGAAAAATGGCATTTGATTTCTTAAAATATGGTAGGCTCACCTTCGATAAAATTTCAGTGTTGCCACTTTTCAGGAATGTACATTTTTTTAAAGTTTAAGGGTGGGAACTTAACTTTTTTGATAATTTGCTATATTTTCAACAAGAATAAACTTGCGAAAACGCCTTAAGATGCGTTATAATGCTAAAAGAAACTATCTTTAATAAATATTTAGTTTATATTTTACTTTATTATCATTTTTTAAAAGGTATTTTTGATCACCTATTTGGATTACCAAAGATTATTTATTTTACTTTAAGATTATTTATGAATACACTGTATTTATAAGCTAAATGCATTAAATGACGGGCAGACAATTTGCGACAGTCGGAAATATTTGCGAGCTCAGTTTAAAAAAAACAAACATTCAATTATTATACTCTGCAAAATGAGTCATCAAATTGCAAAGTCTAATTTCATTCTCTAAATTTTGCTTTTAAAATCTATAGGTACATTTAATATTATTTTTTTTAAAATAAATGAGAAACAAAAATTAAAGAAAAATTATTATCTGTACGTTTGGTTAAGAATGTAGATAAATTATTGTTTTGAATACCACTGTTTGTTTGCCAACAAATAGTTTCTATATTTGAAGATTTACCAATACAATAATAATAAAACATACGTCTGTGCGAATTTAGCAGTGAGGTATTAATTTTGTCGTCATTCTATTGGATTTTCCCGATAGAAACCAATGGAATACAACATTAGATAGATAATACATATATTATGTATGTATGTATATTTTATGAAACATAAAATGGGGATTTGTATTCGAAAATACATACATTAATTGGTCACATCCACATCTATTCTAAGGAAGTTATAACCTTTAGAATTTATAAAATAAATCTTTGACCTTTTCAAAAGGTTTTTGGATTGATGCCAAAATGCTTAATGCCAAAGGTAATCTATAAATTCACATTCAGGTGCTGTTTAAGGAAAGAAGATTTGTTGCATTGTATTCCGGTAGACATAGCGTATAGGTTTACCTACTAAATTCAAGGAAAATACAATTTATTATTTTGAATAAGTTTTATACTCCTGTGTCCATTCGTACAAAGTAGGGTTGTTTTGTATTTGGTATGTATGTGTGTCTATAATTAAAGTACCTATACATTTCACATTTGTAAAGTTCAACTACACATTTATGACACAATAATAAAAGATTTTAGGGGTGCAAGGTTTCTTGGATTTAACAATACCTAAGACATTTTTTTTTACCAAAAAAAAAATCCACTTTCGGAAGGTTTTTGATAGCCCAAAATCAAATCCGATCTCAGACTTACGCTATGATCAGGGTTTCACCCGTAGTTATTATATTAAAAAGTTTATAAATAACTTGTTTTTTGTGTATTTTTGAGGTGTAAGATAATCTGTCTCCAAGCAATAGAGCACTTTAACAAATAAGAAGGTTTCTTTCTATACAAATTTTATATACTACGGAATAAATTACCCAAGTTATAGTAGACTTAGCATAAAGGACTAGACTTGTTGAATTATTGATTCAAAATAGCTTTTAACGGAATTTAGTCCTATAAATTGTCGTTTTGTCCGGCAATCTCACTTGGGATCATCAATGACATAGTGTGGGCTTCTGTCCGCAATTTGTTTTCAGTTCAGTTTGACTAACGTGGTTTTTTTTGATAAAAAAAACCACTGTAAACTATATCCAACAAGATAATAATTCCTAATTATTAAGATGGAAGTTTTTGTTGGTAATTTTCAATACAAACTTAGTATGACAAAGGCCTTCATTTCGTCACTAATGAGTGGACGTGAGATTGCCGAACAAAACGGCAATTTGTAGGACTAAAGGGGAGATGAACACAATCCTGGAATTCAGAAAACTCAAAATCCCGAATATCCAGAATCCCGAAAACCAAAATTCCCTAAAACCCAGAATCCCAAATACTCATAAACCTGATTTAAGAGATTAAAGTTTTTCGGTATTTCAGGTTTTTGGGACTTTGGGCTTTCGAGATTTTGGGTTTTCAGGATTCTGGGTTTTCGTGATTTTGGGTTTTTGAGATTCTGGAATTTTGGGATTCGGGACTTTTGGGATTTTGGTTTTTCGGGTTTATGGGTTTTGGGGATTAAGGTTTTCGCGATTCTGACCCCAACACCATAAAAAGCTATTTTGTATCTTCAACAAATAGTCAAACACTTCAAGATCAGCATTGTGGCGAATTAATAAGGGTTTTCATGCCACGTCGTAAGTTTACAAATTGTGTAAGATGATAAGTTTACGCAAGACTTACATGAACAACCTTTTTTAAACATTTCATAAAATGCTACGTAATTCAATCAGAGTAGGAGTCACAATGACGTTTGGATAAGTTTAACCAGTTTGGTTAATTTTACGCAACAAAATCCTTTGATAAGTTAAACCAAATTGTGTAAATCATTTCCCATACAAAATTTGACAGTTCATTAACCAAAAGATAAACTTATCCAATTTGTAAACTTATCTAGTTTTTTTACGAAGTTGCATGAATATCCTTAATATGTTTATGGAAATTAGCTATGTAGTTGTTTTATTTTTCGCTTTGCAATTTGACAACTCCGCCACAATGAAAGCTGTCACTCTTGAAATTAATAGATTTGTAAAACTCCCTATGGGCTTGGAAATTTTATTGGAGCCAAATAGATTGCGGGGCTCGGTCGTGTTTGGTCAGAATCTATATATTAATTCGTAAACACTTTTCTATGTCCCCCTTTTTAACCGACTGACAACGTATTTCCCTCGTTTTTTTTTATTTGAAAGGTATAGCCAATCGCTTTGACAGAATCTTGTTTATATATTTATGTGTTGCTGTTGAGACATTTACCGAGTCAGATCAAATTTTCAACAACAGGGTGATACTAGCTTGCTTATATTGACAAATTATTGTTAGTGCAATAAGGCTCTAGACACTTTTTCAGTGTCAGCAGGATAGATACATATACCTTTCAGCAAGAGGTTTCATGTTAAATTTAAAACCTTTTTTAAATTACCAATATTAAACTATCATAAGGATCACTTTTGATTAGTAAAAACGGTTTTTAAATTATGGGTCAAAGTTTATTATACTTGCACAAAGTGCTGAAATATAGTTGAATAATTCGAAGACTTCAACTCGTGCTCCTCCGGAGCGTCAGGTGAAATTATCACCACTGGCAGATGTAATAATTGTGGCTGAAAACCCAAAACTCAGGAAGTAGGACTATTCACACAAAACCAACACTACATTGCACCATATATTTTTGACTGGATTCAATGCTCTGAATGTCAGTGGACAAGTGATTCCTGAAATGGAGACTTCAATTGGCCACCTAAATGGTGTAATTTAAAACCATTATAGTTTTGATCTTCAAATCTTCAAAGTTATGTCAAAGAAAAAGTCTAAGATTATGCTCCACCAACGATCAATGTACTTAAACAGAACTATTATTCACAAAATACCGTCACAATTATACAAAACCGTTATGTAAAATTTTATCAAAATAAACACCATTTATTGGCAGAACTGAAGTGGTTATTGGCCAAATATTGTATTTCATTATTTACCACAAAGTTTTAACTTTAGATACAAATAAAAATATGACTAATTTAAAATGACCCCTCTTTTGCTGGAATACCCTTTATCTGGATTTGAAGATCCTAAGTTTTTCCCTATATCTAACGAAATATTCACAAATTTATTTAAATGTAGACATTTGATCTAGCTAAGAAATATAAATTGATTTTAACTTCATGGGAATCATTTATTTTATAACAATGATATTAGTTTTCGGAAATTATCCTTGCCATAGAAATAGACATAGTATCGTCCCCTGATTGCAAGAACTAGGTAACTCAATTTTCAATTTGTACAATATATAAGCAAAAACGGTATTATTTTTTTGCAATATTCCAGCCTTTTTGTCCGATTTTCTTCTGTCATAAAAAATATAAGATATTTATGAAGTGTGAGAAACTTAAAAATTAAAATTTCAATCGTTCCCCAGTAGTTTGTTATCTATGAACCTTGCTATCTCCAAAATTTTTAAAATTGAGTTACCTAGTTCTTGCAATCAGGGGACGATATTTTGACACAGTTTTTTGATTTTTATTCTTTCATCTTTCGATTATGAAAGTATTTATTTTAAATAAAAAAAAGTTTTCCTATTTGCAGCCTTGAAACGTGTTTGACCTTCAGTTTGTTTTGGCAAGACTTCGAACCAGAAGTATTTAGAATATCAGGTCAAAGACATATGATTTTTTTAAATAATTGTTTGATTTAATTTTTGCATCCAAAAAACAGAAAAACAAAAAGTCAAAAGTTGGTCATTTTTTATAATGTTCAAATTTTGTGAAGATTGAGTTACAATTAATATGCAAGTATATTAGATCAGTAATTTATAATTAGTTTACTAACAAAAATAGACTTGAGCTATTTTTTTTTTTTTTTTTAATTTCTAGATAAATTGATTTACAAATATTTTAAATATTTGAGCGACATTAACATATTATGTAGTTTTTCAAATCTTTTTTCATTTGCACCCCTGCCTTTCTCTAACTTTTGCTCCTAGCTTAAAATATTAATAAAACTTTTTCTTTAAAGTAAATTTAATTTCCTTTCATTTGGTGGGGAGTGTTTTTCTTGTCCCTGAGGCCACACGAGCCAGTACCTTGAGAAACAACCTTGAGAAACTAGCTTGCTTTTTTCGTAGTTGGGTGTGAAGCCAGTAAAGAACCAGTGATTTGACAGTCAATTTACCTATGTATGCAGTCCGTATAGAACCCACACTAACAATTGGTTTTCAAAATGTAAATTGGTGCAAAAGAAACCAAATAGTACTTTTTTAGTCTACCTAACTCTTTTTTATCTCAATCTGAATGTGTTATTTTTTAGAATTGTGATATTTGTAAAGTAGCCTTGGGGAATTTGAAATGGAAAAATTCACGACTGATGAACAAACGAAAAAATATTGTCGAATCCTTTTCAATCGTCATTTATTTAAATGCATTATTTTAAGAAGCAGTGATTTCAAATGGACACCTGGTTCTGCAAATTCAATTTCGATATAGGGATATTTGAGAGATAAAGAATTGTATGTTATACTTAATTAAAGGAGAAACCATACTTCAAAGATTGGGTATTTTGCAAGGTTCTACCTGAGGCTTACTTTTAACAATTACTCAGACAACAAATTGCTCAGATAATAACTCAGATAACTCAGACAATAATATGATTTCTTGCTTTTATTTTTTCGTCAACTGTTTGATACATTGCTCCGAAGTAAAATAAAATGCACGACTGGGTCGCATGTACTTACTCTTATGTTCATAACGCTGAGGGTTTAAAAGTATTTTACGTGTAAAGACATAGAAATTATGAGAAAAAAATGTTTAAAAGCATTACATACGATATTTAATTAACTAAAATAACTTCTTTGAGAGTTTTTAATACAAAATAAAAAAATATGGAAACAAAAATTTTAAGCCATTTATCTTAAAAAAAAATTGGTACGCAAATCGTAAGTATTTATTTATGTGCATATACAAATAAAATTGCAAAAATATTTGTTCACCCGTTTTTCAAAAAAAAAAAAATATTTGAAACATTCTTAAATATTCTAAAACTTTTTTTTTGAAAATTTTGGTATGTACTATATTTTTTAATCTTATTTGACATTTGTAAAAAAAAAAATATCAAAATCTGTTTAGCCGAAAATGAGAAAATTTAAAATTAAGAAAAATGTTCTATGAGAAGTAAGTACTATAAATAGTTGTTATTTGTAGATTTTTATATTTTTTGGTAGTAAATATACCGCATTTATTTTAGCACACAGAAAAATTTTTATAAAAAAACGTAGAAGCCGTTTTTAAGACAACAAATATTTTCCTCAATAGTTTTTCTTAACATTTGTATGGAAGGTACCAGTTTTTTTCACAAAATGAACTTTTTTTTCTTAAAATACTTTACAAAGTGTAAAAAACCCCTTAATTACCGAATTTTATAAAACAGTTTTTGAACATTTATTAAAAATCCAAAAATATTATTTTGAAAATTTTAGTTAGAAAAACTATTTGTATTGTATAAAAGCATCTTTATAGGAAAAATTTTTGAAATTAAAATATATGAAGAAAATAAAAAATAGTTCTTTGAGTACCATTAATAACCATAAATAACATTAAAAATGGTTTCCCATCCAAAGGTCACTTTTACCAAAAGAAATTTATTGATTTTTGAGAAAAATAAGATTTTGTAAAATTGTTAAGAAAAATTGTGTGGTAGGTACTGTTAGTTTTAGTTCTAAAAAAAAATTAAAAAAGCATGTGGATAGAATCACCAAAAACTATTATGTATTTAGTTTTAAAAAACTCGATCAAGCCGTTTCGGCTGTGTCAAAATTTGTCCAATATGGAGGTAGAATAGATGTCAAAAATGCTGCAGTAAAAGTAAAAATTGTTCAACTCTAGCAACTCCGGCTTCAACATTTTTGCCATTTATGCCAGTTCTGTCTCCCATTCTTTTAAGGCAATTAATCGATTGGTGATTATTTCTGCAAGAAAGTTTTCTCAGAAGTTTTCACTCCTTTTTAATTCCAATTCAATGCGAAACTTTATTCTTCTTTCTAAATTAACACACAAACACTATCAAGCATTAATCACTTTGACAAGTTATTCGATGAAAAATTCATTTTATTTATAAGAATATGAGAGTTCAGAGTGCATTCCTAAATAAAATTAAGAGACAAAAAAAACACGAAAGAAACACTCGAAAAAATCACTTTGAACAGCCAAGGCTTTTGAAGTAATGAGAGTTCAAAAGAAGTAGACAAAAGAGTGCTAAAAGTGAACAAATGTAAACGACATAACTGATTATTTATGTGATGGTTGAAAAATGTAACTTAAAGCAAATATCAATAATATATTATGTCTTGAAGGTATAGTTAGATATTTTTAAACATTTTGCTAGGAACTCTAGAGCAAACAAAAGCCTAAACTGGAGAACTTTGCCAAAATGAGGCTAGATTTAAGCTTAGACTTTGAACTAAAATAAATAAATCTAACAAAATAATTTGATACTAATTTGTAGAATCATACATATCAATCCTTCATTATTGTATCGTTATTCACTTTGTCTCTATCTACCTCGTTTCAAAAATATTTCAGTTCTTAGATTTTATTTTCAACCTTCCAGATTGAAAGAAAGATGACATGGATTTTGAAAAGATAAAAAAAAATCGCGAATTAAATTAATTTTTTTTCCGTTTAATCTTCTTTGACAAAATTAAATAAATTTATTTCGTTTCACAAGAATTATTTTAAATGCAATTGGAATGAAATCAAAAACCTACTCAATAAAAAATAATGTCTCTATTCCGAAATGATATTCTTAAAATATTTAAGTACATATCTTCATTGAGTCCCAGGCAACCAGCAAAAAAAAAAAAAAAGCTGTCGTTAAATATTAAAAGGTCATTCGGATCCTGGACTAACGAAATTTATGTGAACTTTTTGCCTTATTGTCCAACATTTAATTCCTTCCATCGAACTTTCATCGTTTCACAGGAATATATTTGAATTAAAAATATAACCTTTGACATTTTTCTTTTGATTTATTTATCTCCCTTTTTGTAACCAAAAAAACTGAAAATTAATTCAATTTTTATATTCTTCTCATGGATTACAATTTATACAATTTATTTTGTTGCGACATTTCTTCTTTCCATAGACAATAATATTTTCCCCATAAAAAGTCTCAGTTTAATAATCAAAAAAGAAAGAAAAAAATATGAAGGTAGGTAAAAGGTAGGTAGGTACATATAATAATAATTTATTCAATCAACCTTTAAGCATAAGAAAATAGAAATTATTTTTTTCGTCTCTCGAGCTTAATAATAATTTCCGAAAAAGAATCAAAGTTTTTATTTATTTTTGTACGCATCGTATTATAATAATCAGTGTTACCACTTTATTGATTTTAAGAATTAAACATACAATAATTCTCACTTTCGACTCAAATGTAGAAGTGTCGATAAACAAGCCAGAATAAACAGGCTTTTTTGTTGTTTGTAGAGGAAAATTTTACCTGTGATCTTCCAAATGAAACACGCCTTAAATCGTCTGCTGTATTTTGGCATTAAAATAATCATTAATATTATTTTCTAACTGCATCAAAATTTAAATTAGCTATTTCCAATGGCTCAACGTGTCCACAGCCGTGCAATTTTATGTGCTTGTTTACAATTTTACGGTCGCTGAGGATTTTGTCACTCTTTCACCTATCGTCCTAATTGTATGACTGAGCCCTAAGGATGCAAAACGTACGTTAGTACTGAACACTTTTTTTTAATCATTACGATAGAAATTCGCATTTGTTCCTGTAACCTTGGTTTATCCCAACAATTTATTGCCAAGCTACTGGAGCAATAAGCTTTTCGCCTAGAACTGGCGAGATCTGGTTCCCACACAATCGAATAGAATCAAACAAACAAAATTATTTAAGGCTAACATTCGAATACAAACAAGTGGGAGCACCGAAAAGATGTCCTTCTATTAACCACCCACACTATGTTGTATGAAGGATTTTCCGACATAAATCAAATAAACATACCTACACAAGATGAGTTTTTCTTTATAGCATAACTTTGTATGTACACAAAAATCACTACGTATTTTTACAAAAATAAACTAGCTTCGGTTGGTTTTCAAAGAGCCTCGCCTCCTTGGTAAAGGAATTCCCTTTTCTTTTTCCCTCGATTCACAAGTACGAGTAGGTACATATTATCCTTGTCAAAGCAAAATGTATGTTAAGGGCTATAAGTGCTGTGCTTTTCTATCTCTCCATCACGCCAAATTGAATCGCATATATGTACATGTGTACATATGTACCTAAAATGTAGGAACTAGTTGTATCATTTTTCTTCTCGTATACTGAATGTACCCCATCCCATCACTATACATACAGTACCTATGCAAGCTAGAGTGTAATTTTCTTTTGAAAATCTGCAGAAACTGTGTCATTTCCAGGTGACCAAAAAGGTGTGACAGTATTTTTATTTTTATAAATTGTTATTTTTTTTATATTTTTCCTTTTTTTCATATACGAGTGCTAAACAATGTTTTTCATTCAGAAACAAGTGTAATTTTTAACCTAGTTACTATGGGCATGTATCAAACAAATGTATGTTAGCATAGATACGCGCAAGGCACCCTACTCATGGTGTGTATGCATGCAAATGCAATTTACCCTTAGCTGCTGCAAAAAAAAAAAAAAAACATATAGACAACAACTAGGTCACTGTGCAAATTAATTAAACACAGATGAGGCTGGCAGCTATGGTATAGTACTACTATATTACAGAAATGTTCAGATTTGCACCTATATACAATCTGAGTCATTTAATTGAGGCCATTTTTTTTTCAAACAAATCTTTTAATTAATTTAATTAATTGATTAAATTAATTTGAAAAATTATAATGGTGCAGAAATGATGAGCTATTTTTATTAAAAATTGAAACTTAAGGGCCAGGTATAGCTATCGTTAAGACTGTATTGCAAGTTATGCATTCGTAAAAAAATGGAACTTGATTTTGATCAAAATGACATCTTTTACGATGATAGGGAAGATGAAAAAAGTGCGTCTCACAATTCGGTCGGTCTGTCTCTGAGGCTACAGCCTAAACAGCTTGGTCGCTTATCTTAAAGCTTGGTATACATACTAGTGGTTTTGGTGATTCTGCTCACACGTTATAAATTTTTATACAACTAAAAACAACGGTACCTATCATTCACTTCTTACTTGCCATATTTTTTAGCAACTTTAAAATTCTTATTTTTTCTCAAAAACGGCTGCACAACTTTTCTTAAAAAAAAAATTCAATAAATTTCTTTTGTGAAAAGCTACCTTTTAACGGGAAACAATTATTCAAAAAAATGGTTATTAATCGTACCTTCCAAAGAATCATGTATGTTTTTTGATTTTAAAAAAACTGGTATTTCTGACTTCAATACTTCTTTTTTATTCAAAAGCTTTAAATAATATATATTTTTTCTTACTAAAAACAATATTTTATGAATTTTTATAAAATATCCTAATTTTTTTTTTGGAACATCAAATGTCTTGAAAACTTCAAGTCGATTTTTATAAACTCGTTATTTAAGAGTGAAAAAAACTGTGTAACGTAAACTAACAAAGAAAATTATCTTCATGTAAAAATAATGGTTCCTTCCATACAAATGTTAAAAACTGTATTGGAAAATACTTCTCTTTTTATAAATGGCTCCTACGGTTTTTATAAAATTTTTCTGTATGCTAAAATTAGTGCGATACACTTCCAAAGATTGTAAGAAATTATTAATAGTACTTCTCATAGAACGTTTTGTTTAGTTTTGGAATTTTCTTATTATCGACTGAACAGACTTAAATTAATTTTTTATATACAAATGTCAAATAAAATTAAAAGATATTGCGTATCAAAATTTAAAAAAAATGTTTTTGAATTTTAAAAGAAGCTATTTTTTTTATTTCATATCTCAAAAACAGGCTTACAATATTTTTGAGGATCTATATTTATATACAAATAAATACAAAATTAAGATTTGCATACCAAAAGTTTTTCTTAAAAATGTTTTTTTCGCATTTAATGCATTTAAAATTATTTTTTTTTTTAAAGAAACAAAAGATTTAATTTTTTTTCCATTAAAACATATTTAATCAAGAACTAAGATGGCGTTCTTTTTACTTGCGTTATAGGTACTATAGGGCAAAAAAATTTCGAGATAGCAAACAAACTTAACATAACGATAATATAAATCACGAAAAAATTTGGGTGGTACAATGTTGTCTGTCTATCTGTCTGTGTGCCCGTCTGTCTGTCTGTGTGCCCATGTATCAACCTTCAGTCTTAACCACCGAAGCAATTCTCTTCAAATTTTGAACTAAGGATTAAATGTAACTCTCCAGAGGGGAAATTGATTTCTTTTATTCAGCACCAAAAACAACGCTACTTGTCCTACAACCATAAACGAAGTCTAATTATCTCAAAAGCGGCTCTAACGATTTTGATAAAAAAAATCTGTGTATTATTGTATGTATTTTGTATTTCAGTCAAAATTTTTATGTAAAAGCTCTTCTAAAATTTTAATAATATTGCATTTCAAAATTTTGAAAAAAAAAAATAAATTTTGGATTACAAAAAAAAAACAAATATTTTTTTTGAAAATTCAATTTTTCAAAAACGAGTCAATGTTTTTCTTTGAAACTTATTGAAAAATTTATTTTATACTTTTTTTTAAAAAAATGTTATTAAAATTTTATATATTAAAAAATTAAATTTTAAGAAAACCGTTCCAACGATTTTAATTTCTTTTTGCATACATTAATTTCTTTTCATGTAATCAAATGGCATACTTGTTTTTGAGCTCTAAGTTTTTTAACAAGTTGTTTATACAATTAAAAGAACGATTCAAGGGCCTTTTTTTATTTTTATATTTTTTTTGTATAATTACTTTAATATTTTAAAAGTTCTTAATTCCAAGCAACTTGAACATAAGAGCACAATTCTCTCACAATTTCCAAATCATTAGGTTTAATTTTCTTGTACCCTCAGCATCTTAAATATAAGAGCAAGTACATGCGAGGTGCGACCTAGTCGTGCATTTAATTTCTAGTGATAAAGTACGGCAAGTTAAGGTTCTGCTTACGTTAAAAATCGAACAAAATTTTTAGAATAAACTGTTGACCACAGTTGCCATGGAAAGTTAGACTCCCATTTCAAAAAAAAATTCCGACTACGCTGAATTGTGCAGGAGAGCTTTGTTTGGGCCAAGATAAAGTAATAATTTTTTGAATGTTAACAATTTTTTTTTTTAACATAAGATTTTTTTTTTTTTCTTATGACTAAATATAATAGTTCACTTACGAGTATTTTTTAGGGTGGCACTTATTTTTGAATCCTAAAAAGGGACCAATATAAATTTTAAAAATCTGATTAGGTTCTCAAAGATTCGGTAATACTGTAAAAGTTGATGAAAAATCTTAAGAAAAATAAAATATTAAGAATTTCGACTCAAACATTTTAAAAATATGCATCATTCAATTTTTAAAAATAAATGTTGAGGAAAATATTATTTTTCTTAAAAATTCATCAAACGATTATGATAAGAAATTTTTCTTTGTGTTTATGCAAGCCATTTTTGTATGGGAAGTGTATGCAGTGCATCTGTCATTAGACAACCAATTTAAACTACCATTCTACCATAAGTAAGGCCTTTTATTGTGTTAGCTCGCAGTAAATACTGTACAGCTATTTTATGTTCGTATGTATATGTATGTATGTATATTTTTGTACAGCTCTTTAAGCTTATAATAAACTAAAAATTAAAAAAATATAATAATAATAAAATGTGACCTCAACCAATAGACTCAGAGTGTAGACATACCAACATACCGTTGATGCATATGAACATATGAAACCATTTTAGTACTTGATTTTTAGTGTCATGGAAAAACGAGTGAAAGAAAATTCACAAATATGCGAATGAAACAAAAAAAAAAAAACAAACAAACAAACAGAATAGCAGGTGCAAATATTTCATAATAATAATCCACCCTCATGGTCTTTTTGTGCTGACAATGTATGTTTATTTGGGCATTGATGGTTTAAGCAATCGAATTTAAATATTATCCGCTTCAGTTTTGAGAATTAACTGGGCATAATATACATATTTTTCGGTTGTCAAGTTTTTATGATAAAATAAATATGTGCATTGGTATAATCTTATACATGGTATTTTGTGAACACGTATCTTTGAACATTCAGCTAAACAATTTTATCTGTATTCTTATACATATACATATACATATGTGAAGGCAAATTGCCTAGGCTGGGCTAAGGGCTAAATATTTCGTATGGGGCGTGGGGCCCCATAGTATTTATGACAATTTTGTTCATTGAACCAGTTTGCTTACAGGCACAGGACATATATTGGTAAGGTTTAAAAAAAAAACCGAAATTAGTTTTCGTGCAAAAAATTAGCATGCAAAAAGTAGCATGGATTTATTTTCAACATTTTTCATAAGATTTTAGAATCTTGATTTTGAGCTAACCTTAGCTGCAAGACAAAATTTTGTTTGGCTTCTGCAAAAAATTAACATTAAAAATAAAAAAAAATGAAAATATAATTTTTTGAATTTGAACTTCAAATAAATAGCGATGTGAAAGAGCCACAAAATTTTTAAGCAACAAATTTGTATAAAATAGCTGCAAATTCTGACACATAACAAATTAAACTAATTTTTGAGAATTTTTTCTGTTATAAAAGGCAAAACAACTAATTTTTACATGCATTTGAATACAAAGAATACCCAGTGAGCAACAAAATCGTGGCTTAGTGATTAATCGATCTGTTTTTAAAGATTTTGTTGGCCAACTTCCATCCTATGGTAGTCCTTTTTTGCAACAAAAAGCTTAAAGTTTGTGCATAAAGGCTAATTAACGATTCTCGCGTGAATAAAAAATGCGCAAAAATATTTTTGCATGTCAAAAATTTTTTAAGTGTAACACAAAATTATTTATTTGCCTGGTTGGTTTACAGTTTCATGCACAAAGAAAACAATGCTATCAAGTAATGTCATGCAAAACAATAGACCTGCAATTATTTTGCATGCGAAAAAAAGTGTGTATGTATATGGTCCGTTTACACTTACAAAAAAAATTCACCTCAAGGAATTATTTGCAAACAAATTGTTTTTGGATCTTAAGCCTAGTACGCTGCTGATGCGAAACGAAAAATCCCATACAAAAATAACATAACGAAATCAAAAACGAAAAATGTTGTCTTACTTTACGTTTCGCAGTGCACTATTTGATCAACGAAATTGATAAAATGTTGCATATTTTTTGGAGAAGTCTACACTCTTATTTCGCACACAATAAATTACCCACGCCAGAAAAATGACATTTGTGTTCTTTCATGTTTATTTTTATTGTTTCTTTCATTACAGCTTGGTTGCCGGTGATATTTCATTAATTTATATTTATTTTGATTTATTGAATTGGTTTAACTGTCAGTGAATATTTTTTCGAGCGTTTTCGTAAGCATTTCGTTGTCTTGTTGGAGACCAACTAAAAATTTTTTTTCGTATCAGCAGCGGTATTCATAAATGCAAATAAAACACGAATTATCTTTAATCAGTGAGTTAAGTGTCAAATCTTATCAATAAATTAAAATTCAAGGTAGTAATCTAACTCACCAAAATAGGTACATTAAACGAGTAATTAAGTTAAAAATACTTTTGTCATTGTTGCCAAAAACTAGTGATACAAAGAAACAGAAGCTAGTGGCACACATACTTCTTACAACTTCATATGAGAGAGTGTACTAGAAATGCAAAAGCTCACATTTGTGAGAAAGTATATGTGCAGTTCAAAAAATAGTCTTTGGTAACACTAGAGTTCTTGTTGATTGTATGAGATTTTCGTTAAGATTTCGAACTTAACGTAGATTAGCAGTTTATATGTTTATTGATATGAAATTTTAATTCGTGAACTAACTCCTTGTCGATGTTTTATTTATTTTGTGAATTAAAATTCAATTTTTATTGAAAGGACTGAAATTGTTTTCCAGTTTTTGGTCCTAAGCCTGGGTGGCTTAATCTTACATTCTTCACCTTGAATATTATACAATATGGTGCACATAATAGAAGGGAAATTGTTTTGTAAATTTTGGTTTATTTCGCATGGGAAAAGGAATTGTAAACTATGCTTTAACACAACTATGATTTTCGGATTTTCATCTGCCAACTTCTGCCCTATTTTAGTAGAAACTTGGGTATTTTAAAACAGTGGCAGCCACAAAATCGGTGTTTACACTACAAACTAGCATTTACTCAGTTACCAATTCTCATCAAGCCCGTGCGCAGTGGGGTTTTGGGGATTCTACCTCCTCCCCTTTGGGATAGTTTGTATATTTAGGATCTATTTTCAAAGTAAGCACCATGTCAGATGGTGTGAAAATGATTTTTGTGCATATTTCAAAAACACTTTTTGGGAAAAAAAACTCGTTTTCGGTTTCAGCGATCTAAAATTGGTCTAGAAAATATGTTTTTATTATTAAATTATAAGATGTTTATATAATGAGGAGCAAGAATTTTTTTGGTTAGATTTTCAGAATTTTTTATCACTTTTTCTTATTCCATTCTCTATTTTTTTGAAAAGTTCAAGAAGAAAACATAACAAACTAATAAAATAGTTTTATAAATACGACTAATTCCAAAAAAAAAAATAATTTTCACAGCTTTAAGTTAACTCAGAATAGGATTAATAGCTTCTAATATCGTGATTCTATCTATTAGTGGGCCCCAATCTTATACATAGGTCGTCACGGGCCCTACTTGACTAAAAAACATCCATGTCTATGACTGTCATTTTTTATCTACCTCTTTTAGTACCTATCTACAGTTTGGGTTTTGTTTTATTTTACTGTTAAGTGGCTTCAATCTGCGGCTGATGTGTTTTCCTATCAAATACCAACTAAAGCACTTAAGCCCGTCAACACAACATAAATTACTTGGTCAGGAAGTGATTGATAATTGAAAAATTGAATCTAATTGAGCATGGAACTTTTTTTTTATCTAATAAAAACCATAGATACCCTACCATTTAAATTTTCTTTGAATAAATACATATTTTTTTTCAACTAAAAAATTATTTGGTGGTGTTTTTTTATTTTTTTGCCTGTGTCATGGTTAATGATCTGTGATCACAATTTAATTGGGCTATCACTAACTTTATCTAGAATTTGACACTGGAAAGTCATGGATGACTTTGCTTCAAGGTTAATTTATTATTAATATCTAGTTTAAATGAACTGAAATGTGTAAAAAGTTGACTGATAACAAATGATGTCAGTTTGCATAGCACTAAATTAATGCAAGAAGTAGGTTGCTCGATTATCTACATACGTATAAAATTAATCTTGGTATAAACATTTTAAATAATGATTTGTAGTTTGATGGTATAGGCTTTCATCCAAAACACTTTTTAGGCGCCCAAACTGGCATAACCCAATAAAATCAAAATTTTAAGTTTATTCGTTCACAGGCGACTCACAGTTTGCTATTTCCAATTTAAAAAAAAAATCAAGCTACTAATTTCTTGCAATAAGTTGACAGTACCACCAAAAGACGAATGCTTTCTATAGAGTATCTTTCACTTTAAAACTACCTGTAAGTTATTAAAAATAGATAATTCAGAATAAGTAGGTATAAACATAAGTTATGAAGGTACATATAGAATTCTATTTAAAATTGGCTCTGAAAAAGCACCAACAATTCTTCTCCTTCTTGACACAAAAACCCTAAAAGCTTCTTTAGTTCTCATAATAAATAACTAGCATCATTCGTAACCATTACCGTTGACAGTTTTTTCTAAGAAAATAAAAAAAAAAAGAAAAACTCCCAACGGGCATAAAAAAAAACACTATAATATGCACCCAAAGAAAAACTACCAAAGCCTTGTGAACCCCCTCATTAAATAATGCGATAGAATTGCACATTCTAGGCTAGTAGAATAAAATAATGAAAAAGCAACAACAAAAAATCGATAAACCAACAAGAACATCAAAATGAAGTTCAAGTTTCTGGTTGTATTTTAAAGAGCAAAAGAAAAAAATTACGAAAAGCTTATAGCCCCCTGCAAGCAACTGAGATTTTTTTTCTTTCAAATAAAAAAAAAACACCCATAAGCGATTTCTTGATGCAGATTTTATTTCATATAAAAAGTCAAGTATCGAATTTTATTTTTTTATTATAGATCCGTATTTAGTTTCCTTATGCTTAGGCTGCAATTTTGATGACCTTTTTCAATTTATAAAACTATATAAGAGTCCTCCATCATACCAGTGTAGGCAGGCTTGAGACAGTCTCAAATAATGTGCGATGACGAAGTTTATGTGATTAAAATAAAATACATGACTAGATCTTATGTTCGAGGGGTTGGAGTTTAAAGAGGTTAGAATTATAATTTTTTTAAATACATAAATACAAATTGTCGCTGATTAAGAAATCTGACTTTAGTCAAAGAATTTGATTCTACGAAAATCAATTCAAAGTTTTTGATTCAAAGCTTTTTTTAAAATATTTTTCAAAGTCAAGGGTAGCACATCATTTATCTGGCAGAATTTTGAAGGGCCTCCAACTATGGCAATTCTATAGAAAGAAATTAATTTAAATTATAAAAATTATTTTTAAGTCGAATAGCATCATTTCCGCAAAAATTGTTATGTTTTAAGAGCAGAAAGCAAAACCATGAAATTCAATCTATAATTTCAAAAAAAACAATACTCCTTAAATAGTTTGCGCTGAAAAAAGCCATCTAAATTTTTGTACATTTATGAAAACAAAACAAAATTTTAAAATCGTTAGAGTTTTATTTTAAAAAGTTAATTTTTATATATGTTTTTATTTTATTTTGATTTACACATAAAAATTAATTTTTCATGAAAATTATCAAAAGGTTTTTAAAATATTGAATTTTTAAAAAATAAATTTCATTTTTGTTTTAATTCTATAACTTTGATTTTGGAAATTTATATATGTTATATGATTTTTACTTTTTGAAAATTTCTTTATAATATTGTTATTAAAATCCGTTATTAGAAGATAATGAGAAGATTCGAGCTTATTTTATGCGAGGTTCTGTTAAATGTGAACTACTCAAAATTTGATTTATATAAAGAGTTAAATTGAACTAATTAAAATACTTAGACACAATTTTATGTAAAATCATTGCAGCCGTTTTTAAAAAAAATATAAGATTTTTCTTGGAGAGCTTTATAAATTTACACCATATTTCTTGTGAAAGTTATTTTATTTTAAAATTCTAAATAGCATTAAAACCACTAAAATATTATCAGTCCGTTCTTGGAAGAAGGTAGTTATTGAGTTTTAAAAATAATTACTTAATGTATTTTTAAAATCCAGAATGTATTTTTTTTTTTTTAAATTTAAAAAAGTACAAAATAACCAAAATCGTAAAACATCAAACAAATAAATGCAAATATGTAATATGAAACAAAAGCATGAAACTCGTTCTAACAATTGTATCAGAACTCGTAAAAGAACTTAGAGCTCAAAAAAAAGTTTATATGCCATTGAATTTCTGTAAATGCATAAAAATAAATTTTAAATAAAAACAATTTAAATCAATTGATCAATCAAATAATAGAGTAGATTTATTAATCTTAAGAAAAAATATGTTATATATAAAATATTGAGTGCTTACCAATACACATTTTAAAACATGTTTGTGAAACATTAGATTTTCAAAAAAAACTTAATGTAATGTTTTTAAAAAAAAAAATTAATATGCGATATTTCTAAGATTCTGAATCCCCCTTCTATGCATTACAAACAACCTTATGTTCGAAATTTGAAGAAAATCGCTTCAATGGCTTAGGCTCTATGCCGAGGCACAGACAGACTGAACTGACACTTCCTTATTCTCTTTCATCGTAATATAACGTGTGACTACATAGGTTTAAAAATACAGTCAAACTTCTTCATAACGAACCTTCAAGGGAACAGAAAACTGCTTCGTTATAAAGATGTTTTATACAAAATTCGTAACATAGAATTTTTTTTAATAATAATAATATTACCAAAGAAAATTGGCACACAAAAAAAATCATTGTAAAGGATTATGTATTTTTTTTTATTTGTAATTAAAAATATTTCTTTAAAATTGTCCAGAATGTACTGAACGATACACCAAATTTTTCTGGAACATGTTTTTTATTTTCTCACATTTTACTTTCTAATTATCGACAGTGTTCCTGAAAGTGAAATAGATTTGCGCTTCGACATTTTTGTATAAGCTTTTTACGAACTTAAAATGCTAACTTGATATGCATAATATTTTTACTACACATTTGTGTAGGTATACTTTGTCAAACATCCCTAGATCCATACCTACATATTTTCATATACTTACACATGTCCATACATTCATTTTAAGAAAATTCATGCCAAAATGGGGAGTTCCCTTTTAAAACTAACAACATAAAATTGTAGTAAGCTTTGTTTTCAAATTTAAATTCGATATTTCCTTATAAAGAAACAACTTTATCTGCGGGTCAACAAAATTAGTTCCTATCCTTATAGAAAGAATTGCGTTATAATTTATAAAGAAGCTAGTTCATATAAGATATTTTTTCAAGGATAAGGGGAACAAAATGAAATTCAGTATGGAAAGAATTACGTTCTACAGAAGTTCGTTGTAAAGAAGTTTGACTGTATTAGCTAAATTTTTGACACGTAAAAGTAAGAGTCGTAAAAGTGATATTAGAACAATTAAAGCTGAATTTTGAAGATTATGATTAGTACTTTCAGAAATCCTTAAAAAAAATAAAAAATTTATTTTCATAGTAACATAACCCCAAAATTGGAGAAAAAGGTTTTTTTTGCATTTTCTAACAGTTATCTCTCGAAAACAAAAGCTGATAGCAAAAAACAGATAACGGATATGAACTCAACACATTCTTTCTAAGTCGTGTCGAAACTTTGTAAACTTGTGTTATTAGTTGGCCCACCAACTACGGAGTTGAGCAAAAGTAGATATAGCAATCGTTTGTACATGATTTGTAAAACTTTTAGAATAATTTGTACACTCACCAATTATTACCCTTGCGAAATCTAGTTCGAAAGATAACATTGATAAAAAAAAATCGTGTGCCTGGGCTCTGCATATGATTTTCTTATTCCTTACATATTACTTACTTAATAAATAGAAATGTTTCACTTGAAAAAGTTTGCATTTGTGGTCGGGAGCACATTATTTTAAAATTCGTAGAAACGTACTATGATAGAATCGTTTACCCAAGATATTTTAAAGTATAACACTAAGATATAGCCAAAACGCTAGAGCACGTAAGCTGGTTTGAAACAAAAAAAATATATGATTTATATTAAAAAACAACGGCAGCACCGAATTGTTCTTAAAGCTAGGAACCCACTCTTTAATTCACTTTTTAAATTTAGTCATTTTCTAGAATAATTTCTTTTAAATAAATTTCCAAATTCAGAATTTTGAAAAAATAAACATAATTTTTTTATAAAAAATTTCTTAATTTTACGTTTGAAAAGTTAGATTTTTGTTTATAATTTTTAATGCTATTACAAATTTAAAGTCAAATTTCCAATATTAGATTTAAATTTTTGAAAAAATTGAAAGTTACAGAAACTCCTTTTTTCTTATAAAAAATGCAGCATATTCAATTTTATAGACACCTTAGATGCCTAACACATTTTTAAACTTACTTTCAAATATAACAATTAAGTGAATTTTGGTAAGGTAACCACACATACTTAATAGCAAAATGCATTTGCTTCATTTTAACTTGATATACCACATGGGCGTAACAGTTACTCTCTCCTCTCCTCTTTGAAAGAAAACATAAGAAAAACTATTTTTTTGTTTCTATGAAAACTATTTATGGTACTCGTAACTGAATTTAACAACCATTTTTATTAAAGAAAATTTAAGGGATGATGTGGATATTTTTTCTTCGTTTTAGAGCATGATGAATAAAAAAATCATAAAATAAACCCGGGCACAAAATAATTGTTTATTTTATTTAGTTGTGTAATCGTTTGTACACGTAAAGTTTTTTTTTTTTTAATTTTTACACTTTAAAAGATTTTGTTTCCAAAATTTTTGTTTGGAAATTTTTTTTATAAAATTCTTGAAAAGTATGCAATCGTTTGTACATTTTTTATAATAATTTTCCACAGTGTTATTTTTTTAAATTTTGCTTAGTTTCTATTTATGAATAATTATTCAAAATTTTGCGGTGAAAAAAGCATGTATTTGGCCCACCAACTATAACAAACTAAAAATCTGGAAAAGCAGTTCGATTGGTAACACTGGTCAGCAAAATTAAATTTTTTTTTTTGTAACAGAAACTAAAATATACTTTCCATAGGTTTTTGGTGTGTTGAACTCAAATCTGAGGTCAGATAAATTCCAGGCTAGAGTTTTGAGATATTCCCGTTTTAAATTCAAAAAATCATTTTCTTTAGTGTTTTCAAAGTTGAATTTTGATGTGAGGTGAATTTTTTCAACAAAATTTTTAATGTTTTTAATTTAATTTCTTATAATAATATTCCACTATATTAATTTAATTTAGCTTTTTTCTATTTTGTATCAATTATTCGAAATTTTGCAGCGAAAAAATGTAGATATAGATGGCCCACCAACTAACGCACGGAAAATTTGGAAACTGAATTTCAAAATTTTTCGAGCGTTTATATCATTTGCACACTTTTTTCTTGTTTTGTTTAGCTCTTACGGGTCCTAAAATAGTTTTGCCTTACATTTTTTTTTCTATATTTGATATTATTAATTAATCATACTAGGTCATGTCTTCCTATAAAGGAATCTTCATAGTATATGTATTATAATACAAATAAAACAATTTGATTTTAGTAACAATAAATATTTCCTAGGTGCACTCCAAATCATTGAGCAAAAGACAAATTCAACAAAGTATTCAGTAACTATTTATGTCAGTATAAGGTAATAAAATGACTCTTTATCCAAAAAATTGTAGATGAGTATTTTTCACATTTTTTTTAAATGATTTTTTTAGGTAAATAAATTTTTATTTTTTTTAATTATCAATTTTGATGGATAAATTGACTGTCTACAAAAAAGATTTTTAACGTTATCTCGAAATTTTGCTTCGTTTCGGAGTTATATGCAAAACCCAAAAGCAGGGGGGTACAAAAGCACCCCTGCTTTTGTACCCCCTTCTCCAAAATGAATCCTCCAGTTCAATAGCACTCCACGGTTTTCCCATGACCATTTATTGATTATTACAATAAAAACCCATGAACGTCTTAGTTCCTTTTAAGAAAACATAATTAATAGTTTAATATCCATTATTTACAGAACACCCTGTATATTAAATGATTTACTTTTTATTTCAAGACAAAAAAGTAAAAAGGATTTATATGCAATATTTAAAGAGAAAAAAAAACTTTGAAAGAAACTGTCTTTTTTATTTGAATAATATGTAGGTAGGTTAGGTACTCAATTTTCATTTATATCTTTGGGCGCATAAATCCTTTCCGGCTATGAGTTTTTGTAGACGAGGACATTTTGTTTGCATTTCACCAAATAATATAAATCTCTTCACACATGCTCATGCTTCTATAACAATGTGCCTCAAACAGTGCCAAAAGAGAAAAACTCATTATGTGTTATTGTGTTTTAGTATTTGAATACATTACGTTTGGATTTATGTGCATGTCCTTGAACCTACTCGTATCTACGGGTGGCGTGGCAGGATTTTTTCTTAACATTTATTTTATGTTTGTGTTTAAGTGGGCTAGGTTTAAACTTTAATGTTTTTTAATTTAGCTAAGGTACATGCTTAAAATAATTAAGATTAAATGATTGGACCTACTTTGGAGTAATAAGTATTCAAGGCATGTTTGAAGTATTTCACCAGACCATACATCTATAGTATACCGGTATCTGATCCCTTTTTCAATGGGAAATGATGGAGCTATCTATATAAATATTGTATAGATGCGTGTTTGACAGCCGGGGAGGATGTGATGCTCTTTAATTCCACACACATTCCTACGTAGTATATGATGTCCTCTGTGTCGGTCTAGATGGAATTTCTGTCACGTAATTGTAGACCTAATTTTATGGAAAACTATGATTTAAAAGCATTCTATGGACGAGCTGTTTAAACATTAGTTATTTTCTAGATATACCTACTTAAAATTTAGGTATGTGAAAGAAGCCTCAATCTCTTTACATATATATATGCTACCCCCCATACATACATATATACCTTAAATACCTTCAAAGAGGGGTTGGATTTATATACAGTTATGGCCTAAGTGCTGCTTTTGCCGTTCATTAATTTTTCAGATTAAAACAAAACTTCTATACTACCATCACCATCACCAGCAACAGAACCAGCACCGGCACCACGATAAACCATTTCCAACCCAAGTAAAATATTTATTTAGTACGTAGATGGCAGCATGTGTTTAATATTCTACCAAAATTATTAAATTGGTTGCCTGAAATGGAAAGGGTAATGGAAATGTTGGACATTCATTTACCTATATTTTCTAGATTGGAATATACCTACTACCTACACACTCGGCACTGTCGGTAGAAATGTATTTTTAGCCAGAGGAAAAAGGTAAAGTCAATAAACACTCATTTGACGGCTGAAATTTAATGTAGCATGAATCTCAGAGAAAATTATAATATGGTCCAGTAGAAATAGACGTTTATAAGAAATACCATTACGGTCATGTGGCTCTATCTTTTCATTCCCATATGACCTTTTGTTTGGTTAATTCTGGTGAACTATATATCTACTTAAAGGATTTGCGCATGAAATAAGCTTAATCCTTAAACAAATTAATGCAATAATAATATACCTTGATAAAATTAAATAACGGATAAAATTAATTTTATAAGTTATAAATAAACTTATACTGAACAAGGAAAGGTGTGATATTTTGAGCCAGAAATTCATTTAAAGGAGGACGTTAACGTTAATTTTAATGATGATTAGAATACGTTAGTGAAAAATCAAAGCCACATATAAGATATACCAGGATCTTCACCAATTGGAGACTTAGATAAGGTTAACTTTCAAACAATTTTTGATGTGTAAAACCTCAGTAATTATTGCTATGACTATTTTTGTTGGTTTACTTCTTTCATCGACATTTCACTGCATTTTGAATAGCACAGGACTCAACACAGTTTTTGTAACAAATTACTTCATATGTAAGGAGAAAAATTTTAACATTATACAATGGCCGTTTGAATTTGTACCACAAGTGAGTAAGCTAGAAATTTAAAGATTGGGTATGAATGCTTAAATATTAGGTACTGCTCCTTGTGAGGAACTGACAACCGAACTAATAACTTTGCTTCTATATTCCTCCATAGATTCATTTCATTTTCATTCAACCTACGCATATAAGTATTGCATAAAATAAAACTCCATAGAGTGAAAAAGGCAACTTTTTTCACTCCTTTTGTACCTTTATGGAGTTAATTATGAGAGTCTAGTTCAATGCATTAAATTGGAATCACATTTATCTTGAATTGTCTTGTATGAGACAAGAAGCTTGCATTAATAAGAAAAAAAAATGTTTTCAAGAAAAATGTTAAATAAAAGAATGGTTTGGCTTTAATAAACATATATTGTTAGTTAAATAAAAAAGTTTGGATATATTAATTAGTAAATTAATGCCAACCTAAAACATTGACAATAATAAGGAATATTTGTGTTCAGATGCCAAAATGAATATAAATTATAAAATGGCCGATAATAACTTGGCGTCATCTTATTCACTAATACAAGCATTAAAGAAACAAAGTCTTACATAAAGATTCTATAATAATTTTTCGGGATGACTATTGAAGCGAAAGTATCTTGGTCATATCATAAAAGCAATATAGAGAAGAGAGATTACAGAAACATTGGTACATCACTTCTATCAAGCTGATATAATTGGCACCAGAAAACAATTAAGGATTTAGTAATTGTCCAATAAGAAATTAAAAAAATGCTCAAATGCTTTTATTCACCCACTGACTTCTCTCTTTAGGCTATCTATCTGTCAAGGTGTTTTTCCTCAATCTTGGAAAGTGTCCTTCATAGTTCCTATCCATAAAAAAGGACCAAAAAATAATGTGTCTAATTATCGCCCAATAGCCAAACTTTCTTGCATACCGAAAATTTTCGAAAGTATCCTCTATGATGCACTCGCTTTCTACTGTAAACCTATTTTGTCTCCCGTTCAACACGGTTTCTTAGCTGGCAGATCTACAACAACAAACCTTGTGGAATTTGTGTCTCATACGCTTTGCACTATGGAAAAAGGGGACGAAGTTGATGTTGTATCCACTGATTTTAGAAAAACTTTCGACAAAATGTCTCACAAAATAATTACTTTCAAATTAAAAATACTCGGCTCTCCTTCACTTTTCATCTCATGGATTGACTCATATTTGTCTAACAGAAATTACATTGTCCACTTCAGATCATCCCTTTCCTTTCCTTTCAGCGCCCCTTCCGGTGTTCCACAAGGTAGTCATCTAGGCCCAATGCTATTCATTTTAGCAATCAATGATGTCGCTAACATTTTGGATTGTAATCTTTTGATTTATGCGGACGATATGAAAATATTTAATCGTATATCATCACCCACTGATTCTCGCTATCTGCAAGACAACCTTGATAGATTTTCTCTTTGGTGCCAAAAAAACTTCCTGGAACTTAATATAAGCAAGTGCCATACTATTACTTTTTCCAGAAAACGCCAACCTGGGCCACTTCGTACCTATTTCATTCAAGGGGACGTAGTGCCTTATGTTACCTCCTCTCATGACTTGGGGGTCATAGTCGATAGAGAGTTTAATTTTCACTCCCATATTGACAACATCATCAATAAAGCCAACTCAATGCTAGGGTTTATAAAACGTTGGTCAAAAGAATTTCCAGACCCATATGTGTCTAAAGCGCTTTATGTTACCTTTGTTAGACCTATTCTCGAATATGCTTCTCAAGTTTGGTCACCGCATCAAGTTACACAAATTAAACGAATTGAAACTGTTCAACGTAGATTTCTTTGCTTTGCACTGCGTAGCCTTCCGTGGGACGATAATTATCGTCTCCCTCCATATGTCGATCGTTTGCACCTTATAAATCTGAATTCCCTAGAAAAACGACGTGAAACCTCAGACATCGTCTTTATTCACGATTTACTTACTGGTAATATTGACTGCCCAGCCTTACTGAATGCTATCTCCATCAACACCAACCCCCGTAACATAAGGACAGTACCCCTTTTTCGTATCCCTTATCACCGTACAAACTATTCCTTTTATAATCCTATGTCTCGTATGCTTCGTAATGCTAACAACTTTTCAAATGTTTTTGACTTCAACATATCCAATTCAGCCCTTCGCAATACCCTCCTCTCAAGCCTTCCATAGTAATGTGTTTAAATTCTTATTTTTCTTTTATTTATCTTTTGTTATTATATTTTTGTAAATTTTAGTAGGTACATATGTAATATAATGTTAACATTGTATTTATTGTTATCTAGTTTTTAAGCTCTGCTTGTACTAAGTATTGAATAAAATTTAAAATTTAAAATTTAACTTCCTGTCAGATTGGTAAATGGAGTGCTATAGAAACGAATGTCTGAAATGGGAAGCAATTTTGTTAGTTAAGAAATTATACTTGTTGAAAGTCACTTGGCCCTGGTTCTCCCCAAACTGTTGTGCCACTAAATTTATTTAATTTTTCTAAAGCTATACATAGTCGGAGATTACATTTTTCATGGGCAGCCAAGCTGCCATCAAAGCAATTGTTATTGCTACAATGGCCACCAGGCTGGGTGTTTTTGCACCCGATTTTTGTAAGAGCTCTCAGGACATCCAAAAAATTTAAACCATTCAACAACTGCTCTGCGATTGTCTTAATCCTTCAAACAAATCACCTCTGTTACTTTGGTTACAGGCTTATGTTAGAACTGGGTGGTCTTGCGTAGGTCTAAATGGCAAACATGAGAAAATACATAGAAAGAACAATATTTGAACTTTAAGTTTAGGACCATCTCTGTCTTCTTTTGCAAGGGGATCTTAATGGACCAATAGCACCCCGTATATTCCACACCCTCTTTGCTTTGCACGTCCCTCCTTACCTTACTTAACTTAACTTAACCTACAGCTTTGGGAGCTCTTTTCAATTATTTGAGCTCTTAGCCTCCTCTAGTGATACTGTTGATCTTGCCAAGGACATTCAGCCTGCTTACAAACTCCCAAACCAATTAGGAGCTGATGGCGTAAGAGCTCAGTATGGCTGTCTGATATACAAAAAAATGGCAATATTTTTGTTTCGATATGTTTTTTTTTTTCGAAATTAAGATCTGCGATGAAAGATGGTAGTAGACTGTCCCATTAGTATAAAAAGTTTGGTTTTTGGCCCAAGGATTCCAGCCCCAGTCCCTTCAGTTGTTCTTGATCTACTTGATAGCATTTGTTTTCAGATGTCCAATGATTCCTGCTGATTTTAAAGCGGTTTTTTGTTCACCGCACTAAGTTGGAAGTTTTTGTTCAGACTCATCGATTTGGTAGCAGTAAAGATTATGGGGCTGATCAGCGTCGAGAAACGTGTAGTTTAGTGCTTCGCCTAACCACTCCTTTTCGCAACTTAACTCCGTTTCAAAGTTTTTCTCAAATTTGAATTTTTTATTCACGCCATCTTATGAAATGTCAATAACAGTTGTTACCGCTGATTTTAGAGTGCAGTCCCTTATTCTGATTTCTGAAACTTATAAAAATCTCTCCATTGACATCATAGTGGCTCACTTTGCGGCACCACTTTTTACTGCTTCATATAAAAGTGACAGATGAAGGATAACTTGCATTGCTGATGTAGGGCAAGTTCTCATTAGTCTAATTATGCAAGCCTTTGGACTTTTTCTAGTGCTTTTCTTCTTGTGAATAATTCGGTTCTTTTGTACCATATGCCACCGCAGATAACCGTACGATATCTTGCAAACCAAAATCTCGAATAACAAAATCTTGCATTTTTTAATGATCTCGAATAACAAAATCTCGCATATCAAAAATTTTGTTTTGCATAATCTTGCTCTAACCAATCTAATCTCTACATCTCGCACTGAGAAATTTCGCAAAGTGGAACCAAGTTCTCAAATTAAAATCCAACAATTTTAAATCTCGCAAATCAAAACCTAGATGCAACGTATAGATCTTGGCTTTGCAATGAAAACAAAATTCTTTTTTCTAACATTTATTGTTGACATGACACATTATATTTGATATCCATAATATAATATGTTGTTCTCAAAAATTAAAAATAAACAGAAAAAATTAATAAATACAAGTTTGGACTAAGGCAGGGTAGGCACTGAATTAACATACGAGTATTTTGCAGAAGGTAGAATATCTCGCAGATTTTAATTGCATTGCAACAAATAGATTTTTTAATAAAAATATCGCTAGCTAAATTCTCACCCGAGATTTGCGATATTTTGAATAAAAAAGTTTATTTGTCGCAATGCTATTAAATTTTATGAGATTTTGATTTGCAAGATTTCATTTTGTGGGATTTCGTTATTGCCAGATTATGAAAAGCGGGATTTCGTAATTGCGAGATTTCGTAAAGCGGGATTTCGAATGCAAGATTTTAATTTAAGAGGTTTCGCACCCATGCTGTGACGGAGCCATAGGTAATGATGGGTTTTACCATCGTGGTGTACATCCACCTAAGGATAGTTGGTGTGCAGCCAATCAAATCATGGGGGCTTTTCTTGTAAGCGAATAATTCAGGAACTGTATGCAATATTTTTCTCACGCTATAGTGTGACTGATATTCAATTGCTGAGATATTTGGTTTCCAACTAAAGCACTCACTTTCATCGAAAGTTGAAAATGTTCTTACATTAAGCGCTCATGTTGAACACCCAAATATGCTTTGTTTTTTATAAGCAAACCATCCTTATGATCCTTCTTGATCTTCAGTAACTTTCGTTTAGCAGTTTTAGTTGATGCATGATTTCAACCAAAATAAATAGAAATCTTTGATTTTTTATTGTCGTTTTGGTTAGCTTTTTCTTTATAATTATTTGTATGGTTTTTTAAACCATTCATTTCGATAATATTAAATTTTTATTAATAGTTTTAACAGTAAAATTGTCAAACTCACCTTGGTTTCCGAGTTTTACCAAACGCATTAAAAAGTGGCCAGTATGTTTATTCTCTCAGAAATACGTGAATCTAGTAGAATTTTCAGTTTCAAGAATATACTTATGTCCCAAGCAAATACATTCAATGATAAAAACATTTGCACTTATTTCAGACTGTTAATAATTTTATTTAGTAATAAACCTTATTTCGCTGAACTTTCAGATTTTCTATAGTAATATGAAATTTTCTATAAAACTCTGCGGGAGTGGTATTAATATAAATACTGTTCCAGGGAATCTTCACATTAGTTGAACAAAAATTCGTTTTATAAAAAGATTTATGTGATCCAATCGTGAATTTTGTTTTGTGTATAATAATTCTTTTTTTTTATAAATAAATTCAACTAAACATGTTTATGTGATTTAAAAAAGTATGCTGGTGACAGAGGCATTCTCAATTTTTTATTTCAAGATAAAAAATCAATTTTTAGTTATCAATCAAGTTGTTCTTTTGCTAGTAGAGCAAATGATTGTGCCTAAATTTAAGCAGAAACCATTATCGAAAAAAGGATTTTACAAATAAAGATTGATAGAAAATGTTGAAGCATTAAGTAGAATAACCTGAAAGATAATCCTACAAACAAATGTAGGGAAATATGTATGTTCGAGTGTGTATGTTTCCTTGGAAATAAAAAAAAAGTATACTTAACACACACGGATGAAGAACATAAGACTTTTTTTGACATGTTTTGGTCGACAGTAAAATGATTACTTTTATAAATATGGGTGGAACTCGTTTTTATCCTATTATTGGTTTGTGATATGACAGAAAAATAATGACACCAAATTCGAGAGTAAGACGTAAAATGAATACGAAATTTAAAAAATTTTAAACCGTCACGATGGTTTCAAATAAAGTTTGTATATTTCATTTCCTTTTACGGTTTTATTTTACATCTGTCAAGAAAAGAATTAATATCTTGAAAACTGTCATAAATTCTTGTCACAAAATTTATTTTTGATATTGAATTTCGCATTAATGCTTCTCTTATTCAATTCATGCATAAGAAAAGCTGTTCGATCAAGCTTTTTCGTGTGGAAAGGGGTTAAGTGAGTTGATAAATTAATCTTAAAAATTATTTGACAGATAATATGATTTCAATAGTTTTCTTATAGAAACAATTTAAAAACTTTAAAAATGCATTTCAATGCTTTTGTGACCTTATGGCTTTTTATAAAACAAAAATATACTTGATCCGGAAATTAAAAATAAAAATTACAACATTTATTTTTTTTAATAATGAATTTATTGAAGACAAGTATTGAATTGAATGACTTCTGTTAGTAGAATTTTAAAAAAATAAACCAACAAATGGCTTAGCCAATATAATGATGCCCATTTAGCAGATGCTGGAAATGTTACGTATGCGATTTGGTGGTTAAGATATCTTTATTGTTTCAACGAGCTTGTGTTCCAGTCTTAAGATACCTGCCATAAAAATTTGTATAGCAATTTAAAAAAATTTTATTTCTCTCAAAAATGTCTCCATAGATTATTTTTAAGAAAAATTCAGTAAAGACTACATTTTAGTTAAAAATTTACTTCAAAAAATGCTTATTATTATAAAAATTTTTGTTTTAAATCTCGATTATCTCGAAAACTTTAAAACCAATTGTGATCATATTTCTTCCATAAAGTTCAAATGGTATTTTATACCAAAACTTTTAATTTTCCCTTGGATTTCAAATACAAAATATTTCAATTATTTTGTTTGAAAGCCCAATATTTCGAAAACGTAAAAAGTCGATCATTTTAAAATTTGGTAATTTTTTTAAAATATATTACTTCTATGCAAAAATAATACTTGAACTATATAGACCGAGAGCCCACAACAGATTTTGGGTGTGAGTGATAGCAAAAAAAGAAGTATAGACGTCGAAAGCTTCATTAAAAGTTATTCAAAAGATCAAATTCTTGCAGTCCATAACTGGAGCCTTTGTGATTAAACAGTGCACCAAGAAAAATATGAATGCAACTTCAAAGATAATCGTGTTAGCCAAAGCTTGTTTTCACCAATGGATTTCAATGGAGTTGCGTTCCATGCTATTGATTCCTTTCAATCCTTGTGAAAGTTGTTGGTGGACTGTGGGATCTTTAAGTCTATCGGTATTAAACTTATGGACATTTGGATATTTCATTTGGATTTTGAATTGTAGACTTGTGTAATTTTACAGTAGTAACCATCAGATGGTGGTCCAGGGCCATTCCCATGTATACACCTCTTCGAACGTCCTGGAGACTGCTTATAAATCGACTAATCAAGAAGTGATCAATTTAATTTGAAGTTGCTTGTCTGTCCATCGACACCCAACTGATTTTGTGGCACTTCTTGTGTTCAAACGTGGTCCCTCCTATTACAATTGCCATTGTAATTGAAGTACCAATATCATGTTTTCCCATAACATGCCTTAGCCCATAGTTGTCATTGCCAACCTTGGCATTCAAGTCACCCATTACCATTGTGATATCTCCACTTGGTGAACCATCACAAGCAGCATTCAGCTGTTTAAAAAAAGGCCTCCTTCTCCTAAACAGAAGAGCCACATGTATGATGGTGACACGACGTACTCTAGTCTGGAACCTAACTTTCATGATCCTGTCTTCTAAAGGCTCCCAGGAAATTAAGCTCTTAAGAACTATTTTGAAAAACAGCAATCCCTTACAAGATTCACGATAACTTCTAGGTGCCTTTCCGGACTAGATTAGTATCTACAGCTCTACGAGTTAGTGACCTATACTTCCCCGAGTCCAGCCATCTAACTTCACTAATTTTTAAGATGTCCATCTGATATCTCATGAGTTCTTTCTCTAGTTGAAGGAATCTGGCATTTTGACGACCTTCACTTTCTTTATCAAGAAGCACCTTCACATTCCAGAGACCAAATTTTGTCCGGGTATACAATAGCCAAAAGTCGTCAACGTGCTATAATTTCTTATCCGAGGCGTAGTGTCGGTTTCGGTTGTGGAATTGATTTCAGTTACGAAGAATGCTGACCTCTCTAACCGATCTTAAATTTAAGCCTATTTACGTATATAGGGATCAGGGTTATCTTGAATGAGTTTGATAGCCCAATTAAGAAATTTTTGTAGCCCAAATTTGGAGCTGAAAAAGTAGCCCAAATAGTAGCTCAAAAACAATAAAAATCACAATTTATTTTTATTTTAAAAAACAACGGAAATTTAAATACATTTTTGTTTTCATAAAAGAAAGAAGAATTTAAGTGGAAGTTCTGGGAACAACAGAGAATCTGACTAATTTTAAACTGAAGTTTGTTGCGGTTGGTTTAAAGTGTCAATACCAATAAGTATAATGACCCCTCTATTACACAACGATTCCTTGCGTCTCACTTTTTCGAGCTTCCATATCTGATTTCACCTTCACACGAACTGAAAAGAGTTAGATGCAAAGAATCATCGTGTAATAGGTGACTATTCAGTGAATAAAAAGTGGTGCCAAATAGTGAAATGCTTAAAAAGTATGTTTGGGATAAGAAAAGTGTTTAATTTATGATTTATATACGAACAAAAAATATCGCCCAAGATTAGATTTGGGCTATTAGTAGCCCAATTATGATTGGGCTGTCATTTTGAAATTGTTGTCAGCAATTTCGAAAAAAGATAGCCCTTTTTCAGATAAATAGGCCAATCTGGCAAGCCTGACAAGGATATGCAGATGGTTGCCCGGGGACCATTACTAAGAGGCCACACAAGCACTTCACCGTGGCTGATTGTTGTGCTACTGGCCCATGCCAGTAGATCTCAATCAGGCACGATGCAGGTCGCCCAAAGTTAGACAAAATTTATAAATACGACCATACATTTTTCTTGAACAAAAACTATGAAAAGTTTAAATAATATTTCATATAAAAATATGTTTTTGTATTAAGAAAATAATTTATTAATATTCTTTTGAAAATTCGATTTTTCAAAATAATTTCGTTAATTTACTTTCTTAATTTAATTTTTATCTGCATTATACCAATCAAATCATGAAATAAACATACTAATTTTTTTTTACCAATTTTTTTTTAAATATTTATTTATTAGAAAAATTAAAAATTTACATTCAATGAAACCACTCAAACGATTGATGATCTTTTCACAAAATACATTTATATTTATTCAAGAATTCAGATGATATTCTTATTTTCATTTTTATAAGTTTAAAGAATAGTTTTTAAAAGTTCATGCTTTTTAACATTTTTCTCCTATTACTCGTATTTTTGTAAATAAAATTTTTAAAATTCGAAGACCCTTTTTTAAAGTTGCCAAATGGCCCCGTGCTGATCCAAAATCGGTCGTGTGTGGGGGTTGGATCGGCTACCGATCCATTTGGACTTTTAGCCAATTTGAAATCCAATCGAGCCAAATGAATCGGATGGCTCGGTCGTGTATGGCCAGCTTAATATAAGACTGACCATACTACGTGGACCCAGTCGTGCAGTTTATTTTATAAAACCTCGGTGTGTTTTTAAATTGAAGGACTTTTTTATTGGACCTTCTTCTATCTTTGGAGGATTTTTTCTCCTCCTTCTCCTGGTTGGATTGGATACTTTTTCATCCAATTCTTGATTTTAGTCTTCTGTTAACATTTTCTTGATCATACGGGTTTCTTTTTATGAAGTCTTTAGTCGCCCACGGTGATCTCACATGTATTAACTGTGGTAAAGGTCAGTTCACATCAGTGGAGAGTTTCTAACTCAAGAGCTCTTTTAAATCTCCGACTTCTCCAATCCTAAATTATTACCCATTAAAAATGTCGACCTTTACCTAATCTATGTAGCTTTAGCGAAAGTTAAATAGTCCATCATTTGGCTATTATGAAACATCCGTACTTATACCAACTTAATGCTCAATTTTATTTATTATAGAAAACAAAATATGAAAAAAACCTCATCAACATCTCAAATCTTTATACAAATAAAACACACAATATGTACACAGAAAACAAAATCAAATACAATCTGTGTGAATTGTGAATAAGAGATTGTGGTTTAGGTTTCATATTTCGGGAGCACTAGTGTCATATTCAAGATCACAATAAACATAATTACTTAAGGTCAAACATATTACAAAACTCAGACCAACAGAAATAAGTGATAAATGACCTTAAAAATGTAATTGAAGTATAAATTGCAGTAACCAACTAATGGGTATACAGGTTATGTTATTATGACTTAAACCTCTATACAACTGTCAAGCGTGCCTTTGTCAAGCTTGTTGCTTTCAATTAACTTGAACCTTCGTGTATATCCATGCCACAGCCACTCTTGGCTTGATTATACTTTCATGATGTTGATGATGATGATGATGATGATGATGATTATGAAGTTGATACCCAAAGATACACAAATATGAAATGAAAGTTTATTATTTGAAGTGTTAAGTTTCGAGTATAATGAGCTTTTATGAAATTATTTTCAGACTTTGGTTTGTCAGTTTGGTCTGGATTAAGATTTTTTTCTAAATGTGCCCTTCAAGGTATTCAAAATATTTTGTATTTTCTATTTTATTCGAACATTTTTGGAAATTGTTTTTCAAATCCTTATGCTCATGATATTTTAATGAAACATGGTAAAATTAAATAAAGAAAAAGACACAGCTGGACAAATTAGTCAACAGAGATTTAATATTACCATGTTATTTGAATAACTTTTGAATAAAATATAATAAAAATAGTTTCTAGAATATATTTTTTATTTTTTGCTAAAATTTAGCTGTATGTGCTTGATTTAAAATCTATTACAATCAAATGGTTTTTTTTTAGTTAGCCACATTAAAAGCAAATAGATATTAAGGGAGTTACAATTTTGTACAATATGCTTAAGGAATATTTTTCAATAAAAAATAAAAATTCCATTTAATGATTTTTATGATGCAGTGCAATAAGATCCGCTATAATATTCCCCAAACTAAAAGGAAAAACCGCGCGTGTTTTTATGTTTTTGAAATGGAAATAAGACCCAAAAAAAAAGAAATAAGAACCTCGGGTTTAATTGCCTTTTATATTTGCATTAAGGCCCACCCTCAGGCGCCAGTTATAGCTATCATTGAAACTGATCATTGGAAATTTTTAAAGTTGAGTTTGAGACATTAAGAACGTAGAATTATTAATTATTTTCATTGAAAAATAAAGCTAAGAACTGAGTTAATATTTCTAGTCGAAAAAAAAAAATCAAATTGGCCCAATTTTTCACATAAAAAGACTTTTCTTACTTCAATGATTAAACTACTTTACCAATGATCATTGAAATCTTAAAATCAATTTATGTGGAAAGCTGGGAATTCTTGAAATTTTTTGTTTGTCTAGAAATATTGATATATGTAGTATTAAGATTTATTTTTTCATCCAAATAATAAATGATTTTACTTCAATGACAGCTATAACTTCCGCCTTAAAGTATGATTCGATCTATAACTTGGCTTGGGATTTCGCAATTTAAGACTATTTGTTTGCAATTTGCGAAACTGAGCAAAATGAAGATATTGATACTCAAAAATCGTAAATCAATACTCTTAAGTATCAATTATTCTATCGAGAGAAAATAAAAATTGCGAACAACAAATCGCAATTTGATCCAAATATTACTCAATTGCACAATTTGTAAATTTGCAAAAAAGATGTGATCACCACTTTTGTTTCGTGTGACTTGAAAGATTAATCTTGCTCATCTCTTTATTTTGCACATTTAATTTTATTGATTTGAAATAAATACTTTACGCTTGACTCTACTTAGATTTGAACTCGCAACCCTCGAGCTTTGGAGCGAGCATGCAACCACTATGCCAATCTGCAAAAAAGATCGTCCAGAAGTAAATTGCGACAAGAAAGTCGAAATTTAAGATTTTTTTAGCAAATCACCATGCTGTTTGTGAAATTATTCTTTATAAGAGTAAATCACGCCAAAAAATTGTATTTTGCTATGAAAAGTACAAGCTTGAATCATGCAATTTTAATTGCAAATCACGAAAAAATCACGATCAAAAAGCCTAAATTTACGAATAAAACATAACTCGTAAATTGCAACTGCAAATTTTCAATTGGTGATTTTTCAATTCTCTCCGTGTAATTTTTTTTTAGGCTACGACCGCATAAGCGATTTTCCAGCGTTGCGATGGAAAAACTCACTTGCGATTATCTATTGTGCGATTCTTTTATCGCTTAAAATACAACATACAGCTTTTAATGTGAATACACGCACATTTGATCTATTCAATTTTGCGACTGCAAAAATGCTCAAAAACTGGATCTGGTTCCGTTTTTTTAAATCGCTGCGATTTAAAAGACGTATATGTGTGCCTTCATATTTAAAACCATGTGCCTCATTGCTTGCGGCTAAATAATCGTACGATTCTAAATCATAAGTGCGTGCATAATTTTTTCTAGTTGTGACTACGATTTTTTAGTCGGTCTATTTTTAAATCGCAAGAGTGAGTTCAGCCGATAGTGACAATATTCAAAGTTAAAAATATGAGATATAGATATGAGAAGTGCTTTTAATAGTTGCTTTTTGTAAATTTTATATTCCTTGGTTATATATCGCTTTAAGCATACTGAAAAAGTTTGATAAAAATCGTAGGAGCCATTTTTAAGAAAAAAAATATTTTTCTTATCGGTTTTTAAAATTTGTATGGAAAGTACAGTTATTTGTTCATAACATTATTTATTTTTCTTAAAATACCTTACACAGTGTAAAAAACCCTTAAATACCGAGTTTTATAAAAATCGACCGTTTAGTTTTCATAATATATTATTTTCAAAAAAAATTCTTTGACCAATTTTAAAAACCCAAAAAACAAATATTGAAAAATTTTAGTAAAAAAAAAAACTATTTGCATTGTTTTGATGCTTCAGTATGGGAAAATTATTGAATAATAAAAAAATGATTATTTGGGGAGGTACCATCAACGGCCGTTTTCTGAAAAAAGGTTTCCCATACAAAGATTTGCGGAGCCATTTTTGAGAAAAATAATATTTTGTAAAATTGCTAAAAACTTTTATGCTAGGTTACGTTATTATGGTTCCAAAAATCCCTATGTACCAAGTTTAAAGAAAATCGATCCAGTCATTTAGGCTGTATTTGAACAGAAAGAAAGACCGACCAACAGACAGACAGACAGAATTTTCCCACCCACTTTTTTGGTGTTCTCTATCAACGTAATGTCATGTTTGATTGTTACCTGAATTTTTTTTTCTGCACGAATCCCAAACTTGCCTTGTAAAAATTCAGAGAGGAAAAAACCCGTTGTTATTTTTCCTTTTATTTCGGAAAAAAAACCAATGGGCTTTATTACTGGAGATTCTTATTACACTTTACCGGTTTTTAAAATCATATTTTCAATATGGACCTGTAACATTTGTAAGCTTTTGGAGTACAGAACAATGAATCACACGATTACCTATCCGTCTACACAGATTTTCAATTACTCAGCTAAGTTAATGGTACTTAATCCCGATATATAATTTATTTATTTTTTATGCATGTAGGTATGTATATCTAAAATAAAATGCACGACTGGATCGCAAGTATTTGCTCAAATGTTCAAGTTGCTTGGAACTAAAGAACTTTTAAAATATTTGCAGAAAGAATATAAACATTTTCATTTTAATCGTTCTTTAACCTGTTTATAACTTAGACCGCAAAAATTTTTGATTTACATAAATTGGCTGAACTGTAAACTGGATAATCGAAAACCACAAACAATAGACCGACAATCGGATAGACAGAATTGTGCAACCTTCTTCTTTTGTGTATACTATCATCAAAATGTCATGTTTGTTTGTTATCTCGAAAATATTTTTTTGCAAGAATCTATAACTTGGCCTATTAGTACCTTTATCGCAAGTAAAAATAATAATTATTTACGGAAAAAACCCAAAACATCAAAAGCTCCGGCGGAGACCAGACTTTTACCTTAGGATAGCCCTGCTATTAAGTTGTATGTATATATTAGGGTGACTGAGTGAAAATTGATTGCCGAAACCCTATAAGATGATCAATCATTTTCAAATAGCCAAAATTTTACACGAGTATGAAAAAAACTAAAGGGCAAACAAAAATTCAAATGTCTAAGGGTTTTGGGTCTTTTTTTAAAAATAAACGTATGGGAGCGCAAATACAATTAGTCAAAGTTTGATAATTTTATTGTTTTGAAAGCTTAAGACGACAATTTTTCAAGGTAATGTACATTGTGCAATTCTTATGAATTTGTTGGTATTTTTTTTTCTTTGTCTAGAAACATAAAAAAAATCCAACCTTATTACTTATTGACCGAATGGCTTATTCATTTTATTAATGAATTATGTACCTGCAAGGATTGGCCAATGGCCATTGCTTCTTTCAATTTTTGTTTCCATTTTTAACATGAATTTGAAAAAGCGAGAACAATTGGTTTTTGAAAAATCAAACGCTAGATCGAAAATATCAAAAAATACGCTTTTTACCGTTCATATACCCACAAAAAACCTCTCAATATCATTTTAATCCAGCCAGCCATTATTTTGTTTTACTGTTTGAAAAAATTAAAGGATCAAAAACCAAAACGTTGCCTCTTAAAAGTATATAACGGGTGATTTTTTAGCTGGTTTGGTTTTGGCAACACTGGTTTTGACAGCTGACGTGTGTTTAGTACCTTGTGTCACTGTCAAACAGCTTCAGTTTGGTTTGCAATTTAACCATGGATCGTCTTACAAATGAACAACGCTTGCAAATTATTGAATTTTTTTTTTATCAAAATTCGTGCTCGGTTCGAAATGCTTTTTTATCGAAAAATTGTGTTCAGCGATGAGGCTCATTTTTGGTTGAATGGGTACGTAAATAAGCATAATTGCCGCATTTGGAGTGAAGATCAGCCAGAAGCATTGCAACAGCTACCAATGCATCCCGAAGAAGCCACTGTTTGGTGCGGTTTATGGGCCGGCGGCATTATTGGGCCATATTTCTTCAAAGATGATGCGAATCGCAGCGTTACTGTCAATGGTGAACGCTACCGAGCGATGATAACAAACTTTTTTTTGCCCGAAATGGAAGTTCTTGACTTGCATGATATGTGGTTTCAACAAGACGGTGCCACATGCCACACAGCACGCGAAACAATGGCGCAATTGCGAGGCGAGTTTGGTGAACAGTTAATTTCACGTTTCGGGCCGGTCAATTGGCCGCCTAGATCGTGCGATTTGACACCATTAGATTATTTTTTGTGGGGGTATGTCAAGGCTAATGTCTATAGGGACAAGCCCGCTTCGATTGACGCACTGGAAGCCAACATCCATGCATTCATTCGTGAAATACCGGCCGATATGTGTGAAAGAGTATGCCAAAATTGGACTCAGCGGATGGGCTACCTGAGACGCAGCCACGGTCAACATTTGCATGAAATTATCTTTAAACATTAAATTGCAAGGTTCAAACTATCGATTCAAATAAATATTTTATTCCTTTTTTTTGAATTTTTTGTTTTTTTTTTTTTAAGTTATAAACCTCTTAAAAAATCACCCGTTAGTTCTTAGAGTAAGCTGGTTGAAAAACCAATTCAACTAAAGGCCATTAAAAACTTTTTTTGAAAAAAGTTACCATAATGAAGAAACGCTTACTTTTGAGCGAAAATCTTAATAATACAAAAATCTGCAATAGCTGATCATTTTGTGCAGTTTCCAGATGAAAATTTCACCAAAAAATATAAAGTTTAACGTCACCCTTATGTACGTATTCACCATGAAATATACCGAACACGTACTTTAATTAACTTCTGCATATGTATATGCATATACATATACATACTCAATTGTTTATTCTAATTTGCTATAAATGCATAGGTACCTTGGATTAATTATGACTGATGTGATAATTTGTTAGATAAGGTTAGAAACATTTAGGTGTGATATGAAGGGGATCACAATGCTTCTATCGGCAAATAATTATTAAAATTAGATCAAAATATTTATTACTATAGTATGGCATCAGATTTATTTAGTTTTCTTTTTTATAAAAATTTAATTTATGCAACTTACAACTGTAAATATTTTTGTTTAAAATTATCATACAAATATGAAATAAAAACAACAAAGGTCATGTGGTAATAAATTCACAAAACAAAAAGTATTTATATTATTTTTCAAATTGAAAAGGAATTTATAATTTTGCTGCACTTTAGACACGTGCTTAAATTTCACAAAATCCTCATTTAAGTGATATTGGGAATAATAATTGAGAGTATGCGTTTTGTTTCAGTGATAAATAAGAAGTAAATATAAAGTCAGTTTGAATTATTGAAGTATTTTAATAATTTAGAATGTTATTTATATTTTGTGATGAACTGTTTAAGGTTACATTTAAATATGAGTAATTTTCTTATCGATAATTTTTTATTGAAATTCTGAAAACATACACTAAGAGAAATTTACCCAATTTAACTTGAACTTCTTTAATTTATTTTTAAACCTGGGGCTTAGAAACACCTTCTGCTCAAGTTAATTTATGTAAAATATCGTGAACAAAATAGGACCCATACGTAGTACATACTCGTTTATCAACTTAAAAGTCTCCCTATCGCTGTAAGAAAATCTGTCCTTAAAGTGAAATCATCCTTAAATCCTCAAATGATCCTTTAAAAAATAAAATAAATAGACATTCATTTTGTAAACACATGACTAAACTTCATGACAAAATAATGGAATGCATTTTGAAGGAATTTCAAAAAAAGGTGCATATACGCCAAAGTGAACATAATTTTTATTTAAGTCTCCAATTTTTTGTCAGTCATTTTCTAAGTAAACTCACATTTTTATTTAATTAAATTTTTGCACAACCTTGAACATTATGTACATTCATCTGTTTAAAGAATAACATTCCGTGAAGTAAGAAAAATAAATAAATTTAAAACAAAAAATAAATAAATCGTCAAGGCTAGAAATAATTGAAAACGAAGAAGCCCCTATGCCTAAATACACCTTTTACTTATATATATGTGTATTTTTAGGTATTTCAGGAAGAAGAAAACAAACTATTAACATAGAATTAATAGTTTTTGTCTTTTATTTTGTTTTGACAAATACAAATTCACGCACATGATACACAAACACAAACTTAAAATACTATGCTAACAAGTTTCATGTTTCTTTTGACATACAAATTTACCCTAATTAGAAATAATTAACATTTCTTGGCACTAAGGCAAAGCAATAAGAAGCAAATGAATTGAAGAACAAAAAAATCTTATTTAGATAGACAGAGTATATATGTATGTAAGAGTGTATACATACATACATATATCCCGTTGACGTATTTTAATAACGGTATGCTGGTATGTGCATAAACCTTCTTTGAAGGTTATGTACACTTTCTTATTTAAAATAAAAAAAAAGAAAGTGATCCAAAGAGATATTTATCTTACTTGAAATACTTTTTCTCAACGTCAGAACCACTTTATGAAGAAAAAAAAAATTCAAGTAGGCTCTCTCTCTCGTCTTATAACAAGGATTCCTTAATCAGCAAAGAGATCAAAGCGACCTTCCTTTTGAAGTCAATGTCAAGCATTCAGAGGTTCATGAATGAAATTATATAATTTTCTTTCTATTCTTTTTGCATTCCCTCTTTGATAATAATACTTATCATTATGTGTAGGAACAGATTTAATAATATTACAATCAAACGAAGCATCAAAAATGTCATGTACGGTTAGAGCCTTGTCCTAGCAGTAAGAAATCCAATATGGTGGTCCATTTCTAATTTTGTCATGTGGTATTTTTAGAGTGACTGAATGGTTTTATTTTGATCATGTGAATTTATGCACGAACTTTTTTAAGTTAATTAAGTTACCTAAATCGAAGAAAAGGTTTGGATTTTATTTGTTTTGAGTTTGATGTATGTATATTAGGGTGGTCTCAATCAATTCAAAACATTGAAAAACATAATTTCTCCAGTTTTGTTCATATTTTTATTTCACCCTCCTTTTTTGTTTCTATGTGGAGCCTATCCATTTTGAAATTTCAAAAAATCCTATATTAGGACCACCCTAATTTATATATATTGTACATTATGGTGGTCCTTAAAATGTTTACTTATTTATTTTAAAGGACACAGCCCCTATTTTATTCCAAAAAATAGAAATAAAGTCTTGTAAATTTTAAGCTCATAATTATACCTTTTCCGTTAACGTGATCCCCAAGACGAGAGAAGTTTAATGTGGGGAAACACATGTAAAATGTTCAATCAAACTTGAAATTTTTATAATCTTGATAATTATTATTGATAGATAAATTTTCAGTTTAAAACTAACCAAATCCGAATATTTTCCTCTCAATTTTAAACCAGTAGCGTAATTTAAAAAAATTAACGGTCAAAAATTGTAGTAAATTTTAAATTATTCTATCGATATTTACCAAAATTATGCAAAAAATTCCCATATGAAACTTCTTTCGTTTTGAGGCCGGATGAAAGCTTAAATAATGAGCTAAAATATTTCTGATTTTTTTTTTTAATACTTTTAAGATATGAGGAGATTTTGTCATTTAAAATAAATAAAAATAATATGATAAGAAAATATATAAAATAAATTTAAAATAATATTGAAATATTTAAAACAATATTCAATATTCAAAAAATATAAGTGAAAAAATCGATTTTGAGTTGTTTTTTTTTTTATTTCCTGAACTCGTTTGGTCATGTTCTTCATAAAATCCTTTCATTAAAAGTTGGACTAAGTCCAGATCATTGGCATAGTTTTTTTTAACGATATATAGTTTAAGTTAAAAAAGGAAATTTCATCTGAATTCTTGATCAAATATAATTGCAAAAATAAAAATCGATATTGCCCTCTTAACAACAAGAAATACCAACCATAATCGTCAAAATTAAGAAGAATTAAGAATAAAACCGTCAGGGAGTTACAAGGTTAAATCCAAATAATATAAAAAATGTATGAGAAACATTTTACTAAATTTCCCATTCTTTGCTACAAAAAACCGTTCTCGAGATATTGGCTTAAAAACTTTTTAAAAATGGCAAATAATGCACAAAACTTTTTATAATTTTTAGGTGGTTAATAATAAAAAAAAAATTTGTCTGTATAGTTTCAGTGATACTCTACAAAGTCTTAACATCAAAATTGAGACTAGACTTATCCCTTTCCCCCTCCCCCCTCCAGAAAAAAATCTTGTGTATAATTCGGCTATATAATGTAGTATAGTTCTCTCCACAAATGACTTTGAAAAAAAATTAACAAACCATTTTTGAAAACTTTTTCCAAAAGGTTTTTTTTTGCTGCTTCAATACACTGGTCAACACAAATTTAGTTTTCTTTGTGTTTTAGTCTCCATGTTGCGTGTATATATTTGAAATTAATTTTAAAAATAAAAATAAAAAGAAAAATTTTTAGAAATAAAACTTTAAAATTTTCTATTCATTTCAATAAGTAATTTTATCACAAGAATTAATTATTAATTTAACTAAGTGACGCGTTTCGGACTATGAATCCCTCTTCAGGCTTTCCGAAACGCGTTGCTTAATAAAATTTTTAATTTAATGTTGTTGTAAAATTACTTATTTAAATAAATAAAAAAATTAATTTTTATTTCTAAGAAAAAATCGTTTTAATTTTTTTATTTTTAAATTTCGTTTCACAAATTTAGTGCCTGGGTTCTGCATATGATTTTCTTTTCCTTACATATTACTTTTTAAATAAAAAAGTATTTCGTTTGAAAAACTTTGGTTTTTTGGTTTTTGGTTTGGTTTTTTGGACCACATTATTTGAAAATTCATGCAAATGTGCTATGATATAATCATTTAGGCACACAAGATATGTATTTTAAGATATAAGACTGAGGTATACCTTGAATGCTAAAATGTGTTAGCGGTTTTGAAACAGGAACAAAATATATGGAAGGGGTGTCTATGTTCCTCTCTTTTGGCAGGAGGAGTAATTTTATTAAAAAAAAAAACTTGCTTTAATTAGCAAATCAAATATTAAAACAACGGCAATACCAAAAAGATCACGGTATATTTTTTCTAAGGCTAGGACTTAATTTTTTATATTTAGTCATTTCCACTTTTCATTTTTTTTTTTTTTTATTAATTTTCAAACTCAGATTTTCGAAAAACAAATTATTATTTTTATTTTATTTTTTATTAAAATTTTCTAAATCTTACGATTTTTGTCTTAATATTCAATGCTTTTACAAATTTTGAGTCAAATTTTCGAAACAAAAAGGTTGTATAAATTTTAACTTTTGAAAAAAATTTTAAAATCTTTTCTTCTGAATTTTTTTTTTTTTAATATTATTTGGTACCTACATTAAAATGTAAATTTTTACAAACAAACACACTGGTATTGGAGTGTGATTTTCTAAAATTAATCCTTTAGTATAATTTCCAATCATTGTAACATTATATTGATCTTGATAACGACCTCATCTCTCGAAGTCGTAGTTATAAGGTTTTCCCTGTTTATCTCAGTATGCCGACAATGATGTTTTTAATTTTTTGTTCTCAATGAACGTGCAGTATTTTCAGTTTTAGAGACGCATTGAACGTCTTTTAAGCTAGTTTTTTAACATATTTTCAAAAAATATTTCGCTAAAGTAGCCATATAAGCAAAATGCATTGGCATCACTTTCACATATTCTTATAATAGCATTTTAACGTCCTTAAATTACAAAAAAAAATGTGTAGTTAGTGAGACAAGCATCCCATATCCTCTTTAAAGAAGAAATATTAAACAAAATAATGATAATTTCTATGAAAACTATGGTAACTGTATTTTAACTATCAACTCTACAGAGGCAACCTTTAAGTTGGATGGTAATATTTTTCCATTAATTTGTGAGCATGATGAATACAAACATCATAAAATAAGCTCTCACAAAAATATTTTTTATTTTGTTGAGTTGCGAAATTAAGGCCTAGTGAGATGACAGCTAAAGAATTATTCGTTATTCTAAATACTTTTGGTCGGAATCCTGACAAAACAAATTAAATATTTAGATGTTACAAGTTCACGCTTGTAAAAATGATTTGGGTTTCAAACTTGTATTTTGAAAATCTAAAAACAGATACCTGAATAAAAGTCCGCTTCTTTCATACAAAATCTTAAAAAGAATGTATTCAAAATTTTAGCACAAACGTTATAGATCATTTTGTTTTCATATGACTGCATTTTAAATAGATAAAATAGAGTAGAGTAAGTACCTAAATTATGCTAGAAAAAATGGTTTGTTTCAATTTTTTTTTTAAATAAACCCAAGTGAATATAATCCGTTTTTCCTCTAGAACTTTCAACTTATATAAGATATTTAAGAGAGTTATTTTGAGATAAGATTAACAATTTTTGGAAGAATGAAAAAAAGGAAATCCCTTCATTTTCGTTTGCTTCTACATTGATTCTCAAGAAATTTGTTAAAAGCCGATTACTTCAGAATCTAAAAGGTAAGAGTTTTAAAATTCATAATTTAAATTTGCTGAATAAATGTATTTATTTCAGCATCATATTTTAAAAGAACCCTTATATCCTCTTTTAAAATTTCGAGAATTTCAGGTAATTCCGATTTAAATATGATTTTTTTTTTTAAGTTTATGAATTCATCAGTGGAAAAAGATTTCCTTTAATGACAAAATACTTTTCTCTTTTATTTTATAAACTCCATGTCCGTGTCACATGTTTTGTTATATACTGCAACAAAATATAAAATTAAAACTAAAAAACGTGGCCGAGACACTTGGCACACATAATACGTGTTAATTATTTTTTCCCTCATAACACCACCACAATTAGAACAAATCAATGTGGTTGAGTTTTAGAATGTCACCTAGAATTTTTATTTCTATATAAAAACAACAAAAACAAAACGATTTTTGTTTTAAATAGCAACAAACAACTATATAGAGGAATCCATAAAAATGCATCCAATCTAGGGTATATTATGTGAAAGGAGAAAATTCTCCAAACCAATTTATATACATATATACCTTAGCTATAAGCAACTAAAGTGTGTACGTGGGGCGTCTGTTGTCGTCTTGTCTCGCCACCCTTATACAACATGAACCTCATAGTTTTAATCGAAAATCAACGCCACTGTTGTATATATACATACACATAGGTATATGTAGGTACTTGTATAATTTTTCAACAAGGTGCATATGAACGAAGAACCAATTATGCAATTAGTTACATCTTTTGAAACCCTACTAAAAACACAAGCCGATAAGTATGGTATTTTCATTCTCTCCCACCCACACTTACCCACAAGCTTTACAAAAAGTTTATCGCGAGAGAAATTCTTGCCATCCCCTAGATAAAGGTGTAAAATTTTCGAATGAAATATTACCCTAGGTATAAAAGTATGAATAGTTGTTGTAAGAAATTTTACTCGAAACATAATTTTTTAAATAATTTGAAACTTCATTACGATGTGAAATTGAATTTCATTCAAAAGAACAATCTGAGAAGAAACGACCAATCAGCCCCAAGTCAGGAAAATTAAAACAGTACCGGTGTGGAATTGCCAACAGCAATTTTTGTTTTTACTGAACAGAAAAATGTGAAAAAGTCTTAAAGAAAATATAGTATATACAAACTTAGTAATTTTTAATTAAAAATATTTGTTTCTATTCCTTTTCCAATACCATGAAGAATATTGATGCAATTCAACAGTTTTTATAACAAAAATATCAAATTAAATATCTTTTATTAAACCACAACTAATGCTTAAATGATTAAGTAAAGAAATGACCTCCCTAAGACAGTGAGAATCAACAAGAACGAACTATTCAATTACTACGTAAAATAAAAAAAACATTGGTGTTGAAACACATGAATAACAGCATTTTGTCAAACTACAGTTTAAAAATATTTTTTGTTCACTAGTCTTTATCTTAAGGAAAAGATTAAAGTTAAAATTCTGTAACTAAAAGATCAATGAAACTTCTTATTTCCTAACACTGAAAACCTCTACTTTCATGGTTGATATAAAAACTCTAAGTTGGCAATTATGAGTATTCAAGTCAAAATATGGAATATAAAAATAATCAGCGGACATGCCATATAATCATACGCCTCCATATCGTCTCCATATCGAAAAGACCTTTCATAAGTTCAACTCGTCTCCTTCATTCGAAGGTAGACCCACATAATGGATGCGAACCTGACACACTTCCATCGAGTAGCAACACAGCGACCAGTGTCGTAGAGTATTTTTTTTTTTATCCAGAACTAAAAATCAACAGTATTGTACGATATGAATTTCAGATTGCAATAAATACGTTTTATGTGTATACCTACCAAGAGTATAGACCGACAATGCTTTACGCCGATTGTGCCCTCAATGTGTTCTTGATTATTCGAATTTTGTATAGCAATTCACATTGTAATTGATTGTGACTTTAAATTAGTTATAGTTTAATTGAGAATATAGGTAAAAACTTACTCCTCTTGAATATTTGTTTATATTTTATTTATTTGATTATCTATGAGTACTTTCAGTTTAATATTTATGAAATTTGTTAATTAAATAATTAAAACCAACAGCAAACATTATGTACATTAATACGTTCACACTTTCTAAAAGTAGGCTTTTATTGTGTGATAATATTTTTAGTGATTAAAAGTAAATTAAGGTCAATTTTATTGTTCCATGGCCGAAAGTATTAAGGCAGATTTTATTTTGTATTTCACATAAAACACAATGATTTGTTTATTTTGAGGTTAATTAAATTTGATTGAATGGAAGCTTATCGACTTGTTTAACAAAAAAAAAAACACATTAATGTTCAAGATGTAGCTAGTTATTACAAACATAAATTATAATTACTACAAGACTTGGATCACATGAATTTGCTATTGCGGTTAAATGCTATAATCAGTTGGATAAAACGTAACATGATTGAAAATAGCACTTTAATAGGTTTCTAGGGCTTATGATCCACATACTAACCTGATGGTGTTCTACAAACAGTTGAATAACCAACAAAAACATCTGCTAATTGACACCAGGCACGTGTCTTACATAGATTTGTAAACATTTCTAGAGGCAACTACTAACAATAATTATTTCCTTATTGTGAAAAGTTCGTTTTTCAAACTTATAGAAATTCTGAATTTCCATATAAAAGAAGAAACTTGACGTTTGAATTGAAGGCCTAATATCACACATAGATTTCCTAGGCCTCTTATATTTTTATTTATTTTACTTATTATACCTAAGCATGCTTAAAACCGATAGTGCATTTCTGAGAGGAGGATTATACCGGCCACTTTTCGATATGTTTGGTTTAACTCGAAAACTAAGCCGAATTTGGCAATTTTACTATTAAAAATTTTTGTTCAAAATCTAATTTTCCATCGAAATGGATACTTAACAAAATTTTATGCAAAAATTTTGACAGGAAAAATTTACAAAAATCCACAAAAAAATCGAAAAAATTTTAATAAATTTTGAATAACTTTTTTTGGAGCAAGAATAGGCTCAAAACATAACTGGACAAAATCTTTAATATGGCCTGTTTAAAAGGTTATTTTTATTCAAAATTTAGATATATATTGTCCCCTGATTACAAGAACTATGTAACTCAATTTTCAATTTTTGAAATATCTTGTCAAAAACGTTATTATTTTGTGTAATTTTGAAGACTTTTCGTCCAATTTTTGTCTACCAAAGAAAAATATAAGATATTTGAGAAGCTTGAGAAACATAAAAATTTAACTTTAAGTCGTTTGCTAGTAGCTACGTATCTATGAACATTCCTATCTCCAAAATTTTTAAAACTGAGTACCTAGTTCTTCCAATCAGGGGACGACATAATACCAACTTAAACTTTAGTGTTTCTTATAATTTTTAGCAGTTTTGGTCCGAAATCCTGTTTTTTTTTTTACATGGCAAATTTCAGACTCGTTACAATATTCGAACCCAAGATTTTGACATTAAGAATATTGAGAATATTTAGAAAATAGGTTAGCCCCAATTTCATTGTCCTTCTATTTTTAAATGCTTCCAAACCTTGAAACTGAACGGCTGGGTTGATATATATAGACTTAGTACTAGGTGCAAGGGTTGTTAAATTTGTCATGTTATTGTCAAGGGGTTTCAGGCAAAAACTGCAAAATATGATAAGAAATGGTATTGTTTGCATGGCTATATCTCTGGCAATTTTAAATAAAAACTACTTTGTGAACATGTCATATTAGAGATTTCAGCCCCTCCTTTTTTGTTAAAGTATGCTTTCTCTGACGCGAAAAAAGTTATGCGCAATTGAGAAAAAAATTAAAATCCTTTATTTTTCGGTTGTCTTATAAATTGGTTTTTGTTATTTTTTTCTTCTTAATTTATTTTTATAAAATTTTTAAATTTAATTTAATTTAATTTTTAAAAACCATTGGCATAAAAAATTTAAACAAAAAGTTATATGTGTAAAATTTTTAAATTCAGTTTAGTTTCCAAGTTATACCAAAAATATTGAAAGTGGTCAATTTGACCATTCTCTCGGATGTCTTTTCAGGGACGCCTGTCAAGGGTTTGTGAGCCACTTAGATATCTGTCGAGACCTTATTTGTAATCAATGAGTCAAGAGCTTCAGTAATAATTAAATTTGAAGTGGTTTCCCTCACTAAATCAATTTTAGAAAAAGTTGTTCTTTTGATCTGGCAAACGGAAGACAAACGTATTCTTTATGACCTTTACCTAGACTACCTGTAATACAATAATATGGTCTGGTCCTCTCACGCTAAAAATATGTTGTGAACTCTCGGTCTAACTGTTTCATTGACGGAACTAGCTTTGATACAAAATAAACAGATTTTTAAATTTTGTGTCTCTCAATTTTGGCTATCTATCCTTAAGTGTCGAGATTTCAAAATATATTTTGACTTTGGGAGTTTGGGAAACACTGCTCTATGCCATATTTTGAAAAACCTTAAGCTTTTAATTGCTCATTTAACTTCAAATTCTTTGCACCTTAATGAACAGACTTAATATATTTGAGCTCGTTTTTATATTATCATTATACCATAATTTTGATTTAAATTCAAACAGTTTTTTATATCCATATTAAGTATATTTATTACTCGTTTCATAATTGAAATATTTCACTTACATAATCAATACATTATATCAAGTTTTTTCTTTTCTTTTTCAGATAGCGATGTATCTATAGCGGCTCAAAAATATAAATAACTAATAAACACTTCAATCATCAATGTAAGTGGTTTCGACAATTTAATAAATTATTTATTAGTAATAAATAATGTACCTATGTATGTATAGTTAAAGTTGTATTACTTATTATGCATAAACACGTGTGGAATTTCCGATGGCTTTGTTTCACAGGTGCAATGTTAGATAATAGATATTCTAGATAACAAATAGCAAAATTTCTTAAAATCTTTGTAAGAAATGTGGTTTTTTTACAAAATGTTACCAAAAGCTCATCCCAGTTAAAAAATTAAAAAATTAAATAAATTTTGACCTTGGCTATCAATTTCCACAAAATTCGAACAGCATTTATTTTTGTATCTTAGAGGATATCAATAGTGATTTTACTTATATTTTATAACTTTATACCTGTGAAACCTATGGTTTTTTCATTGCCACCCTAACTGCACGGTACTGTTAATAGGAATAGAATGATAGGAATGATTTTTCTAATCATTCCCAATAATAGATTATAATTTTCTTTCGGATCTCAATAGATTTTGCCGGTTTTTCTTTTGTGTGATATAAAAAGAGGAAACAAAAACGAACTGTTTGAAAATTTCAGGCTTTTAAAAGGGATTTCCCTTAAAAACACCCCCCCCAGCACTGGTTGTAACCCATATCACTTCTAAATACTTGATTAGTAGTGGGGGATAGAGTTGGAATAGATGACAAAAATGCTGCAGTAAAAGTAAAAACTATCCAACTCTTGCGGCTCCGGTATTGCAGCATACGCAATGGGGGCAGGTAGGGGTGATTGCCCTTCCTAATAATAATATATTGCACACAATAGGCAAATAATAATCTTTTGAGAGAATTTTAAAGCAAGATTTCTGTGCAAAAGCAATTTTTTTAAATTAGGTTTCAATAACAAAACCTTTTAAAACTTATTGGGAAACTTATAAGAAATCAACTTTTCAAGTTAAATTGTCTTGTAAATGTACGTAACTATGATCATTAGCAAGCAAACTTCAAACATAATAGAATCTAGAATATTTTTAGTGATGCATTGCATTTATCATCAGCTGTGTTCTTACATTTCTATTGCGACAAGGCAATTCATTTATTGCATAAAAATACTCCTTTTATCACTTTTTCACCTAGTTATATCAAAAAACTGGGCGGTCCGACAAATAATACATAAGCAAATGGTATTATGTAAAAGAAATATATTCATAAAAAAAAGTAAAAGAAACATTTTGTATCAAACTTTTCTTACCTATCATATCATATCATATTTATTCTTTCAAAATCATTTTAATACTTTATTTAAATTGATGATTAAGTTTATTTAAAACTTACAACGCTTTGACACCTTCATTCAAAACATGAGACAAGAATATAAAGAAGCTCATTTCCATGGTCTTTGCTTTTATTTATTACTTTGTAATCAATCAGATACACCAAAATACCAACGTTTCAAATAAAAACAAAAAAAAAAAAACAGCTGAAAGGGAAAATGACTTAGTGTTTACATTTATTTTCTCCATTAACAAAATGAAAACACATCTTCCCATTTTTTTCACTCTTGTAGTAAGTATCATTATTCCTGAAAGATTTTTTTGTATGCTTGATAGACAATCAATCAATGTGATAAGTATGAGAGGAATTCTGAAAAAAAACACGAATTCTTGTTGTTGCAAAAATGTTATATTTGAAAATTTTGTTTAGTCAATTGAGAACAACGACAACGACGACAACGACAACGAAGACGCCCACTTTAAATCTAATCATTAGTTTTTCTTCAATTAATTATTATTTTTCTTCGTGACATTGAAATGACAAAATATTTTAAGATAAAGAATATTGATGTTGAATTACAAATAAAAAATTATTGTTAGGTGGATGTCAGCTAATGCTGGCACACTCAAAGTCAACGAGGCATACTTCAAAGCTTTCTTTTATTTTTAAGAATCAAGGATTTTGTTGACTTAACCATAAACTGTTGTCAAAAAAATGTTGATAGATGTAGGCATCGAAATAAGAATTTTCTTTGTTTAAAAATTACAAACTGTATTTTTGTATCTTTCATTTACAAGACTCAATCAAAATTCTCTATATTGATACTTACAAATAATGATTTTTGTTTAATAATGCGAATAATAGAAATAACTTTTCATAATCATAATATTTTTGCCTTAATCCATCTGTAAGAACAAAGAGTTAAAGAAGACTCCTTCTTTTATTATAATTTCAAATTATGAATTTTCCATTTGTCAAAATGGTGACATATATAAGGTATTAATTTATACCCTTGAGGATTTTTGAAATATGGTTTCTTGTTATCACATAAGGATTTGTTTCTTAAATCCTCTTCTTATGTGTGCCTAAACCAGGCAGTGTTAAATATAGTCTGCATTATGTTTGTATTGTATGTTTTTGCTTACAGAAAGTCGACGGTCTCTCACCCTTTCATTTTTAGTAATGAAACTCATAAGTCATAATCATGTGGCATTTACTTCCTTTTACTACTAAAAGACTTCTAATAACACCATTTTAGCAATATTTAACCCTTTGTTACCCAGTGGTTACAGCATATAACCACTAAACCTAATAACTTTCAATCGTCTCTCAGTGGTTTTAATGTGAAACCACCTTATCAAATGGTATTCTATCAAATTAGAAAATATTATAGTTTGGGTAGAAAAGACCTACAGACATTTAAAAGTATTGTTAATTTTTCTGTCATTATTGAGCTTCCATAAATCTCCTTAAACAAAGGAAACAAATTTCGGGTTTATAAATTAAATATTGTAATTTTTCATTATAAAATTTTGCCCAAACAAGATTATAACACTTTTTTTTGTAGGAGCAACAGATTTAAAAAAAAACGTTATAATAAGAGCTTTTCACTGTAATACATTTTTTTTCTTCACTTTGCCTTGGTAAAAAAGGTAATGAGCGCGTTTGTGCAAGTTTTTCTTAAAATCTATTGCTCCTACGAAAAAAAGAGTTATAATCTTTTTTGAGCAAAATTTTATGAACATTAATATAAACTCATTATTTTTTTTTTTTTTAAATATATTTGCTAAGATATTAACAAAAAACAGTTATTTTTCCATTTACAATACAAAATAAAAAGTGTTACTTTGATACGCTATAACTTCAAGATTAATAAACGCACAGAGTTCGTTAATAGCTCATTTTTTAGATAATTTTATTGTCTAAATGTAATTTTTTCATTATTTTGTTGTTAAAGGAAAATTCGTCGAGTTGCTGAACAAAAACCAAATCACATTCTTTTTCAAGATGGCGGTATTCCCCTTACCCCGGCCACCCCAAAACCTTAAGTTTTATTAAGAGAAGATCTAGCTAAACTTAAATCGTCCAAAAATATTAGCCCATCAATTTATGAAAATTTAATAAATTTTTTGACAAAATTTGCTCCGCCGTGAAGTTCTTGCATGATTTTTTCAGAATCTATTGCTTTTATGAAAAAAGTATGTTAATAATTTTTGTGAAGAATGACATAAGCTACAATTTGTACCTTCACATTTATCAAAACAACTTATAGTTTTTGAGAAATTAAGAAAAACTAAATGTTGCCCCCTTTAACAACCCAAACAACGCCCCCCCCCCCCCAAAAAATTTACTACGGAACTTTTCAGAAAATGCTCAAGACGTCAAAACAAAGCTCTCTAAAAAAATTCAGCTTTGTTGAAATTTTTTGGAAGTGAAAGTCTAATTTTCCTGGGCTAACAAGTTGAAATTTCAAAAGTGTTTGAGTTTCTTTCAGTTATACGATAATTTCGTTTCACTCAGGTATGATAGCTGGGTGAAAGACAATGTGGAGTTGAGCTCATTTAAACTTTTAACATGAATTATATTCAGTCGTTGCACTTAAACAAAATAATTATCTTCATATTCTATTATTACTAAAAACGATTAGTTCAGAAAAATGATAATTCAGAAATCTGCAATATTTGGAATACAAAAATTAAATGGTTCTTCAGCTAAATTTATTGGTTTTGTTTTAGTCTCAAGACCCAAGACCAAGATAATTTTTACAAAACTAATTAACTTATTGGCTATTACTTTACCCAATGATTTTGGTTGGTAAATACCTGTTTTTATTTATTTTTAGTCCATTTTCACTTTTTAAATGTTTGAAAAATTATAATTTTTTTTTAAAATGATCTGGGGAATTTCGAAAAACTGACGCTGATAAATGTTTTATGCGTCATGACAAATTTGTCAAAATCCGGCTGTGACACAATTTTCAGGAGAAACTTTATAACAGTCAAACTAAAATAAAATGATCAGAATAATTTGTGTTGGACTGGACTTTGCATTTTTACTTGCGATATATACATATGTATGTATCGTATGAGTATGGCAGGTTGCACACTCGTTAGAAAAATTGAACTAAAGATTTTGATCAGACTTGTCATTGCGATGATAGAGAAGGCAAAAGAAGTTAGTCGCACAACTTTGTCTGTCTGTCTGTTTGTTCCACTACAGCCTTAATGGCTGCATGGATTTTCTTAAAACTTTTTCTCTCTCCATTTTTTTAAGAACAAGGAATAACGTTACCTGCCATTTTTTTTTTTAATTTTACAAAATGAGTCCCTAGCTTTGCTTTAAGACAATTCAACAAATTTGCTTTTAGTTAAGGGTATCATTCAAAAGGAACAAATTTTTTTTCAAAATGATTATTAATGGTACCTTCCAAAGAACCATTTTTAACTTCCCATTGGAAGTTGTTGTAATCGGTCCAATCTGTCGAATCCCTAGAATCGGAATCCCATCATTTTTAGAGAGATGTCTGTGTCTGTACGTACGTTCATACGTTCGTATGTTCCTTCGCTTTTTTTCGTTCACCATTTCTGAAGAACAAATAAGGGTTTCAACTTCAAATGAATTTTATTTTTTTGATAGAAGTTTCAATACGTGCAGAAAGGACTTTCAAAAAAATTCAATGAGGGATTTTTTTACTTAAACAATTAAGAAACCCTTTAGTCTCGAATATCTCAAGAACTAATTATGGAAGAATTTTATTCCAATATATATTAACGTGATAAAGAATTGGTAAAAATATGAAAACACATACAATACAGTTTTTTTTTTTAATAAAAAAATTACTGAAAACTTTTGAAAAAAGTGGTTTTTCTCGAATATCTTGAGAGCAAACAATGACATTGTCTTCGAGGTACTTTTATCTATGCACTAGTTTATTAATAAAAATTGATAATTTTTTTAAAAATAGTGAACAGTTTTTTTTAAACGAAAAAAACTGCAAGTGATTTTACCAATTATTGTTGAAAATATTTTTTTTACCTCAATCATCTTGAGAATAGACATAACGATATTGGCTTCCGGTTAAATTAAGTGCACACATTACTTAAAAATTGAAATTTTAAAAGGTTTGTAAGAAAATTCAACAAATAGATTTTTTTAAAAGTGAAAAAACTAAAAAAAACTATATGCCAAATATTGTTGAAATTTTTTCCTTTTCAAATTTTATGAAATTAAGCAATGATGTTGGCCTTTAGTTAATTTAATCTTACACACAAGTTTATAGTTAATAACGTCTGCAAATATTAACTTTTTTTTCTTATCTTAATCCAAAATTGGTTTTCGAAAAATTCTACTTCGTCCAGTTTTTTTTATTGATTTTAGAAAAAAGTGAATGATGTGCAGAAAAGAGGCTTCTAAGATTAGGCTGTCCTGGTAAAAAAGTAAAAACTATTGTGACTATTCGGCTCAAATTTGGAGAAGTTATTCCACATATTATTAATTTTGACATGAAACCAGATTTCTCTTTATTCTTCAATGTTTACTCACAATAAACCGTTATTTAAAAAAAAAACATAAGAAAATTAAAAACCCCGTAATTTTTATAGCTTAGATACACTATAAACAAAAACATCTTATTTATTTATAAATAAATAAATAAATAAAAACATCTTATTTGGAAGATAGTGCAATTTCTCTCCAATATTCATAAAATCAGAGAATTACAAAAAAAAACATTTTAACATTAAAATGGGGATTTACTTAATTTAACTGATATTACAGTCAAGCCAGTTTTGACATCACAAAAATTCATTGAAGGTTGGACTTTTCATACTATTACTCCACAAAGTCTAAATTTTAACAGAAAAAATTATCGTATTCCCCCTTTTAACACTTTCCAACCTATTTAGCCAACTCTATTTTTAAAATTGAATTATTTCAATACATTTTGTTGGGGGAGAAGACATGTGTATACAAGAAATATTTAGCTTACAATTTTAAACAATTGTTGCCACAGATCCGACTCTCTGCAGTTAGACCATTAAAAGATAAAAAGCGGCAAAGTTTCAAAACATCGGCTTTTAATTTTTTTAGGCTAGTTGGTTTTGGAAACTTTGCTATTCTGAATTTTAAAAAGATTCAAACTGATTTAGAAAGATATAGTTCTTTAAGATCGCATTATTAGTTTTGCAAAAACATAATTAATGGTAGTTTATGTTGTAATATCTCAAAAACGTGACGTGCCAGAGCAATTTTGACTTCGTATTCAGATTCAGCATGAAAAAATCCATAAGAAAAGTATGGTTTTGTTTAAAATCGATTTTCGTTGCAGACCAGTGTAAAAGATGGGATTTGCATGCAATTTGACATGAAGTTTTTTTTTAAACAAAAAAAAAAAACCAAAAGAAACTGTACCGAAATCGTTGAAATTTTTATATCTACCAAATATCCTGAGATCACAGGATGATAGCTTTTGTAAAATAATTCAACCAACTTTTTGTAAGCGAAAAAAACTACACTTTACTTTCCAAAAAATTGTTAAACAAATTTTTTTTTTTCAAATACCTTGACAACATCCAATGACATTGTCCTTGGGTTAGTTTTATTTTACTCACTTATCTTCACTTGATTGCACACTAAATACTCAAAAACTTTTTTGAAATTTGCCCTCGGAACTAATGGGAGATTACCAGTGTGGGTCGCACCCAGCCTCTTGTTTTATTTTCACTTTTCTTCAAAACGGTTATTTTGATTTAATAACTATATTATACAAAAGCTTTTAAGCAATGTTAGAAGTTTTTGTTACCAAACTTTTCAAAAACATATATTTTTTGAATTTTAAAAAAAAGTTCAAAATTTTGTTTTGGAAAAACAAGTATAACGAAAAGTGTATGGTACGAGTAATTTGTTTATAAAACTCGCTATTCAAGGGTTTTTTATACTTTGTTAAGTACTTTGAGAACAAATTTTACTTTCATAAAAAATAATGGTCTTTACATACCAATGTTTAAAAATTGTTAGAGAAAATATTTTTTTCTTAAAAACGACTCCTACGATTTTTATTAAACTTTTTTTGTAGGGTAAAATAAGTGCGATACACTATCAAAAATTTACAAATAGCAACTATTTATAGTAGGTACTTCTCATAGAACGTTTTTTTTTTTTTAATTTTGAATTTTCTCATTATACGCTCAACAGGTTTAGATAAATTTGTTAGTATATATTCTATAATAATTCTTAATAAGATTAAAAAAAAAAATGTTTTTGTATTTGTAAAATAAAGTTTCAGTTTATTAATTTGAAAATTCGATAACTTAAAAACGGGTTGACAACTTTTTTTTTAATTTTATTTTTAAATGTACATAAATAAATACCTACTTAAGATGTGCATACCAAAATGTTTCCTAAAAATGTTTTAAAAATGTGTTTTCCAAAAATTAGGTATATTTGATCAAGAATTGAGAGAGATGACATTCTCTTTTTTCACCTCACACTATTTAAGGAGTTGTTTTAGCTAATTTAAGAATCGTATTTCATGCTTTTAAGCATTTAAATCTAACAAAAAAACAAAATCTAATAACTTGAAATCGCGTCAATTACGAGCATTGTTTTTCGTAATCTCGCAATTACAAAATCTCTCTTTTCTGATAACTTTACCCGTCAATAAACAAATTGTTTCCCTTTTAAATTTGTTAAGAACCTCTGTATCCTCTAGCTGTATTTAATGCGTTTATCATGGATCTAAAAATATTTTCTAGTTCAAGGTCATATACGATTAATGCAATTACACATGTCACATTACAACTGGATATACAATCTTCTCTTCATTGTTCTCTTGACAACAATTGAAAAATAAGCAGTAACGATTAAGAAATACAGTGTGGTCTAAAAGTAGGTAGGCACTAGATTTACATATTTTGCAGAAGTTAAAGGATACCTCGAAAATTTAATTGCATTGCAAAAAATGCATTTTCTTATTCAAAATCTCGCGCAATATTTAAATTTGTAAAACTTTGATAAAAAACATTTATTTGTTGCAATGCAAATAAATTCTACGAGATTATGATTTGCAAGATTATTGCGGTATTTCGTTACTGGGTGATAATGAAGAGCAGGTTTTGTAATTGTGAGATTTCAAATGCGAGATTTCAATTTGCGACCTATTTAAACCAATTTTCTTGATTTTTTAATGTATCCCTGACAAGAGTACAAGTTCAATTGATAATGCAAAAAGGTACTTTTTTTAAAACACAAAAATCAAAGAATAAATTTATATTTTCTGAGTACCTTTCACTTTTCAGCTACATAAATAGCAAGGCTTTAACTATCTGTGACTAGATCAAGTTCGTGCTTTTCACTTTTTCACAAAAAAGCAAGCAATTTCATTCAACCCACAATTGTGCATTTTTTTTATTTAAGGTAAAGTTAAAACATCTGAAAATTGCTTTCGCCTGGTGCTTAAAGGTGTAGGTACATAATATTTTTTATTATAAGGATTACATATCTTGAAGTAATTTTTTTGGTATTATGTTCGTGAAGCATGAAAATGAATGTTTTTCATTTTAATCAAATTTTGCTATCCAATGTTGATTGGAATACCTGGGGCTTAATTAATTGATTCATTGTTAAAGATAAAGTCTAGACGAAAAAGATATTCTGAATAGCTTGATGTTAAAAAAAGAGGCTTTTAATCTTGATCCACTAAGGATATAAAGGGTGTTTTTTTTAGACTTGTGTTTTTTAAGAAGAAATAAATAAATTTTCGACCACTTTTTACAGTAATTGGGGCCTTATGTCAGCAATAACGAGCCGAATATTCTCTTCGAAGGCGTAAATCATCTCGGGCTTATCTGCATAGACAAGTGACTTCACAATTCACATAAACCCACAAAAAATAGTAAAACGGTGTCAAATCACACGATCTTGAAGGCCGCGCTGCAGGCTTGTAACGCGAGAACAATGCACTCACCAAAAGTTTTCTTCAACAAATTGATTGCACGATTTGCAAACAATGTTCAGGAGTAAGTCTATTCATTATGAAATGGCAAACCAAACTGAGCATAAACCAAGTGAGAGCTGTAAAAAAGACCAACTCTAAAAAAATAAAGCCAGATTGAAAACCACACTCCTAAAAAAAAACACCCTGTATAAGATTTCATTGATTCAAATACATCTTAGAGTTTTTGCGTATGCATTTATGTCTAAAAATCATTATTCATGATAAAATAAATAAGCAGCTTCTTACCCAAAATGAAAAATACTACACCTCTCTCCTTAAGAGCCAAGACCAAATTTTTTGGTGACTCAATTTTTTGTACAGAAATATTTCACTTGAGAAATCCACCCAAACAGTATTGCTATCGATTTTAAGGACTAAGTGGTATAATAGTTCCTGGCCAAGTTTTCTTAAGAAAATTCTTGTAGTTAAAGTCACTATTGGGTTAAAAGCCATTTTTCAAGAAATGATTATGGAACCTACTAAAAAAACAGATTTTTTTTGCAAAAATTTCTAAAAATAAAATTGGTATTGAGTTCCAAAATTAAAAAGGAAGATATTGTTTTGGTGCAAGAAAAAAATTAAAATTGTTTTTTGAAAACTCAAACACGGTACTTAAGGGGTTTTTTTAAGACTTTTAAGAATATTTGAAGAAAATATTTTGCTTTTATAAAAAAGATAACGGTACCTTCAATACAAAAATTAAAAACTATTTAGGAAAATATTATAGAAAAAAAAATTGTTCTCAAAAACGAATCATACAATTTTCAAAAAATATATTTGATATTCTAATATTAGTGCGTTCTACTACCAAAAAATATTTAAAAAAACATTACACTAAGCAACTTTTTAAAGAATGTTAGTACCTTACATGTTTTATTTTGAATTTTCTCATTATCTTTGAAAAATCTTACATCTATAATTGGCAACATAACATACATTACCCATGAAAGTTTTTGAAAAATCTGACAAAATTAAATATTTGCACTCGTAATGAGCGTATGATTGAAAAATACAGTTTGCCTTAAGCTCACTTATCACAAAGAATTCTGAAGTGTAAAAAAAGAAACATTTTAAAATTTCCTTTTTATTTGCGATATAGGAACCAATGGGCAAGTTTTGGTTTCGTGGAAAAAACAAATGTCAAGATAACAAACAAAATAAACATGACATAGCAAAAGAGAAAGAGAAAGAGAACACGAAAAAGTGGGTGGCAAAATTCTGTCCGTCTGTCTGTCTGTCTGTCTGTTCGGCCACAACTTAAACTTGGCAGATAGTGGTTTTTGGTGATTATGTCCGCACGCGCTTTTTTCATTTTCTTTCTTATTTTTCTAAAAAACGGCTCCACAACTTTTGTAAACAAAAATTAATAAACTTCTTTTGGTTAAAGCTACCTTTGGATGGAAAACTATTTTTCAAAAAATAGTTTTAAATGGTGCCTTCCAAATAACAATTTTTGTATTTTCAAAACAAATATTTTGATTGCAATGTTTTTTTAATTTTTAAAAAAATTTAAAAAAATTTGTTTTGAAAATAAAATATTAATATTAATATATTAATATTATGAAAAGTAAATAGTATAAAATTTTTATAAATCTCGGGTATTTAGGTTTTTTTTACACTTTGTAAAGAAAATTTTTTGACTTTTATGAAAAAATAATGGTATCTTCAATACAAATGTTTAAAAAACCGTTAAGGAAAATACTTTTTCTTAAAAACGGCTGCTACGATTTTTATTAAACTTATTCTGTGTGCTAAAACAAGTGCAGTATACCATTGAAAATTATAAAAAAAATACAAATAGCAACTATTAATAATAGTTCTCATAGAGAGTTTTTTTATTTTGAATTTTCTCATTATCAACTTAAAAGATTTAAATTATATTCTTATATACAAAATTAAAACAATATAAAAAAATATTGCATTTTAAAATTTTTAAAAATTTTTTTGAATATTTTAAAAAAGTTTCAAATTTTTTTTTGTTGAAAATTCGATGTCTCAAAAACGGTTTGATATTTTTTTAATTTTATTTTTATTTGCACATAAATTAATACTTATGATTTGCATACCAAAAATTTTCCTTACAAAGGAAGAATTTTCTTCAGAATCTTATATATAAAAAAATATTTTGTAAGAAAACCACACCAACGATTTTAAATATTCCATACAATCATATTCTATCAAAAATTAATATGGCGTTCTTTTTTTTCGTTCCTACTCTCAAAGAAGTTATTTTAACTAGTTTTAATATCGTATTTCATGCGTTTCTCTCACTCATATTTTTCTTGCCATGTAATGCTTTTAAACACTCAGCGTCTTGAATATAAGAGCAAGTACGTGTGACCTAGTCGCAAATTTTATTTATTTTTTTTAATGTTAACAGCATTTTGTATATAAATATAAAAGTTAGTTTATAAGAAAACCGCTCCAACGGTTTTATTTTTTTGGCATTCTTGTGTTTGAGATCTAAGCTATTAAACGAATTCAATTTAAATGACTTTTTAATTAGCTTCTAAAATAACTTGCATGTTTCAAAAGTTTTTAAATTCCAAGCAACTTGAACATTATGACTGATTTACGTGTTTGTTCTACGTTAAAAGGATAAGTTACTCCCATGCAACTATTTTTGATCTTAATTCAAGTATTATTATTAAACTTTTTCATGGACATTTTTTGAGTAAATAGTCCCATATTTGAGTTATTCTTTTCAGAATTTTGTGATTTTAAGATAAATCCTTTTTTCATATGTAAATTGATTAATTTTTTTCAAAATTATGCGTTTCAATGCTTGTATCTTGTATATTAACGGACAAAACCATTAAACAGTCCTTCTATGGGTGCAGTGCTAGGCTAGAAAACCCACGGCAATAAAGCCTATGGGCCTTATTTCCCAAAATAAAAGAAAAAAAAATACCCTTGGGTTTATTTTTCATTTGAAAAGGGAAACAAAGCAGTGGGTTTTGTTTTCCTTTTCTTGTGGGCTTTAATTCTAATTATGAATGGAAAGAAAATCAATTCAACCAAATAAAACACTAAACCAAATTTAACATTCTTTAAAAGTATTTATATAATGAATGTTTTCAAAGTATTTTTTTTAGACAAAATAAAAAAATCCTTCAAGAAAATAAAGTAAAAATAAACTATACTTAAAAAAATAAATATTTAAATAAAATTATGAAATTTGAAATACACAAACTATGCATCGGAGTTTTAAAATTAACAAACCAAATTAGTCCTCTCCTTGGTGAAAAAATAAGAAGTGATACAGTTTACGAGTATATTATTGTTGCAAGGGAAATATGGCCCACGGGCGTTATTACCACGGGTCTTTTAGCACTGGCACCTCTTCTATGAAACAAAATCTACAAAAGAAAGTCTCAAAAGGCTCAGTTTTATTTTACCCAATTTTCTTTAAGTTTTCTTGCTTAGGTTTAAACGTACGAGTATTTATTCTTTTTAATATTGAAAAAAAAAATATTTCAATCAAAACACACAACATAATCTCCCAAAATCTGAATATGTATATTATGATATATACCTACTTTCTTAAATTATGAAGTTAAAGGTAAATAAGCACTTTTGGTTGCATATATAATTTAGAGCTTATAAAATATACCTACATACATTACATAGAACGTGCTACATGGTGCTTGGTGCTTTTCCTTACAAATGTAAAGATACAGAATAGAATATTTATGTTATTTAACCCTTATCAGCCATCTCTGTTTTGAGGAAATCAACCCAGTTAATTACAACTTTCACCAAATTATGTATAACATATCACAGTTCTAACATTTTGACGGCCCTTACACATTGTACTTAAAATACTCAATAATTTATAGAAAATCTAAACAAAAAATAAAAATCACGGGGGCGTCGTCGTCGTCTCAAGAATAATTCAATATAACATGAATCCAATCTCAATCCTCCCTCATGAAATGAGGTCAGTAAGTAATATGAATATATTTGTAGTTCTGGTAAACTCGTTAAAGTCAAGAGTCGATGTGCAGTCAAACGTAAGATTAAATATGGATTTTAATATTTTTTGTTTAGAATAATGTTTATGAGCAATACAAATGTATGACTAATAAAATAGAAAGGTTAACTCTCTTGTACGACCTTAGTTTTTCACTGTGAATAGCTTTTATGTGGGATTCACATAGAAAATAAACATACTTACATACTAGTTATTATTAGTGTTCTGATCAAATAATTTCAATTCAAAAAGCTGATATTTTTCAAATCAATAAAGTATTTCATTCAAATGCAATTCAACAGTGACGAAAATCATTGATTTATAAAATCTGAAGTTGTCTTCAAATAAACCTTTGACCATGAGAAATGGATAGTAAAATAACCAAAACGTAAAATTCTTCCTATTGTTTTATTTATTTTTATGTTAAAAAAAAAACAGTACAATTATGTATAGGTATAGAAATTGACGCTTCATTCATATCAATCGAATTTCGAAGCAAACAAATCAATTCATATTGTCATTTCTGCAGTTATAACGTGTGGACCATGAATGATATTTTTTTTTTTTTTTAATTTATTTTATCACATTCTCATACCGCAGCGATGTGATAAGATAAAGAACATGAAATAAATTTAATGCGTCACACTAATTGCTGTCGTCGTCGTTGCTTTTAACTACTTTTTTTTTTGTTTTTTATTTTGTTTCTCCTTAACAACTTTGTCGACAATTCGCTGTAATTGATTCATAAGGTTTAGTGAATTTTTTTATCGAGTCGTGAAAACATCTGAACTTATTTTATTTCTCTGTGATATTTTTTTTACAAAGCAAATGTGAATTCCCTGTGATAGAAAAAAACATTAAAAAAAAAGCCAACACGTGCGTTTGATGCAATTTGATAGATAAACTTATGGTACCTTGAATAACCTGCTTATGATTGTTCGAAAAGTTTTATTTGAATATTTTTTTTTAGGCTATAGTTTATCAGAAATTAAACAAAGTGTTGTTGTGTAACTCAAAAAAATGCTATAAATGCTATAATTATTAAAAATTATATGAAGATACGTATGTATGTGTATACAATATTTAAGCTTATACAAAAATAAAAATATTAGAACGAAAATTTAAAATATGTCATGATTCACAAAAATTTCGCAAATTCGCAAAAGAACCTCATTTGACTAAAACAAAAATAAATACATATAATCTTAATTTATTGTATTCTATTTGGTGCCAAAGTGTGAAAATTGTGTTTTTTAATTTGTTTGGAAGTTATAAAAAACTAAAGTTCTTGCTGAAAAAAAAACATGTTTTGTTTACCTTAATCTTGTTGGCATCTCAAAAAACTGCATCATTACGCGTCTAAGAATCACATGGTGCTCTTGTTTATCGTTTTTGAAACGTTTTAAGTTACATGGTGCTGTTTGTGTATGACAATTGTTGTTGTTTATTTGTCAACCTAGTGAATTGGTGTGCGAGTTGAAAAACGATTGAAATAAAAAATTATAACGTGTCCATCAGATTGGTATGTTATATATATGTCAATTAATTTATTTTACAAAAATGAGTAAAACAAAAATATTCGTAATTTGAAACCATGTTTACAAATAATAATTATTGTTTCATTATTAGCATGGCCTGAGAAAATTTTTCAAAAATAAATGACCCTGAACTTTGTAGACATTAAAATTTGTATATCATTATACTGTGGGAAGCCATGAAAGTCGTAAAAATGATATGATTTTGAAAAGATTACAACAATTTGTTCAGCCTATTTTAAGAATTTTTCGTCATATAACTCTCTTTTTTTTATAACTCTAAATAAAAAGAAAAAATGACAAATTGAGACTTTTTTGAAGACAAATTGGTTTGATTGCAATGTTTTTTACGACTTTTTTGTATAAATAAAGTATGATATTGAAACTGTCTACAACAAAGTTCAGGGTCATCAAAATAATATTTCATTTGGCATTTACAAAATGACAGTGGATTTTTGTTTAATGTTTTTTGTGCAATAATAATATGACATTTAATATTTTTATCACAATTTGGAAATGAATAAAAAAATTGTTAATATATTGTACCAATTTTATTGAAGAAGTAACAACCCAAAAATCCCGCACCGTTTTGTGTACTTAAAACTTAGATTTTTTGTCTCTGAATTAGAAAAACCCAATTTTGTACTGGAGCTGGCTTGTTTTTTGAAACAATTTGAAAAATGCAAATATTGTTCGAGGTTCCAAATCTTTGAAGATTTACCTCCCATACAGTGGCTCAGCTTAAAACATATTATATTAAATTGAAAAACAACAGTTGGGGCAATAGTTTGTAGGTGTATGATGAGGAAAACGAAGCCTCTATTTATTTTCACAAAAAAAAAAAGGAACAAAAACTAGACAACTCCAAAAATAATTTAATTCATTTTACAATGAAAAATTCACTTTAAATTCTTTTAAACCTTTTCAATGCATTTTTGTATTATCTTTCTAAGAAGAATTGAGTTTTTGAGAATATTTTATTTTTTTTATCTAAACATTTTTTTTTTCTGTTCTTCTCAACATTCAAAATTATGGAGTAATCTGGTTTTTGCACCGGATCGGATGCTTCAATTGTAAATTTTCGATGGGTTTTTAATTTCCTGTGAATATGTAGCTATGTAGTATACGAATGTATGTAAATGTTCTTTAGGAAAAGTATCTAATTCTTGTGAACAAATGTTGAGGTTTAAATTGAATTCAACATTGCTGAATGATGATGAATCATAAAAACCGTCCAACGTTTGTTCAGAGCATTATTAGGGAATTCCATCGATACAGAAGTCAGCAGAGATTTATTCTTGTAATTTTTACATGATTGAAATTATTGTTAAATAATTACAATTTATTTTGTTCTGAGCTTTAATCAGCTTTCAACTATAATCTTCGAATTACGAAGAAAACAGTGGATAAGCTTTGCGTGTGTTTAATCGATGATTTTAGCTACTGACACAGCTGAGTTGGATTTTTTTTTAAGTCTGTCCAACAATGTCAGCTTAGAAAATTGTATACATATCACATTGTGATTTTAGGGATTCCAGTTCGTGTTTTTCTTGCCACATACAAGATTTTTCTGAATATAGTAGTATACAAATTTATTTCCGGTCGCGAATAGAGCCTCACTTGTCTACTTAGAAGCGATTTCGTTAGGTGCACTCAGTTGCAATCACAAAACATCGGTTTGAAAAATATAGGCCTAAATGGCAAACTTATATATCTCACTGCTCTACTTGAATAGCGTGCATTTCAAAAAAGGGGGTTATGTTGCCACACCATGTTAGTACCTATCGTGTTAAATATTTACCTGGTTTTGAAAAAATTCTGAAAATTGCAATATAAAACAAGATCGAAGTTTTAAGGGACAGGAAATAGAGAACAGAATAAAAGAAAACAAATATTGATGTTGAGAATAAGAAATAATTTTTTTGCCAACATTACATTTAGGATTATAGAATTTATAAACAAAACATTTACAACATTTACATTTTAAACATTAATCAAAGATTTGTGATGAGAAAGTAGGTACAAGCAAGAACTATGATTTCAATCTTGTCATCACTAACAAATCTGACTGAACTATGAAAAATCAAGTATCGCAGTCAGAATATTTGAACTTAAGTATTTAGATGGTGCTTATATTATTTACTTTCCATTGGAAATTATTGTAATTGGTTCGATTTGTCAAATCGAAAATTTTGACAAATCTTCACGTTTCGAGCTCCTTAAAATTGGAATCCATCATTTTTTCGAGAGATGTCTATGTTGGTACGTACGTTCGTATACGTGCGTACGTTTCTTTGCTTTTTTTCATTCACCATATCTCAAAAACGAATGAAGATATCCACTTCGGAATTACAAATAAAAATTCAATCAGTAGTTTTATTATTAAAGTAATTTTAAAGAAAACGTTGTAGAAATTCTTTAGTGTCGAATATCTCAAGAATAATAATGCTGGTATGGACTATGGGTTAATTTTATTCTGCGTAATAATAAATTGGTAAAAATGTAAAAATATACCAACGTTCCTTTTTTTAATAAAAAAAAATTCTTAAAATTGATAAAAAAAAGTTTTTCTCCTCCAATATCTTAAGAACAAACAATGATATTAACTTCGGTGTAATTTTATTCTATGAACTAGTTTATAGTTAGTAAAATGCACGACTGGATCACAAGTACTTGCTCCTATGTTCAAGTTGCTTGGACTTAAGAACTTTCAAAATATGAAAGAAATTATAAAAAAAAAAAAAATTAAAATTGTATAAACAACTAGTTAAGAAACTAAGAGCCCAAAAACAAGTATGCCACTTGATTACTTGACAAAATATGAATATGTGCAAAAAAAAATTTAAATCGTTGCAGCGATTGTCTTAAAAATAAATTTTAATAACATTTAGAAAAAAAGTTTTGGTATGCCAATTTTGAAAATGTATTAAAATAAATTTTAAACCAATTTTCAAAAAAATTAATCAACTTATTTTGAAATATTGAATTTTAAAGAAAAAAATTATTATATTTTTTAAAATCCAAAATTAATTTTTTTTAACATTTTGATATGCAATATTATTAATATTTTAAAAAAGCTTTTGCATACAAATTTTGACTGTTATCGGTTGAGCCGTTAAGGAGAAAATCGAAAATTAAAATAAACCGTTATATGGCAGGTACCGTTAATAACGGTTTTCGGTAAATGTTTTTTGTTAAAGAGTACACTATACCTACAATAATATACTAATTTTGTTTTCATTAAAATCGGTAGAGGCGTTTTTGATATAAATAAGCTTTTCATTTACGGTAGTTAGACATCTACCGTTTTTTTTGGTACTAAAAAAAATTTAATTTCCCCTCTGGAGAGTTACAAAAAAAACTCAAGTTCAAAATTTGAAGAAAAGTGCTTCAATGGTTTAGGCTGTAGGCCGATATACGGACAGACAGACAGAATTGTGCCACCCACTTTTTTCGTGTTCTCTATTATCGTAATATCATGTTTGATTGTTATCTCGATTTTTTTTTTATTTATTGCACGAATCCTAAACCTGCCCTATAGTACCTAAGTAAAAATGGATAAACTGAAAAAAAAAACTACTTTACCAAAAATTGTTAAGCAGTAAGCAGTTAAGTAAGCAGTGTTTTGGGCTCTGTCTTTGGTCTTCACTGAACAACTGAAAACGTTTTGGAAGATATCAAACTGGAAATTTTTTAATAATAAAATAACATCGGACTTCTAGCTTCCAAGGGCACCAATGGGGAGTTACCAGTGTGGGTCGCGCACAGCCTCTTTTTCAATTCCAATCTGGATACGGATAAAAAGATTTTAAATAGAAAACAAAATTTTCATAATTTTTTCAGATTTCTATTTACCCTTTTTTTACTTTAAGTTAACGGAGCTACATCAACGAAGTAAATCGAACGTCTAAATCCTACAAAAATATCAGATACATTTGTCTTATTCAGGCATAGAATTGGAGTTATGAAATAAAAGATAAAAAAGATTAATAAATTGTAAATGAAACTGATGTAGTAGTGTAGAAATAGGCCCCAGAGCGTAGAGATTAGACTCAGACGAGAAAAAAAATGTTATGAAAGGGGGGGAAACCCCATTCAATTTTTTCAATAATTTTCTAAAAAGTAGACTCAAAACTGAATAAAGATAAAAACCAAAACAGTAACAATGCCATGCTATAGCTTTTTGAATAAAGTTTTTATTGTATTTAGTTTTTGAAAAAAATAATTTTCAAATAAATTTTCAAACTTATAAAATAATTGTTTTTAATTTAAGTTTGAAGGTTACTACTTTTTCAAAAACTATTCATAGTAGAAACAGTTTCTTTAAACGGCTCTATTAGTTCAATTTTTACGCAAAAGATTCTTTAAAATGCAAATAGTATTGCATACAAGAAAATACAATTTTTGTATTGAAATTTCAATATTTCAAAAATGGATTGATGATTTTTTCTTAAACTAATTTTTATATGCATATTAATATAAATTTTTGCCACTGGCATACAGACAACAAAATTTTTGCCTTTCTCACTTTTCCGAGTTGCATTGACAAAAAAAAATCAAAACTCCATTAAATGGGTAAATATGAAAATTGGTGACTTGACTTCTCTAAATGTCAACCAAAAAAGGCCTACAATTCTGCTGAATTTGAACAGTAAAGACAAGAGAAATTTCTTATAATAACAAGAGATATCTTTGGAGCATTCTTGTCACTGCTTTAAAGAGACAGTAAACTGAAAAATATTCATTAGATTCAATTTTAACACCTGATCTTTGACGTGATATAGTGTAATTCATTACACCATGACACCAAAGCGTATTTTTCCTATAATTATATTTACAAAAATTATAAAATTCTGAAAACAAACAGAATGCGTCATTAAATTAATAAAAATTAATTAAGTTGTACCAATTACATACATACATACATATAAATGTACACAGACACATAGTTTTAAGTATTTGACGTTAGATTTTATGAGTTGATTTTATTTACGATTATACAGAGCCTCCCTAAACGATATGCTTGATTAGTTCTTTTCATAAATCAAGGTTGACAATAGAAGTCAATTTCAGTTTAATTAACGTTTGCTTAATATACATAGTTTAAAATTTATATATGAATGTGTTTTGAATAATATTTAGTTAAGTCTTCTAAAGCTTTCTATAATCCTTTAGAAAGCCTCGCTTATAAAAACTATCTTCCTATATACATATATAGTTGCTTGTTATCACCAACAAATACTTATACCATATTTACAAAATTAATTATATAATTCACATAAATTATATTTCCCATGGTAAGCAAACAAAAAAAAAAAGCATCAGCTGTTCGTTTATTTACGTCACGTGTCACATTTATATGTAAAATATAAACAAACAAAACACAATGACCACACTTCATATGTTACGTGTTTCGACATTGCGTGAAGCCGTGAACACAGCATGATGGTTGCTCTCTCATATTACACACGCAGTAAGTACACAGATAGTTATCATAATTTATCTAGTATCTTTCTGATAGGTAGATACCTCTATACTCGTAGTCATATTATAAACAGTTAAATTAAATTATTTTGCAAATTACTGCTGATTTTCCACTTCACTGCGTCACATTATTTTATCCAGACAAAATAGCAATAGTAATGTCAGAACGTAAAATGTTAACGAAATGCTAAATTTGCGCTCTTTCGCTTCAATAATTGAAATTACATCAGTTTAATCGTGTTCGTCGTATAATACTTGAAGGTTGAATGAAATAGTACAAAATGGGATCATCCAGCGGAAACGGAATTAAGATTGAAAGAAATGAAATGAACAAAAAAAAAAAAACAAAACAAAACCGAATCACACAGGAAAAATACAGCATTTGTATACAGTCAATCAAATAAGTTTACATACAAACTAGTTCAATGTTAAACATCAGAAGAAAAAAAACAAACAAAGCGAAGTATTTGCGTAGGTAAGGTATACCTAATTAGAGTTATTGTAATGGAAATTATAGATTAACCTCTAAGAGCCATTTGCTAAAGTTAATCATAAATTTTTTCTTAAACTTTTTCGGAGCACTCGGTTTTGATTGCATGTTCGGACCTTCGGAGTACTCCTTTTGCACTCCATTTTCACTCCCACTTAAAGCCATTGATTTTGATGTCTTGTTCCGAGTAATGTTTTAGGAGTATTTTTTTCTGTTCCGGATTCAAGGATTATATTTGGAACACACGCAAACCCATGGATACATACAGTTTTCCGTCGGATTAATTGTCAAAAATGATGATTGCTTGAAGAAGCCATTCTAGATTTGACTTTATTTCGCTTTAAAAAACTTGGCTTTATTTCTTTTTCACGTTTTATTAACACACTTGCCTTGCCCTACATAAACCAAGTTCTAGCACCCAGCATAACGTCGCATAAACAGTGAGGCATATTGTATGCAACACCCTGCTTGGGCTCATCATAGGATTTTGGGCAGGTATCGTTATCAGAAACCGAAACGATACCGAGACGATACCAGCTCCAAAGCATCCCAAACGATACCGAGACGATAACCTCACGATACCGTACTTTTTGAACCAGAAAATATAAATTTTCTAATACAATTATAAATTTATTACAAACCAACAATTTTTGTAATTGGTTTCTTGGAAATTAAGGCAATAATTTTAATTACAACTACCCACTGCCACGCCCATTTTACTGATGCTTTTTTGCTCTGAAACCAACGATTTGGAAGAAATGTTCATACTTGTTTTTCTTTAATGAGAAAGTGACTTTATAGAAATCCATAATATATTTTTGTGCATTGTATTCCTATGAACTTATGACTCCACGTCAAAAAATTTTTGTTGAATACCTAATCGGAACTTTACTTAGACGTGGTGAAGCAAGTCTTTAAAAATTGTTAAATCAACAAGAAAATCTCGGTTAAAAAAAATGTCTTTTACACTCAGAGAAGAAAGGCAATCTAAATTCAAGTTCGAGCAGCCTTATTTTAATATTTTTGAATTCTTATTTAGTTTATCCCTAAAACAACACCTTTTATTCTTGATACAAGAATTTTATTCTAAAATCAATTTATATTCTGAAATTAAGCAAAACAAGCTTGATTTAAGTATGACATTCTTAATATAAGATTTTTATGATCTTGTTCCAAGATTTATGTTCTTAAATTAAGTGTGCTATAGTCTTGATTTAGATTATGAATGAAACAATCATAATTAAAGATCTTTTAAAGTTGAATCGAGCCGAAGCATAGTACTTATTTTGAGTATGCTAATGCTTAATTTAAGAATAAAAAACTTGATTTAAGTATGCATTGTTCTTATCTCTTGTATAGTTAAGAAAAGAAAGATTCCCAATCCAGGCTTCTGAGAACTGTGAAATTATGCATCTACTACCATTTTCAAAGTTCGTGTACGAGTTCATTTCTGATACACTGTATTTCTGTATCTAAAAGTATAAGCGCTGGCGAACATATAACACCTATTGTCATTATTCGCTGGTTCTATATTCATGTAACAAAGCTTTCATCTGATAAATCAATAGATTTCTAACTTGTAAATAGTTTGACGTATATAAAAGTGGTTAAATCAAAAGGGGCAGCAAATTAGTTGTTAGCACCCTCCTATCTATCTAAACCAATTAATCGATATCGAATGAGGCATGCTGTATAACCTTCAAATATGCTTTCAATTTGCTTTTATCACTCTCAGGCGTTAAGTAGTATATCTATTCATTATAATACTTAAACATTTTTTGTTGAATAAACAAATTTTATTAAGCTCCTACTAGTATTTAGTACATACTCATCGTATGTCTGTATATAACAGATTATGTGGGAAGTTTTCACAATAATCCATTGTCGAATATAAGAGATGTCAATGAGTAAAAGCAAGGTTGTTATGGGTTTTGTATTATTTTAAGTAGCAAATGGAGGCTTAGACACAGGGATTAGGGCACATTTTCTCCATGGTGCTTTCATATATCATTTTCGTTTTGTTTACAATTTTCTTGAGAGATTCTAATCAAACCAAACATAACAATTCTGGAAAAGTTCAAAAACATTTGTTTTGTCACAAAGCGACAGTGAGGCTGCTGAGCCCCCTTTGAAGAATGAGCTGCAGCACTTTGTCACAAAGACAAATTTTACTGTTGGTTTTATTAAATGAAACTTGTATGAATATATGGATTCTTATACGTATATGCTTGTAATGTTATACACTTAATAAGAAAAACTATCAAGAAAATATATTTTCAAGCTCCTTGAAATATTTCCACTGAAAATCAGAAGATTTCAACATATTCATTTCAGAAGCGATATGCTTTGTAATCAAACAAGAGTCTCTTTCTGTTTATTTTAATTCCTATCAACGTTCCTGTTCCTCATCCAGGGAACAAAAATTTCCTTTACAACCACTTTTTCTAGAATTACACCATAAAAGAATCAATTTTAAGGGTAACATTTAATTTGTTTTGTTATATAATTCAAGGCATTGCTTCAAGAACAATTGATTTTATTCTCTTTATTCAAAAACAAAAATATTTGATAGTTTTAAGGCCATACCAAAAGTGTGTTTTTCTTATAGGTATAGAACTTTAAGTTGGCAACACTATTTTAACTGGTGGCCATTTTGTCAAATGATTTATTTTAAGTTTGGTTTGGCATTTCAACAAGAATAGACTGACGCCTGACAATGCTTCCAAAATGTGCAAATTTATTTTTAAAATCGTAGTTCTATTCGAAATACTTATAACGTGAATTTAGTTTAGCGATGAAGCTCACTTTTGTTTGAATGGAAACTTCAATAAATAAAACTGCCGTATTTGGAGTGATAATACCGTTACATCCACAAAAATTGACTGTTTGGTCTGAGTTATGGGTTGATTGAATAATTGGTCGTACTTCTTTAAAAACGGTGCTGGCCAGAACGTTACAGCCAAAGGTGACCGCTATAGAGCCATGATTACTGACAAGATGGCGTAACATGTCACACAGCTCGTCCTACAATTGATTAATTGAAGGAAACGTTTGGTAACCACATAGTTTCACGTTACGGACCCATGATCGTGCAATTTAACACCGCTTGACTATTTTCCTTGGGGATATTTAAAGTCGCTAGTCTACGCCGATAAGTTCGAAACTATTGACCACTTGGAGGACAATATTCGCCACGTTATTGCCGATATACGGCCACAAATGAAGAAAAGAGTAATTGAAAATTGGACCTCCAGATTAGTCTACGTCCGAGCCAGCTGTGGCGGTTATATGCCAAAAAACATATTTAAAATATAATGCCAGAAGATTATCTTTCGAATCAAGTAAAAAAGTAAAAATCATTTTTATTTATTCCATTTCAAAGCTCTTAACCTCTAAGAAAAACACCCTTTATTTATTATATTTATCTTATATTTTAATTTGTTAAACTAAACTGTTAAATTAATAATCAACAAATAAATAAATAAATTTAAATAAATTTGGTGGCGCAACAGCTCTTGGAGAACTACTAGTGTTATTGACAATTTTTTGCTGATTCCGAAAGGCTAGATGAGAAGCACTTATTCATGACAAGTATACTCTTGGAGGATTTGTCAGTTCCTTGTAAGAGGCAGTACCTCGGGGAAAACATTTCTGTTTTTAGGTGGCAGTAGCTGGGTTTCGAACCTAGACCTTTGGCATGACAAACAATAAATAAATAATTTTAATAAATAATTAAAAACATGTTAAGTTCAATTTTTGTCTTGTCTATTTAAGGCAATTTCTGTCAAGGAGAGTGTAAAAACCTCAGACTCTGTCAAAAAATAAGGTGCTTTAGAATATTTCAGCATTGAAATTAGAATACTCATAAGTTTAGCACCCAAAGGTAGCCTTTACTAAATTTTGGAGAATACAATTGCTTCAAAAAATAGTATACCAGGTACCCGAATTTTCGATTTAAAACAAAAATTTTTTAAGCTGTGGGGTGAATGACCAAAAAACACTCTTCATATCAAAGTTTTTTAAAAAGTATTTCATCAAGTATATAGTATCAGAAAAATCAACTATATCGTTCTTGAAGTGTCGACTTTTCAGAAAAAAAATTAATGATTTTTTTAAAAATCCAAAAATAGATTTGGCAATTTTTGTGCGCAATATACGTAATATTTTGATATTGATACCAATATCTGTCCGGTTTTTTTTCACAGCCTTTGAAAGAGTGGAGGGTTGAAGAGACCTAGATTTCCTTCTATTTTGTCAAGGTTATAACCACTTTAATGGCCGATAAAGGTTTTCTTAAAAAGCTAAGAGCATGGCTTTTATTGATCGGATCATCAAGATATAAGTTTTAAGGTAAGACCACACTCGACGGAACTGCACCGCAACTGCGCCTCAAAATTTATTTTGAATGAAATTGTATGAGCTATATCGCACTAAGCGACAACTGAACCATGCGGCAAAGTTGATAATTTGATCAACTTTGCCGCGGCCTAAAGTTCCGTTCCATTCCGCTGCCGCAAGTGCGGTATACTAAGCATCACGAAACGTTGTGTTTTAGCTGTGCGCTTTGGTTTTTTCTGTGCCACTTGGGAAGTAGAGCCCACATTTAAAAATATTTTGTGCTGAAAAAAAATTTAAATTATATCGGTCTGGAGATCAAATAATCATTTTGTTGCTTAGTCGAACGTATTAGTAATACTATCACAATGGCAGTACTAATGGGTTCACTTATAGGCACTTCTCATTTATTTAGCAGTGAAGCCAATATGTACTGTAGCGTAGTGCGGTATATCAAAAAAGTGCCAAGGAGTGCCGCGCTGTGTAGCGCAGTTCGGCTGAAGTGCAGTTCCATCGAGTACGGTCTTCACTTTAAGGCCTAGGGAAAATGATAAATCATTATTTTTTATTTTTTAAAAAGGAAATTGAAGTATTAATTACCCTTACGCTCCAGAAAATGTTGGTTATTATTTTCGTAAAAAACGAGCCCCATTTAATGGGAAAAGCCTTTTTAGTCAAGGTTATTAAAATTAATTAATTTTCTCACAGTTTTTTAATCATGGAGAAATTTAAGGTTTTAATTAATATAATTATCTGATAGTTTTTGATGCGCTGAATTTAAGTCTGTCCTTTGAACATCTCTAAAAGTTGAAATAAAAAAAGTTTTTAGAATTGAAAATTGTCACACCACAAGATAATTTTTTTTCAAAAAATTTGTAACAACAAACATTAAAAAATATAAAACTTTCTTTATAAAATGTAACTTCGATTTTATGAATATTATTTATATTACTCTTTAAGAAGTCCTCAATTGAAATGTATGAGCTTAGTATATTTTAAAATTAGGTCGTAGGAAGACAAAAGCTAACAGCTAAATTATGATTTCTCACTTCATCATCGGAAATGGCAAATCTGACCAAAATCTCAAGTTTAATATTAAAATTTAAGTATTTTGAAACCTGGAATTAATATTAAATGTCTTCAAATTAATTGTGAATGTCTTCAAGTTTGGAATTCTGATATTAAGAATTTTGGAGTTCCAAATTGTCCTCATTTGAATTTTTAAGATTTCTGAATAGGAATTTGTCTTTCCAGATTTGGGATTCATGATATTTTGAATTGAATTTGGAATGAAAGGTAGTTGACTTAAGGCCAAAAATCATAAGAGCCATTTTAAAGAAAATACAATTTAAAACCGATCATATTAGGAACACATCAAATTTTGCATTTTCGAGTTAAGTTCACAAAATATTCCCCTTTCCCAGAGCATTAAAGTCCCAACTCTAATTAAACACGAAAAGCTTTCCATTGGAATTAGCAAACGGTTATCACGTGTTCAATTATTATTATAGAGATTAATTTAATCCTTATTTAAAGGCAATCTGTATTTTGCAGTGTTACTTGGAACGAATACGAAACTAAAGAAAAGAATTTTTACTGACATTTCAGCGCAGTAAAACTAAAGTGGTTGTTTTCTTATTTCTCATGAATTCTCACAGGGTGGAGATATGTAAGGATCAAACCTCGAACCATCCCTACTCTGATTTACCAAGAAATCCACTCACTGCACCATTATACCACCATTTTCTCGAGAACGGTTAATTAATATTTCAATTTCAATATCAATATCCTTCCTCGAATTCTGTATTTGACTTCCGACATAACATACCAATTTATATTAATTTAACTTCATTTCAGAAAAAATATATTTTGAAGAAAAAAATACACTTCAGTAGATTGATTTATTTATTTATCTTTAACACCACTGAATGCAACCTGTCACTTTAATATCTTCTTAATTATTCATTAAATTTGTAATCTATTTTAAAATCCATCAACTATTATTAATTATCATTGCATAATTTTAAACATTTAAAAAAAAAATCACAAGAAACATTTAAAAAGAACATAATTTTTTTGAAACATTTAGAAAAAAAATGGCTGTCTGTCAAAAATGAATTTATTTTTCAAATCTTTAACTTTATGCATCCCACAGCGGTAAAATTCATAAAGCTTAAACAAAACAGCCAAAAACGTGTCATTTCTGGCATTAGCATCAATCAATTTCATCGTTTTCATAGTGTTGCTAGTGAAAACAGTGTTTTTTCCTGTCAACAGACACATCATAAATTACAGCCTTTCCATGGATTCTCCCCTTATCCAAAGTGTGTATCTATCGTTCCAGGCAGAATTGTACGTACATAAATATCTATGAACGTACATAAGTGCATCTGTTTATCTCATTTGCTATCTCAAGACTTTATACACGACTATCGACATTGAAAAACACCAACGGATGCGATGCCACGTTTGCTTATAAGCGAATGTCACCGGGGAAACTAATTTACTATCAAATTCTCATCACCGCTAATTGATGGGGATAATTGAAAGTTTCTATATGGGAACAAACAATGTACATGCACTGTAAACTACTTAATTTTGTCGTGTCGGTATTGTAGGTAGGTAGGTACCCCCTTGCTTATAAACGGAAACCAAACGACTGGCCGACGTTGACATGATTTAAATCTTTGCAATACGTAATTTTGCGAATGCATTTTGTGCAAAAGCAGAGGTCATTTTTAATAAGTTGACATTCTTGATCGAATAACAGGTGCCTTACATAAAAATTTAATTTAATTTTTGATATTATTTTAAGGAACCAAAAAAAAACAACCAAATTAATCTTGATGAGCACAGCATTTACTAACATAATTGGTTGAAATCATTACCCATAAACACAAATTCGGTGTAAAGTATTTTTACATAAGGATTGAAGTTATTTGTAAGTTTAGTTTGGTTCACACAAATTCACTTATTAGATTATAACAATTTACTAAGGAAAAGTTTGCGTGACGAAAAACAAGCTGCTTAATTTAACGCTTTATACTTAAAATAAGTGCTTAATAGGGCTTATTTTTGCATCCCGTTTCAAGGTGAATGATTTAAATATTTTTTTTGAATTATGATTTTATTTTTAGATGACGTTTAATAACAATAATTAAATAAGTCAAATTGTTAAAAATTGTTTTTTAATTTGCGCATTATTTGTGCACAGACATAAAGAGGGCTAGTTATAGTCCATCCAATATATCAATGTGAATGGATTTGCTCAGTTGTGTAAGATGTCTTAGTCAAAAGGTTTCAAATTCTAACCTATTCAGTTTGGACGCCATCTTGAACCGTAGATGAATAGGCTTTATACAAATAAACTCATTCATTTATAGCTTTATAAAGGTTTTTTTTTTAACTTGTGGTTTTTAATCTGGCAAAACTTTGCTCTTATTGACAGCTGTCACTTGATTTATGCTCAATTTGGTTTCCCATTTCATAATATGAATAGACTTATAGTCCAGTCTTATCAGCCAAAAAAAACAGCCAAATTGCGGAATAAATGGCGGAAAGCTGAATTTTGGTATATAGCCTCCTCATGGCATTCTTAGAAAATTGTTCAAAGTCCTCATGGATATGAGCGCCACCAACGATTTTATGGGGGGTCAAGGGCCGCGAAAATGGTTTTTAAGGAATGTCTCCCGAACGGTAACTCTTAGAGAAAAAATGTCAAAAATTGAGTATTAGCTTAGAAATTTTCCTACAAAAAATATTAAGTAACTTTTTTCATAACACTCGCAAAAATGTACCTATATTTTATACAGAAACATAAAATCTATAACTCTGCCGATTAAACTATTTCAAAAACGTTAAGTCTTATGAAAAAAAGTTACCTAAATTTTTTTGTAAGAAATTTTCTAAGCTTTTACCCAGTCTTTGACATTTTTTCTGTAAGAGTTACCGTTCGGGAGATATTCCTTAAAAACCGTTTGGGGGGCCTTTGGCCCCCCATAAAATTGTTATCGGCACTCATATCGATATGGAGACTTCTTACAGTTTCCTTAGAATACCATGAGGAGGCTATATAGTTTATACCAAAATTCAACTTTCCGCCATTTATCGAAGCAAAAAGCTTAAATGACTTGACTTTTACTTCTGAACAACGTTTGCAAATCGTGCAAATTTACTACCAAAATATAAGTTCAGTTTGCGCGATGCATCTCATAACAATCAATTTATTGAAGGAAACGTTTGATGAGCGCATTATCTCACGTCGTGGGGCTACTATTTGTGGGGTTATGAAGAGTTGCTGGTCTACGCAGATAATCCCGAGACGATTGACGCCTTCGAGGAGATTATTCGGCACCTCCTTTAATAAATTGATTTTTTTGCGATGCGTCGCTCGAACTGAGCCATTATTTCAGAAATAAATATGCACTATTTGCAAACTTGAAACGTTTTTGAAAATCATGAATTGGCGATTTTTTAATAATAAAATAACAGCGAGCCTCTAGCTTCCAAGGTCACCGCAGGAAAATTGCCAGTGTGGGTCGCACTCAGCCTCTTTTTTTTTCATAAGTTTAAACCCTGATTGCAATAAAAAGTGAGAAAAGAAGAGAATTTCTTTTTTTCATTTTGTTAAAAATTATAATGAGCAACGAAAATGATCTTTTTAATTTCTTTAAAAATTTAATTGAGTAAAACAGAATAATGGCTTCATAGCTGGATTGAGTTAAGACTCTGCAGAATTTTGATTGAACTATAAAAGGCAAGTTGAACATTAGTTTGTTATCTCGTTTGACGTTTGATTTTTCAGAAATCACTAAAAACCATTTATGTTTTTTTTAATTTATGATTTTTCAAATACAAAATTACCAATTCTTATAGAAAATTTATTCGAGTTCTCAAAAATTCCATTTCCTCAATTTTCTGGTGCAAGGAAATGCTGAAATCAACAAATTGAAGTTGATCCAATGATGTACAATTTTTCGTCCTAGGATCTCATAACTTGAGATTTGAGATTTTAAGATTTTTTTTTGATTGATTTATTTTTATTAATTCGTATGTATAGTATGTCAAGTTTTGCATTCGTGTCAGAAAAATCAAGATCGATAATTTGATGAACTTGTCATAATAATGATGGAAACGACAGTTAAAAAGGGTCCCGAAAGTATATAGTATTGTAACCTAATTTTTTTCTTTCAGTATGGCTGGACAAATTTTTCTAAAAGAAATAATAAGACTGCAAAAACATTTTTGAAAAATTAACTACTAATGTAACCTCGATAAGAGGCATTTTTTGATATGCGGTTTTCTTGAAAACGGTTTTAGAGAATTTTTCCCACGAAGAAGAAAAACTCGTACCAAAATTTAAAAAAGAAAATCTACATATTTTAGTTGCTGTTTTTAAAATCTCAATTTTTGAAAACTAGTTTTTTTTGTTTGAAACTTGGTACCAAACAGGCTGTAACACTTCTTAGGATAATTAAAAATGAAATAGCTTTTTAATAAAAAATGATTAAAATGCCGTTGCGAAAATACTTTTCTTTTGAAGTCTCACTTAAATTTAATCCTGTATCTGCAAAGCCCCCTTTTTAAAATCCCGTTTAATCCCATTTATCCTGTTTAGTAATTAGACAAATATTACTCGGTATAGGTATTGTAATTTCTATACGATTATTGATTACCTATTAGCTCCCTACTGTGAAAAATTTGGCTTAACAACAAAGTTCTGTGTGGTTTGTCCAAACATTATTTTTATCAACATAGAGAAGTTGGAACAGATATCTCTACTGAAAAAAAAAACAATGTTTTGAAATCAAGAGCAAAATAAAAAATTATGAAAACAGAAAAGCAATAATTAAAACAATATCAAACTTTAGTATATTATCATCTTTTATGGAAAAAATGTGTTCTCTATTTGTTGCGCTTTATTGTTTTCGTTAATTAATACAAACATTTTTATCAAAAATCGTTTGTTTTTATTGTCTTTTCTTGTCCTTTAGACATTGTATCACCCCACCATTTCGAGCATTCGGTGGCAGAATAATATTCAATCCCGAATCAACAAAAGGTGTTTTTTATAAATCATGGAATTTTTAAAATAAAAAATGGGGTTATAAAAAGCCGGATTAAAAAAAAGTATAAAAACGGGATTTAAAAATATGATTTTCAAAAACGGGTTCCCTTACCCAACCCAATACAAATAATGTCAGAAAACCTTGAAAATCTCACTTTTCTCGAAAATAGATTCGATATTGATACAAAATTGTCGACAGGTAAAAATTTGTACGGTTTAGGTACTGCTTTTTTTCACTATCAATTTTAAGTCAATTTTCTTAGGTTCAAATTGAATTCAAAGTATCTTTTTTCAAAACTGCGTCAATCTTTTTCTACCGTTTGATCCTTTATATCCTTTTTAACCTGAGTGAAGGGGAAATTTTGAATTTTTCATAATTAAAATTAGGTGAAACGATTTCTCAAAGAATACAAAATTACAGTTCACCTAAAGTCCATATTTTAGAAAAACTTTTCAGTGTAATCTAAAAAAAATAGGGTAAATTCTTTTCTATATTTTTTTTTTTTTTTAATTTTGAGTTCCAAATTGATTTTTTTTTAAATTAATCATTGAAATAACTTAATTTTGAAATGAAATAAAGGATCATATTTCTAGCTTCAAAAAAATCTACGATAGTTTATTCTAAGTGTTGCTTTTTTTTGTAATAAAATTTCTAATGTAAGTCATTTTCATTTAAAATCTCCCTTTTATTTTAGCACTTAACTCAAACTGTCAGATATTGGAAGCAAAATAAATATCTAATGATAATTGTTTTAGTTTTTAATTTAGCTTTTCTCAGGATCAAACAATCTAAGAAAAGGCTAAAATAACAAAAGCACAAAAAGCCTTCCTAACTGCAAAAATAAAAAGAAAATCCCAGACATTTAATAATTTGAATGAGACAATAAAAAGACAATTGATTCAATTTTATTCAAAGAACTGATATCTGAGTCAATCAACCTTCATGTTCAATTTTATTTTATAGGTTTATTTTAGTCTTAATTTTAAGATTAAATCAAATCTCATTCTTACAGACTCTGGCAATCAGATATTTTGATATCATTATCCGTGGTTTAGCAAAATTATATTACCTTCTCAAAATTCCTCAAGTTAAGTTCAAAATAAATCATTATTTTCCATTTAAAAGTCAATTTGAAATGCATGATTATAAATTGGCTCGTGTGTCGTGTCGTAACAATTTATTGTCATTTTGTATCGATGAGAATAATTTGTTTTAAATGGAAAAATCTAATTATATAGGTGTTTTCATAAATCTGGATCGATACATATATTATTTTTCAATATTGCGCTGTAAAGAAGGATTATTTTTTATATTGTGAGTTGGTAAATAGGTATAAATACACACGTAGGTACTTATGGGAAATTACATCAATAAAATTTAATTATAAGAATTTTAAAACCTTTTGATTAATAAATCTTTTGAAATGTTTCCTTATTTTCATTTTTAATTTCACGTACAGATTTTAATACCTACAATATGAGAGCGGGTAAAATACCTATTAAAACAATATACCCACACAAATGTTGAACACTCAAGTTATCGCTTTTTTATTTCCTTCAATTTTTAATGACAAACAATTTTGTTCACTAAATTAATTTCATAATTGTTTGTATTAGAAATATTAAAAAATTCATTAAATTTATGTACAAGTACATTATGTACTGGAACATATTTTAAAGACGTCAAAACAAAAGTTAAAGACTCTACTTATAACTACATTGGCATGCTAATAAACAAAATAACCAAGTCACACAATGACACAATCTGCGCACCTAATTTAAAGCAATGACCAAAATATAACTTAATATAACTTTTTAAAGGCACCACAGATAACGATAAAAATGAACATTCAAAACGTCGGGTAAAACTTTTGACTATCATTATCATTCGGCTTAATGACAAAAATTGTTTTCTACATAAAATAAACAACAACACCAATAGCATCAGCACCAGCAGACATTCCTTCAAAAATGAATGCCAAACGCGATATAAAATTTCATTAAAGTGGACTATTCTTGGTTCAACTATATCATCGCAGCAGGGCGCCCTTACGCCTACACTGAGGTGGGAAGAACATTTCAGTCTATTCTTTTCACAAGACTGACAAGGCACTTTTATGGTTCCTTACTTATTAAATAAAATCCTGGAAAGACAACGGATAATTTTTGTATATTTTGTTTTTTTTTTTTTGTGAATATTAAAGCTTTTTGAGAATATAAAGAGCTAAAAATATTTCTTAGGCATAGCTAGTCAGCTGGAGAAAGGGTAGACATGTTTCAGTTTTTTTTTTTTTTTGTTATTGAAATTAAATTTTAGTGAAGCAAATTAAGTCTTGATTCTTTCAAAACTTACATACTACATTATTTTATAATGAGCCTTTATTTTTTGTTTTAATTATAGTACTTTAAGCTTTCCAATAATAATAATAATAATAGCTTCTGTGGATATTACTAAAGGTATGGGGTGGCGTATGAGTGATATATTTTGCACGATAATTTTTGAATTTTCGAAGCTTTACGCTTTCCACGTCAATTTTTTAATATTACAACTCTGCAGAAAATTAACTTATCTTGTTTCTGAGGTTAAACTGGGTCTGGATTGCATGAATTACCTTTAATACTTGTTTAACCTTCTTCACTAAGCCTCTTCGTATGAGTGATGTCTGAGTTCATTTATTATCATTTAAAAAAAAATCTACTTGGGTTTGATATTGAAAAAAACTAATGATCCATTGTGGGTTGTGCTGAAGACGCCTACAAAATTAATTATTCACTACATATCCTTTAACCTTCATACTTTGGAATTAGGTGTCAAATGTCTGTGCTCTCATTTTCTACTTTGTTCTTGTGTTTATTTGTCTTTGTTTATTGAGTGACAAATGAGACGTGACACGTAAGAATTTCTTTGCAGTACTCAAATCCAATGTGATGAATATATATGTTGAATGATGATTGGGAAAAAAAAGAATTTTAAATAAAACCAAATTAATTCAGAACATTGTAAGTCAAATTGAAAAATTTAGCACCAATCGTTAAAACATTTAACGTTGATGAAGTTAATGACGTTAATGGATAAACGTTTAAAATTTTGTTTAAGGATTTTGGCCATGTCTTGTTTCTTTAACAGAGTGCCTACAAATTTAAATAAGAACCAAACAAAAATGAATACCTAAATTTGTTGAAAATATGAAAACATTCTTGTAACTTGGGCCTTTTTATGAAGTACTACTTTTGCGTTTGGGAATCAAATACATATTACATTATGAATTATTATGAATAATACCATCCGTCAGTTGGCCTGTTTGGCTGGATCCTATCCAGGCCACTGAACAAATTCGCTTCAAACGTGCAGAGTATTTATTTGTTATTTCCTAAAGAGCCCAGAAAAATTAGACAAAAAAAGGCAAAATTATAAAAACAGCGAAGAAAACTGAATTTTGCAAAAAGCTGTTCATTATTTTGACGTCTTTAGAATTTTCGAAAAATTATCCTAAATTTTGCCTTGCATCATAACTATTAGGCAGGGGGTGGAATGGATTAAAAAATATAACGCATCTTTTTTTGAAGGAGCAAGTAATTCTGAGAAAAACTTGTGCAAACGGTTTAGTGAGAACTGTTTACCTTAATGAATTCTTTTCAACACTCCGCTGTTGCTCTTGCTCCTACGAAAGTAAATATACATGACTGTGACTACTACTTGTGACGTTCTTACTCTTATATTAAAGTGACAAATGGTGTTTAAAAATGTTCATTTGAATACGTGGAAATAATGAGAGAAAAATGTTTAAAAACAAAAATTTCAGAATGTTTAAATTCGCTTAAACTACTCTTTTAATAGTTCGAGGTGAAAAATATGCCATTTTAATTCTTAGTCAAATATCAAAAATTAAAAATCGTTGGATTGGTTTTCTAAAAATATAATTTTTGTATATTCAACATTTTATGACTCTTTTTAAGCTCAGGCAAAAAATAAAGAATGAATCATTTTTAAAGAAATATTTTGGTAAATCTTAAGTAAGTATTTATTACTGTGCATAAAAATTGGCATCACGAGAAAAATTCACAAGTTTTTTTTTTTTTTAATCAAATTTTTATTTGATATTCTTATGCATCTTTTTTAAATTCGAAGTTTTTTTAATTTTCTTATACATTATTATGTCAATTTTTTTGAAATACATATGTACATATATGACTATAATTTACATAATAATAATAAAAAAACTGAATTCTGTGGGAGGTGCCTACTATCAGGCGTGGATCCTGGATTTCGTTCAGGGGGTGGGAAATTTAGTTTAGCCTTGCCAACCGTGCTGGGGTCACGCCAATATGAAATTCTTTCCAGAGTATTCACATCTTGATGAGATCCACAGAAAATTGAGTACCTACACTTTATACCTCTTTCATTCTCTTCTTTCGTTGAGATAAAATAATTTGGACTTTACCAGTTATAATCTGTTTTCGAAAACGTTATCTTTGTCAAAAATTGATTTGCAGAATATTCTCTGCAAAACTCTTCTGTTCAAAAACCAAATACACATTTTATATTTTATTGCATTAGCACTTTGTTCGATGCTAGAGTCACATGTTCCACTTTATTGCGGTACAATTCTGTTGCAAGAAAATCGAGTTGATGACAACAATATTGAGAAGTCAGAGGACGTGTTCGTACCTAAACATCAGATGCATTTGCAACCAAAATTGATGAAAAATATTTTGTTTGTATTTTTCCTCAATATTTTGACAGAGCAGGAAAGTAAAATATAAATAGTACTCCTCACATAGAAGTCAAAACAACTCTCTTTATCTTTTCTTCTTATGTAATTTACTGCGACAAAAATAATTGAGCAAGCGAATCCAAAAAATTTCAGTCTCAGTTTTTAAGGGGAACAGTGAAGAATTTTTTAGAGGAATCCTGTTTATATTTATAAGCGTTCTGAGTCCTCTGAGATCTCAGAAATATAAACTGGCTTATTTTATGTGTACATATATACTATATTTGACGATAGGAATATTTACGACAAAAATGATGATCATTTGACAGTAATATCAACTAACCGAATGACTAAAAACAACTATTATTAGGTGTAGAAATTCTATCCAATTTCTCTTTGGCAAGAATTGTTGTTGTCGTTTCCAATTTCTCTGCAAATTTCTTCATCAGGTTTGTATTCTTCACCAGTTTATTAATACGGAAGTTCCTAAGGCCTAGTACGCTGTGGATGCAAACCGAAAGCTTTAGTTGATCTCTTTTGAAACCAGAGAGGAAAAAATAAATTCTTTTCTTTATTTTTTTTTTTTAATTTTGAGTTCCAAATTGATTTTTTTTTTAATTATTCATTGAAATAACTAAATTTTGAAATGAACTAAAGGATCATATTTTTAGCTTCAAAAAAATCTACGACAGTTTATTCTAAGTGTTGCCTTTTTTTATAATTAAATTTCTAATGTAAGTCATTTTCTTTTAAAATCTCCCTTTTATTTTAGCACTTAACTCAAACTGTCGGATATTGGAAGCAAAATAAATATCTAATGATAATTGTTTTGCTTTTTAATTTAGCTTTTCTCAGGATTAAACAATCTAAGAAAAGGCTAAAATAACAAGAGAACAAAAAGCCTTCCTAACTGCAAAAATAAAAATAAAATCCCAGACATTTTTTGACAGTTGCACAAACTCAAAAAATTAAAACAAATGCAAATAATGCAAAAAAAAATCACAGGCAGCCATGCTATAATGAAAGAAACAATAAAAATAAAAACAAAAATGTTACTTTTTCGCACACAATAAATGGTGTGAGTCTGGGAAGTTAATGGAGTACAAAAACGAATGTAGACTTCTCTAAATAATCTGCTACAGTAATCAATTCCGTTCATTGAACAGGGTACTGCAGAACGAAAAGTAGAACTAAATTTTTCGTTTATGATTTCGTTGTGTCATTTTTGTATTTGATTTTTCATTTCACATCAACAGCTTACTAGGCTTAAAACTCATCCATGAAAGTAGCAAAATCCCCACGAATCTAATCATCAGAAACGTATGTTATGGCTAAAACTTATGTGCATCACACAAAGCACATAAACTTTTTCTTAAGGTGCGTATATATTTGAGAGTTAAAAAATGGTGAGCAGCAGTGCTCTATCCGCTTGTCACCTCTCCTGTTACTTTGTAAAGGAGGATTGGACCAATATCTTCGAGATTGTCAACTTAATCTGATCTCTAATAGACCGAGACCCCACAGCAGGTTTTGGGTGTGAATGATAGCAAAAAATGAAGTATAGGCATCAAAAGCTTCATTAAAAGCTATTTAAAAAATAAAAATCCTGCAGTCCACAACTGGGGCCTTTGTGAATAAACAGTACATAAAAAAAAAAATTAATGTAATTTCGAAGGTAATTGAGTTTGCCAAAATTGGTTTTAACCCCTTCCTAGATAAGCTCCTCGGATCACATATCACGGAATCCAAGAACATTTTAGTGCCCTGCCAGACCGTTTAAAAAATTCAAAAATTCAAAGTGAAAAAGGCTTTTTTAAACAGTCAGACAGTGCTAACTTTACACCCAAATGATCTCGGATATCGTGATATGTGATCCGAGGAGCTTATCTAAGATTTTGACTAACTTCATTACCTTCGAAGTTGCATACATATTTTTTTCTGATGCACTGTTTAATCACAAAGGCCCCAGTTGTGGACTGCAAGACTTCGATTTCTTGGATAGCTTTTAATGAAGCTTTCGGCGCCATTATTTTTTTATTTTCGTTATCATTCACACCCAAAATTTGCCGTCAGCTCATAGTCTATAATATTAAATGATTTGACTATTCTCAAAAGGAGGACTGTAGTCTAGACCTGACATTTATCTCTTAGGACCTTAAGCTTGAAGATTAGACATTTAAAACCGACGTATAATACATAAGCCTTACAATAGTTCGATTGGAAGTGTTTTTTTGTACATAGAAGAACTTTTCTCCACCGAACCTGGTCAGCGGCCGATGAACAACCACTTATTAAGAAATGGAGACATCATGCAGCTCTGGGCTAAATGCAGCTCTATAAGCTTGTTTGCTCCTATAAGAACTTGAGTTATTTAATTTCTCTGCATGATAGAAGCTACACGTGATGTACTTTAGCAAATAAGGTAATGCTCAGCATATAGGGTACTATTAATAGTTGCTATATTTTGCTATTAAAGAACTGGTAACGTTAATATGGTTTTGACTTTTTTTTGGAGAAAATTCAATAAAGTTCTTAGTCCACGCACAAAACTGGTGTCCCGTTGCGATGATCTTACTTCAACTTATAAATTAGCTCGTGAATGACCTTATCAATACGTTAATATCTACTAGACTTAATACAAAACTGTTTTCAAAATAAACTTATTCAAAAATACGTACCTTACAAGCGCAATTCTAATAATTTTGTCACTTTGTCATATATGCAGGCATTTATTTTTAAGTGAAAAACTAATTTATTTCTAACCTTGCAAAACATTATTCTTTCGAATTTTCTCGTCTTGGCTGTTAAATCATAGAAAATGATTCAATTTAATCGCATTTTATTTGATTCATCTTCAAAGCTCTCAATAAATCACCAGCAGTCACCTTCTTTTTTAATAAGAAAATATCGAACTTTTCTATTAACACGATATCAGTACTCTTGCCCTAGTTAAATGTTCTTAAATTATTATTATGCTATCGTACTTTTTTGCTCATAAATAATATCTTATAACGTAGATATTCAAATAAATAAAAACATTTGACTCTAAATTTAAACTTCAAATACAAAAAAAAAAAACTGTGTCATCATACATCTTATCGCAATATCCTTTCGAGAATGATTGATGGTAACATAGATATTAAGCACATTGCTTTGCTCTAAATGATGAGTGCTAATAATTTTTCAAAAAAAAAAAAATATACAAGAACCATCCTTAGTTTTGTCTGCCTTGTGTCCCTTGTGTTCCCCATAATCATAAAAGTCTCCAATAAAAATAAACAACAAAAACTAAATAGAATGCGCTTGCTTAATGCTCGTGTAATAGTATATTCTTCATCAGGTGACCAGCAAATTGCTTCGTACTTACGTATATTACGTATACATCATCTTCGTTTGCTATGATGAGTAAGTGTCTTTATAAATAGAGATAAGTAAACTTACAATACAGTGGGACAGGAATTGTTTAAGAGTACAACAATTCAATTAACTTGAAATTTTTCTCTTTGGCTTAATGCAAAGCATTTCTGAAGTTAAACATGGATATGAGTAGGTTCCTTAATTTAAATTTTATGGAAATACGAGTATCCGTCTTAGGGCCAGTTATGTCAGTCCGAGATCATCCTAGTCTCTTGGTTAAAACTGACTTAACTACACAAATGAGTTTTTCAGTCACTTGAAATCCTTAGTTAATTCAGAGTTAACTCACCTACTTTGATGAGTTAACTGCGGGACCAAGTTGAATACCTTTTTAGCTGTGGCGCCATCTGGATTTCGATAGTGAAAGTTATTGTCAGTGCAATCCCATTGTGGCACCATCTCTATTCCGATGCTTGAAAGGCGTAGAAGGATGGAAGGATGGCCTCAGATATTTGACCACTGAAAAGTAAAGTTAATCCTCAACTGAAAAACTCTTTCTGAGTTTACTAAGGGTTAATCTATTTTCAGGATTAGCTAGCTCTGATTTAACTCAGAGCTAACCCTAAACTGAAAAACTGGCCCTTAGTAGCATACCTATGTATACTACCACAAAAATATATCCACTTAAGGGGGTCTTATGCCCAAGACATTTTTGGTGTACTTATTCATTTTTCTGTTTGACGGAATATCAATTCTTTGAATATGAATTTTTGATTTTATTTATTACAAACTAAGGGCCAGTTGTAACACTTACGAATAAAGATTCGGATAGCCTATCTACTCTTAAGTTTTTTGCCATATAAAAATGTTTGGTTTTAATCGATTCGGATAATGGTATCCGACAGTCTGGGATAGCCTATCCGCCAGTTTAAGAAGCTGTTGAAGCCTTTATAAAGACAATACCTGACTGCTATGAAACAGAAATAAAATAATAAAAAGTCTTATCTGCTGAATAGCGTTATGTGTCAAATATCTATCTGAAACTTTAGCCAGAACTTTTGAAACTAGCCCTAAATGTTTAATTATTTTCTAAAAAAATCCAAAAGGCTGCCCTACTGTGACATTGCGATTCGTCTCCCTTGTTGTACCTAACCAAAGCACTAATGCCCCCCACCACAAACTGATTGCGCCAACGGTAATGATGGCCGAGTTTAAGATACATTTTTATAAATAAAAGTATCTATATGGGGCCAGGCCAACTTAGAAAGCAGCAAGCTAAATTATTATTATTTCATTATATTTGTACGTTGATGACGTATTAGCTGTGACAGAGTGTGGCATCTTCCCCAGACACCACCGCCTTTGGTTTTGAATAGCCTTGAAATTTTGGTACACAAAATTATTTTGTTCGAAATAAAGTAAGTGTGTATACAAAAAATTCCACCTGCCGGCTGTTTTCAATTATATTTTTTTTTTTTATCCCACTCACTTTGTGGTTTTGTATAGTTTTAATTTTTTTTTCTTCTGTCGTAACATTTAATTGAAGGTGAGTCTTCAGATGTCTTCTTTCCATTCAGTAGAATATTGTGCTCGAATAATTCTAGTTCTAATAAAGATTGGGGGTGATGATTTTGCTTACGTCAACCCTTTAATAGAATTTAGGTAGCTACCTACACTTAGAGAAATCAAATTACTTTAAGGAACTCAACACATGGAATCGGTAAGACAATGTGAGTTGAAACTTTAAATGGAGGAAATTTCCTATTTTTACATCTTGATTGTCTGTCTGTCTATTTGTCTGTTTGTTTTGTTTGTTTGTCTGTTCAGTGCAATTAATTTTCAAACTTATTTTCCGATGAGAAAGATCCTAGAGAATTTTAAAAATAGCTCAATACTGAAAAACAACACTTTTGTTTTAAAGTTTCAAGTATCTAGCTTATGGAGAAGTTAATTTTTAAAACAGTCTGCAAAATATATGATATCAAACAAACAAAATGAATAAGCAATTTGTCACAAATCTTTCTCTGTCTGCCTGAAGAAAATAACATATTGCATGTTTTACCTACATTTTGAACTCTTTCAACGTTCTTACAACATAAACAAAAAAGTGTAGAATAATTGCTGGAGGTCCTAAAAAATTAAACCAAAAAAACTTGGGACCAATGCAATAGATAATGCTAAGAAGTGTGAAGAGCAGCTTTCTTTGATAAAATTTACGTATTACTTATGCACTACAGTGTTGAGTTGAATCGCACTTTCAGAGTAATACAATTATTATTAGTGACTCCAGCACTCAAGCACTCATGTGAACTTACTTTTTATTCATTAGTTTTGTTACGAGAGCACTGATGATCATAAGTCAATGATTATTGCACCTGGTAAATCATCCTTTTTACTCAAAATTTTAAGCAACGATCTATAGCCTGTATAGAATTTGGGGTTTTCTATATCTCCTCCTTGATAAACCAAGTTTTTTTGGGAGCCCGGGATAAGGGAATGACCACCATCTTGCACAAGAGGGTGATTATGTTTTTATTTAATAACTCGGTTGATTGGGCTCTGGATCTTTGGCACTTAATATATAGAAAATTTGACAAAAAAAAATTCCATGTAATTGGTCCAAATAAGTCAATTAGTCCTAGAAATTGGTCAGTCCTAGGTAATTTGTAATCATGGCTTAAAGTTTCTCAAGGTCTCATAAGGTCGTGCAAGATTTTTGATACCTCATTTATGGAGAATTCACAAATAGCTTATACCATTCAAAATATCTCTAGATCACGTTCAACTATTTTTAGTAATTGGTCAGGCATATAGTTTTTCAGTTTCTATGAATTTTCAAAATTCGTTTCAAGGTCACAGAAAAAAACTTTTGACACCTCATTTAAATTATTTCAAAAAAAAAGTATGGTATTTGAAAGGTCAATTAACGGTCATAAAAGGTCAGCTTTTTTCAGTAATTGGTCAACCATAAATATTTTTATGAATATTTAATGAATTTAAAAAAAGTTATAGTGATTTTAGAACATCATTTATGAGAAATTTGCACGAATATTTTACCATCTGAAAGTTCTCTAGAACTTTATAAGAGATTAGCTTGTTTCAGTAATTGGTCAGATTTAGTTTTTTTTTATGAATTTTTAAAAAAAAAAATATAAGATCATGGTGATTGTTGGCACCTCATTTATGTGAAATTTGCAAATATTATATAGCATCTGAAGGATTTCTAGATCGGTAATTTTAGTAAGTTAGTTAGTTTTTTTAATTTAGTAAGTAGTCATGGATTTTTATTTAAATGAATTTTTAAATTTTTGTTCAAGGTTAATGCGATTTTTATTTTTACTTTTTAAAAGGCACTTTTTTCTTATTTATTATTTATTGTTTATTTGTTATTGTATTATGTAAAAAAAAAATTGTTCAGATTTAATTTTTATTTTTATCTTTACTTTGTTAAATTAATCTTATTTTTCTTTTTGTTGTCTTGTTTTGGCAAAATAAATAAAATAAATTAATCTAAACTTTGCCAAGTTGGCAACACTTTCAAAAGGACAAAAGAAGGGTTTCCACTAACCACTTTAAATCCTGAAATGTTGCACTCATTAGTTTTTAAATCCAGAACCAGAGGTCGGAAGATGATCTGAGAACTCTCGTTGGATTCAGCACCCGTGTAACCACAGGACTGAATTACTTATTGATTTTCTCTTTGAAATTTGCTTGCAAATAATTTTATATTACAGTAACGTTGCTATACTACTACTTATAAAAAACTACACGAGATAAATTTTTTCAAATTTTTTTTAAGGGTGGGCAACCAAAGAACCCCAGTTTTTCTAAAAACAAAGGTGGTTCAACGAGAGGATTATTTAATTCAGGAATCAATTGTATAATATGATATTTTTTTCAAAATTGTATCAACTATTAATCCGTTCAATTGTTAATTGTATAAATCTATGGAAAACATTTTATAGTAAGTAGCATCTTCCCAATTGTGGGTAGTTATAAATTGATATTATAATTTGAAAAATAAAAGATCTACAAAATTTTAGTATTAAAATTTCCAAGAATTCATCAACAATTTATTTTTATGAATAAATTGAAATAGAATATCACGATTTGATTACCCTTTTATAGAATTAGATACAATTTTCAATCAACTCTATGAATTTGTCGATGCTGTATAGATAAATTACACTCTGAACCACAATTCAACCTAACTCATCAATACTTTTTTCCAACTAATTTTTAGTTTCCAAAAAATTATTCATTAATTTAAGTATTTTCTCTGAAAGCTATTAGGTCCGCAACTCAGTAATTCATTTAAAAAGAGAAAAAAAAACAATATATAAATTTAAACAATAAAGATTAACATTTTATCTATACCACGTATTTAATTATATTAAATTCTTATGAAAAGAAATAAACGTATTTAAAATTTCCTTATCCATAGTTCAGTCATATTGTGTTCTTTGTCACCATGAAAATACACAATTTCCCACTAACCTCTCATTTAAGTTTTTTTTTACGACAACTAATTTGAACTCAAGCATCACTAGTTGAATATTGACGTATTTTTATTGTTTCCAAAATTCTGATTAAAAGCACTATTTAATAACTTTGTGTGATCAAATTTTTTTTTGTCTCTAACTTGCGTAAATATCCATTTTTCGATATTTTTGCTGGTATGAGTTCTCTATAAATTGTGATGCACATTGCGATGAATAGTGAAATTTTTTAAAGTACTTTCAATTCACTACTCAATTTTTTGATAGTTTTCTTTATGGGAATGCTGAAGAAAAAGATAAACCTACGCATCGAAATTACTGAACATTCAATGTCTTCTCCGTTACCGAAAAATGACAAAAATTGTTACAAATCAGTGTTTCCCAACGTGAGGCCCACGGGCCACAGAGGGGCAATTCGATTTTACCGGAGGGAAATTTTTCATTCCTGATCTTGGTTTGTTCAATCATTCGATTGTGCCAAATTGTGAACTGTTCTTTTAAGTGACAAACCGGCAATGAAAATCTGAAAATTTTCGACGGTAAGGTATATTTGTGAGTTATTTAGTCAATATTTTCGAAAAACTCAAACTGTTATCGAAGCAAACGAAGAAATTTGGTTTCGGTACCGTTATTAATATGTCAGACATAAATTCCGACAGGTGTCAGTGGCTTCAAAAATTTGAAGTAACTCTGACTGATACCGTTATAAATGAAATTGTTTCTCATATGAAAAATTTATCACCGGATTTAAAGAAAAAAAGTTCGGTTATGGTGATTTCTTCGTAATTTGTTAGCATTCAAGTTTTTAGTGAACTTATCAATTTTTTGAGTGCTAAGAAAATTGTATGCAAATATATTGTTGGGGACACACACGAATTTTGGAAAAGATTTGGAGGGGCATAGCACAAAAAAGGTTGGGAAGCACTGGTATAAATGGTGACCTATATTAGTATTTATAATATTGTTCCGCTTACAAAGCTAGACTGGAAAAAGAGTTATTGTGAAATTTTTACAGATTTTAATATCAGATCTAACTGACTAAAACACGGTAAGGGACAATACAAAATTGCACTTTTCTCTCCAAAATAATTTTTTTTCAATAGCTTTGAATTTTTTCCATCCCCAGCCCTGAAAGTGATGAAGGTAATAAAAAAAAATATATGTAAAATTTCATTGAAATCGGTTTACGTTTATACATGGTGTCTTTGCAGTTTTTTATCCAAAGTGACGGTAAAAATGTAAACGCGTTGTTACTTTTGCGCACATGGTCTGGGTTATTAATTATGTGCGAAAAAAGGTGTAGACTTCTCCAAATAATCTGCTACAATAATCATTTTTGATTCAAAATAGCTTTTTATGGCCTTAAGTCCTACAACTTACTCACCAGTGACACAGTGAGGGCCTTTGTCATATGCAATTTGTATAAAGTTCAGTTTAACTTAGTTACAAGAATTCTTTGACAAAAATCTACTGTTAATTATATCCAACAAGATTAGAATTCCCAATCATCAAGCTGGAATTGTTTTTTTCCCTGGGCAAAAGTTTCTATAAGAAGGTTTTTTTTCATTTTTGCTCGTCAAACAGCCCACTGCAGAACGAAAAGTAGATCTTACTTTTTCGTTTATGATTTTATTGTGTCATTTTTGTATGGGATTTAGCATTTCACATCAGCAGAAATAAAATCGAAACAGCCCCATAATTTAAGAGTTCAAGCTTAGTTTTCAGTTTCAATGCGGAAAAAAATAAAAATTTTCAAAACAATTTCTGTGCACCAAATTGTATAATATTCAAGGTAAGAAATGTTTGCCTTGGCCTTAATCACCCATTGAGTCATTAATTTACCCTAAATAAATAAAGTATAGGCTTAAAAATGGAAAATAATTATTTTTAGATGCAAAAACCATTTACATGCAAATAATGCCATGAGGCGAATATATTTTTTTTGTTTTAAGTGTAAACCAAAAAAAAATATTTCATTAACTACACTTTTTTTCGCATGCAAAACAATTGCTGGTCCATTGTTTTGCATGACATTTTATGATAGCAATGGTTTTTTTTTTTTGCATGAAACTGTAAGCAAACAATTAATTTTGCTTTTCACCTCAATTATTTTTGACATGCGAGAATGTAAAACTTTATACTAGGCTTTAAACTCCACTTTTGATTTAAACTTTAAAATCGGTAAAAAATTGAACTCGGTTCAAAGTTCAAACGAGACTGTGAAACCGGGAATTAGGGTTCTTTTGAGTACAAATTGACTGGATCACTATTAAATTTTGCTATCAAAATGGAAGTGTATGAAATGTTTGTCTTTACCAATATTTCTACCCACAAAAAATTCAAATAATCCCAATGTTCCACATAAAATGACTTTTAATATTTCAATTGTCACTGGTAAGGTAGCTTAGCCATTGAAATAAGAAAAGTTTTAGAAGTTTTTTTTACCAGAAATATTAACCAAGCCTTGAGATTTATTTGTACATCACACAAATAAACGATTTTCCATTCTAAATTCCTAGAAATTGAAGAACAAAATTTTCTTTGAAGAATGAAATCAATTACTGTCGTCTTACTCATCGTCACTGGTTAAGTATTTCGAAAAGTGAAACTTGTTCATAATTAAAACCTTAGTACATATTTCTCAAATAACACGCATTTTCTTCAAAGTTTGTCGTACAACCTTCTTATAAACAAAATTCTTTATTTTTAAGGGCAAAATTATTTTTACAAATAAATAGAATGATGCACAAATGTTTATTGTAGGAACAAACCTACTTCAACTTTATTTAATTTGTGCACAATTTAAGGGTCAGTTAATCTTATTATCACACAATACATATGTACATACATTAGTGTCACCATTACCACACATATGTATAATCAATTAGGATGATATTTTTATTGACAAATGAATTGTTACAGCAAGGCCTGCTATTTCACACGTCTTTCTTCGAACGTGACTAAACATATTAACATCAATTTGCTACTTTTAATACGCATGCCATGGCAGTTTTTTTTTTTTAAGTAGTTTTAAGAATTTTAAATATACCAAGATAGTTAAATTTTATGTTCATTTTTGTTTGACTTGAAAGAAAAAATATTTTAATTTTTTATTACCAGAAAGATATATTATTTCTTCTAATTTTACGATAAAATGTATAGAAGAAAAAAAGTTTATTTTAGTATAGGTACCTATTTGAAAACGATACAATTGTAGGGGTATATGGAAATAGAATTTAAATGCTTGTTATTATTATTAAACGTTCGGAAATACGATGCAAAAACAAAAACATAGGACAACTCATAACAAAAATGTTCACATATAATTGCTTTGTCCAGGCCAGTTTCAAGAGAGCGTGTTTTCTCCGTGTACACAGAAAACCGCATTAACGTCTATTTTTGCGATCCTGCAAGAGTTAGTCAATAGTTTTGTACAGATAACTTGTACATTATAATTCAAATATATTCACACTTCTTTCAGGCGTGAATAGAGTGTGTACACGGAAAATCGTTAGCGGAAGTAAATGCCCCAGCAAAGGTCATTCTCTAAAATTGATATTTAAACATAAGGTAGAAAGTAACGCATTCTTAAAGATGGTGAATTTATGTCTGTCCTGTTGACTTATGACCCTTTTATTTTAATATTTATTTATCAGACAGCAAATCAGAACTTTACCTAAGCCATCGTGAACGCATCAATATTTATCTACATCGCAAATAAAAAAGTATTTCAAACTAGCTGATGACTAAAATAATGACAAAATAGATCTATGATAATTATTATGACCAAACACATTTTTTTTATTTTTCAAAACAAAAAACAAACCAATTTTTTAAGTTTCTGTTAAATATGTAGGTATAAGTATAACTAAGTGCTCTAACGCATTTCTAGGACTGTCTATAACTTTTGTTTATGTCCCATGTTGAGACAGATAATAAATCCACCAGATGAATAATTATGTTTATGACAGAAGATAATTTTAAATTTGCCAAAATGATTAATAAGGGAGACAAAACTATAATAGTCTTCCGGTAAATATTTTTAAATACGACCTTGTCATTTTGTTTGTTTGTTATTATTTTCAACTCGGCGGAATATTTTGCCAATTTTTTAAATTCTTTTATGTGATAAAACTAATTGTGTGGTATTTAAACTTCTATACAAAGTAGATTCTAACTATATTGACTATAAACAGTGAAAATAATTATTATATTAAACTCCGTAGTTTTGGAAATTAAGTGACCAAATAAATACATGAAGCCTTCTTTTTGTTTAGTTTAATTCATACATCCTTAGCCTTAGCCTTTAAAAATATTAATTGAATTTAATTTTCACACCTTTAATCTACGACCTTGGACTACCCTTGAATAATCTACTTGTTATCCTAGAAGTATACAAATATTTTCAAATGCAATTATCTTTATTTTGATATAGGGTTTTTTACAGAAAATGTTTTGACACTTCTCTTCCATTAACATCTAACTAATCCTTTACAAAATATCGCCATTAAAAAAGAAGCATAAATGACAAATATGTTGGGTTTTTGCGGTGAAATGCTATTTGAAAATAGTTTCTTACATACAATGTAAATTCTCTAACTTTGGCTTTAAAGCGGCTTTTAAGCGGTTCTAAAAGCGATATTTTCAAAAACATAACCGTCTTTTAAAATTTCGGCAATCAACAACAGCAATCATTCTCTACAAACAAAATGTTACAACACTTCTTTTCGCACGAGCGATCAGTTTAATGGTATAACGACTTAAAAAAGGCGAATTGAAAAAAAAATAGTTTCTTTTTGCAAATTACTCTAAGACAGTATATTTTGTAAAATATGCGACTCTCTACAAGAAATTGTTAATAGTCCAGTCATACTGTATCTTGCCATGCAAAGAAGTTGTAATCCACTGTGGCTTGCGATATTCCATGATGCAACATTGAAAAAAAGCAAACAATTATCTCAAAATACATTTTTTGGAGTTTTTCATTCAGGCTCAAAGCTATAAATTATTCGCAAACTTCATCAAAGTACAATTGAAAGTGTACACAACTTCCAAAAAATGTTTGTTATTGTTTTTTTTTTCTGTGTAAGCCCATTTGGACCAAAACACTAGTTGAAAATTGACCTGTTCCTACTGAAAATTAGACAAAAAATTAGCAAAACTACGAAAAAAAATCCCACAAAGATGAATTTTGGGTGGGAAGCTTTGTTTTGACGTCTTAACCATTTCCTGGATAAGTTCCGAAAAGTTGAGTCGGGGCTAAATTTTGTGGGGGGGGGGGTGTAAAAGGAAAGTGAAATTCAGTTTTTCTTAATTTCTGGAAAATTATCAGTTTTTTTAAAAGATATGAAAATACAAATTCTAGCTCATGTATTTCTACACAAAATAGAAAAATATGCTTTTTTATGCTATCAATAGATTCAGATAAAGTTATGCGAGACTTCATGGTGGAGCAAATTTTCTAAGAAAATCTTTTAAAATTTCATTGATCTATGGGGGGGGAATTTTGTGTAAGATTTATGCTAAGCTACATCTCGTCATTATAAAACTAAGTTTTTGGGGTGCTCGGAGCAAGAGGAAGACCGCCTTCTTGAAAAAGAAGTGATTTGGTTTTCATTCAACAACCTGATTGAATTTCCTTTTACATCAAAATCATGAAGAAAATGAAAATTAGCTTTTAACAAACTCTGTAGTTTTATTTATCGCGGATTTTATTGGGTTTCAATGTGACACTTTTGATTTTGTACTGTAATAGGGATAAAAAACTCATCAGTAGCTACACTTTGTATCCTCACATTTTTTTTTCTCCATAAAACTAATAGTTTTCGAGATATTTAGAAAAAACTGAATTTAACACCCTTTTACACACACCACCCCCCATCCCAAGAAATTTAGTCCAAGCCCAAATTTACGGAACTTTCTAGGAAATGCTAAAAACGCTAACACAAAGCTCTGTATGTTCTTCAAACTTGGTACATAGTGGTTTTTGGTGATTATGCCCGCGCGTTTTTTAAAATTATTTTTAGAACCAAAAATAACGGTACTTGCCATGTAGTTTTTTTTTAGCAATTTTACATAATCGTATATTTCTCAAAAACGGCTGCACAACTTTTCTTAAAAAGAAATCCATAAATTACTTTTAGTAAAGGATTCCTCTGGATTGAAAACCATTTTCAAAAAATGGCTTTAAGGCTTGGGAGGTACCCCAAAGAACCATTTTTTTAAATTTTCGATTTTCTTCAAAACGGTATGACTGATTTCAATTATTTTTTTTTTTGTACAGAGGCTTCCAAAATCTATAAATATTTTTAAGTAGGTACTCAAATTCAAAAATTTTTTTTTTTAATTTTTAAACAATGTTTCAATTTTTTTTTTTTTGAAAACCAAATATTTTTAAAACTACATGGTAGATTTTTAAAGGATTTAAAACACTTTTTAAGGTTTTTGAAAAAAATTACCCTTATGAAAAATAATGGTACCTTCCATGCAAATGTTTAAAAAATGTTTAGGAAAATGCTTTTAAAAATCTTGCTCTCATAATTTCCATGTCTTTCCATATAATTTTCTTAAACCTTCAATGCCTTCAATGCAAGTACGTGCGACCTAGTCGTTTTTATTATATAGCTATTAGCCTTCGTCTTAAACTGCCCTATTCGAAGTCTTATATACCAAAGAAACAGAAACTTAAATATTTTTGACGAATCAGTGGACACCCTGTACTTAAACGATTTTTACAAAAACAATTTGCATACATTTTATTTTTAAAGCAAAACTTTTTTATGTATTTTTTTTAATGCAAGACATTTTCATAAACCACATTTTTTTCTATTACATAAAATTTTCATATCGCAATCACATTTTCTTCTTAATGCAAACATTTTTGAAAATTTTTTTTAATGCAAAGAATTTTCAAATTTTGTTGAATTTTTTTTAATGCAACAAATATTGGTGCTTGCATTACAATATTGTGTTTAATGCAAAAAATGTTTGGCCCGCATTAATTTTTTTTTTAATTCAACAAATTTTCGATTGAGCATTAACATATTTCTTAATGCAAACAATTTTTGGCCTGCATTACCAATTTTTTTAATTTACATAATGTTTATATTGCATTAACATTTTTTTAATGCAACAAAAAATAATTCTGTAATAACACTTTTGTCATTAAGGCAACATATTTTCACATTGCATTCAAATTTTATTTTTATTACATTAATGTAATTAAATGTATTTTTTAAACATCGATTTTAAAATGTATCAACAATCAAATTGATAATTGACAATCGTAATAGTGGTGTATTGATATTGACGTTGAATTGCATCCTATATATAGCTTACAGAAAATTCAAAGTCTCCCAAAATGCACACATTTGAAGGTTGAAGTTTATCAAACAATTAAGGCCACAAATGACACGTGATTTTGGGGAACTTATCAATGCTGAATCTAATGATGATCAAAACGATACGACTTTACTCTATTAGAAGTTATAGTCCTTTTTTGCAATTTAAAATTGAAAAAAATCAAAATAAAAATATTATATATTTGCTTAGGCTTAATTCAATGTCTTTTTAAAAAACCCATATTTTGAAGTATTGAAAAGTTTTTTAATATCAAATCTGAATTTAAAATCTTAATCCTCAAGAACATTTGATGACAAACCTTAAAAAAAAAGGCATAGAAAATCACAGCATACAAAAGTCATTATTTCGAAATTAGTTCAAAAACATGTTTCCTGAATTTTACTAAATAAAGCTATTCACATACCCTTTATACTTCTGCTAAAAGCCTTCTCAAGTATTTTATTTACTTTTGTTTTCTTATCGTAAATTTTTCTTTTATTTGTCATTTTGCTTGAAAATGTTAAAAAGCACATTTCGTAACTCATAATACTCGTTTCTAGTACGTTTATTGATTTTTTTTTTTGAGATTTCTCAAAAAATAAAAGGAAACCTTATCTTCTTTTGAACAACAAATTATGAAAAGTGCCTTTCGTAGAGCACGCAACACATTTTTGTTTTGACTTAAAAGTAGCGCAATATCCCTGTCATATTAACACATTAAGAAAAAGAGAATGATGTTTCAAAAAAGAAAACTGATTAAATGTTTTGCCACACTTTAAGTTATTAAAAACTTTTGAGAAATTTTTTTTTGTTTGTGTTTGGTTTGTTAAAGAAGTAAAGAAGATATGGTAATGTTATGATACTCGAAAAATGCTTTTTACTTTTGCATTATCACAAAGGGAAATGCTTTTAATTGTGAACTTGTTGAGATTCGCTGGATAGATAAGACAAATTAGTCTAGCGTTCAGAAGTGTTGTTGTTTCGAGTTTTTAGAATTTTAAATGGAAGAAATTTTTTAAGTTGCATATTTGTAAGAGTATTCGGTTGTATCAAACAATTTTTTTTAAATTAAATTAAGTTACACACTAAACCTGGAGTAATAGTCCAACAATTGTTACTTTTTATAAAAAAAAAATCAAACCAAAAATCACTTTATTTGAGTTTTCGTAAAGGATCTTCGACGTAAACAGCTCAAGTATGGTTTTGAATTAAAACCACCTAGGCCATGAGTGGTCAGGTCGATGAAGAAGTTTTTAAAAGCATACTGCTGAATTGTATTTCATTCATTCCAAAAAAATAAAAATTGAATTTGAAGAAAATTTGAGCTCATTTGAACTTTTAACTTGAATTACAAAAAAAAATAAAGATAAACAAATTTTATTAAAATTTATTTCGTTCTTGATACTGCAATAAGTCGTATGTCACTTCCCTTAAAAAAAATTTGGAGAAAAGAAGTCGGACTTTCCTCACAAGTTAGTCACATTTATATTTGGTATATTTTCATTTCAATAAATATATTAAATAAATAGATAAATTAAGTGGCGCAACGGCTCATGGACAACCAAGGCCTAGTGACTAACAACTCTCAACTATTCCTGTGTGCGTGTTGTTGGCAGAATTGAAGAGGACCTACAATTTTTTGCCGAGTCCGAACGGTTAGATGAGAAGCACTTATTCATGACAAAAATACTATTTGTCAGTCCCTCGCAAGAGGCAGTACCTCGTAAAAAAACATTTCTCTTTTTAAGTGGCAGTGGCCGGGAATCGAACCAAGACCTTTGGCATGACAGTCCTACGCCACGAGGTACTACATTTCAATGAACTTAATTTAAAATATGAAAAATCAGCCATTAGAAGAACCATAATGAATCACTACAGTAAATCTTTTCTTCAAAAACTAAAACAAATAAGTTTAAGCTTACATAAATATTTCACATCATCAAACCTAAGACATTACAATTCACACTCTCATTGCACATGGGAAGGTTTAATATCACGTTCGCGTTCGTCACAAGTCGAGTCTTATAACGGGTGATTTTTTAAGAGGTTTAGAACTTTTTTAAAAAAAAAACACAAAAAATTCGAAAAAATGAATGAAATATTTATTTGAATCGATAGTTTGAACCTTGCAATTTAATGTTTAAAGATAATTTCATGCAAATGTTGACCGCGGCTGCGTCTCAGGTAGCCCATCCGCTGAGTCCAATTTTGGCATACTCTTTCACACATATCGGCCGGTATCTCACGAATGAATGCATGGATGTTGGCTTCCAGTGCGTCAATCGAAGCGGGCTTGTCCCTATAGACATTAGCCTTGACATACCCCCACAAAAAATAATCTAATGGTGTCAAATCGCACGATCTAGGCGGCCAATTGACCGGCCCGAAACGTGAAATTAACTGTTCACCAAACTCGCCTCGCAATTGCGCCATTGTTTCGCGTGCTGTGTGGCATGTGGCACCGTCTTGTTGAAACCACATATCATGCAAGTCAAGAACTTCCATTTCGGGCAAAAAAAAGTTTGTTATCATCGCTCGGTAGCGTTCACCATTGACAGTAACGCTGCGATTCGCATCATCTTTGAAGAAATATGGCCCAATAATGCCGCCGGCCCATAAACCGCACCAAACAGTGGCTATTTCGGGATGCATTGATAGCCGTTGCAATGCTTCTGGCTGATCTTCACTCCAAATGCGGCAATTTTGCTTATTTACGTACCCATTCAACCAAAAATGAGCCTCATCGCTGAACACAATTTTTCGATAAAAAAGCGGATCCTCGGCCAGCTTTCCAAGAGCCCATTCACCAAAAATTCGGCGTTGTGGTAGGTCGGCTGGCTTTAGTTCTTGCAACAGCTGTATCTTAAAAGGCTTTACGCCCAAATCCTTCCGCAAAATTTTCCACGTAGTGCTGTAACAAAGGCCTAACTGCTGGGAACGGCGCCGAATCGACATTTCGCGGTCTTCTGTCACACTAGCTGATACGGCCGCAATATTTTCTTCACTACGCACAGTACGTAAACGTGTTGGTGGTTTAATGTCCAACAAAGTAAATTTGGTGCGAAATTTGGTCACAATCTTCCGAATAGACTGCTCAGAAGGTCGAGAATGCCGACCATAAAATGGAAGCAGCGCGCGATGAACATTTCGAACCGAGCACGAATTTTGATAGTAAAATTTAATAATTTGCAAGCGTTGTTCATTTGTAAGACGATCCATGGTTAAATTGCAAACCAAACTGAAGCTGTTTGACAGTGACACAAGGTACTAAACACACGTCAGCTGTCAAAACCAGTGTTGCCAAAACCAAACCAGCTAAAAAATCACCCGTTATTATAATTAATGGTTTTCATTATCAAATTATATCTATTTTCGTGTAGTTCATGGTAACACGGCCGGCCGACACAGTGTGTGTGTGAAATAGAAATAATAACATTAGAATCCGCATATGTACTCGTATATGCGGTGTGCTGTGTATTTACTATGATATTATCTATCACTATCATACAAAAATTGTAGTTTCTTGTGACAATAGGAGTAATTAGTAATGAAAAATGTGCTAGAGAATGTTATTTTCAACATGTGAAGTTATTCAAGGGCGTAAAGCGATAACGTAAAAAAAAATCCCTGATAGTATTAAATATATCATTGTTGAAAAACATGATTCAGGAAAACACTATTCCAAGAAGTCAGAAATGATAAGAAAATAAAATTTGATTTTTTTTTTGAAAGTCAAAGGAAGAATTTAATAGAATGCCGCCACGTGTATGTATGTAATTTAATAATAAATCATTTGGGAGGTATCACACTATAAAACAATAACTAAGTTTCTAACAAACGAATCACTTAACATGGAAAGTATAGGCCAAGAGCAAGGTACTTTCTGTCTGCAAATTATTACTGAACAGATTTTCTTTATGGAATACTCATTAAGGGTCTTTTTTTAGACTTGTGGTTTTCAATCTGGTAATACTTTTTTTTTAAGTTAGTCTTGTTTGTTGACTTCAAAATTTTATTTCTCAAAAACTTTTAACTTTATATATAAATATCGGCTAACGAGATTTTTAATAAAATGCGACTTCCAAGATGACGGCTGACGCTCTCGGGTTTGCCAACATTGAAAAAACTATAATTATGTTACGATTATTGTTAAAGCAAATGTTTAAGAGCATGAAATACGATATTTAAATTAGCTAAAATTACATCTTTGAGAGCTTGAAATGAAACAAAAAAGACGCCATCTTAATTCTTGATTGAAAATGACTGTATGGAAAAAAATTAATCGCTAAAATCGTTTTTATACATCAAATTCTTAAAAAACATTTAAGGAAAACTTTTGGTATGTAAATCATAAATAAGTATTTAAATCTGTGCGTTCGAAATAAAATTTCAAAAACATTTCCGTTAATCGGTTCTTAAGATATCGAATTTTCAAAACAAAAATTAAACCTTTATTTAAGATTCTAAAAAATTTTTTTTATAATGCATTATTTTTTAATCTTACATGAAATTTGAATATAAAAATAATAAAAAAAATTAAAATTATAAAAAACGTTTTATGAGAAGTACTATTTGTTATTTGTAAATTTTTGTAATTCTTGTAATTTTTGGTGGTATGTCGAAACATACAGAAATCGTTTTTATAAAAGAAAATATTTCCCTTAATGGTTTTTAACAACTGTATGGAAGGTAACGATATTTTTTCATAAAAGTAATATTTTTTTCTTTAAAGAGTTTTATAAAAATCGACCATCTACTTTTCAAAATATTTGATTTAAAATATAAAACAAATTTTGGTATTTTCTTCAAAATCCAAAAAAAAAGTTTTTTTAATTTTTGGTAAGAAAAACTATTTAAAATTCTTAGAAGATTCTGTTAAAAAAAAAATATTGAAATCAAAATTACTATTTTGAAGAGAATTGAAAATAAAATAAATGGTTCTTGGAGGGAAAAGGTGGTTTTTGTTAGGGGTACAGAACTTTAAGTTGACAACACTTTTTTAGCTGTCAGCCATTTTATCAGCTGACAAGTGATTTGTTTCGAATTTGGTTTGGCATTTCAACATGAATAGACTGATGTCTGAACAACGGTTCCAAATTGTGCAAATTTATTTTAAAAATCATGGTTCTGTTCGAAATACGTATCGCGCGATTTTTGTTTAGCGATGAAGCTCACTTTTGGTTGAATTATGGATACGTCAATAAACGAAACTGCCATATTTGAAGTTATGCTAGTCCTCAAGTGTATGCTGAGATACCGTTGCATCCACAAATATTGACTATTTGGTTTGCTTTATGTGTTGGTGGAATAATTGGTCCGTACTTCTTTAAAAACGGTGCTGGCCAGAACGTTACAGTAAATGGCGACCGCTATAGAGCCATGATTACTGACTTTTTCGTTAATCAATTGAACAATAATGATGTGCAGGAGCTGTGGTTTTAACAAGATGGCGCAACATCTCAACCAGGTCGTGCCACAGTTAATTTGTTGAAGGAAACGTTTGGTAACCGCATATAGTTTCACGTTACGGAACCGTAAACTGGCCTTCAAGATCGTGCAATTTAATGACTCTTGGCTATTTTCTGTGGAAAGGATTGATTTCTTGGAGAAAAAATTATAGCCACGATATTGCCGATATACGGCCACAAATATAGGAAATAGTCATCAAAAGTTAGACCTCCAGAATAGACTACGTTCAAGCCAGCTGTGGCAGTCATTTGCCAGAAATCATATTTAAATTATAATGCCAGAAGATTATCTTTTAAATAGAGTAAATTTCATGTCAATTTAACAAAATCATTTTGTTTTATTCATTTCAAATTTCTATACCTCTAAAAAACACCCTTTTTGAAAAATGGTTTCCCATCTAAGGATAGCTTTACTGAAAAAATTTATTGATATTTTTTAAGAGGTTGTTGAGCCATTTTTGAGAAAATATAAGATTTTGTAAAATTGCTAAGAAAATGGCAGGTACTGTTATTTTTAGTTCTAAAAAAAATAAAACATGTGAGCAGAACCACAAAAACCATTATGTACCAAATTTTAGGAAAATCAATCCAGCTGATTAGAATGTAACCGAACAGACAGGCTGATAGAAAGGCAGAATTGTGAGACCCACTTTTTTTTTTCTTCGCTATCATCGCATCGTAATGACAAATCTTATCAAAATATTGAGTTCCTGTTTATCGCAATCAAAAATATGAAAAAAAAATCTAAAACAAAAACTAAAATTGAGTTTTTGATTCTAGATGCAAAATCTTATTGATTTTTTTGGCGGAATATTATTTAAATGCACTCAACAAAAAATAAACTTTAGGGAAAATTAACTTGAAATTCATTAATTTATCAGGTTATTATATTGTAACACAGTTGATTAGTAGGCTATACTGAATAGACTGGGAAATGAGGCTTGGTTTCTAAGCTATATGCCAAAAATCTTAAAAATTGGCCAGTGTGACCATTCTCTCAGAAACGCATGGATCAATTTTGTAGAATTTTTGGTTTTTAGCATGCTAATGTGTCAAACAAAAATATTGAATTGTGAAAACACTTGCACGGTTTAAAGTTTCTTTGAAAAAGGTATATTCCATACAGAAATGAACAAAGATATTCACAATTTTAATTTTTTGAATAATTGAGAGCTTTTGAGTCACTTTGTCTCCTTGTGGGACAATGCCATGTTACGAAACTACTCTTATTTACACATCTCCTTCATACGAAACCCTTACCAAACAGTAAGAAACCTTTATTTAATATTATTAAGGTAATATTATGTTAAATTATTTATTGTTGGTAAACCTCAGTTATGAAAAAGGTGTTTTCACATTTGTTCCATTAGTCCACTATATTGTGGTACCTCAGTTCTAAATTCCAAATTGACTTAAAAAGGACACTATAGGGCTTAACTTTTTTTCTTAATTTTATTTCCTTATTATTATCAGCATTTTTTATCAATAAATTCTATTTATCTTATAATGCTTTATAATTAACTTATGAATACTTTTTTTGTCTTCCAGGTAACCATCGGATACCAAATAATTTATGTAAGTTCTATTTATTATTCTCAAAGCACACTGACCTATTTATAAAATTAGATTGCCTTGCTTTCTATAATTTTATATTTAATTAATTCTGATTAATGTGTACCTTACCTATACACAGATACACACAACCATTTTCCAAAGGACTTTTCAGCTAAAAGTATATTTCATCCTTTTTAAAATTGTTCAACCCCCTTAATTGACCTTTAGATTTTTTTTAAGCTCTGCATATTTATATATGTATGTATGTAGGTATTCTGGAGTGTTTTTCAACTCTAAAATACAGCAGAAAATTGCAAACGAATACACTTTAATTGTACCTTACTACAGCATCCATTTTTATTTTTTTTTTTTTCTATCTCTACACATAGCTCACATCCTTTTGTTCCTTTTTTATTTAATTTTTCAAAGCAATGGCAAACAAAAATTCTAATCAACTTCAGAGCAATTTCTCTCCGAAATTGTTGTTTCGAAAATCATATAATTGTACGTGTGTATATAAAAGTACCTTTTTTACCTACACAGATTTCAACTCTCATCAAAATCGATTTCTAACTATAGAAATAAATTGGCCACAACTTGGGTTGGGATAACTTTATTCTAATTTCGTCCTCTCTATACTCTATATAGTCCTAGAATAGGTAAAATAAATTCAAGCATAAAATAACATCAGCTGCTGTATGTTATTTATGCGGGTAGAAAATTATACCGCTACTGCCTCAACATCTTGTGCTTGTGCCTTGTGCTGATGGTCTGCTCTAAATGTGGAAAAAAGCAGGCGCACAATTTTTGAAACATCGCCAGCGAGAATGTAGGTTGGTGGAACATATTGTAAAATCAATAGAGTTTTGTTTGTAAACTCAAATCGTACATCATACCTTCTTTCTTGTTTTTTTTTTTTTTTTTTTTGTCCAATGAGAGAGCCCAGTTTTATTGTTAATGAAGTTCTTAAGTAGTGTTGCCAACTTATTGCAAATGCATCAACATTTTTTTTTAGAAAACTAGGTACGAGAACTTTTTTAACTTCATTTTTAACAGTGAGGCCTATGAAGGTTCTAGGGGGAATTTAAGCACGAGAAACACTTAAATTTTGCTAGATTTATGTAGGTATACGAGTACGAATATTTATGTTCAATGCAAGCAATCGTGTGTTGTGAAATGATTGAATGAGATGTGTAAAGTCTGTCTGTATCATTCCAGAAGTACCTATACTATTTGAACTTTGTTTTCTAACGTTGTTGAGACAATATCAATTATAGATGCACTATTTTTTGGGCTGAAAACGAAATCTCACAAGTTTAACTCTCGCATTCAATATCTCGCATTAGAAAATTTCGCATTACGAAATCTCGCCAACTACAAAATCTCACTTTTTATTATCTCGCAAATTCAGAGTCCCGCTTTCAACAATTGCAATTTAGAAAACCTACAAACTAAAAAAATTCGAAAAAATTTGATTTCAAATTCCTACAATCTTAAAACTCACAAATCAAAATCTCGCAACATTTAATTGCCTTGCAATAAATAAATCTTACAAATTTCAATCTCATTGCAATGCTATTAAATTCTACAAGATTTTCCAGCTTTTGAAAAATAAGTCATTGTCTTATGCATATTCCACCTACTTTTAGACCATATTATCATTCATAATTATTGTTATTGCTAAGCTATATTTCAATTGTTGCTAAGAACAGGGAAGAGAACATAAAAAATGAACTAGTATATTCAGTTGTTTTGTCGTACATTTTTGTAATTGTTAAAATTACGTTTTGGAAAACAATAAAAGCCAAAGAAAGAATTTTTCTTTATCGAGTTACTTTATTTGAGTTTCAGGATTTTTATTTTTCACAGTGCAAAACTACAGAGAGCTATATTATCTAAACATTATCTTGAATTTGCGAAATTTTTGGTTGTGAGATTTTGTTATGCGAGATTTTCAATTTTGGTTGGTATTTTCGAGATTATTAGAAGAGAGATATTTAAATTGCGAGATTATGAATAGCAGAATGATTATATTTGCGAGATTTGCTATTTCGATATTTTGTAGAAAATCTGTTATTTTGTTTTTCGAGATTTTGGCTTGCAGGATTTTGCATCGTAACCATGTTTTTGGGATATACCTGAGATAAACAAATTCTATGGGAAACTTATTTTTCTCCAAAAGAATGCTTTACGAAATCTAAAAATAACTCAATGCCTGCGAATAGCGAAATGCGAATTGCAAATGGTGTCGAATTTTGACATTTATTTCACATAAATGGTTGCCTGCAGACGTGAATTGTCATACAAAATAAAAATTGGTGCTTCTTTAACGGAAGCATTCGAAACTCTTGAACATCAACGTATAATGTTTCATGTCTCGCATTATTTAAACAGTGTTCTGCAAAATAGCCAGTTGCATTCTTCCCCTTAAACAATTCCACCGTAATACTCGCACTGCCAGGTATGCACATCAGTTTACCTTTGAGCCCAATTTCGGGCGTACTTTTACAGTACAGAGATTCTTTTTTACGCTGAACCACAAGAATGTGGAATGCCTTACCAGGCTCGTTTTTTCTATCCCATCATCCCTAGGGGAATCACAACCCCTTTAGTGGGCACATAGTTCGAGCAGATTTTTCATTCGCAAATTTGTAGAATGCATCCTGATATTGTGGATTCCGAAGAAGTGCTAAATCTTACAATTTAAAAAATTTTAGGTCGTGTTTCTTTTTAAAATTTTAGACAGAAAAGTTAAAACAAGAATGTTTTTATGTTTGCGCTTGAAACTGCGTAGACAAATTTATTCGCATTCGTAAATGGCAGCTCATGTGAAAGACAGTTTAATGTCTGTGTGTATTAAGTTCACTGTACATCGAGCTAGAGCAAAAGCAGCTGAACTAATTTGCTTAAAAGCTTAAAATCAAGAATGGAGAATGTCACAAAATTGGCCCAGAAATACGAAAAACTGTTTTTTTTTTTCTAAATCCATTCGGAAATATACTTTATTAATATGCATGAGATTTGAAAAATATTTTTGCGGAAATTCAAGAGTTAAGTACGAGTACATCAAAAGAAGTCTAACAGCTCGATTAAATTTCTCCAAGAAGAGAAGAAAGATTTGGGAGATTAAAAACGCAGTTTTTAGGGATATTCCGCATCAAGTTATTTGAAGGCGATAGTCAGAAGTAGGTGATCTTAGCACCTCATTTGTGAATTTTTCAAAAAAAAAAAAGACCACTTAAAACTCAGGAGCAGCGTTCGAATTGGAGCAAGCAAAGCAATGGTGTTTGCCGGTCTTAATCGTGATTTCAGCTGAAACGAGTACCTAAAATGTGACGATCACAATTGTCCTGTCTATATTTCTGATGGCTCAAAGAATTTCCCCACTTCTGCTGTCAAAAACTTAGGGAACTAAATCTTCCATTCGTCTGCTTAGAAAGCTCTCCTGAAATATAAACTCTGAGCAAATGAAACCTTTCGTCCATCTAACTACCCAAACTACTGGTTGAATAATGGATTTTTCAAACCCGACCCTACCCCATTATCATCAACTGTCATTGCTTTTTTCAAAGAGAGATACAGATGCAGGTCATTCATGACTACAGTTCGTTCAGCAAAAATTGTGAGAATTGGGAAAATGTGACGCTTGCATCTAAATCTGGTTGCATTGGTTTGCATAAATTTGTCCTTCTTGAAGGTTCTTACAAAGTTTATTCACTTCCATTAGTGTATGCGTATGTGCGCCAGCGTAGCTTTTTTATGAAGATAAAATAAAATAGCTGCAAGGATTTTGATTAAACTTCGCCCTTATACATTTTTGTGCATGTGCATGTGCTTATCCATTTTAGAATAATAAGACTATGGGGCCCTCTCAAACAGCTCTCGTAAGTAGGTAAAACTCGCAAGTCAGCACAGTAATAAATCTAGCTCACAGGGGAGTAGATAGCTATCCAGGAGTTACTCTCGGAAATTGGTTTGGCAATGAAAGTTCTCTCAAATTGAAATACACCTTTACAAGTTGAAATACAGTTTAATCATACATATAAGCTATAACTTTTAGATTATAATAGAGACTGGTATATTCAGCCCTACTAAGAATTCCATCGTAGTCGGAAATTGGGGTTGGGGTCAAAATGGGGTTTTTGGCCTTTCTAGATTTTTGGTTTTCTGGATTTTAGGTTTTCGGGATTTTGGGTTTTCAGGATTCAGGGTTTTCGGGATTCTGGATTTTCGCTTTTCTGGATTCAAAACTTCGGGATTCTGTCCGTCTCCTCAGAAATTGTTACGAATCCCGAAAAAAACTATCACAGAATATATCGTAGTGGAAAACCTCATACAAATTGTTATAACGAACGGATTCGCTGTTCGCTTATTTCGAGCTTTGTTGAAGTCTCCGATTACAATGGAATTCAGGAACAGGGCTGATTAGTTATCTGCGCAGTAAGATGTTGTTTGTTTTTTCCTTAACGTACATATAATTTGTCGCTTTTACTGTTAACTGTTCTTCCACTCACTCACCATTTCAATTGCATTTCATTATTTCTACAAACAAAAAAGAACCTACTTAAATAGGCTGACTTCGGAGAGCACTTATCTGGATATGCCAGATTTTAAGTTAAAGTTTGGTGAAAGTCTAAGTTTGCTACGTAGAGCTTGATCCATTGTCAAATTTTTCGTTTACCTAATACTTGGTTTTCATTAGCTAGTCGAAATGAGGTAATTTCGCAAATCACAGAAAAAGTGTTATCAACTGTAATTTGGTAATTTCGTTTTGACAGCTCATTTCATTTTTAGAATTTCAACTGGCTGTTAGTAGTTTTTTATTGTGTTTTTTTTGTTTCTGTATTTGGTATTTTCATACAAAATCTTTTCAGAACTCTTCAAACGTTAGGTTTTCACGTAATTTCCAACTTAATTTCGTACAAATTTGGTTAAAATTATCTCATTTCGAAAATGTGGATTTGCATAGAAATGAGATGTTTTCGTAACAAATTTGGAAATTTTCAACGAAATTACTTCAATTGGTCTAATAAAAACGTAGTATTACACTGCGCACTACTATTTATATATATTAGGTAGAGGCAATGCATTTATCTTGTTGTATAACTTACCGTCATAGTTAATATAAACTTTATAGATATTTATATGTTCAGAACAGAAAAAACTCCGTTTTGATACTTATTCAACTTTTCTGATTGAAAATGGCCCTGACTTGACCAACAAATTTCAAAAATATAAAACCCAAAATTTCTCAAGGAAATACATACACACATACACACTCCAAAAAAAGTCGGTTTTAGTTACATATTACATATATTTACTGGCAATGTCCCTAATTCACTGTTGATTTTGGAATCGAGCCAAACCCAAACTGAAGGCCATTTACTATTTTGCCAATTTAAAATGAAAAAATCCATTGATGAAATATACCCGCCCCTTTTTGCACCCACTGCACTCTATCAAAACCATAAAACAGAACAAAATATCAATGGATAATTCTGGCCATCCTTTGACGTCGTCGTTGGTTGTCGGTCGTCGTAGAGTTGGTTATAGAGCTGCACCATGCTAATGTAAGTCACATCATGCTTACAATGTCCTCATTGAGCGCAACCAGAAAACCACTTTACCATCGGCATCAGCAGCATCATCATCATCATCATCATCGTCCTTCATATTATCTTTGTCCAATTTTTATTGGCTAACCGATAGTTTTTAATTATTTTTTTCTTTTTGGTTTTTTGTTTTACAAACCGCACATCTCTACTGACGAGGCCAAGTAAATCGCATTCAAGTCAAGAGAGAGAGACTTCTTCTTCAAGTATTACATAGAATCAGAAAGTTGTACATATATTAGTTACCCTTTTTCCTACATAAACACACCGAGGATATAAATGGTAAGGCAAATCGATAAAGCCGAAGCTGTTAACCTACTTTTCGACATAGCTCTACACGAAGCACTCTATAGTAAGGAATTTTGTGTATATAAGGGTGAGTCTGTTATATGTGTATATATGGAGCAGTAGGTAGTATCTGTGTGCCGAAAAAAGGACTCAGCACGGCATACTGCAAATATTTATTTTCACTTACTCTTAACGTTTTGTGTTTTTTTTTTAATCTGCTGCCTAAGTACAAATCTTAATTTTAATCCATTAAAATGCAAATTTAAGCAAAGTTTTCTGAAGAGCATTTTTGAGATAATAAACAAAAAACCGTTTTTAATTTTGGCACAGATTTTATTTAAAAATAAAATAGAAAAAACAACAACAACAGCAGGAGCTTATTTCACCTGCTACCTAGTAAGTATATTTTGTGTGAAATAAACACAAAAATAGGAATAAAGTTCTTCACATGTGAGATGGTGTTAGTATTACTTTTGTGTAGTATACGCAAACTCACTAGGTCAGTGGTGTTAGTATTTTTTGATGAAGGATATTGGGGAAAGTATCCTCCTGTGTGACTGCAGTCGAGTAGATATTGTCGCTGTCGGTCTGAGCCATATCAAACTGAAGAACAGTTGTTGGCACAATTTCAATTGAGTAACGTGGCACTTTCTAACATTTGCATACCGAACGAGATGGCTTTCGTATCGCGTCGGCATAAAGTCCTGATTTCGGGGCAAGCCATCAGCTGATTTGTACGTGTGCGTGTGTGTATGGAATATAAAACTACCAAAATAGAAATATGTGTTAAGATAAAAAAAAAGCAACAAAAATATGTGTTTATAATACGTAAATTCCTAAAGTAGCCCAGTGATAAATATACATACGAGTAGATACATATTTTTGAAAGTAAGAACACTTTTAAAGGACTGTTATTTTTTTTCGTATTTTGAAGTAAATGTGTCTTATGTGGATTAAAAAAAGAACTTCGTTTTTGAAGCATCTTTGGAATACTTATACAAAATTGTGCAAAAGGATAAAATTGGAATATAAAAGGAGTGGCTTACATTTTCATTAATATAAAGCATGACGCAGATTTAACTGGTTCTTTTACTTTATTTGGGCTTGCAAATATGTAAAAAAAAAATAAATAAGTCGTAGTTACTGTGAAAGGAACGACGCACACGTCAAAAATAGAACTCCATCAGCCATCAGAATCATCAGAGTCCATTCCCTTCTTTTTTTTAAATCTGGTTTCTTTCCTACATACATAAATAATGTCCTTATTTATGTCCTTGTCTTTAAGATTACATATATGTATGTAATTTTTTTTATATGGGTAACGGATTTGATTTACTCCAGGCACTTTTTATTCTTTAAGCATACACGCATGGGCCAGCTCATTTTTTTATTTTACATGAATATTGTAAGGACACTTTCTATTTTATAAGCAAACAAACAATTTAAATGTTCTTAAACACTTCACTTAAGGACAAAATACTTGCTAGTTTTGTGTAAAGCCTAGTACCTACGTAGCTTTGAAGTGAAGTGAAATCAAGTTTTAAATGAAATATTAGTAATTAATGCATCAAAGGGTTTTCAAAAAAAATTGTTTTTGTTATAAAATTTGGTTTGGAAAAGATCATGGAGTTGCAATTATTTTCGAAATAAATTTGTTTCTCCTTGTTGCCAAAATAATTGCATTTAATTTTCGATAGTTTTTAATACCAGAGAAAAAAAAATTATACAAAAACTTCACTTCGCATGGATGTATAAGCAAGGCTTAACTAGGTTTATAAGCTGACAGCATATAATAATTATTTCTTATATTAAATTGATAACTAAACATACAATTATTCAATTTCAATTATTAATTATTATTGGACTTGGACATAGGGTCGGTGTATGCACATTAAGTTAAATCTGTATAACATTTTTCACATGGCTCTGGTTGAACCAATATTGCATCGACTTTCTGTCAAAAACCTCGTAAGTCCTAAAATGACATTTTAATGTTTTTCAGGTCAACAAAGATTGCCTGTTCAAATATCAATGGCCACGTACCGATGTTTATTCTCAACTTTGTGCTGTTGTAATCTCTTTTTAAAAAGCTGCTGATAACCACTGACACAACAACAACTCAAGTTATGTCGAATAAACATCGGTACGCGAGAAATGTCTCTTTACTGTGTCATGGTTTCTTATGGCTTTATCAACCAGTTTTAAAAACTTTCATGACCTAAAAATTTCATTTAGGTAATAACCTTTTGAATCGGGTTTTTCTGTCTTCCAAGCGATTTTTCAATTTCGACTTACGAGGTTTTGACAGAAGCCGATTTCGATACTTGATAGCTCAAACAATGGATTCATTGACTAAAATTAGGGCTACCAAGCAAATGCGCTAATTTATCAGTCACAATTTATAATCATTGATTAGAGACGATTAGCTTTGAACAAATCGGCCCTTAACCACTTTTAAATTTATTCCTGAACAAAAGCGAATTTTGTACAAAGATTTATAAGACATGGCAAAATCTAATGATAACAATAATTAATAAATTAATTTAGTGGCACAATAGCTCGTGGAGAACCAGGGCCTAGTGACTTACAACTCTCAACCATTCCTGTGTGCGTGTTGTTGGCAGGAATGGAGGGGACCTACAATATTTAGCCGAGTCCGAATGGCTAGATGAGAAGCACTTATTCATGACAAGTATAGGTGTGTTTTATTGATACCTAGTTGATATATCACTCCACTTTTGTGTTCACTTTTTTTATATCAAAGTTGGTATAGGCGTATTACTTAATGTCAAAAATATATTAACCATTAAAGACTCAAACAAATTTTCACAGAAAAACGCCAAAATATGCAATGGCTACCAACTTTTAAGTAACGAATATTTCAATTAAATTTTCAGGGACGATGAAAACTTTAAAAGTAAATCATTTGACAAAATTTCCATCCCTGAATACGGCCACTATTTTTTTTTAAAGGCTCACATCGAATCACAACTATTTATAAAAATTAAGGCACTGGTATTATATCCTTTTCGCCAAAAGAAATTTAAGCATTTTTTTATAAAAGTGGGGAGTCTTAATCCCCCAATTTTGTTGGAGACACGATTTAAAATAAAATAGTTTCAAATTCATAGTTGTGAAAAACAAACGAAAACAAACAAGTAAAGTTTTTAATTGGCTTATACTATTTTCTGTTTACAATAATTCTCTATTAAACACTGGGGACAAGATGTTTTCTTTATTACTTTTTTCGATCAAATTGGAAATTGAAAGCTGTTTGTTGTTATATTTTCGATTGATTTCAATGAGAAGCCAATATTCAAAGAGAATTTTTTTAAATTTAAATTACTATATTTTAAACATAAGATTTCATATCCTTTTCTTGTTTTGTCAGGACTTCAACCGGAAGTGTATAGAAAAAAGCATCATATATATTCGAATGCTAGGCACGAGATTTCTGTTGTAAATAATTCTTTGTTCAATTATTGGAGCAAGCCAAAAAAAAACTTTTAAAAAGTGTGCTATTTTTCGAGTTTTGGAAGTGCTTTTAGAGAAAACTTTAATTTATACTTCTCATAAAAATCTATGAGATATAATCATTAGTTTATTTTTTTTAAGTGGACTTAAGCTGTTTTTTCCCTGGGTCCTTCATAAGTTTTTGTCAAAAAGCATTTCTTGAACAGGCTTACCGGGTTGGGCTATCTACCGGAAATTGGGCTATCTTCTTCCGAAATTGTCGACCATTTTTTTAGTATGACAGCCCAATCATAATTGGGCTTTTAATAGCCGAAATATAAATATATCAAAAATAAAACAATTTTCTCCCTCTAAACATTTTCTTTAAGCATTCCACGATTTGGCACCACTTTTTATTCACTGATAATAAAATCTGATTTTCTAATAAATTGGTGTCGTACTACTTAATACCAATCGGTTGTACACAATTACTGTAGCACCTCTGTTGAAGTACAGTCTGTTTTTTTTTTATTTGGTTCCTAAAGTACATCATGAAATTTGCAAGATGGTATTTATTTTTTTTTTTGATTTCTTTAAAGGGATTGCAAATATGCCCAGAATGGAAAGCATGTACCTGGGTATTCCAGTTAAAAGAAATTCGAATTGGGGCTAGTTTTTTAGTGCGAGATCATCCTTGTTTTGGGGTTAACTCCATATAGAAACGTATTTTTCAGTCAATTGAAATCCTAAGTTAATTGCGAGTAAACTCAACAAATTTGGTGAGTTAACTCAGGGAGTATATTAGGTACCTTTTTTGTTGTGTCGCCATCTCTATTTTGATCCATAGTGTCACTTATAGATATGAGTACATTTTAGACAACTGATAGATAAAGTTATTCGTTGAATGAAAAACTGTATAAAAAAAACTATAAAGTAAAAAATTCAAAATGTCTGCATGATTGCAAAAAAAGTTTGTTCGATACTTTTTTGTTGAGAAAGAGACAAAAATACATAACAGTTTAGATTATTGTCTCTTTCTTTTTTGCAGCTGGTTATTAGATACTCGTTGTATTATTGCAACCTCATAAAGTTTGCTTTTACCAAAGACTCTGTCTCTCTGTCAGCTGTCACATCTTATTGATTCTCCTGCACCAAGTTATTTTATTTTTTTAAAGTTTTTCTCAAATGCAATAAATTAAATTTAAATCTCTTCACTCTTGAGCTATCTTCTCTCACACTATATTTGTAAAATGAAAACTAAAATGTTGAATAGTACTAAATTTTCTGTTTGATAGACGTGACAAATCTTTATTTAAACAATCAATACTTGGTGCAGCATTTGTTGTTTTAATAATAAAAACACATGTTTCTTTTTTTACTTATTAATAGGTATGTTTTTCTTATCTTCTAACCATGTTCGTGTCATAAGTTATTAAGTGTGGGTAATGAAAAATAAAATTTCAACTGCATTCCTAAAATATTTAGCATTTTTTAAATATTAATCGAGACTTGAATATCACCACGATTTATTAATAAACTGTACTTAAATTTCTTGGAATTACACTATCAGGTTTTAAGTGTCAAATTTAAGCATAGGTCACGGTGATAACGAGTCGTAAAAACAAGTTTTAAAAGATTCACTTTTTGGTTGATTAAATTTGAATATTTTGTTTTTTTTTTAGAAAGCTTACCTTAAACCTTGTTTTTTTTTACAATATCATAGTTTTTATAATAAAGAACTCGCTCGTCGTGATGGTTGTTATAATAGCAACTCTAATTTGAAGATTTGTTTAAATCGCTATTTTAATCATCTTAAAAGCTAGCAAGCTCTTTGAAACGTTAAGAATGCGTTGGTAGTCTTTAAGTGCAGTTTTTCCAGCTATATAACAAATAGTGGAGTCCTCAAGCAATATATTCTTAGCTTCGTTTAGAATCAGTTTGATAATAAATCAGCTAAATATTTTCCATATCTTACGGCACTTTTCCCCTATTTTAAGACAGTCCTGTTAAGAGTCAGTTGGATTGTTTATTATAAATTAATATTCTCAATGTTATAGTGAGACAAACTTCCTTGCAAAAGTGTGTCACAAATTTTCCACATCAGCACAAGCCACTCTTATTTTTCGCAAGAGACTTCCTAGACCATTTAGTTCTACTGAAAGGCTTGGATTTCTCCCAAAACAAAAACAAAAAACAACAAGTAAAAAAACTATATAAATGAATTTCCATGAGTTGGAAAAAAACTGTAGGTAGGTAATATAAATAGGAAGCACTCCAAAACCTGTCGGGAAATTCATGAAAACAGCACTCTCCAACTGGGAGTTTTGTACCGTTAAAAAAAAAACTAAAACTAACTTTTCTACACAACAATAGAATTTTATTTAAATTTTATTGAGAAAAAGCATACTAAAAAACTAAAACTATAAATTACCTCTGCACTATACAAGAATAGGTAAGAGGAGGTAGGCAAAGTACCTACATACTTCTTTATTGTAAAATCTACTTCTACTGACCTACCTTTTGCTAAAGAGGTCTGTTTTTAGAAATCAGCATATCAAGAATTCCTTCACATGTTTTTTTTTTTTTGCAATTTTTTCCCTCGTACTTTTTATACTGGCTTAAATTTTTGTACAAGAATGAGACGTAGAAAAAGGATATACTCAACCACCCACCCTATTATTTTCAACGATATGGTATCACATCAGCAGATAAATTATTAAGAACGAAAAAAAAAGGTCATCCACAACCACCACCTGATATACCTCATTCCTACCCTAAGCAGTGCTTTGTGCGCGGTATTTTATTTTCAGTAATATTCGTGGAAAAAATTCTTTCCATGCTGGCTATATGTATATATATATACATATGTATAAATAGTAACCCTGTACTTTTCAAAAGCCAAGTATGAATAATCCTACGTTTCTTTCCAACAACATTTTTTTGAGGATATATTTTATTTTTTATTTTTGGTTTGGTTTGTTTGTGGGGCCTTGGGAAATATATAAGTGTGCCCTTACATCATTGTCGTGTATTTAAACAAAAAAAAAACAATAAAAACAGCGAGATACCTACTTTTTTATGTAGGGGAAGGGATTAGCATTTTTAAACAAGCTTAAAGTAAATTTAATAAAAGGAGGTTCATCTTATGGATTTAGATTCAAGTTTAGTGTTAAAAAAAAAACTAAATCAGTATAATTAGATGATAGTAGGGTGCTTCGCAATGAAAAGGTGAAAGAAATATTATAAAATATTATTATCTGATTTGGCTAACTTTAAACAACCGTCAAACTCGAAAATACATATTTGTTCATTGTTGTCTAAAAGCTGTCTAACTTAGACACCGGAAATGATTAAATAAGCCTTGACGAAAGTTGCACTTCATGGAATTAAATAGAAAATGTTTCGATATATTTATATTTTTGAATAAGATGCATCTTTAGACACTGTCTAACAAAACAATATTTTCTATAAGGAAATCTTATAAATGCGGCAGTTCAATATTTGTTTAAAACTTCGGTTCTTAGCATGACACTAATTAACTTTTCTTAAGTTTAATACATTTGTCTAACTTTTCTTAGACTATAAAAATTTAAAATTGGTATCACACTTAAAACATTACTTAAAGAAATTAAAGTTTAACATGGAACACGCCTAAATCAATGACAGCTCGAACGAAAAAATATGACAGATGTCATTAGAGCTGTGTGTGCTTTTAATTTTAACGCAAGTCTTTAAATACAAATTGAGTTTGACAGTAGGTGCGAGGTTGGATGTAAACAAAGTTTTGAGATTTGGTCTTATTTTGTTTGGCCTTATTTTACGTCACCCTTTCATTCCTACATTCATTATATGATATATCATTGGAAAGGTCTCAATGAATTCCTTTTTCGTTTTTTGGTGTTTAATCATTGCTCGTTTGAGGAAAAAACTGGCTCTAATTAACGTCGTCGCTTAGCTGCGAGACCTTGTTTAAATAATTCATAGTTTAAAATACATTAAATAACACTTCTAAAAAGGGTGAAGTCCACAAGCCCACAATGCACGAGAATCATATGCCTAAAACATGACTATGACTAGTTTTTGGACACTGTTTAACTTACTAATCACTGAAAGATAATGTTAATCAAAATGTTTATTTTTATGTGGACTATAACATTTTTATTAAAGAAAAGTTCACGAAATTAGGAATAGATAATGTTAATCCTCAACTAAAAAGCTGTATCTAAGCTAACTAGAGGTTAAGAGGCTATTATTTTCAGAATTCCCTAGCTCTTATAAATATAACTCAGAGTTAATTTTGCTTTGAAAAAAATGGCCCTCAGAGTTGTTTAGCTAAGACACCGGAATGATTTGGCTAAGCCCTGGCTAAAGAAACAATTGGTTGTCTTAATCTTGACAAAATTGCCATTTTATTTTACTATAAACAATTATTTAGAAATATTTAAACAATGTCTAACTAGATAACACTGAAAAAAATACAAAAAAAAATTATTATCGTTTATCAGTCTTTTTTTGTAGACTCCTTCTGATATTAATTAAATGTTTAAAACAGGTTTATTTATAACATTTTAGTTTCAATTTGCAGTTCTTTTTTGGAAATACCACTGTTACATTTTGTTTATTTTTTTGTTCGCACTTCAAAAAAAAAATCAAACCCAAAATGTCCCAGATTTTATTGATTTTTTTTCTTTTATTCACATAAAAAATTTTTGTATGTCATATTTCTTTTTTTACTTAAAGTATACACATGTACATACAAATGCATGTATTTATTTCATTCATATAAAATAATGGATAATTTCTAAATTGCACATTGCCAAACAAGCAAACCCGTCTCACTGATAAATGTTTGATAGAATAATATGGGAAAAGTAGGTAGGTAAGTTTAAATGATGGGAGTAAACAATGACCTCGTTTTTCTTTTATAATGAATCTCCTTTTTTTTACAATAAAACGGTGGATATGGATTGTAGAACTTCCATCATCGAAGCTTGTCTACATCATCATTATCAGCATGTACATATGCGCGCATTCATTGCTGTCATCATTATGGTTATAGAAATATTTATAGCATTTATTTATGGCTGCTCTTACCTGCTATGTATGTACATGTTTTTTTTTTTTTTTTGCTGTGTGTATATTGTACATATGAGTATATCTGTTAATTATCGTATTTCTTCAGTGACGACTGAAGACACTTCCAAAGGGTTTTCTTGAGGGTGGCATTCCAGTAGATACCAACACGATACTTGTATCCTACACATTGTACATGTAATTGGCTGGCTAAGTTTTAATATTTTTTTTTTTATAAACTTGTCAATCTACGCACTTATGGATCTTTATTTTTTTGTTATGACAGTTATATATAATGGGTATAAGTACTTTGTTTACATTATTTATTTTTGTAATATTAAAGCTTGAAGGAGAGGGTGAGATCGAGATGGATTAAAGAAGGATATTCTTCATACATATACATTTTATGGAGTAATTTATTCCTGATTCTAAGTAATCCTATATATGTATTATATTTTATTATATCATTGATACAATGTCCTGGAATTGGAACATGTCATTTACAATTAATGTCTTTTGCAGTAACAAAAGAAGATTTATGTATGTCAACAGGAATGTAACTACGTATAAGTCAGTTAATATAATGAGAATCAACAAGAACAAAAATTTAATCGCTTATCCATTTTAAACCATAAATTATTAACTTAAGACCAAATGAAAAGAGTTGTCTTTTAAGAACTTTGAATGTTACAATAGTACCAACTATTATTAAATAAATAAATAAATTTGGTGGTGAAACTAGGCCCTGGAGAACCAGGGCCTAGTGACTTACAACTCTCAATCATTCTTGTGTGCGTGTTGTTGGTAGAAATGGAGAGGATCTTCAAGAAACACTTTTTCATCACAAGTATACTCTTGGAAGATTTGTCAGTTTCTCGCAAGAGGCAGTACCTCGGAAAAAACACTTCTGTTTTTAGGTGGTAGCGGTTGGAAATCGAACCCAGGCTTTCGGCACGACATTCCAACACACTTACTTTTATGCCACGAGGATTAACATTTACACTAACTATTCTTTATTCCTAAAAACTCTTCAAACGCCTCCAGATAATTTAGAAAATGCATTTTTAAAACTGCGTTAAGCTACAATGGAAATGTTATTCATACAAATTATGTCACGTTGAATGGAGCCATTTTAAGCTAAACGCGTTTAGAGGTTGAATAGTAAATGTAATATAGATTTCGCTTTTTAATACTTAATTTGACACAAAGATACTGCAGTTAAAATTGTTAAGAAAATGTTTTATGAATAAAAATCTATGCGACGTTAAAAAACGGCTTTTACATTGCGGAACTATTCACGTGCTTAGAGATGTTTTAGCGAATTCTTATTAATATGGCTATTACTGTTAAATAAAAAGTATTCCAATAAGCACGAATCGATATTAACAGTCTGTGGTGGCTATGTTGATTTATCGAATGTCATCTGCATTCAGTATAGTAACTAATGCCAAATTAACATGGCACCTTACACAATTTAGAAACACGTGCAAATGATTTAACTTTAGTATCAAAATGGGTGCTATCCTTGTGGTAATAGTGTGAATTAATTTGATGGATAACATAACTGTCATTTTTTTGTGATACGTCACCCTGTTCGTCGAAAAAGTACTCTCCGAGGGCTGCCTATCTAGTTCTATCTAGGCTGGGATATTCACAAAAAAGTGACAGCCACTGCATAAGTCAGATGTGCTGATGCCCATTCTGCTCATGTTGACTCCCATTTAGTTGTGACCCATTAGAATGGAGGCTATCGTGACTAAAATTTCCCACGGAACTTCTCCCATATTTAAAAATTGAAAATACTAACAATTTTCGACTGTTCCTTCCAGGTTTAAATTTGATCCATCAAAATGGTAGCCCAGTGGTTATGGAATATTTATTTTCGATGCCAATAAATTCCACGAGATACTGCGACCACAATATTCAAGTTTTCGACGGTGGGATAAATTCCATGGGAAATTCTATCCACAACATTTCCCAATAACAATCTAGAAAAACAGTTGAGGTCTAAACTATCTGATAATTTGTGTCAATTGTTGACCACCTGTCCTTAGCAACTTAGGAAACTCTGGTGACTTCAAATTTTTTCTTACTCTAACAGCAAGAAAGCATGGTACTCTATTTGGCTCGGCTAAAGTAATGAATCAGTTTTTGGCTAATTCAACCGCCATTTCGTTTCGTAAATGTCATGATTTCCAGGAACCCATCGATGCGTGGTTTGACTAAATTTGCTTCTCAGAGCTATCTCAATTTATCAAGGATCAATCAGATTTGACTTCGAAAACTGACGAAATGCCTTTCATTAATACTCACACACAAATTGTTTTATTCTATTTCAATACCGACCCACCTTTATTGATCCCCCTTCACATATTTTCATATTTATCTAATACAAATTCCGGAATAGTCCTTTTTTATATTTAATTTGTTCCAAGAAGTAATAATAGTTTAATTTTCTTAATGATTTTTACACAATTAAACGAAATCAACTTATCCATTGAATAGAATAGCATATAAAATAAAAAATAAAAATGAAGTTGTGTTGTTTTCGTAGAAATTGTTGTTGTTTTTTTTGGATTGCCCAAACACACAATAATAACCTAGCCATCAGAAAATTTTGTATCAATGGTAGTGTCGATGGAAATTTTGTTTTCTCGGAAATTACTTTGTATATAATGTGAATTACACCTGAAACAAATTTACAGGAAATTACATTAAAATTCTGAGAGGTTTAACGAGAACCATTGACGTTCCCTTCAGTTTTTCCAGGAAAACATTCCCAGGCAAATTTTATAATTTTTTAATAAATTTGCCATTTTTGTATCATCTAAATTAATTTTCCCATAAATGGAAAATTTATAAACATAAATGAGAGTAAGTAAATCCAATGGACTTTAATGCCTCTTCAAAAAAGAAATAAGATCAATGGGTGTTATTTTTATTTTTTTAAGGAGCTAAGGCTCATCTACGATCTGGGTTTTATTTTGCACTTGACTGAAAAATGGATAACAGCACTAAAAACTAGTTTTTAACAATGTTGGGATTTTAAATTGATTCAATAAAACAGCTCACAACTCCAAATTTTTAGTGCTGTGGTTGATTTTTTAAATATTTTTTTTTTCTATTTTGACTTATTTTTATTGTCCTCCTGCCTGCAGAGAAAAAACTCCTAGTATATGATGTTATCTTGTTTCAATAAAAACTAAACGCTTCTAAATCTTGAATTTTAAAAAAATTGATTTTATTCAATTTAAAGTTTTTGCGACCTTTAGTCCAAATGCGTTTCGCCCAGGTACAACAATTGGGCTCATCAGTTAGATGTTGTTGTACCCTTCTAAGACGCATAATTTTAGTCGATGGTTACCGACATGTATTAAATTAACAGCACAAATGCACTGTAAATTATATTATCTAGTGGAAAAAGTCCACTAAAAAACTAAAATAATAAATTTTCTATTATTTACGTTTTTTATTCTTCATTCTAAAATGATTTTATCTCAGTAAATTTTCAGAAATATTGAAATAATGTTCTGGTTACAAAAAGCATAATGTACTTTTTCAAACAAAACTAGTTTTTAATTTAATATAATTACTTTACATTCCCTATAACATACTCTCCAGAGATTAGCTCCCAAAATCTGCAAATCAGCTCTCATAAGACTCTTTTATATTCTGTATCCAATTAATGGATGCTTTCACTGGCGAAAATTTGAAAATTCAGTACTGAATCGTAACATTGAACACACAAAAAATCTCAAATTTCAGCAAAATGTCATATATTTTTTTTTTCCGTCAAAATCTGGTGTTTACTTGCTGATTTTACTGGAAGTGATTGTAAACGAGAACTTTTTTTGTCAGAAATTAAAATTTAATATGCGGCACCAAGCCGACAACAGACCACAAAAATAGCTGCATCCACTAATAAGGCCCCGATTGCAGTTGTCGTTCAGCAATCGAATCGAAATTTGTCGATTGTATCGATTTGTTTCCATTTTTGGGATTGTGTAACGTAATCGAACGAAAAATGCTTTATTATAAATAATCCACTATCTTCAATTCATTTGTACTAGCGGTTCAATTTCCAAATATATTGTTTTCCTAGGGCATTGATCACAAATTTACCATCGACAAATTTCGATTGCCGATCGATTGACGATCGATAATCGGAAAAAAGTCGTGCATCGATCAGCCGCAAATGTTCAACTTTTCTATGTCTAGATTCTTTTTTTTACCTTTTTTGAACTGTCATCTGAATTTTCAGATGAAAATTTTTATCTTAAAAACGTAAGCAAAAGTAATTAAAAGTCATCTGAATTTTCAGACAGCTGACCAATCAGTAGCCCCAAAAACTTAGATTTCTGGATTCTTGAATAAACTGGAGGTCTTTTCCAATCTTAAATAATTAAATCTTATTTGTAGATCAATTTTCGCCCTATAAGAAAAGCCTTAAGACTATAAGTCATATAAGAATCTTATTTTAAAATGTATACTCTGTTGGAATATTAATAATTCCACAACAATACTGAAAACCGTTTATGCAATTTGTAGAAGGTGCAACAGTTTTTATAACAAGAAACTATTAGGAAGCTATTAAGTTCTTATAAGATCTCCGATGCTTCAAATCTTATTATAAGATTGTTTCATTAAAAAGTGTCCATCAATAAAAGTTTCAGACGATAATATCTTATTTTAAAAAAATGCAAAATGCTAAATTAAAAGAGGCGTATTCTCATAGCAAGAGTTGAGAAAACATCTCTCATCTCATAATAAAAGTAAAAATGTGTTTTAGGAGAAAAGAAATCACTTTTAAAATATTTTATTCTTAAGTCTGGTACGCTGTTTGTTATGCGTAACGAAATATTTATTTTGTCTCCATCAAGACAACGAAACGCTTTCGCAACCGAAGCGAAAAAGTATTTGTTGACAGTTGCACAGATTAAAAAAGCACAGGCGGACATGTTGTAATGAAAGATACAATTGTTAACTACTAAAAGTAAGAAATGACGGTTAAACTTTGTATTTTTCAATTATATTTTATTTTAAAAACTCTTGGCAACTCAAATACACACAAAAATTTTAAGACCAGAGTGGTCGTTATTTTAAAAGTGACATTTAGTTCTATTCGCTTAAGGCGACATCTAGTTTACATAAAGTGATATCCAATTGCGTTGATGGCAGTAGTAGTGCCACCTTTGTATATAAAATCTATAGTATTATTATGATGGCAATTGATAGCGGCGACATCTGTTATACATTAAGACAACTAAGAAATTAGATTAGAAATATACGTGGAGTCGCCGCAGCGCCACAGCAGATATCAAGACTACTACGAAAAGTCTTTTCATAATAATACTATAGATTTTATATACAAAGGTGCCACTTTTTTAAAGGTGACGTGACATAACAAATATCAACACGAAAAAATACTAATGTCATTTTTTCACACACAGTAAATGGTCTATGGTCTAATTATTTGTATGCGAAAAAAGGGTGTAGACTTCTCCAAATGATCTGCTACAGTAAATCAATTTCGCTCTTCGAACAGGGTACCGCAGAATGGAAAGTAGAACAAAATTTTTCGTTAATGATTTCTTTGTGTCATTTTTGTATGCATCAGCAGCGTACTAGGCTTTAAGAAGGCTAAGAATAGTAACAGAATTAATTTTAACATGACTTAATCTAGAGTAAGATTCTGGTAGAGTCTTACAAGATAAAAAGATAAAAGACAAGTCAACTATAAATAATACTTAAATACCATTTCAATGTGGTGATTATACCTTCAAATAGAAGTAATGAATTTATAGTGAATTTTACTTTCATATTATTGATAATTAATCAAACCCAATAGTTCATCCTTAAAAGCTATTAATATGCTAACAAAACAACATAAAAGACTTCAAAAGCAAGCAATTAACCTTATCATTTGTTTGTGGGTTTAAAAATTTGCCAAAATCACTGTGTACATAATTACCTATCCATTTATATACATTTATGTGAACATGTGATAAAAATGTATCGAAAAGCTCTTATAGCTTGAATTCTCCTAGTAACAAAACTTACTCTACATATGTATGCATGTATACATTTGTTTTTAATTAGTTCTTATCTCTTGATGTATTTTACTTTATGCATAGTTTAAACCTGTGACATTTTTACATTTTTCAACTCACTGACATAGTGCCATTTATATTCAAAATAGAATCGATTATTTCGAAATCAAAATGACACGCCATCAGCAATGTTTCTTCTTAGACGGATGTTTAGTAAAATGTGAAAATTCTTCACCTTGTCGTCATCCCACATCGTTGTTGTATCCCATCAGCTCAGCATTCTCAGCTTTATTCCGTACACCAAATTCTATTCCTCTAGAATTCTATATGGCTCACAAAAACAAACAATCCCACTCCCTGCTTCTCCATCTCCCCCTCGTACATCAACTATTGGTCTGGGAAGAACTTTGTATCTAGATATTTAGATGACTTTGATATACCTACTGCATCAATGCATTACAATTTATTTGTATCTGCATCAGAAACAGAGTTGCCATATTATTTTTTCAAAATCATTAGGTATCAAAACTATGTATATATTCTATAAAATTTTTTTTATTGATACTGTTTTTAATAGTATATGTAAATTTGTTAAATAAAATAATTTAATTTAAAAATTTTGAATGTTTTTATTTAAATTAATTTTTGTGTCTTAATCTTGTTCTATAAAAATTGAACTAGAAAATTTTGGTTAAATTTGTTAAATATTAAGATCAATACAAAATGAAATGAATGTCAACCTAGCGAAGAAGCATTCAAGGATTGAAAGGTGATTGGATGAAATTGGATGCCTTAGCAACACTGAATATTATTTAGTAAAGCTACATAAATTTTCATTTATCTTTAAAATATCACCATTATACTGTCACCATTCAGCACCATTTGGTGGCCTATGATTTGTTTATGATTATTCAACTATTCGTTCAGTTTAATCCATTTCATCATCTTTAATTTGTATCTTTTGACTTTTACTCAAAAAATTATTTTATTTTAAAGTAGATAATGTAGATAAATATATCATTGACTGTCATTCAACTTTTGGCCGATTTAATAGAGATCTATAAATTATTTGGCATTTTTACCAAGGATGGCATCTGAAATTGTTTTGAATATATTTTTTTATTTTTGTTTTTCAATCTAAAGAAAAAGTTTTAAAATTGTATAAAACAACAACGAATCTTCATTTGGTTTTGATCTTACTTTTAGTTGAGATTTTATATACTTACTTATGTACGATTATATATGAGCTAAATTTAATTTTTACCAAAACTCGTAAATTTTATTATTGTGGCTATAAAATATTGCACATTGATATTTTGATTTAAATAGAACGTCAGTCAAGCTGTCTAACAATAGAATTTAAATTACAGAATATGTATATATGTATATATGTATGTATATTTAGGTATGTATGCACATATATATGTGTGTGTGTATTTGCAATTTCCAAGGAAAATTTACGATCAATTTAAAATTTAATGAAAGGTACTTTAAATTATGATAGAAGGCGAGAGTAAATTTTTAATATTTTTTGATGCGTTAGTAAGTTTTGCAGGAAATGTCACTTAGGAATGTGAAAAATATTAAATGTTGAAGTGCAAGTGCATTTTGATAAATTTAAGGAAATGTAATGTTTTATATACTGGTTGTTTGTTTTAAAATATGAAAAAAGTATAAGAGACCAATATGTCATACGGCTTCAAGTTGAAACAGCATATTATTATGTGGTATTTGGTAGAAACCTGATAACTCTATTTAATAAAATGCACGAATAAGGTGCACGTAGTTGCTCTTATGTTTACGATGCTGGGGCTTCAAGAAAATAGTAAGGCCAGGAAATTATGAGAGAAATATGTTAAAAAGCATGAAATACGATATTAAGAATAAGCTTAAACAACTTCTTTGATAGTTTGAGAAGTAAAAAAAGAAGGCCTCTTAGTTCTTGATTGAATATGATTTTTTAAAAAAAAATTATCGTTGAACGCTTTTTTTTTGCAAAGAATTTTTGTATTTTTGTAAGAAAAACTTTTAGTATGCAAATCTTAAGAATTTATTTATGTGCATCCAACAATTAAATTTCAAAAATATTGTCAGTCTGATTTTGAGATATCGAATTTTCAAAAAAAAATTACTTTTCTTAAATTCAAAAACTTTTTTCTTTATTTACTTGCGATGTAGGTAGACAAGTTTTGGATTCGTGCAAAAAAAAAATTGAGATAGCAATCAAACATGACAATTCTGTCTGTCTGCCTGTCCGTATATCGACCTACGGCCTAAGCCACTAAAGCGATTTTCTTCAAAGTTTGAACTTAAGGTTTTTTTTATAATTCTCCACAGGGAAAATTGAATTTTTTAGCACCAAAAACAACGGTACTTGTCCCATAACCGTAAATGAAATGCTTGTTCATCTCAAAAACACAGATTTTCTTAAATCAAAAACTTCTGAAAAAATAAAAAAAACAATATTTGGAAGTTTCTTGTGCAAAAAAAAACTGCTAACATATATTTTTTAGAAGCTTCTGCGCATAAACAAACTTATTGAAATCAAAAATACCATTTCAAACCAATCTAAAATAAAAAAGTGGTTCCTTAGGAGTTGCCATTAATAGCCGTTTTTCGAAAAATGTTTTTCCATCCTAAGGCTGTTACTAAAAAAAATGTATTGATTTTTTCATGAAGAGTTGTGGTTCCGTTTTTGAGAAAAACAAAAACTTGTACAACTGCACATCCTATCCTTGCCAGAAGACCTCCACTGGTAAACCATCAGATCCAGCAGCGGACTTGTTGCTCTTGAGTTTTTCTTATAGCTACTTTTGCCTGAAAGCACCAATCTTTTTCTTAAAAATTTGGCTAAGATCTTTTTAATATCTTCGTTAACCTCCGAGATATCTTTTGTAAGATATGTAACCACCCTTGAATTTTTTATTTTTAAATAATATTTCTCTCAAAATTAATTTAAACGTTTCCATTAAAAACAAATTTAAAACCCGTGTAAGCCTGGGTCAGGTATTGGTTAAGATATTGAGTTTTTGGTTGAATTGAGTTCAATACGTTTATTTTAGATGTCATCTTCGCTTTCGCAATCCAAACGATTTCATTATTTTCAATTTAACTTTCAAAGCAGATTATTCATGTATTTGAAGTTAGCAAAAAACTTTTGGAAATTTCAATAAAAAGTAAATGGGTTACGCAAAAAAAATTAAATAGGCCACCCTGCTAACTTCATATAAACTTAGCAAGCCACCTTGCTCAAAAATTAATCTAAACGAAGAAAAAAATAAATATGTTTGCAGAGAACCATAATAATAAATTGCGAATTAATTACGCAAAAAAGAAGTTTTTGTTCGTTTGCTAAAAATGGGCCTTTTGCAAACTTTGCTTAAACTCAGCAAGACAACTTTCTCAAAAATTAAGTTAAACTATAAGTAAAAAGTTGATTGTTGACAACTTATTAATTGCAAACAAGTTTCGCAAAAAAAAATTATCGCGTTTTTGACTGGCTAAGAAATGTGTGTCCTGCTTATTTCGTATGAACTAAGCAGGGCAAATTTCTCAGAGATTGAGATAAATGACTCCAAAAAATTGGTTGATGAGCAAACAAAATAATATCAACTGTTCGTTTGCGAAAAATAGGCCTTTTGCGATTTCCACATGAACTAAGTGGGAGAACTTTCTCAAATTTGTTCAGCGCGTTTATCTTAATTTTTGATAAAGTATGTTCTCATAAAAAGTTCTTAATAGAGTTAGCAGGACAACCATTTTTCTGCAATCTGTAAACGCATTATATTTTTTCTTAACTTATTCGCAATTAATTCTCAGCAAAGAACTACCTTTAAATCACATTTTCAATCTTTAGAAAGTTGTCCTAATAAATTCAAGCTAAGTTCGTAAACCAAAAACGCTAAAATTGATTTTTGCCCAATCAAATAGTTTTCAACAACAATGTTTTTCTCAAGGTATTGCCTCTTGCGAGGAACTGACAAATCTTCCAAGAGTATACTCGTCATGAAAAAGTGCTTCTCATCTAGCTGTTCGGACTTGGTAAAAATTGCAGGTCCCAATAACACGCACACAGGAATGGTTGAGAGCTGTAAGTCGCCTAGTTCTCCACGAGATGTTGTGCCAAAAAATGTATTTTATTTTTATTTTTATGTTTTTATTTTTAACATTTGTATAGCCAAGTTGACCTTATAAACTGCCTTCTGGATATGAAGTTGCAAATTCAGTATTTTGCCTCGGTGTACTCCTCATTACTTATCGTCAAATAACAACTCTATTAGAATGCTATTTATTTGAACATCTGTTTAAAGGTGAGAAACAAGCTTCTTTCCTTGTGAAAAAGACAGCTGGAGTCATGTCAGCACTAATTTTAATTTTCTGATCATTAAACTGTGTTTGTACAATATTGCTGAAACCAACTGAAACTGATGTATTCAAGAATGTATAACCCGCTAAACTTACTGGTTCATTGTCTATTAAATGCGGAAAATCATATCCATGTGGTACACCTGCAACAATTTCAACAATTGACAGAATCGAAAATCTAAAACCATAAGTTGAAGTATTAGATCGTCATGTCACACCAAATCAAGTGCTTTCTCAACATCTAAAAACAACGAAACCAGTGCTTTTCCTCAATGAAATATTCGTTTAAATATAATTGGTTATTTCTTTATTCAGTGTACTTCGTGAACAATGAACAATGGTGATTTCTGAACCTAAATTGTTCCGCTGTCATCGTACGTATTTAAATGCACTAATATTTTATTTTTTGCAAAATTTTCTCAACGCATTTTCTCAGAAATCTAAGCTTATGCAGTCTATAACTGCACTTTATTTCATTGAAAAATACTCATATATCATTAAGAAAAACATTAATAAATGCTCTTTTATAGTCCTTATTTTCAGACACAAACACATGTTATTTGACAAACAACAACATAAATACAAATAAAATGCTTTTGAAAAACCATCCATTTGCAAATGCAGTTTTCATTTTGGGCAAAAACAAAGTTTGTTCTACTTTCCAAACTCCAACTGCAGATATACAACGACGAAACCCCCAAAATGAAAAATGGCATAGTTTTCTTGTTACAAATACAAAAAAAAAGTTTCCTTTTTTTCGTATAATAGAGGTATAGGTATGCATCTATCTCAAAAGTTCTTCGTTCTATAACATATAAGAGCGTGAGTATTAAAAATTATTGCTCTGATGTTTATAAGAGCCAAAAACAATGAGTTAACAATGAGTTTTTCAATTATTATACGAGTACTTTTAACTTATGTGTAAGCTTAAGAGTATATGTAATTCATTTATAAAAACAAATTTAAATGAGGAAGAATCGCAAATTACAGCTCATTCTATTTTTAATTTTAAAGTGGCCATTATAGGATTTTGACTAGACCGGACAATGAAGGGTAAAAAGGAACAATAACGAGACAAGGGTTATTATTGAATATGTTTGTTTGGCCTATAAGCCATTATACAAGCCCTTTAAGCAAAAATTCTACTAAATTCATAAATGCATTTCTGAAAGAATGGTCACACTCACTGGCCACTTTTCAATATGCTGGGTCTAACTCGGTAACTAAGCCAAATTTGAAAATTTAACTCCTAACACTTATTGTTCAAAATTAAATTTTCTATCGAAAAATTTCATAAAAATAGCCAGGAAATATTAACAAAAACTAACATACAAAATTTTATATTTAATAATAAAAACCCTTGCATGTAACTGTTCCCTTTTAAATGGCATATTCAACGGCCTATTAATGGTTTTTTTTTTAGATTTAACATTTCAATACAAAAAGCTTTTTAAACCTTTTTTAAATTATTTCCAAATCGTGAAAATTTTATTGAAATGAATTTCTAAAGTGAATTCTGAATAAAATTAAGAAATTTTAAACGAAATTACCTCATTTTCCCTAGTGAAAACATAGTATTAATCCCAATTCCTATTATTTGTCCATGAATAACATCTCTGGTATGTATTTTTGTTTTGACTTTCTACTGAGTTAAATCAGACTCTTAAGAAATATTTGTGTTAATATTTTTTTTTTTGGAAAAAAAAATTATTTGTCATCAATTAAAAAAAAAACAATAAAATTGTAAAATAGAAATCTCTTAACAATAAATTTATATAAACATTTAAATGCCATGCAAAACGTTTATAGATTTATACGATGAGTTGTGGTATTTATAAAATTTTAATTAGAAATGAAAATATGTTTTTTGCTTCATCATATTGGTATTTTGGCAAAAGTTTTTACGTCAAACGAAGATTATGATTGACATGTGAGGTGGCTAGAGAAAGTTTTGTCCTTCAAATGGATTATATCTAACTTTTAATGTTTCAAAATTATTTTTAAAAATTTGACGACACTATAATTTAGCCATTTTAAAGTATTTTTGTGTGATTTATGTAGTTAAAAATGTTGTCACTAAATATAATGTTACATAAATGTAGTCTATAAAATGTCAAATTGCTTATTCAAATCTATATCTACATACTTGAAAACTTGCATTTTGTGAATAAAAAAAGTATTGTGACTATAGTTGCATGTTTGCATACTTATTCTCTTTGATTACCGATTGATAAATGAGTGAAAAGAAATTCCTTGAATAACTAATAAACTTTGGCATAAATTTATGCATTCAAGTTCCTGTAAATTCATTAAACCTTTTCAGAATTCATATTGTATTTGAAACTTCCTTTAAAAAAAAAAAACTTAAACTTAGCAAAATATTTGTATTTGATAAATTAACTTAAAACATTGAACAAATAACTTCCTTAGAATACTCCTTAAAATACCCACACATGTATTCAACCATTTTAGTGTGTGTTTATGAGAAAAACAAAACCATCAAGATAAATCAATCACTGTTGAATTTTCTCTTTACACGAATAGAAACCTTCTTTCATTTGAAATATTGAATACACTATACAACAACTATCATTTTTGTTTTTGTTTACACTTTTTCCCTACCCACATGACCTTATCATTGTTAAGTGTATAAATAAGGAATCACGCAGCACTCCCTCACTTTATATCGACCGCAATAAAAATATAAAACATTTACATTTTCATTTGTGAAAATGGCCCACAGGGCCTTCTGGTAATATATTTAATCCACTTTAATGTTTATTGTTCTATAAAATGTTATATGTACTAACATAATGATACGAAAATTAAACAAAACGTTCAATTCTTCAATGTCCACCATTTTGTCTAACCATGCAAATCAATTTTTCAATTAAATTGAATAAAAATGGTTATTACGAGTTGAGTATACGTATTTTAGTTTTCTTTAATCTAAAAAAAAATAAATTCGATTAGTTTTGTGCCACAGCACCAAAGTTATTGTCAGTGCAATTCCATCTGTGGAGCTGTCTTTACCCGCCTAGAAAAATGACAAGTTTTTGTCAAGTTTAGTCAAGGCTATGAAAAGGTTTCGGTAGGGGCAATCTAGACAAAGAATACTAGTTAGGCCCTCACAGAAAAAACTTGTTGGCTAAGTCCTTTTATCCCATCACAAATACCCCATACATAAATATTTTATATCCATCATATATACTCGCAGTAACAAAAATTAAAGTACCTATATATTTTTTCAACGTCATACAACTGTATTGCGAAATAGCACAGTGTAGTAAGCGTATTAGACTGGTGACCAGAATACTGTTGGATTGAATCTCAACCAAGAGAGCTTTTTATTTTATTGTCTGTCGAGGTGAAAGGTTACTTAACGGGTGAGGCCCGATACAAAATCGAGTGTTACCCTTGCTAGGCCCATGTTAGGGTCAATGTAGAACTTTCTAGTGCCCCGTTAAGAACTAGATTATTTTTCCAGGTGGGTATTCCAATTCATGCAAGGTGTAGATGGGTGATATCCATAGTGTTGCACATCGGTAACACTAGATTTTTAACAACTTAAATAAGCGTAATGTTAATCCTTAACTGAAAAACTGGCTTTAAGAAATTTAGGAGTGTCTTTAGGAGCACACGTTTCGTTAGCAACACGAAAAAATTGGTTCCAAAAGTTATCGTCACGCAATGGCTTACTAAAATGGGCTCAAACTTTTCAATAATTGTGATTGTGATTATAGAAAACACCAAATGGGCGTATTGCAAACTTCGCGTGACAACTTTCTCAAAAATGAATTAAACTATAAGTAAAAAGTAGATTGTTGGCAAATAATTAATTGCAAACTAGTTTCGCAAAAAAAAATTATCGCGTTTTTGGCTGGCTAAGAAATGTGTGCCCTGCTTATTTCGTATGAACTTAGCAGGACAACTTTCTCTGATATTGAGATTAATGGCTTAAAAAATGTGGTTATTGAGAACTAATAAATTTCAAACCAGTTTCTCAATCAAAATATTATCTACTACCTATTGGTTTGTGAAAAATAGCCGTGTTGCGATTTTCACATGAACTAAGTAGGAGAACTTTCTCACATTTATTCAGCGCCATTATATTAATTTTTGATAAAGTTGTTCTCATAATAATTTCTTAATGAAGTTAGCAAAACACTCATTTTTTCGCAAACTATAAACGCGTTACATTTTGTTTTCTTAACTTATTCGCAATTAATTAGTTCTCAACAAAAAAAAAATGCCTTTAAATCATATCTTCATTTTTGAGAAAGCTGTCCTGCTAAAATTCAGTGTTTTATCTCAGTGTACTCCTTAATATGTACTTATCGCTTGATAATAACTCTATCAGAATATCATTTTTTTGAACAACTGTTAAAAGGAAAGAAACAAGCTTTGATTTGAAGGCTATAAAATGTGAAAATCATATCCTTGTGGTGAAAAAAATGGTTCCAGAAGTTATCGTCACGCAATGGCTTACTAAAATGGGCTCAAACTTTTCAATTATTGTGATTGTGATTATAGAAAACACCAAAAAGCCTCAACCAATGAAGTAATTTTCTTAAAACTTATAAGACTTTGGAGACGGGATGTGAACTTGCTGCCAAGATCATGTTATATAACGCTACATGTTTTAAATCCAAGGCTTAGTAAACTGCAAGCAATTGAAGCTTCCACAGCTTGAACGGAATCTCTACAATTCATTTTGGAGCCTCAACTCAAACTTTCAAGTCTATTATTTTGAACTCGGGTTAAATATAATTGTACTAGAAAACAAAGTTATGTTTCAGAAACCAAAGTATACATTTCTATAGGTTTTTGGTGTGCTAAATTCGAATGTGAATTCTGAAATATTCTATAGCTTTTGAGATATTTCCGTTAGAAAATCAAAAAACCCGTAGCCTTTGTGATCGTTCCTTATGTATTTTCATCCTAACCGTTATCATTCTTTTCCAAATTGTTCTTTGTTTCAATTTGTTTCTAAGCGCCAGTTTCACAGTGGGAGTTTAAACTCTGCTTCTGGTTTAAACTTTATAGTTCAGCAAAACAATTGAACTCAGTTCAAGATTTATACGAGACTGTAAAACTGGGGATAAGAGACCTAGAAGATTGCCTGGGCATCATAATCTTATTTTCGACAGAAATTGACTTTGATTGTATCTTAAAAAAATCAGATATTTTCAGAGATTTGTACTGCTTTGCAAAAATGATGGAAAAACACTTTTCCATTGTTAAATATGCTGTTCGTTCGCCGTCTGTCAAGACATCAATTATCAAATTTAATAGAAAGATGACTACGATGAATTTTTGACGATAAATAATTATTTATAAAATTTTGAAGCTGCACGTTTATTTAATATAATAATTATGTGCCTAAATGCCTTAATTATGAAAAATAACATTTACATGGTTTGCAAAAGGATCTCAAATAGTTCTCGTGTGATTGACTCAGAAACGAATTATATTTAACAGATACCACAAGATTAATTAATTGTATTTCAAAGTAAAATTGAAACAAATTATTAAAATTCACAATCAAATCAAATATAAAATTTCTTTTTGAATTTTTCCCGACATATCGAATCATATTTTGTATCGTTCCCCAAACCTCGATAAAACGTTGTTTTAGATTAATAAGAAGCTAAATCTCAAATATACACGAGTACAGCTTTTTTATAACATTTAAAAATAGATTGTTCTGATTGAGAGACCGTTTACTTTTAGATGCTATGGTTGTCAATGTAAAGAGGAATTTATTTGAAGTAGATACTATATATATTGACTCCCCAACAAGTCAATAATTTAACGAAATTTTACTGTCTCTTCACTTAAATATTTTTTTTTTGTCAATACATACATATGTATGCCACACTTACAATTAAAATGATATTAAACAAAAAATAATTTGCGGCACATGTCATTACACCAACGAGACATCGAACGTACAATAATAATAAATAAATGCTTAATATGACAAATGCAATAAACAGTAAAACACCTCTCAAGGTCAAGTGCAAGGTAGCGATTATTAAAACAAAACAAAAAAAAATTATTATCATTCCTTCATTAATTTTTATTTTGCATTTCATTTTGTAAACTGTTTTGTTCTGCCATTTGCAGAGACTACCTATATAGACAGCTACCACAAGCAAAAATATGCATGCATAACAATGAACACTTTGACGGGCATAATATTGTGTAAAACAGGAACAAAATAATAATAATGCATTGAGAAAATGTGTGAAAAAAATGAGGCAATAAGTCCAAGCTCATGTATAATGCTGTAGTTGCAGGTATTACTATGTTATTGGTGTTAATGCGATTCGTCTTCGCATGAAAGGTATACTATAGTATAACGAAGCCCTTGCACTAGTTTCATTTTGACAGACATTGAAATAATTACACTATTGTAATTTTTGTAAACGTCTTATAGAATAATTCTGCGCCACACCACCAGCTGTGTCGTTTCACCTCTCACTGTGTCATCGTAAGACATACGGATCTTTAGAAGGAAATACTGCACAAAGAAAATAAATATCAAAATGTGCACAAATCTAATCAACAAAAAATAAATTTAAATATTTACAATAATTACAATTATGGAATATCAACACGTGTGAATTAAATTTTTAAGGTTTTTTTAAGAATCCATCAACTAATAGATTGTCAAATTCTTATATTTGAATGTATCGGAGCTTATGTTTTTTTTCATAAATGAGTAGGTATATACAGTAGGTGCTCGATTTAGTGAATCTCGTTAAAGTGAACTATCCACAATAGTGAACACACAAAATTTTATATGAAAAATTTGTTTATGAAAATTTCTCGCAAGCATTTAACATTGTTTGAGGACACAGAAGAATTGTTTTTCTTTTTTTTTAACTTGATTGAAAGCTTTTTTAAAGCTTAAATAATTTTTAAAATACTCACATCGAACAAAATGTACATTAAAGATCAAATTCGTCTTTATAGAAAGTCTTTTAAAACTCCCGCTCGAAAAAGTGAACCATCTCGAAAAAGTGAACAGGCCTGGTTTTTATTTCCTCACTATATTGAGCGTTTATTGTTGTTTAAAAATAAATTGCAAATTTATCATTACTAAAATATAAAAGTTATAAAGTTGCTTCGAACGAAAAATGAAAATAGTCAAGTAAATTTATGATTTAACCCCAAATAAATTTGTCACAAAAGAAATTTTGTGTGAATAAAGTCAGGACACTGGTACTTAAGACATATCCAAAATTAGCCAAAAGTAGTCCATGGGAACATTGGTATATATATTGGCTGTTTCCAACATGAGCACTTTTCATGAGATAAAACGCACGACTGGGTCGCACGTACCTGCTCTTATGTTTAAGGCGCTGAGGGTCTAAGAAAATTATATGTAAAGACATAAAAATTATGAGAGAAAAATGCTTAAAAGCATGAAATTCGATATTTAAATTAGCTAAAAAAAATCTTTGTTAAGAGTTTGAGATGAAAAAAAGAACGCCCTCTTAGTTCTTTATTAAATATGATTGTATGGACAGACAAAAATTTAAATCATTAAATCATAAAATTCCTAAAACATTTAAAGGAAAGCTTTTGGTATGCAAATATTAAGTATTTATTTATGTGAATTTTTAAAAAATTGAAAAACTTTTTTTTGAAAATTATGATGTACAATATTATTTTATCTTATCTAAAATTTGTATACAAAAAAAATGTATCTAAATCCGTTCAGCCGATAATGAGAAAATTCAAAATAAAAAAACATGTTCTATGCCAGGTATAATTATTTAATAGTTGCTAAGTCCAAAATTTTATCATTTTTTGTAGAAGTTTAATCAAAATTGTAGGAGTCGTTTTTGAGAAAAAAAAATATTTTCCTAAACAATTTCTTAACATTTGTATGGAAGGTAATTACCGTTATTTTTTCATATATGTAAATTTTTTTCCAAAAATATTTTAGAAAGTACAAAAAACTCATATTGTTTTCGAAATATTTGATTTAAGAAAAAAATGAATATTGAAACATTCTTTAATAATCTAAAAAATATTTTTTTGTAATTTAAGTGTTCAAAAATATTTGTAGTTTTTTGAAGCCTTTGTATAAAAAAATTATTGAAATCAATCGTATCGTTTCGAAGAAAATCGAAAATTAAAAAAATGCTTCTTTAGGAGGTACCATTAATAACAATTTTTTAAAAATGGTGTTCCACTCAATGGAAGACTTTCTAAAAGTAATTTATTATTTTTTTAAGAAAAGTTGTCGAGTCGTTTTTGAGAAAAGTACGATTATGTAAATTGCAAAAAAAAATTATATGGTAGGTACCGTTATTTTTGGTTCTAAAAAAAATGAAAAAAAAGTGTGGGAATAATCACCCAAAACCAAACCACCCACTTTTTTGGTGTTCTCTATGATCGTAATGTCATGTTTGATTTTATCTCAAAGTCAAAAGCTTCCCTTATAGTACCTATATACATATATCTACCTATGTATATCGCAAATAACTAAGGGTAAGTTTTAGACTTCGTAGATCTGTCACGATTCGTATTAAAATTTAGGCAAATTAAAGCAGTTTACAATAATTGTACTATACTCTTACGACGACTTTGCGCAGTTGCATTTATTTATTTATTCTCCTGTTTTTATATTCAGTTAAGAACAAGTTATAGATCCTATTTGATTTTATCCCCATGAAACAGGGAACTCCCCATGATCTGGCAACACTGAGTACTAGCTGCGTAATAGTTTTAATTTGGCAGAATGTTTTTCAAAAATTGCTTTATTGATTTTTAATAGAAAAACTGTTTTTCAGAAGCAATTATGTATATTAATAATTATCTTCTTCAATGATGCAGAATTAAGTCTATATACATATAAATACACATAATATATGTATAGTTATTTACCTTTAAAAAAATAAATCTACTATTGTTTGGCATTTTCGTTTAAATTGTGATCCACTGATAGTCTTAATTGGGCTACAATTGTTTGAAAATTGCATATAAAAAGTCAATATTTCACAAAATTTCAATACAAATTGAATAACAATATTTATCATAATAATTGAAATAACCAAACAAATCAATAATAACATTATATATAAATACATTACACATACATATGTTTGTATTTGTAGGTATGCAGAATAAACAAAAAAAAAATACTATTTTCAATAGAGTAGGCAGATAGATTTCAATTTTGTATTAGCCTGGTATGGTTAGTATGAATATATATAGTATTAATAATAGATGCATTGTACAGTTTTGATTATTTAATTATAAATAATAGAAACAAATTAAAAAGTACTTAAAATTAATATTTAATATTTCAATTTCAAACTAACAGTATCTTAACATGAGGTTAAAAACTGACATGTACATACCTTTGAAAATTACAATAATTTAAATCTTCTAAATTAAAAAAAAAAATGACAAACATTTAAATTCAAAGAAACATAATGTATGTTTCAAACAAGCTACTGTTTTTAATTATTTTTCAAGATAACAAGAATGTGTGTAATGTGGAAAAATGGATATTTAAAAGCCTGATTATTTATAGGTGGGATGTTGTAACGGGTGATTTTTTAGCTGGTTTGGTTTTGGCAACACTGGTTTTGACAGCTGACGTGTGTTTAGTACCTTGTGTCACTGTCAAACAGCTTCAGTTTGGTTTGCAATTTAACCATGGATCGTCTTACAAATGAACAACGCTTGCAAATTATTGAATTTTACTATCAAAATTCGTGCTCGGTTCGAAATGTTCATCGCGCGCTGCTTCCATTTTATGGTCGGCATTCTCGACCTTCTGAGCAGTCTATTCGGAAGATTGTGACCAAATTTCGCACCAAATTTACTTTGTTGGAAATTAAACCACCAACACGTTTACGTACTGTGCGTAGTGAAGAAAATATTGCGGCCGTATCAGCTAGTGTGACAGAAGACCGCGAAATGTCGATTCGGCGCCGTTCCCAGCAGTTAGGCCTTTGTTACAGCACTACGTGGAAAATTTTGCGGAAGGATTTGGGCGTAAAGCCTTTTAAGATACAGCTGGTGCAAGAACTTAAGCCAGCCGACCTACCACAACGCCGAATGGGCTCTTGGAAAGCTGGCCGAGGATCCGCTTTTTTATCGAAAAATTGTGTTCAGCGATGAGGCTCATTTTTGGTTGAATGGGTACGTAAATAAGCATAATTGCCGCATTTGGAGTGAAGATCAGCCAGAAGCATTGCAACAGCTACCAATGCATCCCGAAAAAGCCACTGTTTGGTGCGGTTTATGGGCCGGCGGCATTATTGGGCCATATTTCTTCAAAGATGATGCGAATCGCAGCGTTACTGTCAATGGTGAACGCTACCGAGCGATGATAACAAACTTTTTTTTGCCCGAAATGGAAGTTCTTGACTTGCATGATATGTGGTTTCAACAAGACGGTGCCACATGCCACACAGTACGCGAAACAATGGCGCAATTGCGAGGCGAGTTTGGTGAACAGTTAATTTCACGTTTCGGGCCGGTCAATTGGCCGCCTAGATCGTGCGATTTGACACCATTAGATTATTTTTTGTGGGGGTATGTCAAGGCTAATGTCTATAGGGACAAGCCCGCTTCGATTGACGCACTGGAAGCCAACATCCATGCATTCATTCGTGAGATACCGGCCGATATGTGTGAAAGAGTATGCCAAAATTGGACTCAGCGGATGGGCTACCTGAGACGCAGCCGCGGTCAACATTTGCATGAAATTATCTTTAAACATTAAATTGCAGGGTTCAAACTATCGATTCAAATAAATATTTCATTCATTTTTTCGAATTTTTTGTGTTTTTTTTTTTAAAGTTCTAAACCTCTTAAAAAATCACCCGTTATATACAAAACATTTGATGAATATTTCCATCTCATTAACGAACTCCCACCTTTAATTACAAAATCATTTAAAAATGAATGAATATATCATTCTTATTTTATTTTATCTACATGCGTAAAGATCTGTTTGATATTTTCATTGTTAAAAGAATTATTTTTGTTTTCAGAAATTTTATTTGAACATTCAAACAAGTAATTATTACCTTGAAAAAATAAATTCATTGAAATTATTATAATAACATGTAAATGAATAATTACCATGTCTTAGATATTAATAAATCATATTTTTCACTTAAAATAATTACGAACATAGCAATATTGTCAAACTTGATGAGGGTACTACATCAAAGATAGGAGAGTTTTCGGAACCATTTAATTCAACGGTTTTGGTTCTCCTTTAGATAATGCTGTTGGGATCAAAATTAGATGAATATATCATTCGCTGCCATTTCAACTCCACATCCAAAGGATAGAAACAACTATGAAAAACTTAAATTAAGGGTACTGTTGTCTTCAAAATAGTTAAATGTATTAGAGGTTTCAGGCAAAAACTATATCATTTCCTGATTGCAACAGCTAAGTTCTTACTTCTGTAGAAAGCAAGATTTATAAATGTCTAGTTTCTTGGAAACGTAAGAAAGTTAAATTTTTCTGTGTCATATACTTCAAAATAATTACATATATTATTTTATCCCTGGCCATACTATTACACGCATTTTGAATTTTTTACAAAACTCACGAGCTGTACTTTAACGAAAACATGTGCCTAGAAATACCATTTGTATTTAATACCTACTACGTTTTTATTAGAGCCGAAATGAGGAAATTTTGCAAATCACAGAAAAAGTGTTTACATTTGTAATTTGGTAATTTCGTTTGATAGCCCATTTCATTTTTTAATTTTAACTGGCTGTGAATAGCTTTTTGTTGTTGTTTTTTTTTTCTATCTCTATTGATCTCTGACATTTGCATACAAAACCATTTCAGAGCTCTTCAAACTGTGACCATTTGGGTGTGTTCGAAATGTTTTGACTTGATTTCCAACCTAATTTCGAGCAAATTTTGTTGAAATCATCCCATTTCGAAATGTGACTTTGTGTAGGAAATGAGATGATTTCGTATTGGATTTGAAAAATTTCAACGAAATTACCTCATTTGGCCTTATGAAAACGTAGTATAAGCCTAGTTATGGACGTACTTCCAAGACCAGGAATTCTTTATCTAACCTAACTTAACGAATGTGGGGTTCAACGGTTTCTTTAACAATCAATCAATCATATTACTTAACTTGTCAAGCTCATAAAGAGAAAAGTGTTTCTATCTCATGCATTTCTCCGTTCTCTTTAAAAACAGAAGAGAATTGAGAGAATCGTGCAGTTTTCAAGAGAAATGGTAAGATGGTTCGAGCATCGATAATATAGTTTTCATTTACAGACTGATTTGTGCCAAATGAATCGAAAAAGTGAAAGCAATAGTCGGCAGTGAATGTAAAAACTCTTCATTCGATTCACTTTTTCACAGAACCAGAATCAGCCCCCTTGAGTTACCAGAACCTATAGTAACTGTGAGCATCTAAGCGAAAAGCTCTCCACTGTGCATTCACCAGCCACAGACGGCAGTAATCCAACAGTATCGAGATATCATCAATAGGCTTCCAGGTAGCCCCAACAAGGAATCCGTGGTATATTAATGAATGCAAACAGCTGAAAAAGATGACAAAAGATGCATAAGCAAATATGCTACAGCAGAAAACAAAAGCCAGCGAGAGAGGATTTTTGAGCAAGGAAAAGAGAGGAAAAGAAGTCCCTGCGTAGGAAGAAGGGGACCTCCCAGCTCAAGGAGGTCAAAAAGTCTCGCGATCGAAATATCACCCGAAAGTTTTATAAAAAGAAAAGCAATTGATGTCTAGTAACCTAGCCATGAAAGTGCAGGGAATAATAGATGTATTCAAGTATCTCTTATAGAAGTTACGAAATGGGTATCAGGTCAAACGATAAGTAGGACGAGAAGTGAACCCAACCCATTTAGTAAAGACTCAGTACTACCACCGAATAGCATGCATCAACTCATCAACCAGGTTTGGATCAAAGGACTTTATTTCAATCAGATCCATACGTCCCGTCTTCAAAAAAGGCCATATCTTATTTCCTGCAAAAACTATCGAGGCATATCACTGATAAATTTCGCATATAAAATCCTGTCAAACGTACTGTGTGGGTGTCTTAAGTCGTTCTTTAAACTCTATAATTGGAAACTAATAGCGTTATTTCCGGCCAGGCCAATCGATCATAGATCAAACATCTACTCTCAAATGTTTTGTTTTTATTTATTTGCATCTTGGTATCATCGGTAACAAATAGCAAGAGATGTAGGAACAAACACAAATATGTAGGTAAACATATTTTAAAATCTAAAGCAAATTGTATTTTTGGCACTTATATGAGGTGTCTTAATATTTATGGTCACTAGACAATAGCCACAAAAATGCCATATTAGCTTTAAAATAGTATTTGTTTTACATATAGGGACAGAGAATGTAATAAAATAAAAGCGCCTGCATTTTGAAAGTGATAGATGTTTTGGCTGTAGTGTGTTTTTTTTTTTGTATTCTAACACATTTTCAAGGTTTTTTGGCAGCTATTTATTTCATGTAGGGTTGAATAATTGTGCTGCAGCATTTGAGCGTGCTTGGCTAACACATGACATTTTTAAAATTTTACTAGACACCATACCATGCTTTGAGCCATTGCATTGGGAACATTGGGTGTATATAGGGCTTCGTTGTTAAGACCGTCCATCGGTATAGTACAACGAAAGTGAACTGGTATAATATGACATTGATGTTCATTATTATGGTAACGAGGGTCTTGGTAATCTTATTTATTGGCAAGTAATTAGTATAAATGTTTTTTTTTCGAGTCAAGGTTAAACGGAAAGTTAAACATATGAATACTTCTGCATACATATATCACTTTGTAAATAAAATAGATTTACGACACAACTTACATTTAAACTGAAAATCAAATCAATCGATTGCACTTTGTTTCACACTTAGCTAATTATTTTTGTCTTTTTGTTTATATCTATTTCCAGGTGGTGTAAATTGTAGATCCCAACATTTTTTTTTACTATTAAAAAACCACTGCAAGAAGGGGAGCTTCAGCAGTATACACAATAAATTTTTTTGAAATAAAAAAACAAAGGAGCAGAGAAAAATAAAGACAAAAGGCGGACGGACGCGGACGGTTTAAAGTATTTATTCAAATAAGTTTATGCAACGGATTTCATCGCAATAAAAAAAAAACACCACACGACAACACTATACAGCTATACGTACCACCAACACCACAATGCATATAGAAATTCAAGTTGCATTAAATTTTGTTATATCGTATCTGTATAATAAACTGCCAAGACGACGGGTCAACATATTTGGCGAGGAGCTAGAAAAAGCATTAAAAGACAAATTCCAAGGGCATTGGTATCCTGAAAAGCCTTTTAAGGTAAGAATTTATGATTTGACAAACAAAGTTATTTTTTTAGTTTTAAAACAAAATAAAATTAATTGGGTGCTTTAAATAATGAGAATCAACAAGAACGATCATAATTTATTTTTAAATACTAAAGATGAAGTGTTGGGGGGATTCCACTCTTGAATCCCAATTGTATTAAAGATAGAGATCTATTTCTCGGCTGCGCTGCTTTGGGTGGATGATGATAGGGGAAGCGTTATGGGTAGGCGACTTCGTACAAAAAACATCTCCAGCAAAACCAAGTAACCGTATGTGCTGTGGAATAAAATTTCCTGCAGTACCAAACTTATCAAAGAGAAACAGTTTTATTACCCCTTTTTTTTTATTTTAATTTATTTTTATTTAATGATATAATTGTGACCTTCTTAAAGTGATATGAGTGAGGAACTAACTTAAAAAGTTATATAATAATTCAATTGCACCGACCGACTAGCTCGGTGGTGAAAGCTTAGCAAAAATATATGTTGTGGTGAGTTGCTTAATTATTGAGTTACTAATATTAAACTTAATAATTAAGTTTAATGCTAGTCACTCACTAAATTCTAAAACAGATGTTTATGTTGCGCCTAAAAGTAGGCTATTAAATTTCGTGATGTTAATCTCGATGATCTGCAGCTAGAATTTCGGCGTCAACATGAAGTTTTTATAATTTTTTTAAATTAGTTATGCTAATAATATGGAAATCGAAAAAAAAGGATTTTATGGTATTATTATTAATAACAGCAATTTGTAAAATTTCTTCGGGCTAAGAGATAGATCATATTAATTTTAACACCGACAAAAATTTTAATCAAAATTACACCCACTTACGAGAAAAATATTTTTTTGAATTTAATAGAAAGTTCATATTAATTGACTTTAAATATGAAATTAATCAAATCAAATTGATTTGGCATTAAAATATATCAATAACTTTATCGCCATTTAACAGCAATCAATTGAATACTATCAAGTTCTAAGCACTCCTCTTCCGCTTCATCTTGTCACCCACTATATAAGTCCCATGAGCATATCCCCTCCCCATTCTACTCATGTGAGTGAGTTGTGACGCCTTATGACTCCAAATAAGATAGAGATAATTGAGGGCTGCTTGCTTAAAAGTCTTCAGTTTTTTTCCTCGAAATAGTTAATTATAAATTCCATTAAATCTGTTCTCCCAAATTAAATTAAAATTTCATATTCAAAACCTTAACTGAATTAATAAAACCTTCTTTTATCAATCTCGCAATTAGAAAATCCAGAAAACAAAAATCTCGCAAATCTCACGCGAGATTTTAATTTGCAAGATTTTCTAATGAATCTTTTCAGATGTCCTATTTTCTGCAAAATAAATCAAGTGCCTATTACTTTAAGGCCGTATTGCGCTATTCATAGATTGTTATTTCTTATATTTCAATGTTTCGCCACACCTTGTAAGTAAAGTCAGGTTAATTTCCTTAATTTTTAATAGTACCTTCATTTTGTAAAAGCAGTATATAAATCCAAATAAAAAGTTTTCCGTTTTCGAACTTCTTTGTAGTTCACAGGGTTTTTATTTTTAAGTGCAAAACTAAGAGCAGTTACTGTTAGATTTAAATTTGCAAAGCTTTGATTTGTGAGATTTTGGTATGCGAGATTTTAAATTGTGAGATTTCGTTTGATATTTGCGAGATTTTGTAATTAAATGTCAGATTTGTTATTCAAGATCTTGGTTTTTGGCCACTTCATCTGCCATTTCGTTCCCGGTAAATGTGTTTTTTTACACTTAATAATCTTAACTAATTTCAGTTTTGACTTTGTGGTAATTGCTTTGATTGTCACTTGGTTGCTTATGAGATATCGATATTTACACTTAATTAGTAATTGAACATTTTCTAATTGCAACCAAACAAAATAAAAATTTCAAAAAAACATCCATGTTCATTAATTGTGATTTTAATTGAAAAAATTTACTAACAAATTACATGCAATTTGAAAAAGTAACTTCTAAATTAGATTCTTGTAATTGAAAAAAATAATGGGTTTTTCCAAGTAATTGAAAGAATGACACTGTGTTAATTACATTCAAGGCATTTGATTCTAGGATTGTGATTCACTTCATGTTTTTTTGTATTAATCAAAAATCACATAAAATGTAATTGAAAAAAGCAATCAATTAATAGAATTAATCATTTAATCAATTAATTAAATTAAAAAAAGAATCAATGAAATAAAACCCCCTTGATGACGTTACTTAACGTTTAAGAAACATTTATTTAATTTAAAAATTATAAAAAGGTTTCGTTTGCGAGATGCGCATTTCGGTCGGTAACCATCTTCAGTCGCTTTTTTTTTCTAACTAAATTTTTGTATGGCAAAATTACAATCTTTTTTTCCATTTTCGATGGGAGCGAAAGAAAGATGTATATGTAAAAAAGGCTCGAGGCTATGGGGCCGTTTTCGTTGTTCATCAGGTTCTCGGTTCGGGATATGTAACTATAACTCTCGTATGCGTCTAGTCTGCTGTTGTTGTTGTTTACCTGTTTCAAGGGCATCAAGCTTAACCTAATTGATTTGAAAGTCATTGACAGTTTTAAATTATATGAATGAAGATCATTAGTAATTGAGATTTCAATTACAAGTAATTGTAATTTATCATTATTTCCGAACTCTGGCCTCTAGTCTCTGAACTTTTGTCACGACTTTCACATTAAGTCCCTTATCTAATGCTGTCCACCAGAAGAGACATTTGTACGTTAAAACTGTTCATATTTTGGCTGTTTATACGATGTTTTTTAGGCTGTCTACTATGGTTGGTCCCCGCTAAATGGGATTTTTCTCTCTGTCGCCTTCTTCAATATACTTTCATATGAGTTCAATTTTATGATCAAGTATAAATATCTAGCCATGGCTGAAACCTGTTGGAGAATTCCACTAAGGCGCCAGTTATAGCTATCATTGAAACTCATCATTGAAAATTTTAATGAATAATTTTGAGACATTAAGAAAGCAAAATCATTTATTATTTTCATGAATAAATAAAGCTGAAGACTTAATTAATATTTCTAGTCAAAAAAATCAAATAGACTCAACCTTCCACATAAATGCCTTTTAAGATTTCATTGATCATTGGTAAGCTAGCTCAATCAAAATTAAAAAAGAAATTTCTTTTTATGTGGAATATATAATATAATATAATAAATGATTTTGCTTTGTGAATATCTGAAAATCAATCCTTAAAATTTTCAATAATGAGTTTCAATGAAAGCTATAACTGGCGCCTAATGCCGTTTTATCAAGTTCGATCGAGTTCTATATTTTAACGAAAATATAAACAAATAGAAAATAAAATTTTTAAAATTTAAAAGACAAAAAAAGCAAATTAATACCAAATGTTTTGACTAATCTTCTGACTAGCAACTTCAGCATTTGACTTAATTTTAGAATCTACTAAGCGAACTTTAGGGCAGAATTCTGCAAGAGTGAGTTTTGAGTTTTTGACAAATATCGTATGCACAAACAGTCAAATTTATTCATTCTTGTTGTGGGCGTGAATGGAATGTGTACACAGAAAATCATTCACACTTGCGGAATTGGGCCCCTGGCCATTATTCTAGATATATTATATGTACAAAACAATTTTAATTTTTCAAAATTTGAAACTTTTGGCATTTAGATTTGCAAACACAATGCGCTTATGTGTTTAGAGAAAAAATGTAAATAGTTGGTAAATGTTTATAGATATGACCTTTATATTTTAATGAATAAAAGCTACATTAAAGAACAGTTATAAAAATTGTTAAAATCCTATTATTTACTTGTACTTAAATATTAAACACAAATAAAAACAAAATAAAAAATATTTAAAATTATATTTACAGGGCTCAGCATTTCGCTGTTTAAAAACAGGAGATCCAATTGATTCTGTACTGGAAAGAGCGGCTCGTGAAAGTGGCGTACCCATTTCTGATATCCTAGAAAATCTTCCATCCGAATTATCAGTATGGGTTGATCCTGGTGAGGTATCATACCGAATTGGTGAGAAGGGTGCAGTAAAGGTAGGTCCACATAAGTTAGTTACGAAATTTATCTTAAGTTTTTTTAAATAAAAATCCTGTTTCCAACAAAATTTTAAGTTTTTTTTTTCTTTTATGTAAATTGCTCATATTTTTTTCTATGATAAATTTTTTTTTAAGATTTTATACTCTGAAAACAATGATAACCACGAAGATTCATCATCAGCCGATCGTGAAGTGACAAAAACATTTAATCCGGAGGCACAATGTTTCCGACCAATCGATGCTGTGAGCTCAAGCATGAATGGACTTAGTTTGAGTCCGAAAACATCACCACATTCGGGCTCATCACCGGCATCATCAACTAGTCCAACATACAAAGGCAGTCCGAATCCAGCTGGTAATTTTCTAGCGCGCTCTCAAGCGCCATTGACATTTACCACAGCTACATTCGCCCAAACTAAGTTTGGTAGCACAAAATTGAAAACCAGCTCTAAGCGCGCTAACAGGTGAGTAAAAGATAGTTTCATAAATGTGTGTTGAGAGAATATAACGAAGACAAATGACAAAATATATTATTTCAGCTCATATAGAATGTCACCGACGGAATTCTCCAATTATATCAAGCAAAGGGCAATGCAACAGCAGTTTCATCATTCCCATGGTCCAGCTGCACCAAGTAATCACTTCGGCCCAATAGGACCATCATCTCCATCAAGATCTCTCTCACCCAATCCTTTGGGTTTGGGCATTGGCCAAAATGATCCTTTCTATTTCCCCAACATCGGCATGGGCATATATCCTCAATTCAATGGCCACCGAAATATCTTTGATTCGCATTTCCATGCTGAAACAAATGGTCTATTCAATGGCAATACTAATGGTGCCAATACTGGCAATGGTTCTACACCAAACGGCCACGGAAAATTCTCATCGTATATTGAGCCCCATGGATTCTATGGTCTCAACAATCAATTACCACAGCAGCCAGTACAGCAAAATGGCAACTCAAATAATCTAAATGGTGGAGGAAATCTCAACAACAACAATAATGCCACAATGCCAAATAATAATACCAATAATAATGTATCGGCTGCAATCTCAGCTGCCGTGGGTAATCTAACAGCAGCTGCAGGTGCAAATGTTAATTCAGCTGGCAGTTCTGCAAACGGACAGCCACAACAACAACAACAGCAACCTGTCTCACCTATGAGCTCACCCGGTTCGGGCGGCAATCAGGACTCGAACAATTCAAAATTGATTGATGGTCTCAATTCGTTTTATTCCAATGCAACAGGACCTTATCAGCACCTTTTGGTTGCTAATTAAATATTAAGTTGTGAAAGTTTATTAATTAATTTTTATATTGAATTTGCTATAGAAATATAGGTATATATGTATATTTAAACATTATTATTTCTTTTGTAATTTTTCACATATATGTACCTATAATTCAAAAACATAATTATCAACAAAATATTGTTGTCTAGGAAAATATTTTTTTTTTATTTTTAATGTTTTATTTTTATAGAACAATTTGTTTTGTTAGATTTAACACAAAACTTAACATTAAGTTTTTTTTATTAAATAAAAATTTTGTTTCCTGTTTGTTTTTTATAATTTTATTGTTATTTATTGTGAATGATTCCTGTTGTTAATATACATTACTTTAAACAAAATTTTGTTTCTAATTCACCCTAAATGAAAATCAATGAATGGCATTAAATGGAGAAGTTACAAGCGAGTTACCCACCAAAAAAAGAAAACTTAAATTATTTATCTTTATGAGAACAAAAACAAAAAATATTTAACAGCTATGAATTGATACAAATAGAAAAAAATGTCCACTGTGAATAGTGTTAAGATATTTGACCGAAATATGTATAAAAAAAAATTATATTAAATATTTTGTATGAATACTAAAAAAAAAACAAAACAAGTATAACAAAAATAAGACAAATTTTAAACGTATTGAATTAAATTTAACATATTATAATTTTTTACCTTTTTTACTTAACACAAATTAATGAAATAAAAAAAAAAGAAGAATATACGTAAAAATAAATATATTTTTATAACATTGGTGAGATAAATATATATTAAAAAATGAATAAGTGTGGACGAATACACGTTAATAATAATTAATCACAGATATTTTTTTACACATTTTCATAAGTTTTACATGTAAGTTTAAATTTTTATTTCACAGAGAAAATTTGGGGAGTTTATTTAAATTCGCAGATATTTTTTTTTTTTTTTTAATTTTTATATTTGTTATGTTTAACGATTGAAAGCTAAATTAAATGCTGGAAAACTTAAACAAAAGAATAAAATACTTTTTAAAATTTATTATTGTAAATATAGTAGCTAAATTTCTGCTTCTTCTAATTTTCTTTATATAATACATCTATGTATGTATGTTAAGTTTGTAATTCGAATATCGTTTTATTTAAACAAAATTTCTTATGCAAAAAAGAAAGCGAATTTTTCACTCCTTATAAACTCTCACAAAATTCTTAACATTTATTTAAGTTTGATTACTAATTTAATTTTAAATTATTTTTGTCTAAGTTAAAATTAGTTATAAGGCAAACAAAAAAAAAAAACATTAAAAAAAGAGTGGATAAATACCATTATTAATTAAATACAACACATTTTATGTACCTATGTAGACTTTATCTTTTTGTATTTTTATACCAATTTTTTGTAGTATATTCATTAATATTTATATTAAAAGTTAAAGAAAAAGATATACAAGATAATAGAAAAATACATGTGAGTTTATCTTCTCACTTAAGAAAATTAGCGATTAGATTTAAATATAAAAACGGCATTATAATCACAATAATTTATTTATAAATTGAAAAAGTAGTAGCAAAACAAAAACAAAAATATATTTGAAAGTATCTCATGCGGAATAATATAAACATTTACGCAAGGAATAATATAACCTTCCAAAACAAAAGCAATTATAAATAGTTTTTTAAATAAACTGAATAGTGGTAAAGATAAATATATACATACATATATATAGATGTTTGTAAACAAAATAAAAACTGTGTAATATTTTACAAAAGTTCTTTATCAATTCTAGAAATTTAAAAAAAAACGTCTAAGTATAAATACAATTGGTATAATTCCTTTTCCTTTTCTTTTCAAATAAAGCTGATCTGAATAATTTGGCTTGAGTAATCTTTATTAAATAATCACCACACATTGTGAGTAAAATCAAGTTATTGTGGTCGTAGCCGTAATCAAATATTATTGTTTGTATGTTTCATTTTCTTATATACACAGTCACATATATTTAATTTTAGTACTATTTAATAGATGAAAATTTTAGGAAAAATACATACCTACATACTTTTTTACGTATATTTTTTTTAAAACGTTTTTTTCATTATAAGGAAAGAGCAAAAATAGATACAAAAAAAAACATAATTATTACATAAAATTTAAGGAAACATATTTTTCTATTTAGATACAAAAAAAAAAAAACACTTATATTAAAATAAAATCAGAATAGAGTGCATAAAAACATTCATTAAATCTTTTTATACATAAAAATAATAGTTAATGAAAATATTATATAATAATAAATAAATACATTTAGTTTAAATTTAGAGTATACTTTATATAGTCAAAAATGTAGTCTGAACAAAATAAACGTTAAATTTATGATTACTATTTTTTTTGTAATAAAAACAAATAAACATGTTTTTTTAAATACATAGTCAATAATTTTAAAGCGTTAAAAATTTAAAATTTATTTAATTATATTATTGAAAGTGAAAATCACTTAAATTATCATATTTAATAAACAAAAAAATAGTGAAATTTCAAAGTGAATTGTAGATATCTTTCTACACATATATAAAAGTTATTATATTTTAATGAATATAAGTTGTTTTTGTTTTTCTATTGTTTGTTGCTATTATTTAAATAATATATATTTTCTATCAAAAACAAAAATAAACAAAATAAAATAAATTAATATTTTTATAATAGACACCTATTTTTTTATAATTTTGTTATGTTTATAATATAATCAGTTAAATAATTTGTATTTGTATTTTTTATATAAACAAAAAAATTAATAGCTCTTACATTTTTTAAAACTTTGAATAAAAGCTTTTTTATTTTATATAAAAACAACAAAATTGTTATTTTTATTTATTTTAATATTTTTTACATTCCAAAAAAAAAAACATTTTTCTTGCTTAAGGAAATCGATGATTTGGTTGCGATTTTGCTCTTCAGCCTTTGTTTTGAGACATACATAAATTTCCCTTTAAATGCTGTGTCTTTCAAATACCTTTTTATTTTGTTGAATATTATATTGTCATTGTAAGTTATCACTTATAAGTTATTATTTATTATATATATTGTTATTTTTTACAGTTACAAGTGCAATAATGGGTAGTGCGTAGGACTGTCATGTCAAGAGTCTAGGTTCGATTCCCAGTTCTGCCACCTAAAAAAAAGGAGCTAAAAAATCCTCCAAAAGTATACTTATCATGAATAAGTGTGTCTTATCTAGCCGTTCAGACCGCAAACAAATATTGTAGGTCCCCTCCATTTCTACCAACAACACGCACGCAGGAATGGTTGAGAGTTGTTAGTCACTAGGCCCTGGTTCTCCATGAGCTGTTGCGCCACTTAATTTATTTATTTATTTTATTTATTTATAGAAATGAAAATATATGCAAATAAAAAACTTGTTCCATTCTTCTCGCAACGTTTCGTAAGAATTCCTTACTTCTTCAGGGGATTTTTATTGAATTTTTGTACTAAATCACATTATAAAAAAAAAATAAATTTGGTGGCACAACAGTTCGTGAAGAACCAAGGCCTAGTGACTTACAACTCTCAACCATTCCTGTGTGCGTATTTTTGGCAGGAATGGAAAGGACCTACAATTTTTTGCCGAGTCCGAACGGCTAGATGAGAAGCACTTATTCATGACAAGTATACTCTTGGAGGATTTGTCAGTTCCTCGCAAGAGGCAGCACCTCGCGAAGAAAACATTTCTGTTTTTAGGTGGCAGGGGCTGGGAATTGAACCCAGACCTTTGGCATGACAGTCCTACGCACTAACCATCTTGCCACGAGGTAATCATATTATACTCGTCAATATTTCCTTCCACTATTGCATCATCCCTTCGACGGCACTGACACAAAGTTGAAAATAAAATAACAAATAAAAACAAAATAAACAGAAACAAGAAAAACTTTCAAATAGAACAAAACGACATTTAAATTATCGCAGTTTCAGCAGGTACTTTTGACAGTCCAGCTCCATATTAGTGCTTAAAGTCACTTATTGAATAGCTCTAGTAAATCAAGAGTCAATTTTAAGACACTTTCAACACACTAAATTCCCCAGACATTGGACTTCAACCAAAAATAAATGCACCTATGTATGCATTTTCATTTCATTGTATTCAGCTTTGGTTCAATATTCGATTATGATTTTGATTAAATTAAGTTTCTCCGAATTTAATAAATAAAATTCAATACTGTACCAATTTTGATGGAGTCTAATTTGATCCAAATTTGAAAACAATACAACTTGAAAGGATTAAAAAAACCTCAAAAGAATCTGAAATTTTCAGATATTGTACTGCTCCGGAAAAAGTGCTCAATTGGTTGGCATATGGATCAAAATACACTTTTTAGTCAAAATATAGTTTGTCTTCTATCATTGAAGCCATCAACTGTCAAATTCCACTGAAGAATGGCTACGATGTCAATAGACTAAAAAAAAACCTCTTAAAAAACTGAAATTTTTGTTGAATTTGTATTGTTCCAGAAAAAGGTTATTTTTAGGCTATTAGGAGACATTTGAATCAAAATACATTTTTTCTGTCAAAATATATTCAAGAAATCAACGGTCAAATTCTATTAAACAATCGAAATTCATTGAAATTAATGAGATTGGTAAGGAAAATCCATAATCATAGAAATGATTGAGATTGAGATCGATTGAAATGATAATTTGTGAATCATTCCTAACTAACGTAGCCCTAGTATTTTAATTTAAGCTCTTCACATTAGAAAAGTAACAATCGTCAATCATAAGTTCATCAAATGATTTCCTTAAATTCTCTTGTTTTCTTACGAGTATGCGTCCCTAAGCGCCATTCTGATAGTTACAGTTTTATTTTGCAGTTACACAATCGTTTCAAGTATGGTTCTCTAAATTTAAGTTATAAGACCAGAGCTACAACTCAACCGATTTCTATAAATTTTCTATTTCTTTATATTAATCTTCTTCTTTTTTTTTAAATGACTTTTAATGATACTTACATTTTTTTGATTTTTTGAAAATTATTAAACATATTTATTTCCAAGAGAACGTTTTTTTTGATTTTGATTTTGATTTTTCTCACTATCGGCTTGAATTCTTTTAATTAGTTTTTTATGTACCAATTTCAAATAACTTTAAATAATATTATTTTGAGCTTTTTTTGGAAAATTTTATATATCAAGAACGGGGTAACTGTTTTCTTTTAAATTCTATTTTTATATGCATCTAAATAAATAAGATTTGCAAACAAAAACTTTTTCTTGAAAATGTTTAAAGCACTTTACATATACAAAATAGTTTTTTTTATTAAAAATGTACACTTTTTAAATTTTTGATCAAATATTCAGATGGCATTAAATTTTTTCACCTCAAACTGTTAGTTTTAATATCGAATTTCCTTTAAAAAATTGTCTCCCATAATTTTTGTCTTTATATAAAATTGGCAATTAAATGCATTAAATATAAACTTTTGCCGCTATATTATTAAACGAAGGATAACAACGTGATAGCGTTTATACATTTGCTAACTTTTAATTCTTATTAACAAAATGTTTAATAGTCTGTGATAACGTACGAATAACTATAACTCACCAAATTCTGCGTTTAATGAACGGACTACCAGTATACACTTCGTAAAGCATGTGACACATGTATTGCAAAATCAAAATGATGAAGTGCTGAATTTGGTGAAGTCATAAATACTTTAAAGATATCATATCTTTATTTTTATCAAACGGACAATTTGTTTATCCGTGTGCCAGTTAACACGTGTGTTAGGGAGTGAATACGAGTTTTTTTATTAATACTGCTGGTGATGTGTACTTTGTAACTTTATTAGAAATGTATTTGTTTTCACGGATAATTTGTAACTACGGATATTTATTCGTATTTAAAATTATTATCCATAAAACTATACGTTCTTAAATATTTGTTACACTATCGCTGTGCAGCTGTATTTAGACTGTTTTTATTTACTGTGTACGTTGTTTGTTGTTCGTGTTAAATGTCATGTTAGCATGAAAAACGAAGAAACTAAAAGCCGTTTTGAGTTTTCAATGAACGCTGTTACTGAAACAACGAAAAAGGTATACTCAATTAAGAACGAAAATAAAGATCTAGCTTAAGAATGAATTTTCATGGCTTAATAACTTCGTGCGAAGATAATGGTAAGATCTGAAAATCAACTTCCGACATTGGATTCGGTTGAAAATAAAGCATAAGACTAACAACAATAAAAAACTACTTTTGTTATCATTGAACAACAAAATTTTAATATTTGATACTTTTTACCCAACATCAATTCAAACCTAAAACGTCGAGAGCAAAGTTCCCCAATTTTAAAAATCAATACACGAGTACATATTTTATTTTATTTTATTTTATTTTATTTTATTTGGAATAATTTTATTAAGATCTTTTTTAAATAATTGTAATATAGCCTTTTATTTAAAAAAAAAATAAAGATACACTAACAAAATAAAAAAAATTACTTGCATATCAAATGATACAATAATTATATAATAAAATAAATTTTATAAAAGTTGAAATAAAAATAAATAAATTATATAAATTATAATTAAATGTCAAACAAAATATATATGTATATAAAAACAAAATAAATCTTTTGTGCTTTTTATCATCTTAAAATGAAACATGTTTATAAGTGTTTTAAATCTATCACATAAAACTGTATATAAATGATGCGTTTTTAAAAAAAATAAATATAATGTATAAGTTTAAAATTTGTTCAATAAATTAATTTGCATAGAATTTTTTAAGTATATATATATATGTATAAACATTTAGTAACTGTTAAGTATTTGTATTTCTATATTAATTGCTGATAAAATTTGTTTTGCTTTTAATGTAATTTATTCATATAATTAATCTTCGACATTAGTATAAAAATATTTGTTAATTTTCCTGTTAAATGTCACTGTAAATTATGCAATTTTTAAAACAAAAATGTGTAAACATGTATGCAGCTAGAATAAGGATCGATGAAATTTAATATTGGTTTATTAATTTTTACCTCCCAAAATCAATGATTTGACGATTTTTTTGGCATTCTCTCTCACACTTTAAAAGAAACCACAAAAAAAATGTTCTGGGAATTTTATTCCATCCTATAAAAAAAAATTATAAAAATTAAAAGCAAACGTCAACAAATCTCCTGCGAATCACATTGCATGTGAAGAAGGACATGAATATATACATAGGTAAACATTCTTTTGACGTTTGTTTTAAATATGTAGCTTTCAACAACTTTCCAACAAGAATTCGTATTTACACTTGGCTTCTCATCAATTGCAAAAACAAACTAAAATATGGCCTGTTTATTTAGCTTAAAGTCCACATCAAAACAAACACAATATGCAACTGTTATTTATTCAATGAAGTAACACTGCTTGGGTGGCCGTCTCATAAGTTCAAAAGATTTGAACTCTCTTTTTAGGCCCCCTGTACCGCTCAAGCAACTCCATTCCTCCGCTTTGGTTCAGGCTTGCCAGATTGGGCTTTTTATCAGAAATTGAGCAATCTTTTTCCAAAATTGCTGACAGCAATTTCAGTGTGACAGCCCAATCATGATTGGGCTATTAATAGCCGAAATTTTATCTTGAGCGATATTTTTTTATATAAATAAATTAGAAATAAAAACTACTCTTTTCCTCCTAAATATATCCTTAACGCATTCCCCAATTTTCCATCACTTTGTATTCACTGAATACTCATTGGGTTCGGCATTTTGAATCAACTTTCACTTTAATAATTTCATTCAGCTGATCTACACAATTTTTCAAATTTGGCTATCGAACTAGATCAAGACATGGCAACCCTGCTTAGGTTATGTTCAGTCGTCAGGCAGGGGTCTATGTTAAAAGTTTTCTTTTTACTTTTTCACTTTCAGTTTAAATCCAGTGGAATATAGAATGTACTCTACATAGAACCTTTCACACGACTTTTGTTAGGCAAACATTTTTCAAAATGGCGTCTAAGGGATAGGATAACAAAAAAGACAACCAAGCTAAATTTCATCCCTATATAGTGTGCATGGAATGAATTCCAGGTCCCCGCCTAAAACCATACGGAATTCGGTTTCCTGACCAGACTATTAGAAGATTTAAAAAATTCTTAAAAATTATAATTTAAAAAAAAAAATTATTTTCATTTTCCAGATTCAGTCCTTTGAGAACATGTTCATGTTCTCTTTCCAAGAAATCAATCAGCATTCTTGTTTATGAGCTCCAAGTTTTTTACTAACTGTTTTTGCAATTACAAGAAGGAGTTTATGCACCATTAAAATTTTTCTATAAGCACCAACTTGCATATTTTTAAAAGTTCTACCCATTTGTGCTAAAAAATATTATATTTTTTCATTTTGGGTAATGTCAAAGATAAAGTCTACGCCAAAGCTCCACCAACAATTTACATTTGAACTTAAGAAAAACATCAGAGCTGCTTAAATTTAAATACAGTCAAAATAATTCGAAAACGTGATGCAATATTTTAAAAGAACCACAATTTTTAGTGTTACTTTCGATACAAATTTCCAATTTCAAACCATTTTCAACAAAAACATAAATGGGGGTCAATTCTCGATCTGTGAAACTGTGAAATGAAAACGAAGCTATCATTTCAGTTTTCACAAAGTTTTATCGTTTCATCACTTCACAATCACGCTTTATGTGATTCCCGAACTTGTCATGAAAAACAGCTGTCAAAGTGAGTACTAAAACGTACAAAAATGAAAAATCCCTCCAATCTCTCCTAATGTGTTTTAAATTAATCTTGTCCGAACAGAAAATTACAGAAAAGTACAGGATTGTGTGTTCCATGAGTTAAATCTTTTCCCCAAACTGTTCAACACTCTGTCAATTTATGTTCCATGTCGTTTTTCAGAACAGTTTAGAGCAATATTTTCTGTACCTACTTTTGAGGTGGAGTAAGTTAGTGAGAAATGTCAAAGTCCCAGCTGATTTCTTTGTTGGGATAATAATAAGGTAAAATTTATAACAAAAGTAATTTTCATATATTTTTGGGCTTAAAATAAAGAAAAAGACATACAATTTACATTTCCTTTCACATATAGGTTAAGGTGAGTTCATCCAACAACCAATAGACTTTCATAGACGGCCCAGTTCTGTAGGAGTGAGTTTTTTTGTGTACACAGAAAATCGTATCCACATCGATTCTTATGATTCCGCAATTTTTGATAGATAACGTGTACTCTTGCAGTCTAATTTATTCACACTTGTTTTGGGGCGTGACAAAGTGTGTACACGGGAAACTATTCACTCTTGCCGAACTGGGTCTCTGCATAAGAAATCTCAAAATTTGCCTAGATTTTGTAACTTCGTGTGAAATACAAGAGATTTTTTTAAGGAAATTAAAAGAAAACGTCAAAAAAATCTCCAGCAACTTATTTCTTCTGCCGTTTTTGAAAACGTCAAATCAAAGTCAATTTGATCCTCAAATGATCGTCATTTTTTGACACGGATTGATTTTGATGCGATCGTCAAATATGCAATCTTCCTGCTAGCACAAAATCGGTTTGATCAACGTCAATAAATTTACTTGCAAGCGCATTTGACGTTTACAAACACACCCTCTGACTTTTTAAATATTTTGTTCGTCAAGCCGGATTTTGTACTGTAAAGCTGCACTGCAGATGATGTTTTCGAGCATGTGACTTCAGCAACTGTATTATCGAACACACTGCTAATGCAGCAAACATTTGTATTAGCGTTTTCGAACAGAAGACTTTTGCAATTTGTGTTGAAGAACATTCTACAATTGCATTTTTGACGCAGATGACGTTTTTAAAAACATCTTTCGTTTGAAAGGAGGCATACTACTGATTTCGTTTCCATATTTAATACGCACATTTATATAATGTTTCAAATTCCATACTAAAGTCAGATAATTCAAAACAAAGTTATGCGAAAAAATTGCAAACATTTTAACTGGGCCTTTCACTTGTAATCACAAACAAAAATTTCAACGAACGAAGAATTGCAAGACCTCATTTATTTTTTTGAAAAACTTTTCGCATTGCAGTATGATTAAACAAGTATTACAAATACAATAACGGATCACTGCTGATAAAATCAGAAGACAAGCCCAATTGTGGATAAAGAAGGAACCTAAAAAAATGAAGTTTCTACGGATGGTTTTTTTTCAGGACTTTCCCACTGCACTACACATACATAAGTTTGTGAAAAAAACGGGTAATCTTGCCAAAAATTTACCTCGCTATTGGGTTATTTATTTATTAATTTACTTACTTAATTCATTAAATTACTAAGAAAAAAATCATTATAATTGCCAAGTTTAAAATAATCAAAAAGCAAAGATGATGCTTATTTTCCTCTTCTTTTGGTCTCAAAAAATTATCTGAATATGAAAATAAAAAAAATCCAGCAACTTTTCCACTTAATCAATCGATCCTTGTACATACATATATAAATGTACGTGCGTAGCATTTTTCTAACAACTTTTGTACATGAATGTTTTAAAATAATAATTGTTAGTTATAGTATAAATCGTGATTTTTGTTTTCAGTTAATGCGAATGCAATTTTTTGTTCTCTACTTAATTATTATCCATGCGGAAATTTTACGTAAGGTCATAGCTATAGAGTACCTGTTATAATAATTCTATATGAAAAAAGGGTTAATTTAAAACATAAAAATTAAAGAACGCTTTAAATAAACTTTGAAAAGAAATAAAGGTTAAATTAAAAAAAAAATGTCTTATTTAGGACTATGTATATATATTTAAATAAAACCTACCTTCTATATACTAATTGTTTAATAAACAATAGACAGAATATATATTATAAACATGGGCGCTAAGTGAATTGTCGTAATGATAATAACATTTATATATTTAAACAAAAATAAAATTAAAAAAGTAACAACCTATTTTCTTACTTTAACTAATCTTTAAGATTAAAATACAAAACAAAAAAAGATAAAACTAATACTAAAACTACTGTAAATAATTACTAAACTAAACTGCAAAAGTACCTACCAATTAAAAAAAAAAATAAATCTAATTAGACAGCTCAAAAAAATATTAATGTGTTGTTTGTATTACAAAATTCATTTAAAAAAAAAAGAATTAAAACATGATATTATTATGTTATTTATTTTATATATATTACTGAAAAACAAATAAGTGTTTAATCGTACAGCTGTGCTGTTTATAAAATCATCGAAACAATAAATACATAAAAAGAAAAAAAAAAACAAACCAACAGATTTTAATATCCTCCCAAAAAAAGTTAATCGAATTAAATTTCCAAAAATATACTTAATTTTAATACAGAAACACAACAGCCAATATGAGATGTTCCATTTAAAAAAAATTAAAGATAATACTTAAACATTATGTACATTACATGAATTTATATAAAACTCACATTATCCTTTAATAATAATCATTATAAATTAATATGACGCAAATAAAGCATTCTATATGAAAAGAAAAACAAAAAATATTAAGAAAATAAATATCATAAAAGTAATGCGCTTTTCAACAAAATATACATAAAAGAAAAAACAAAAAAAAAATACTAATTAAAAAAAAAACATTATAAAACAATGCTACAGAAAACAAAAACCACTTCGAACAAAAAAGTATTAATAAAAAGTTTTATATTATCAAACATAGATATATATATATTATATACATCATAAAGGCTACTTAATAATAATCTGGGTGTGATTTCTTTATTTTAAAATGAAATTATATCATTAATATAAATAAAAACAATATTTTTATGTATTCAATGCAACTAGTGAATAGAATAATATATACATACATATATATAAAACCGATTTTCATACATCATAAATGTAATATACATTTTGTAACAAAACAAAAAAAAATATATATATATTGAAAAATAAAACATACAAAAAATATTAGATTTATAATTTTGTTATAAATGAGTAGATTTTTTATTCAAATTTCTTACATGAAAACCTATTTATAGCATAAAACTTTCATACAAAAAAACAACAACAAAAAAACTAAGAAAAAAATGCAAAAAATATATTATTACATACTATTATATATATATGTACAGAAAACAAAATATTATATGGAGAAAAATATGTGTACTTTTTTACTCTTAAAAATGTTTTTCTAAAATTTATCCTAATAATAACTTTCAAAAACCAAATTAAAAAAAAAAAAAACAAATAACACAAAAAAAAATCTATTAATGAATACAAAAAGTTATATAGCAGACAAAAATATTATGATTTATTCGCAGAGTTCTTAGACTTGTAATTAAATTGAAAATTTATAGATTTATTGCGCAACTCCGACAGTAAGTAGGATCTATAGAATTCTGCAATGTTCATATACCTAGAACTGGCAAACAATTGTTATTGTATTTCATATAAAGAAATTGAATCAATAAATAATATTAATTTTTTCAACACAAAACAAAAAACAAATTGTTTTATTATTTTCCAATTGGCATAATTATCATTTATTTAAAAATATTTTTATTTGTTTCAATTTTGATTCTATGCAGGATATCGAACTGGAACACAGTTTTTCTGGCAACAATAATTATCAAACACATGGGTAATTATTATCTTTTTTTTTATTATATATATTCCACACGATTTACCAACGCGTCAGACACAAATATATACGATTTTAAATTTTATTTTAATTTTTTGTACAAGTATTTATCGTTTTGTATATGAAAATTAAATACCAAATTATGAAAGGAAAATGATAGGAAAATAACATATAGATATTAAATATATTATTGTGCAGGTCACAATTTTATTAATACACATTTAAAAAAAAAATATCTGTACATACATTTCTATACTTACAAAAAAAGGCATACTTACCTTAACATACGGATACAACACGAAGACACACTTTTCACAAACAAAAAAATTATCTTTAGGTTTTTTCTAAAACAAAAAATAAACAAGTTTTGTACTTTTTTCAAAACCTAAAACATGATAAAACATATATTTTGTATACAGAACAAATAAAACTATAAAAATTAAAACTAAAAAAAAAAATAAACTTAAAATATAAATTTTAAACAAATAAAAACACACGCATGCAGAGATCCCTGTGAGGTAGATGATAGAATTTAAGGATACATCTAACCTTTATTATTATTATTATTATTATTATATAAGAAGAAAATAATTATTTATCTTTTTTTTAAAACACAAGTAAAAGTATATCGGAAATATTGGTGTGTATTATACATAAATATGTGTTTGTACAGGAATTTTGTAGGAATTAAAATGTGGAAACGTAAAAAAAAGTACGTGTCTGTAATGAAAATAATTTGTTTCTCCTTTTTCATTTTTATTTATCTGTTACTTGAAAATAAATCTGTTAAAAAAAAAGTTTTAATTGCTCGATATTTTATTCCTGTGTATGTAATGTATCGACTTGAAAGAAATATAAGATTTTGTATGGATTCTGTGATCTAGATACAGGGCCGGAGAAGCTATACGTGCAAATGATGCAAATGCACAGGGCGCTGCAGCCAATGGGAGCACTGAGCAAGCATTAAAAAGGCAACTTTCTCATTACCACTACTTTCCTTCTTAATTTCTCATTTCAATACTTGACAACAAAATTGATATCCGTTATACAGGGTGGCCCAAAAGTCACAGCTGATGCGTGTGAAATTTTTCTTATTATTATATTTTTATTATTTTTTTATTCTTTTTTTTATTTTTGTAATATAATATAAACTTTGCATGATATAAATTTTAATTATGAAAAATAATACCACATTTTTCATCGATGCACGATTGGGCTCTTTAACAGGCGTTTTTCATAACTGCACTCAAAGTTTCAGGCTCTATCTCAGCTTCAATGTTATTTTTTAGCTGCTCTATAGTTTGGGGTTTGTTAACATATACTCGTTCTTTGATATAACCCCATAGAAGTTAATTAGAGGCAGTAAAATCTGGTTTACGTGCAAGCCAATTGAATTATGAACATCTTGAGATAATTCGGTATGCTGATTGGAAAAGCTTAATTGTACCACTTTGGTTCGCTGCTCGGTCGTTAAATGTAGCATGATGGTAACACCAACATTAAAGTAATGCAATTTTCACACGCAGGTGTGACTTTTGGACCACGTTGTACAGAAACCAGATTATTCTGAATTTAAAGACATATAATATGTATCTACTATTTACCCACAGTAAAAAACACATCACAAAATCTTTGCAAGGACGCATTGCAGACTTTTTCTTGGGTAATGAAGAAATGACTGCTTCCACCATACTGCAATTGATGGGCGCTAATGTTGAAGCTTGCGCAGGGCGCTAATTTTTGTCGGGCCGGCTCTGTCTAGATAGGTATAGTAATTCTAATAAACTTCAAAACATGAAGTTGCTTTTGAGGTAAGATCTGCAAATTGAAAGATAAAAGCTGTAATAGGTCAGCTTATCAACACTTAGATCAATCGCAGAACAAAACAGAAGGGTTGCAAAGGTTGGGTGTGAATTGATCACGTTTAAAAAATAAAAAGTCGCATAGTCAAAATATCACATTGTCAAAATTTAAATATATATATAATAAAAAAAAAGCACTGATAACACACTGAGAAAAAAAATGATATCGATAATAGCCGTTTTCCTTTGGAGGTGGCAAAGTATCGGATTTTTCAATAAGAGCGCTACAAAAGTTTTTTTTTAAAGAAAACAAAAACGGTTTTGGATATCAATGAAATTTTTTATTCCTGTGAAAGTACGTTCGATGCCATTATGTATGGAACTCGATTTCTTTTGCATGGCTACCACGGGCACGCTTGCAGAAGTCCGGACGCTGAACCCAATTTTCGACGGTTTTCAAGCATAAATCAGCCGATATTCACGTTCGATATTCGTACGAAGTTCATCAATCGTCGCTGGCACGGGAACATTTTGTACTGTGCCTGTGGATTCAAATTTTTCCACTAGACGATCAATTGTTGATCTGCTAGGACGATTATGACGACCATAAATTGGACGTAGCGTTCTTAACGTTGAGGCCACTGACTCTGAATTTCGGTAGTAAATTTTAATAATTTCGCCTCGTTGTTGGCTAGTATATCTTTCCATCATGAAATGGCAAACCTTACTGAAGAGTAAAGAGAAATGTCAAATGAGCGGCAAGAAATATGGGGTCGTTTGCTGTCCCTGCCGCTCTTCTTTTGTAGCGTCCCTGTTGAAAAATCCTTTAATTGTGAGTAGATTTAAACCCTAATCTAGTACTATCAACTGCACATGTGCTCTTATGTGCGAGTAGATACATTTTTGATCTGGCTTGCGTAAAAATTTATTCATGGTTAAATGTCGAAAATACTTGTTTTTCGCGTATTACTTTGAAACGGTACATAGAATTAAAAAGTAATGTATAGATAATAATGTTGTAGATAATATGATTCTCTACCAAAAATGTTTTAACACTTTTTTTTCTCCGACTGATCGTTAAGAAGATATCGATGTTTCAAAGAACATAAATGAACGAAAATGTATATTATAATACACTCACCATTTCTGAAAATATAATAATTCAGAAATGGTGAGTGTTATCGAAAATATTTGTATGAAAAGTTTGCATTATGTGCATTATGTGCATTATGTTACCCTCTAAAAAAAATTACTTATTTTGTCTAAGTCTAAGAGAATTAATTTTTAAGATTGAAAAATTTCGTCAAAAGCCCAAAATTCTAGATTTCTGCTTTAATTCTTAAAAAACGAAGTTTTCCTTAAATAATTTCATCCTCGGTTAATAAATTAAATTGTAATCTACAAAAAAAATATTACTTTTTTACTTTTTTTACGGAATTTTTTAATTGCAACGATTCTTTTATGAAAGAAAACATAAAATTATACAAACTTAGTGGTTTCTTGTGTTAATTTTGTTACAAAATATAAAAAATCACTTTGTCTATTAAATTTTACGTTTTCTTTCATAATAAAAAAAACTCATGTTTAAAAACGTTTTTTTTAATAATTTTGGGAATAACCTTATTTTTGTTTAAATTTTTTTTTGGATATGACGGTTGATGTAGAAAACATCCATGCAGCACACATATCTTGTTTCATTTTATTCAATGAAAAAATATGAAAGAATTTTATCTTTTGCTCTGTGACACTTTGATTGATTTAAGAAAATAAATTTAGGTTCTAGACAAATTATTTGCTCAGCTCTCTCGGGCTACATTTTAACGAGACAACTCAAATATAAGAAAAGTGAGCGTGGCAATAGACTTGCCTTGCTGGTCAAATAAAGAATCTCCAGCTTAAAAATCTATCGAATCGGGATACAAAATATATAAAAATATCAACCTGCTTTTTTTTGTTGATAGTGAAATTTTTATTTCTCTTGTGATTTTATACTGTTCGTTTCAGAATTAAATAAATCACGACCACCGTTCTTTCCGTGATTTCTGGATCGCTGCTCTTCGTTCTGATTTTACCACTGCGGTTGTGAATCTGTGATTTTCCAAAGAATCTTAAATGAACACAAGCGACCAAACAAATCACATTTAATGCATTCACAGTTTGTTCGTGAATTGATCACAGGTCGTGATTGCGATTTTCTAATCTACTGCGCAGCAAAACGAATCTACTTCTCTTTTAAGAATTTAGATCACTATCCAAAGTTAACTGTAAACGCAGGTGCAGGGAAATTATTCCACGGGCATCTGCTCCACATTGGAATTTATTCCAACCTAACTTGGAATCTGTTCCACTTTTCAAAGTGCAATTGATTCTAACCGAGAGAGGGAATTTATTGCACTTTTTAGTGAGAAAGATCTCCACTTGGAAAGTGGAGTTTTTGCCCACTAGGTGTGAGAATCAATTTCACTTTTTTTTTCTTTGATTCGTTCTTAGGAGGAATTTTTTGTAAAACATATAGTCTTTAATGTTATAAGAACTGCGAAAGTATGATCCATACCTCTGCTTTTAAAAACTCTTCTATGTAAAGATATCAAAATGATACAGTTACAATTATTGTTGGATATAAAGGATAAATTCAAAGTTTCTTTAAATCCAGGAGCCAGATTCTGTAACAAACGAAACGAAAGCGATTGTTCGTTTTTCAAAAACGAAAGAAAATGTGCGAAAGCGATAATTGGCATTCTGTATCGCATTTCGTTTTTGGTTCTGTGTTCGTTTATGCTTCAAAACCAACAAAATTTTATTGCATACTTCTAGGATGTTGACAGCTGTCAGATATCTTGAGATGGGAAATTAATTTTAATCGATACATAAAATCCAAGAAAATCGATAAAATGTATATGATTAAAGAGATACAATGAGTCAAAATTAAGAAAAATAAGGTAAGTATAGTTAATTTTCTAAGGATTTCAACTTCAATTTTGGTGATGGTTAAGTAAAAAACACATAAATAATAAGAAAACATTACATTTCGATTAAATTTAAATTTTATAACTATAAATAGTTAAGAAGACTCATCACTATGATTGTGACAGATTGTGTTTTGCCAAAAAGGAAATGTTAAAAACGAACTTCGCTTGCAAGTTGCAATGTAAGAAGAACTTCGCTTGCAATGTAAGTATTCCTACAATTTATTTTACAAAAGCAATAATCTTATTTTACTTTCTATAAAGGACTTCCAACACAACACCTGCCCAAAAAGAAATTTTACTTGCTTACATGCGCAAGTACCCATCAATGGCAACAAATAGCCAAGCAGAGAGCTCAGGCAGGGACCTGTGCAACAAACGGTGGGAAGCACTTACTTCAAAGCTTAACTCTAATGGACCCCCCATCAAAAATTGTAAAGCCTGGAAGAAAGTAAGTAATGTTTATATAGTTTTTTTTTATTATTATCATAAACTTCATTCTATTTTAGACATGGGCCGACTATAAACACCGCACAAAGCAAAAACTTGCGGAGAATAAAAACTCTCTACACAAAACTGGTGGTGGCCCATTCAAGAAAAAAGAATTAACTCCGTTCGAGGAAGCCGTAGTGGAGTTGGCAAAAATAAAGGCCGCAGTATATGGAATAAATGACATAAAGACATTTAGTGGCGATATTCAACCACAGCCGCCTACGAGCCAACTACCTACGAGCCAACCACCTACGAGCCAACCGTCTACGAGCCATTCGTCGTCCTCATCATCATCATGGGAGTCAGAGGACAGTGTAGAAAATCTTGTCAGAGCCCTTGTGAGTTCAGAGACTGAGGAGACTAATCCTGCTCCTGTTCCGAATTCTGTTCCTCTTGCGGAACAAACAAACACTCAAAAGAACAATTCACAATCATCTTCATCTAGAGGAATGATGGACAAGCTGGAAATGTTTAAGAACTCGGCAAGTTCCAATGAAGACTTTTACAAAAAAGTCGTGGACGTATTGTTAGAAATACGAGATATCAAACGGGAGCAAGTTCAGATTCTAAAACAACAAGTTTTAGACAACGCTATCAATCAAAAAAGAAAATTATTTATAAGAGAACAGGAGCTAAAGGTTGGTATAAGAACCAACGAACTTAAAGAGTACGAACTAGGTCTAAGAACCCAACATTAGTTCGTTTTCGTGATACCACCATGACTGATTGACCATTGTGACCTTATAGTGTTTATTCTTTTTTTTATTAATCTTAATATTTTGTTTTTTTATTGTGAAGATATGTATTTAATTTTTTGTTTTATCAATTGTTTTCTGATGTGTATGTATGTACATGTGAATTCATCTCAGGAAACTAGTTATTACTTTCGTTATGTTTCGTTGAATGTTTATTACTTTCATAAACAAATAGTTCAGTTAATTTATTTAAACTCTTGGTTTTTTATTTCATACTATTTTTTTTAAATAATTAAAGAGAATCGTTAAGTTCTTTGAACTAATGAAAGTTTAATTCTGTTGCGTATTCTTTCTGCAGCTTTTTTTAAGGATAATCTGTTATCATCTTCCGCCTCCCAATGGTATTGTGCTTCATCCTCACTAACTGTTTCGAACACAGGAACCTTATAGCAGATGCAAATGTTGTGAAGTGCAGCACATACATTGACACACTGGGAAACTTTTTTTGGGCTGTACCTACTTTTCCTTTCAAGGAGCAAGCACCTCCACCTGCCTAAGAGAATTAAAAAAGCTATGTATGATTTTTTTTTATTAATAAAAAGTTTTGAATAACACCTTTCAGAATGCCTATACATCGTTCATTTATGTTGCGTGCTCTAGCGTGAACTGTGTTAAAGTGTATTTCGTCATGACCTCTTGCTTTTCTATACGGTGTTAGGAGCCAGGGTTCCAATGGATATCCACTGTCACCTTGAAACACGAATTTAAAAAAAATTATAGCAAGATTTATCTATATAATACCTAGTAATTTAGAATTTCTTCTAATACGTTGATTATATCTTGATTCAAGTTTATTTTTGATACCCGAGCTGCTCCATATGAATGAATCGTGAGCAGCACCACCATATTTAGCAGAAACTGCAATTATTCGGTACTTGTGATCATTTATCTGTGGAAAATTATATATCAAATATACATACAAAATTGATTTAAATTTCAGATATCTTCTATTTTTACATACAATCATCGTATTTATACTGTGGTATCCCTTTCGATTGTAGAACATTTCTTCGTTCTCAGTTGGCCGGATTAAACTTATTTGGGTGCCATCAACACAGCCAATAACTATTTAAAATTGACAAAGTTGGAGATCATAAACATATACCAACTTATCTGTGGTGTTCACAAGAAACATGAAAACTCCAAAATATATGTTAATATGCTTACCACCGGGAATCTTATACTTGTTAAAAAAGTAACTTTTTGTTTCGTCCTCTTCAAAATCCGATGACCATTTGATCCATTCCGGACAAATTTGATCTTCCAAGGATTTCAAGTACTCGCCAAAAACTTTTGACAGAGTACTCTGTGCAAGAGGGCAAACGAAATCATTTCCAACTGACCATTGGTAATTTCCTCCACCCAGTATCTCTAAAGTAGAGGAAAGTCTCAAAATTGGAGGAATATATGTTACTCGTGTCCCTGTTTTTATGCGTATATTATCCAACACATATTTGAAGGCTATTTTACTCAACCGAAATCGTTGAATAAAGCTATAATTTTTTAAACAAATATTTTAAAACAATAATTAGCAACAAATAATTAAAACACACCTTTGATCTGGCAAAGTAAAGGGATCCGAAAAATCTCTAAGATTTTTTCTTACACTTCGCAAGTTCAGTAACTCGGAATCCTCATTTTCTTCTTCGCTGTCGGTCAAAAACGCAATATATTCACGTAGCATTTTTTTTTTAATTTATTTATAACTTTTTCTTGACAAAAATAATAAAACTAAACAACTTCACAAGAGAAACGTCAAAGAATAAGCTGTCGTTTTTTTTGTTTCGCGTGTGCGAACGAAAACTTTCGTTTTTTATGTTACATGAAGCAAATCGTTCGCACACGCGAAAACGTTTATTCGCTTGTGCGATACAGAATGTCACCCCAGATTCTTCAAATGCAAAAGAAACTTTGCATACACCCAGCCTCGCACCTACCCCAAAATTCTATAATGAACCCAAGCAGGGAGGTTACAGCATGCTCCCCATACATATCTCACTGGGAACATTACGTTTGCCCGAAATTCAGTTTTCCGAATCACGTTCGAATCAAATTCTATTATAAGTCCAAGCAACGTAGCCAACCCATAATATATTAAATTCCAAATTTTAGGTGGGAAAAAATTCCACAAAATTTCGGATGTAGTAAGTACCCTCTGGTCGTGAGAATAAATTCCACTTTGAAAAGTGGAACAGATTCCCACTTGAGGTGGAATAAATTCCCATGTGGAGCAGATGCCCGTAGAATTATTTCCCTGCACCGTAAATGCATCCATATCTCCATCCCGACTTGTTCATAAATGGCGAAAATAGAAGAATGTTAGATAAGAAATATTAGAACGAATTCTAATTTTTGTTAGTTTAGTTTTTATAAAACTTGGTTTTTACCCCGAGGACACACGGGCAAGTACTGGTAATGGTAAGCCAGTCGCAATACAAACCCAAGCTGCTTGCTCATCAACTGGCATGACATTATTATCAAATTATTGAAATCTACTTCATTTTAAAAATTTCTGTTTAAACTTACCTCAATTTTACAAAAAAAATTCAAATCTACTTCTGTTTTCTCTATTTCACTCAAATATGTAGCCCCAGAATTTCAGAAACTAAGTAGGTATGTTATTTTTTTAAATTGAAATAAATTCGTCGTATATAGGTACATTTATGTAAATATAGTCTGATAGAATTTCTGTTTTTTTTTTCGTTTAATTTAATTAAATTCTTTTTTTCAATAAACTCGTAGATTTATAAAAAAAAATCATTTTTAAATCTACTTCGATTTTTCTCAGTCTACTCCCTTTTTTACTTCAAATCTACTTCGACTTTTTTCTGGAAGTGGTAACGCTAGGCACCACTGATCACAGTTCACACTTTCTCAGGTCTTTAATTTTTGCTCATCTCTGCATTTTAGATCTAATCGCCTTCTTCGATGTTACCAATATTTCATTTCTACTTGGATGTTGCTTTAACTTAAAAGGTGATACTAACTTCAGGAAATCTTGGGGGGAGACTTTGAACCCTACACGTACCTATGTATATAGATACCTATATATTTATATATAGTAGTTACCGTAGTTACCATCGTATCATTCAATCATTTTTAATTATTCAAAATTTTATTTTGTACTTCATCTATTTCATTGAAGGCTGCCATTTTATAAAAATAAAAATCGATTAAAAGCTGAACTTTCACATCACGATGGTAATTTAACAGTACAACACTTTTTGCATATCTCTTTGTCCTCAAAGACCGCATGTAGTTAAGTAATGTTGAGATACAAAAGCATATTTCATCAATTTTTGGCTCCCCTTCCCCGTCAACGTTTCCAATATCAAAAAACGAATTCAAATTTAATAAAACGAAATCAGGAAGAATTATCCAATCGTGAAGTTCTAAAAGTTTTCCAATGACTGTATTTATATCTGAATGGTACCTAGTTAATAAAACAAAGCAAGTATTAAATAGTTATAATAAATTTAAATGAAAATAAATAATACATACGAAATTATAAAATGTTGCATCTGCTCTTTATTAAAGCCGGTCAATGCGGACATGAAATCAACATGTTGACGGGTGAACAACAAAACTTTTTTATTTTGTTTTATCAAGGTAGCTGCAATCTATGCATGGTAAATGATAGTAATTGATAAACGGACAATTTCGAGAAGACTTACCTTAATAAATTCTTGAATTTCGTCTTTATTTTCAGGTGAAATATATAAGAAATTGAATGTTTCAGAATTTGTGATATCCATTTTCCCGCCCTAAAATGTTCAGATTCATGTTTTGTTTTGCATATCAAATAGTTGTAGAAGTCCTAGTAATGCCAAACACTCATACTTTAGGTAATGCCTTAACAAAATCTTCCACCTTACTCCGACTCCACACGAGCAAGTACTGGCAAGGTAGTTGGCCAGGAAATATCAATTAGACCCCTATTACACGATGATTCTTTGCGTCTGACTCTTTGAATTTTCATGAGTGTGAAGGAGATGAAACATCTGATTTCACCTTGACACTCATGGCATTTTGAAAAGAGTCAGACGAAAAGAATCATATTGTAACAGGGGTCTTATCAAGAAGACATTTTTTCGTACGTTTCAGCCTCCAAAACCCATTTGTGTGCATTGTTGTACTTGTAATTTCACTCGTGTTGATGAATAGATGTGAATTGCAGCAAACACAAGACATGTGCTGAACGATGTGCTGAATGGATGAGTTGATTTCATATGTGTGTTTTTAACTGTTTTCACTAGTACCTTGCAAATCTTATACATCAGCTGTTCACTTTTCAGCTTGTAGGCAAATCAAATTGACAGCTGAGGACTGCCACCATTATATTGTTAATCAATGAAGTTGGCTACATACACACGCCTGTCAAATTCGTATCTCTTGTCCAAAAACTACCGTGAAACCAGCCTCAATTATCCCAATTTAAGAAAACATCAGCGTCTATATAATAGGTTTGTTTGTTAACCTGAAATTTCTTGCAAATTTTCTGTCAGAAACCAAAGAAAAAAACCCAAGTTTGGGAAATTTCGAGAAATTTTCACATTACCAAACAGACATAATGTCAGCATACACATATGTCACAACTGAACTTCCGTAACTTACCCATGTGGCCTCGGGATAAAGAACCGAATCGAGCTTCAAGCCCACTTCAACACCACACAGATGGACCGTGTTTAGATTGATTAGTTTCACTGCGTTGTTAATAGCTATGTCGTGTATACACTTTGGTAGTTTTCATCCAAGTGTATTTCTGCTGCTAATGGAATATTTTCAAATTGGCAGCGTATAAAGTGCCCTATATTACACGACGACTTTAGAGTGATGACTTTTTCGAAATCAATTGAGAGCGAGAGTGAGATCAGATGTTTTTTCTCGATCCTAAGGACCGGTTGTACAAACGTGGTTCAACTTTTGATCCATGGTTCAAAAATGTTTACTGGCTGATTTCAGCGGAATTACTCAGGTTCAACGATGGTTCTAGGTTCAAGTATGTCATAGAGGAGCCAATTTAATGAATGAACTATCTTTGAACCTCAGTAAGTTTGCTGAAGTCAGTGAGTTAAAATTGCTGAACCATGAGTTAAATATTTGTACAACTGGCCCTAAGTGCCCTATTACTCGACGACTTTAGAGTCATGACTTTTTTCGAAATTAAAGTGCGAAAGTGAGTCTCAATCTTCCCAATCTAAACAGGGTCAAGATAGAACGTTTCTGTTGAACGCACAAGCAAAAATGAACAAAATGGAATGAAAAGGACTAAATTATTTATGAAACGGGACTGCTTACTGAAATTTTTATATTTTCTTTCTTTCGACCTCACCGATTTCATCACCCACCTAACTAATAATTTCGCTTCTATATTGTTCCATAGATGCTTTCGTTTTCATTCAACCTATGCATATAAGCATTGCATAAAACTCCATAGAGTGAAAAAGGCGACTCTTTTTTCACTCCTATTGTACCTTTGTGGAGTTAATTATAACAGTCTTAAAGAAGTTCACATTAAATTAAATTAGAAAAAAACTTGTTGCTAGAACCAGGAATCGAGCCCGTGTCCCTCTGAACCAATTTTCTTACTCGCAAATCACTCCAGCAATCTCTGATATACAGTTGAATGCATTAAATTGGAACCACTTTTATCTATATATATATATATATATATATTTATCTATAAAAATAAAATTCTTTGAAATTGTTGAATGCATTTTTCTTCAGAGAACAGCTGTTTTGATGCATTTATTCTCTACAACAATTTTACTCTTTTCGAACATGATGAGTGCGAAAGAGAAAAAAGACGAGATGGAAGACCAGTTGTCCTGTGCGTCGTGCCAAGATTTTCGAGACTCTTTTTTACGTTTCTTTTTAGCATTTTCCGTATTTTCGTATTTCTCTTATACACACTCTGTAAAAACCACTTATAGGTAAATACAGTAAAAACAATTGTCGATTTTGCATCAAGCGTCGAGAGACTCCGTGTAAAAGCGAATGACTCACAGGATGATTTTCAAAGGGAAATGAAAAAATAGTCAGGCGCAAAGAATCATCGTGTAATAGAGGACTTATAACTTCCAAGTGCGTGCGTATTCTAAAAATTATGTTGAATTCAGCCATCCTGATTTAATTTATTCTTGGCATCACTGATTTGTGCTCAAACTAATTTGAGCAACAACGCCAACCATCTGTCTCGCTCGCACCTTCAGCGGCATTAAAAAAAATTGAGCAAAGCGAAAAGATACCCGATCAAAGAAAAAACCTCACCTCCGCCATTTAAATAATTGTGTTCTTCAGTGATAAATCGTTGAGTGAGCCGTGCTTGGTGTTGAATCTAAATTTCAATAGTTAATAGAAGTTATTTCGGAAGTAAATTTGCTTTAAAACAATTTTTAACAATGTCTGATGAGAAAAAGGTGAGTTCATCTCTTGTACTTTAATAACAAATAAAAATTATTAAAAAGATTGGCAAAGAAAATGTTGGTGCGAGTATGACGCCGACAACATGGCGCGGTGTTCCTCAACCTCCGGCGTTTTTTCTTTTTTTTTTGCGAAATAGTTAGCAAAATGTATATTTTAATTTAAATAGATTTTGTTATTGCACATGCAAACTTAAATCAGGAAATCACGAGGCTTTGAAATAAATTTTGCAAAATTTTCTGCACACCTAAAGTTAAAAAAAAAAAAAACTTAACCATATTTTGTTAACATCCGTATTTCTGTTCACGAGGCGAGTTTTGAATGTTGTCCAAAATTGTATATAAATCACGTTAAAACATGCAATGTAAAAATTGTTCTTTTTATGAAATTTACGGAGGTTTTATATGTATACTAGTTACAGTTGCTGCGAAAAGTTGTCGCCCACATAAATTTTTTTCAAAGAGTTGGACAACGATAGATTAATTTGTTTAGGTTATTATAGATTTATTTTTGAAAAATATCGATGGTTTGCGCCTTTTCAAATGGTCGTATAGTGTTCAAAGTTGTGAAGTGTTTTGCGCGCTGAAATTTGGCGTCTTTTAGTTCTCAGAAACATGCAAACGCATCTGAAATGAAAAAAAAGGCAGATGGTTTTGGAAATGTAGCTTCTTACTGAGGTTCTCAGAGTTAATTTTAAGTTACTAAATAATTACCTTATTTTATACATTATTATAATTGTTTTGTTTCTTAAACTTAAGGTTGTCCTGTATGTATTAATAGAATAAGTATAAGTGCATATATATGAAGCTGTATTTTTGTTTCTGTCACCGAATCGGTAACTTGTATCTACATATGTATGCATGTACTTTCAAACAAAACAAACCAGGGAGTAACAATAAAGCGACCTCAGTAAACCAACGTCTTGAATGGCGGTAGTAACGATAATATCGTTAATAATTTAATTGATTAATTTTCAATATCGGCTCATTAATCTAAAATTTCAGTGCAACTGTTCGGTTAGTTATTTTTCTCGTTTTGTTGGCCTTTTAAAAAATTTAATGTCATCTACATAACCTTATGAGCATTACATATTCCCTAGAAAAGCGTTGGTACTTACCTACACTGTTGTATAAAAGTATTCGTGAAAATGTACGATTTACGATAGTAGAAAGAGAAACTTTAAACAGTAATTAATATAAATTACTTTTATTTAATTCTACTTCTTACATTTGTGTTTATATTGTAAAATTAAATTATATTTGTCTTTCAATCACGCTCGAACGGGTGGATTCGTTTCAGGAAGCAAAATCCGAGAAACTGAATACAAAATCGTTCATAAGTGCTATTAACAGAGCTTGCAAAAGAGCATCCAATGATTTTGAATTTTAGAAAGATTCATCTGTTCAGATTTCTTGTTTCAAAAGTCAAAATCATTGGACTGATGTTCTTTTTGCAAAATTAAGGTCTTTACTCTGTTAACAGCACTAATGAACCATTTTCTCCACGCAACTCTACTCCTAAAACCTATTCTCTTGTCTCAGTTTTTCTGTGCGAAACTGTTTGTTTAGCTCCTGACACTTTTATGCAAGTTTGGTGCATTGGTTAAGGAACATTTCTTTGTTTTACGAATGATGTCAAAATTTCTTGGGTGGTCTTTCTATATTTTTTTCAATTCGATATACGTATGTACATTTTTAAACAAACAACCTTTTGATCCTAACTGTCACAGAAAAAGAAACGGCTCAAACCACAAAAAGTCCATTTGCCACATGGCCTTGACTTTGCGACGAATATGAATTATGCTATGATTTTTGATAAAAATTTTCAAATCTACTGTAGAAATATGAATTTTATTCGCAGTTTTTTTTTTTTAAATTGTTCGAATATTGGAAGTGTTCTAAACATGTAACATATATTTCCCACAGTTTTAAGAAACTTTTTTTTTTTGTGGAAATTGAAACTTTTTTTCCTTTCTTCATTAAATGTGGTTTATAATGAAATTGTAAACATGAACATTTTTTTCAGTTGCATCTATCATTTGACACTAATTTTATCAATGGCCGCAAACGCCCAAAAATGCGCTTTCTCCTACAATCAACAGTTGCAACTGCAATAGCAAAGTTTTTCGCTAAGCCTAGTATACAAACTTCCTCGTGGAGTGAAAATTGTTAGTGGAGAATGTGATTTTTTTTTACATTTCTCACTTGTATAGAATTGCGAATGTGTTGTGAACGTTCGACGTTTCGCCAGGAGCTCCCGTACACTTATCGAGAAAATTGCTCGTGAACGTAAACTCTTCACTTTGTCTCAACACAGCTTCACAAACACGGTCACATTTTAAAAGAAAAACCAAATTTTGAATGAATTTACGACATAATTTACATACTTGTGAACTAGGCTTTAGTATTTATAATTAACAAACAGTAGTAAACAATATCACTTTCTCCCGAAACATTTTATTTGAACAAATTCAACAAAAGGTTCTTCAAATGAATCTCCTTTTTTTCTCTATTCTCATAATTATTATCGTTTTTTTAACAAATTCACCCTAAATGACACCAAGAAGACCGTCTTATTTTGTACAATGATTAGCGTGTGTTGAACAAAGATAGCTAAAAAACTATTTCCTAGAGAAAAAAAAGGAATGCAAAACAAATAAAATAAGACGTGATTGATCGTCTTATTAATTTTTTGATGAACATTTGGGTAGAGAGAGAATTTTTGTGGATGACCATGTGTGTATTGACAATGGAAATGGATAAAGAAATTATATTGCATGGGTTTTAGGTACTTGTACGCGAAGATAGTTTGAGAATTCATATCATAGCAAAAAGCAAGGTCATTCAGAAGGATATCATGTGTAATTTGTTTGTTTCTATTTTATGAAAATAATATTACGGATGGTTTTCGTTTTATATAAACTGGCTGTGCTCAAAATATCAATGTTGCTCAAGTAATAAGCTCATATCTTGAGTTTCATTTTTCGAATCTTCAAGATTAAGGTCTTAAAACCACGGGCTGCATTTATGTGTACAAATATTTATTAAACTAAATATAATACATACTTTTTTTGCCAAAAGTTCTTATCCTAGCACATTTTTAAAATCGTTGTAAAAACATTGAGATAAGGTTCTTTAGTTTAACTTTTGCTTCATCTTCACTTTTCAAAGTATTCACGCCACGCCACTGGTAGGTACATATTTCATAAAATTGGTAATTCGTATGATTTTTTAGTGTGTTTAAAAGCTAGATTTTTGTACCAAAACTATTTTTTTGATTGAGTTTGCCCCCTCTCTGATCAAAACGTTATTACTAGTACAGTGCGAAGTAATTCTCTGTTCATATTTTACGTTACAAAAGTAACTAACCTTTAGGAACACCGTAGCCGATTCGCGGATATACATACTTCTCCGTCATTTTCATTATTAAAATATCACCAAAACTTTTTTTTGCAACCAAAATCTCTAAATTCAAAAATTTAAACCCTTTTGTTATTATTTTCAACCAGGGATCTGAAACCGAACACATCAACTTGAAAGTTTTGGGACAGGATAATGCAGTAGTTCAATTCAAAATTAAAAAGCATACTCCACTACGCAAATTGATGAACGCCTATTGTGATCGAGCGGTGAGTTTATTTAAAAAGGAAATTATTATATGCATATTTAATAATTTATTGATTCTTGTTTTTTTTCGTTTCTAGGGTCTATCTATGCAAGTGGTACGGTTTCGATTTGATGGACAGCCCATTAACGAGAACGATACACCCACTTCACTTGAAATGGAGGAGGGGGATACGATCGAAGTCTACCAGCAGCAGACGGGTGGTGGCCTAAATTAAGACCGAAGAGATAACAATATTATTAAAACTTAAAAAAAAAAACTATTCCTCTTTATTACAATAAAAAGAAAACAAAATTAATATTAAAAACAAATGAACAGAATATCATTCTTTTAATCTTAATTTTATTACTTTATAATTATGTATGTTAGGAAAAAGAGAAAAAAACGACAAACATACCCAGTCCATTTAACTACAGTTCTCGCTCAAACAAATTAAAAAATAAAAAACAGCTACTTGTACTGATCCAAAAGCGAAAAAGGAACAACACTTAGACTTAGAGTATGCAACGTAAATGTAAACAGAAACACATCATAATTAATGAAAAGAAATCTATGTAAAAGTCCTCAAATTTTAATTGGTGGAAAAATCTGAATTTATCAATTATAATTATAATTTTTGGGTTTATTATTTTGTCAACTTGTGAGGTTCTGATTCAGTTTTTGCAAGGAACTTTGGCTAAGCAACTAAATATGAATGAAAGTATAACAAAAAATAAATGTATCTGTATTTAGAATTTTTTTCATGTTAAGGAAATAATAAAAAAAAGTCATTTCCAAGAGAAAAACTTGTGTTATTTTTATAAAAATTTTCTCCTAGAAACGGAGAATCTATAAACAAAACGCAAATTTTTGAACTAGGTCGCGGTTGTCGATTTGTTGGCTGATTAATTTTGACCTCGATTGCGGTTGTCGATTTGCGGATCGATGAACAACTTTTTTTGATTATCGATCGTCGTTCATTGTGATTGTCGATTAAAATCGAAATTTGTCGATTGTAATTCTCTGATCGATGCCCTAGGAACTTTAAAATTAAAAAAAAAATCCAATATTCTAGTGGATTATTCACAATAGATCATTTTTAATGCGATTGCGTTACATGGTAACTAGTCGATAAATTTCGATTCGATTACTAACTAGTTTACAAAATTTTGGCCTATGGTAGGGTCCGCGACTTATTTTGGGTCGCTGAGCACGAAAATGAAATTATTTTTTTCCAAAGAAGCGTTCGCGATGTGCAAAAATTATTTTCTCAGCTATTTTTTCAAATGCACAGTGCACAAATCTAAGGTATTATACTGCGCAGGTTGTCAAAATTGAAACTGTCGGAAATAAAAAATGGCTGTGAACTTGAGGAAGGACATACACGTAAACACAGCAACAAATTCTGTCATTTGACAGAAATTTTGATATATGCGCAGAACTGAAAAAAGTCGAAACTATTGATATTACCTTTAATATGTGTACTGTGCATAAAATGTATATTTTACTAATCGTCTTATCTGTCTCCTTGCGACAATGTACAGCTTGTGTAGGTTCATTTTTCAAAAACGAAAGAAATCGTTCGAAAGCGAAAGTTGGCATTCTATAAGGCATTTCGTTTAATTTATTTGGTTCGCACAAGTTTGAGAGCCTCTGTTTAGCGTTGCATACTTGCTTATGAATTTGGTTAGGGATGAGATAGATGCAGATCGTAAATAGTCGAATAAAGAAAATTGGTGGAACTGGGGCCTTTGTGAATAAACCGTGCATCAAAAAAAATATGAATGCAACTTCGGAGGTAATCGAGTTACACAAAATTGGTTTTCACCCCTTCCTAGACAAGCTCCTCGGATCACATTTCACGGAATCCGAGACCATTTGAGTGTGTAGTTTGCTACAAAACTGGTTCAACACGTTTGTTTACTTTGTAGCAAGTTTTCCTTCTATGCAAGATTTTCCCCCTTCTTTCAATAGATTATTATGTCGAATTCCTTTCAACCACTTCAGATCGAATATTTTTTAGTTAAAAGGAATGTGTAAAAAGTCGAATTTTTATTTTGTGACTGTATTTGTGCTCTACAATTATCAAAAGAAAACACGGCCTCAAATTAATTTAAATTGTTAAATTGAGCACTTTTAAATGTTCTACACGACCACTCATGCGAAAGAAATGTCAAAATTCACGACCATTCGCAATTCGCAGTTCGCTATTCGCAGCTCATGTGAAAGGCACATAAATGGATGTTAAAAAAATTTTAAATAATTTTTCATCTCTGCTTTGTGGAATGCGTTTGGTACTCGTAGTTCTCAGAAAAGAACTTTTCAGTCGAGTGGAAAATATAAAATGCGAAATTTTACAATTTAAACAAATTTAAATGTTTCTTTTTAAAATTTAGAAAGCATAGTTCTATTCACTTCTTCGAAGAGTTAAAACAAGGTGGAAGTTGACATTTGCGTTTGGAATTGCTTAAACAAATTTATTGTATTTTCAAATAATTATCAGTTATAATTATTTTTTAATATAATACAAATACAAACTTGAAAATGATTATCAAGTGCAAAAAAATTGAATCTACCTGGCATCATTTTTTTTTTTAAATCTACTAAGAAAAATTTTGCGATAGTGGCAACACCAAACACACAGACGAAACTGGTAAAATTGTAAAAGAGAACGCAAACATCTGAAAAATCGCGTGAGTTTGCCAGGAACGGATGATTTGGTCCTTACCCCTCACTTTATACTCCCTTCACCAATGAACAAGATATGGTCTGTGGAAAAATCGGGTCATGTAAATGTCGACATATATAGAGATCAGTGACTAGATAGGCTATTCATTGGTAAATAAGTAATAATGTCTGTTTTTTCCCAAAACTAAGACTTTTTCGTACTATTTTTTGTTTATGAACTTTGGCAGAAATTTGGGTTAATTTATAGAAATTCGTAGTTTTGGGAACAAACATATAAATTTTTCTAGATAAAAGAATTTGTTGCTTTAATTAATGTTCCCTTTGAACTTATGTTCTATTTGATATATCAAACTTATGCGCCTGTTATGGGTGGCAAAGGTAATTCAACTAAGCACCCGTTATACAATCGTGGTTCAGCCTTGGTTCAAAATTTAAACTCAGTTGAACTCGAATTAAGTTTTATACAATCGCAGCCGAATTTATTAGATTTTCTTAAAATGCCTCTTAGAGGTCATTTAGTTAAGTTTGCTTAAATATTTAAGTTGCCTTTAAATAACGTTACTTAAATTCTCATCTATAATCAATTTTCCATTGCTACTTAACTAAACGATTGAAATGTAACGTAACGTGAGAAAACTCACTAATACATGCTCTTTTCAGCTGTTTTTTGACAGCTTGCAAACAAATGCAAACAAAAGATGAGCACATGTATTTATAAGAAAGAAAGAGAAGCAACTAGTATACTAAATGCAAACGAAATGAAACATGATTCCATTTTGGTTTCTGATGCTTTTATGTTTATGTTCAGAAACTCTATTATTCAATTCTTTGATTCACGCCTTGGGTTTTTGATAGAAAAATATGTTAATAAATCGAAACAATTTTATTAAACGAAACCACAAATCTTAAAACTTTCATAAGGTACCCACAGCAAAAATATGAAAATTCTACCCACAAACATACATAGGTATACCTATATCTCTGAAATAAAAAAACACCATTAGTCTCGAATGTCAAAATATGTTTAAGATCGGCTTTAAGTAACCTTTAAACGCGGTGAATGGCGTTTAAGTGAAGATGCATTTAAGTAACGTTGCTTAAAAGTGAAAATTGATTATAGATACCGATTTCGCACTTAAGAGCAACTTAGAGGCATTTTAAAGTTACGAAGCCTTTAAATTTTCTTTATAAATACGGCTGTCGGAGTTTAGGACTTAAGAAAACATATATTTAATCGATCTGTCAGTTAAGTTAGTTGCCACAACGGACGCAACGGATGCTATGGGTTGGGGCCTTTAACTCACCGCTGAGCCAGGCAAATTTTAATTCACCGATTTTGTTGAGTTTATATATGTTTGAACCATGGTTCAACAAATAAACGACATCGGGACATTTCAGTATTTGCCTTGGTCTGATATTTTGTATTGAATAATCTTACCAACAAGCATTTGACATTTCTATACAAATTATCGATAACACAACAGCAATAGTAGTCTGGCAGTTCTGTTTTAATCGGTACAAAAGTTAACAGCCCAATTCTCACTTTGTGAGGAGTCACAAGCTCTTTGTGACTACTCCTTGTGAGGATTGCTGTGATTCGATAACATTTTGGTATTCTCCCCCTAATTGTCACAAGAAACTCACGACGAAACTCACCACAGCATTTTGTTAGTAGCTTCTTGACAGATGAGCGTACACATCAGCAATTCTATAAGCAATCGCAAGTAACTACACCAACACACCGGCAATATTTATTCAGTTTTTCGGTCTCAGAAATACAAAGAAAAAGAGTATCGCAGCTTTGTCCTATTCTCTTGCTTAACCCGGAGGCCACACGAGCCAGTACTGGCTAGTCAGTCGCAATACACTCACACTTTTTTACCGACACATACAAGCATGAGCAACTGGCTCGTCAACTGGCTTGCTTTTTTCGTAGCCAGTTGGGAAGCCAGTAGATTACTTTTTCGGAGCAGATTTGGAAAAAAGGTCTTAAAACTAAAATTGACTCGCATTTTATTTCACAAAATATTAATAAAATAAGAATCGGTGAGTCAAAAGTTTTATAAATTTGATAATGCCCATTTTATTCACTCGTTTAATGCAATTGGACTTAAACTGCATTCCGGAGGTCAGTTTAAGTTATTAAATCCAGATAAATACTGAATTTTATATCATCCACTTTTCTTGACATTTTAATTTCAAGAAGTGATATCAAACCTAAGATTTTTCAACAGAGTTTAACAAAAAATTTGTTATAATTTTCATGCATTGTTTTGGAAAACGAATTGGCTTACTCAAGATTCACATGTCTCGCCGTGGTCGTCGAAACGTAGTTCCCAGTATCATGGTCATTAAGCTCGTCTCGCTATGTTCTCGCCATGCCCTTTTACACGGGAATCTATGTCATGGCTTTCTCACTATGGTCTCGCCATCACATTTACACGCTGTCCTTTGCAGAGCATGTTTTGCCATCATCTCGCTTGGGTCTCGCCATAGTCTCCCGAAAGTTTTTTTAAATTGAATTTTTCAAAGTGGTTAAAATAAGCTATAGGCTTCGTGTGGTGTGTTTTTGGGTCCTCTTACCATTCGAGAAGAGAACCAAAAAATTGTTGAATAAATTGATTAAGCGGTGAGAAGGCTTCCCCAAACCAAAGTGAATAAATTTTCTAGTGAATTCCCATCGCGTCAGTGTAGTTGCTCTCATTTAACGCCATGTAAGGAAATTCTGAGAAGTAAAATTTTAGTTTTCTTTCTGATGGTTTCGCGTTGGTTTGGGAGAGCTCTTACAGAAACAAGTAAAGGCTCTCAAGAACCAACGCAAAACATTCGTAACGTTCTGTTCTTTTGCTAGTTTTGTCGCATAGCATTAGTGTGTTTTTAATTCATTTAATTTTTAAAGAATAGAATATCATAGTACTTTTATTTTTTTCACTGAAATCGGAGTAGATTTATTCCATTTGGATTAACATCCGAACCCTGGCCAGTGTAGAAGCCAGTACAGAATGCCGCCTACGTCACAGCCAATACACGAATAGGAACTTGACAGTCAATGTATGTAACCAATTGGCTAGCCAGTACTGGCTCGTGTGGCCTCAGGGTAAGAAATAAAAGAATATATACATTTTGTTCTCTTTCGCAAGAGAATATAATTGAATGATTTGTAAAATTTTTGGGTTGTGACCGACTTTGGAGGAGATCACAATTTCGATGGTTTTTAGACTCTTACAAGTTTTGATTTTAGGGGGAGAATACGAAAAAGTCACAAAATGAGATTCACCACTACTTGTGACTTGTAGGCATCAGTGATGATGGGGAAAATAGGGCTACAAATTTACTTAACTATCTGGACGCTGCTAACTCTGTATGGGCATAATTGCTGTTGTATTGGACATGTAAATTGGTTTCTTTTGTTGTCGTTTTTTATTAGATAGAATTATTTTGAGTTGCAAAAAAACACCACTACTATTGTAAGTGCATTTTTACACAACGACTTGTGAGTCACGACTTTTTTCGAAATTCAATGAGTGCGAACGAGAAAAAACATCTGATCTCGTCTCGAATCGACAGCGGAATAGTTTCTGCATGTGCGTGGAGTCTCATGTGAGTCGAGCACGACTAGCATAAAGAGAACTGTCAATTTGGATGATTTTCAAAGGGGACTATTTTGCGTCTGACCCTTTTCGAATTTTCTTCAGTGTGAAGCAGAAAAAACATCTGATTTCACCTTCGCACCGATTGAATTTTGAAGAGTCAGGCGCAAAGAATCATCTTGTAATGATTATTCGTTGCGCCTGTCATAGTGAAAAAGGGTCAAAGTGAAATTGGAAAAAAGAATCAAGCCTGATTCAAAATTCGAAAAGGAAACGAGACGAGAGTGTGACATGAAATGCTGTCTTCTTTTTCTAGTCATAAATTCGTTTCCCAATTCACAAGCAGCGGGACTTTTAACGAAGAGAGCTAATTTTCTGTAAACAAAATATTAAAAAATTTAAACAAAAAATATTTCGGACAACAGATTATCAATCGCTTTATCTATTAATCTCAATTTATCGTATTTTTTCTTGTAAATTTTGTTTCCATTATGTAAATTACTTGTCAACAGAGAAAATCGTCACCACGTAGCATTTTTTTTTTGTGTATACCTATATATATATGCTATCATTGTTTGAACGTCGTTTGACATAAACGACGAGAACTCGTCACATTCACGCCTCGTTTCCTCGTCGCATTGTGAATCAGGCTTCAGGCGCAAAGAATCATCGTGTAATAGGGGACAACGTGTAGACTCAGTCTTACCCGAATTCATAATCTATAAGCTACTAGCCATAGATTATCAAATCTACTAGCCATTAGCTCTGTTTGAAACCTCTTGGAATAAAAAATTAACAAAAAAAAGTCCAATTCCATATCCATGTCATTTGATTATTTGAAGAAATTATTGTCTTCAAATTTTTACCAATAAAAATTTATATAAAACACAAAAATGAAAAACAATAATAACAACAATAGCTCCCAGAATTCAATTTCGTTTGCTACTAGTTCTTGGGGTTCGTTTAGTTCGGTAAGTAAAAAAAAACCAGGCAGATATCAAACAAATTTTTAATCGATACACATTTCCTTCAGAGATACGATCGACAACCAAACTATAATAAAAATGCTGTAAATTCGACCGGATCTAATATAAATAATCAAGATAATATCGCTGCTGATCCTACACCGCAGTATCAATCCAGTCATGAGGCTGCAGATATCGACAACTTTCAGAATCTCACTGGTGCCGGTGTTAGTGGATCTATTGATACAAACCAATCCAATTTAAACGATTATGGGTTTTCTTCTGGGTCGTATGGCAATCAGAGTACCAATAACGACAATAATTATCAGCAGAATTCCAATAACTTTGGATCCCGGCAGAATTCCAACAACTTTGGATCCCGGCAGAATTCCAATAACTTTGGTTCCCAGCAGAATTCCAATAACTTTGTATCCCCGCAGAGTTCCAATAACTTTGGATCTCAGCAGAACCAATCGAATTCCAATAATTTTGGATTGCAACAGAACCGGTCAAATTTTAATAACTTTGGACCCCGGAAATATCAGTCGAATAATAAGAAAAATTTTAAAAATCGTGGTGGATCCTGGCAGTCTGGATCTGGTGCTGGATCCGTACCATTTGACGATAGCAGTAATAGATCACTTTTCCCAAACTCAAATCAACAAAATCAATCCTCTAATCAATTCAATGCAAATGGTGGAAACAACACAAGCTCCAATTATGTACCATTTCGGAAGTTCAGGCAGCATTTTTCAAATCTTTCAAATGATGCATCTGCAACAAATGATAAAACGCCAGCCCCATCCTTGTTCATGGGCAGAGATCAATCATATCCAAACGAATTGAATAATCTGATGAATCCATTTTTCTGTGGCGTTTGCAACTCCCGTTTGAATTCCATAAAAAGCGCTAACATTCATTATGAATCAAAGGCCCACGATAAGCAGATCTCGAATTGGATGAAGAAAACGTTTGCTGACAAAGGTCTGGCCATGCCAGAGGTACAGCGATTTGTTACCGAAGAGGCAATCGGCCCATATCGATGTGAACTGTGCAAGGTAGATTTAACTTCTGCCCAACATGCTCTTCAACATTACAATGGCAAACGCCACAGACAAGCTGCTTCAAAGGTTTCCCCACCAACTGGAATTGGTTACTATAATGTCGATGGTGACTGGGTTGAAACAGGCAAAGTCATGGACAAGGTCACCGGCAAGGAAACTTCGTATATTTTAGTCAGCACGCCATCGGGTTTTGAGCCAGTTGTTTTGCATGTGGCTCCTAATACTGTTGCTGGTGTAAAAAGACCGGCAGAATTGCAAGCAATCAAATCCGGGGAACAACCAGCAAAGAAACCCAATCTAGACGACCCGCTTGATGCTGAAAAGGAAAAAAATAAGAAGATGAAAGAGGAACAATATCGAACAATGATAACCGAGTATGAAAAGAATAAGAAACAACAAAACAAAACAAACCCTACAACAAACAATCAATTTAAAACTGTTTCGCTGGATTCGCAACAATCCTCTCATACCGGACAGACACCGCAAGAAGCTTTGAATTCACAGCAATGCAAAATATGTGGAATCGCCACCACATCGTACGATCAAATGTTGCTGCATCTTAAAGGTTTACGCCATACCAAAAAACTTCGAGCTCTCGGGGAACCACCAATTTCGGATCTGTTCGAAAAGTCACCCACTACCATTCTAGAGAGCTTGAATAGCAACAACCCTTCGGATGTATCTATGTATAGGACACCAAGTGGATCGTATTATTGTAAAACTTGTAACATCGGGTTGGAAGATACAGAACGCATAAAGAAGCATATTTCGAGTAAAGCCCATTTAGCTGCAGTCAAGAAAGGTGTCGATAAACCAGTTGAATCTTAAATTCCGAAGGCATGAAGCTTTTCCTCTTGAGAAAAATTTTTAAAATTTAAATTTACTTATTCAATAAACGATTATTGTATTACTATAATCTTTTCTCCACAACATTTTTTTTGTCTGTAAAAATAACATCAACATGATATATGGTCAGTCCCAACACCGCAAAAGGCCTTCCGTTGGCTGTTTCTAGTGATGTTTTGGGAGTGCTTTTCGGTTCCCGGCTTTATACATTCAACACACACTGTGCGTCACTTGCTTAAAGCTACTATTCTCACAATTTTTCCACAATACATGTGGAAATATTTTCCGCTTAAATGTTTGATGTGTACATACATATTTGCTATAAGTAAAAGCGACGACAAATGAACTTTGCATATGAATTTCCCCAGGGGCCTTGTTGTTTGGAGCAACGAATAGAAATAGATTATCTTTTGGAAGAAAAAAAGTTCAATCTCGACCGACTACTCTATGGCGGTGGTTAGAAATTTTATTTTAACGATTTACGAAAAGAAGAACTAATTTTATTAAGTATTTACAGCTATGCTTCAGGTGATAGGAACAGGGAGTTGTCACCTGTTATGGATAGGGAGTTACCACCTTCTCTGGCACACACAATTGAACTGGAGTTCATATATAGCTATACAAATAAACGGAAAAAGTTACTAATTCCTGCTGGAATAGGTATTTCCGAAACTGAAGAATATTTTTGGTTCACGCACAATTAAATTGGAGTTCCCAGCTACAACTAATGTCTGCTCAAATATAAGGGAGAAGCTAGAAGCTGCTTTCAGTCAGAAAACGTGAACTTTTGCATGTTCTAACTTTCATTCCAACTTTGGAATGCTCTACTTTAATTTGTTAAACAGATAAAAGATAGGAGTGAGTTTAGTGAAAAAAGGCAAAACTTTTTTCACTTTTGTACAAACGTTTGGGCATTATGTATTTGTTGCGACAGATCTGGCAGTGCCTTTACCGGACCTACAAACGCATCCCAATCCAACTGTCAATAGAAATCTGACAACTTTAAATTGAACATTTGGCGTCAGCTGCATTACCTAGTAGACCAACGATTACGAAAGTATAAAATATTGATATAAATTACTTTATTTTTTTATTTAGGAATTTTTTAATAAATACAATTATTATCCTTGAGACAACAAAAAGATCTCCATTTTTGTTTTTATTTTACAAGATTTTTCAAGTGGCGTCAATCAAGTGACGCTATAAAGAATTGAGGTTAAATTCGAGCGAATTTTTGCGTCCTGATGTTGTGGATTGCTAATAAGTGTTAGAAAATTCGCAGAAAATATCTCGTTGGTAGTGTAGAAAATATAAAAATGCTTAATTTCACAATTTAAACTAATTTTAGGTCGTGTTTTCATTTAAAAACTGTAGGCAGGATCGTTTAAGGCATTGACATACTACATTAAATTCATTTTAATACAAAAGTAAAACAAAATTTGTCCCTTTTCAATAAACTACTCAATCCTATCTTTTTCTGAAGTTTTACAAAAGTAAAAGTTAGAGCGTCTAACAACATCTAAGGCCTGGCGCCCACTGGGCAACTTAGTTGCTGGCAACTTTTTGGAATTTGATGTCATGTTTTTGTGTAATTGTTTGGTAGACTTTTGACACGAACACCAATACAACGTTAATAAAAATGTAAATACCAAATAAAAACATTGAAGCTTATAGCTCATTTTTGATAAATCAGAATCAGAGGATTAGAAAATTCAGAAATTTGTAAATCTATATGTAAGATTTTATCGTTGAACATGGCCATCATTGACAGTTGCCCAGTGGGCGCAGCTGAGCAATTTAAAGCTGCGCTCTCCCATATAACCCAATGTACTTGAATCGGGAGCAACAAAAAGTAGCTGGGGCGAGCAACTAACAGTTGCCTAGTGGGCGCCAGGCCTAAATAAACAGTTAAAAAGCTGATTTATAAATGTCACTCATATCGATAATAGTTGCCGAACTAGCCGTGTTTGAATGCACTCAGCTCAACTCAAATTTCATACTCTTTTCGCAGGAAGGTGTCGCTAGCATATATTTGTAATTCCACTTTTATATAAAAGTAAAATGAAAGTAGCTAGGCTTTGCCTTGAAAGCTAGGGAAGTCCTAAAACTTGGGAAAAAAGATAGTAAATTAGTGAAAAAAGACTTAATATTTTTTCACTTTTGTATAAAAGTGAATTGAATGTAGTTAGGCATAATTCAGATTTCTGATTTCTGGTGATCTAATTTTTCTCAACTTTCCTATTCTTAACATGCTCCGACTATGAACCTGTCGAGAAAAAAAACCAATGGAGGCAGAAAAATCCATGTCTTGTCGACGACATTCGTTGCAGAAAACCAACTTTTGAACAGCACATTAACGCTGTTCAAAGCTTGGACATCAGATTTGAATATTTCACGTGCGTGTAAGTGTTTTGACTGTTGCAAAAGATAGAAGTAGTAGTGAGAGAGAAATGAAACGACATGACATAATTTGCCCAGCGAGAACAAATCTGCTGTTTGTTGATTGGATTATGGTTGTGATGTTGGGCATCTGTATGTTCTGTGGAGTCAGGGTGTAAAATTCATCCAGAATTCAGGGTGGTTCAGGGAGGCCTCCAATACCAATACCATTACCAACACCTAAACTCCAACCAAACCACCTCTTCTCCTTTTCCTCACACCTACCTTAACCAAATCCTATGGGGAGCGCGATGGACATATTGAGATCCGAGTGAGATAGTACGGCTTGCGGTATCATCACCCCTTCTAGCCTAACCTAGCCTAACCTTCCTATTTTTCTTATGTTCAGTGTAAGCACGGCCTAAGAATGTTCGAACGTCAAATATATATATTTAGTAGACTTTTTGATTTAATTGATTCTTTTCTGCTTTTGATTAATCATTTGATTACCTAGTTGAAATTATTTATTAACAAAATAACAAATAAAATTAAATAACAGCGCCATCTGGACATAAGTTCTTTAACTACCCTTATTGATGACTTCCTATTTTTTTATTTCTCTAGGCTGGCATTGCCTCATGGCGAATTCGCTTGACGTTGACAGTTCAATAATCATTTCGCCTTGACATTTCATCTCTTTCTTTTTCTGTCGTTCGCCATCCAAGATGGTAGGTTCCTTAAATTTGTATTTAATAAAATCTTAATTTATCCATGTAATCCGAATAGAAAAACCTTTCAATCAATTTAAAATCATATCAGAATGTTTCAAAAAATACGAATATGAAATTATTCTATCGAGAAAAACTGTGATTGAAAGTGTTTTCTGTTGGGCCAAGATTCGTGATGTGTTTTGAAACAAATATTTTCCATAAGTTCTGTGATGGAGTCTTAATTTTGATTCCCATTTCAGACGAAAGGTACATCAAGTTTTGGTAAACGCCACAATAAGACGCACACCTTGTGTCGTCGGTGCGGACGCAGCTCGTACCATATCCAAAAGTCCAAGTGCTCCCAATGTGGATACCCAGCCGCCAAGTTGCGTTCATGTAAGTAAAATAATTTATTTAATTATAATGAGCTGTGAAGTTTATGTGTTTTGAGAATGCACATCCCAATACACAGATTCTAAATTCAAATTTGTTACAAGCACCTTTATGTCATTGATCATTTTGATTGAATTCCATTTCATGGTGCAGATAAATTAAAATTATCTTTTCTTTTATAGACAACTGGTCGGTGAAGGCTAAGAGGAGGAAGACCACTGGAACTGGTCGTATGCGTTTCCTCAAGGTTGTGCGTAGGCGCTTCCGCAACGGATTCCGTGAAGGAACCCAAGCTAAGCCCAAGAAGGCAACGTAAACTTTTTAAACTAAACTTCTTTTTACAATAAAACGTAATTTTTTGATTGGACACCTGAAGGTATTTTTGTATGATTTTTGGGTGGGAATGTATTTTTTTCGGGTTCGCCGCTGGGAACTTTTTTTCCAAAAAGTATGTGATTGTGTCATGAGGCGCAGAGCCCAGTATTTATGTTTTTAAAATTCCAACACAAAAATGATAAAATTGAGAAAATACTTGATCATACATTTGGGTGACACTGATGGCGCAGTTGAAGGGGATGCTTAATAGTAAACAAACATTGAATTGTTTAAACAAGGACCTGGGAAACTAGCTAACTTATCCATATACTGGCCCTTAAAGTTGGCATCTAAGAAGAATTTTAAATCAAAAACTTGTTCTAACTTAACAAAAAAATATCTAATCAATAGCTATGTAGTTATCCGAAATCAACTCAGTTCTTTATTTCTCATAATGGGCAAGTCACTTTGTTTCGCAGCTTCTCAATCGTCAACTAGACTGAACAGAACAAATTTGGGATCACAAGGATAAGCATTTGCAGCTGCAGCTTGTTGCAAAAGTTAAATTTTATTTAACTTCCGCTATACTATAGATTTCCTGCTACATTTACGGTTCTACATTATGGCGCTGTTCCTTTCTACTTTGATAGTGCTACGAGCCACAACTATAGTTACACCATTTTATTTGGCCGGTTATTGACATAAACTAAAGCAAGTTGTAGTTTGTGTGGTACGTTCCGAGTGTATTTTGTAGCTCTATTTAATAGTATTTAATTTATTAAATGGTAAATCCAATGAATTCTTACCGTCCCTATCCTAGAGTCGTTTTACTAAATCGCCCACTTTTGTTTTTTGTTCTTATTGTATTTAAAACTTGGTACCTTGGTACTTGGTTTAAGTTAAACGATTTTCGGTGTCTGTTTTTGATTTAAAACATGGAATTGCATACAATGTCAATTCAGAAAAATGAGATCAAATAAAATAAACACCAATCAGAAATATGAACCCAAGATTCCCTAGCTAAATTTTTCATTTTCGCTGTCTATAAATACTGAAGAAACATTAGCTTGCTCAATTTTTTAAGAACAAACTTGTGAGTTCTTGGCCATTCTTGATAAACATTACGTCGGCTTGAAGCGAAAAGCGGATAACTCCACATTTTTTTGGTCTTTATAGATGAGGAGTTGTGAAAGAAGGAAATACCTTGGTATTTCCTTCTTTGAATTTAACTTTCCTTTGCGAATGCAGTTAATTATTTTTGATAAGTATTTTTACTTCAGCGAATAATTCCCATTCAATTTTGAAGTCTTTAGTAATGCAATCATTTAAACCAGTCAAAAGACTAAAAGAAAAAAAATTCAATACTAAAGACTGCTTGAAGTCATTGAAGTCTTTTAAGGTGCCAGTTATAGCTATCATTGAAACTCATCATTGAAAATTTTAATGATTGATTTTGAGACATTTAGATGAAGAAATAAAGCTCTTGACTAAATTAATATTTTTAGTCAAAAAAAAATTTCAAATAGACCCAACTTAAATGAAACTGACACAGGTGATACTGACCCAGAATTAAAAAGAAAAAATTGTGACTTATTAAACGTATTGCAGCTAAACCATAGAATAACATTGGAAGACCTCTTTGAATGGCTATATTTCCTAAACCGAGCCTTCAAAATTGATGCGGTTTTCAGTGTTGAGTAGAAAATGAGCCCACCTTTTCAAAAACGCCAGAAAATTCACATAAATGATTGAACTACCTTACCAATGATCATTGGAATCTTAAAAGTCATTTTATGGGGAAAATATTGACCTATTCGAATTTTTTTTTGACTAGAAATATTGATTAAGTCTCAAACTTTATATATTCTTCAAAATAATAAATGATTTTGCTCTCTATATGTCTCAAAATCAGTCATTAAAATTTTCAATGATGAGTTTCAATGATAGCTATAATTGGCGCCTAAGTCTTTTACAAAGATAAGTTTTTGGATTGCAGTCTTACGACCTAAGTTAATTGACTGCTTTGAAGTTTTTTAACAGCTTGAAGTCTTTTGACTGCTTGAAGTCTTTTGACTGCATAAAGTCTTTTAACTAAACATTTTTTAAATTTTGTGATTAATTTCAATTCCTTTAGAATTACTGAATAAATTTCAATAGTTGTTAAAAAAGTAAAAAGAATCCATGTTGTAAAAAGACGTCATTAAGTTAAAAGACTTCTATAACAAAGGTGAAACTCACGACCAGGCTGAATAGCTTTTCAAATTCCGGGGGAACAAATCTTTTTCGGGTATAATATTTTCCCGGGTGAAATTCACAATAAGGATGGTTATTTAAAAATTAAATTTAGCTAGTTTTTTTTTTGGTAGACATATGCGAGTAATGGTTCACATGAATGTTTTAATTTGTTTATTTGGGGCCATTTTCCAATGTTGCGGTAAAGACTTCGGACAGATGTCCGACACAACGCTATCCACCAGACAAAAGTTGCTATTATTATATTTCTGTTTCATCATCAAAGTCTTGAATAAACTAACCGGTGGATGAATTTACTACTTGAGAACAATAGCTTAGGAGAAATGTACTTTCTTAAATTCCAAGTGGAGATTTTTAAATGCAGTTTTAAGTAACGTTTTTGGTAGGAAATCAAAATCTACAAGTTTTATATACATTACTTTTTAATACCATGTACCGTTACAAAATATACGTGAAAAAACAAGTATATTCGACATTTAACCTTGAATAACTTAACGCAAGTCAGATTCGTTTGTTGACTTTTCCCATGCGTATTCCTTGGCATTTAATTTGTAAATTTTTCCTGGGCTAAACATAAAACATCAAATAGCCCTTATTCGATTTAAAACATTGAAAAACAATTTCCCTAATTTTTTCAGATTTTTATTTCACCCCCTGGTCTCCCTATTTTCACTTTAAGGTACTAATTATTCATTAGGGTCTATTTCCCCCCGTTCAGGCGGGAGGGGTAATTTTCTAGAAATTTGGCTTAAAACAGAAAAAAATTATTAAAAAAAAACGGGAGCACTTACAATGCCACGCCTTAGCTGTTTTTTAGAGCCACGATTCCATTCTATAATATGCTTCTAAAATAAAGTTTTTATTTTGAATAGTTTCTGAAAAAATTATTATAATCTTAAAAATTATAATTTTTTTATTTTAATTTTTAAGTTTGAAAATTATTTTTTCCAAAACTATTCAAAATAAAAACTTTATTTTAGAAGCATATTATAGAATGGAATCGTGGCTCTAAAAAAAGCTAATGCGTGACATTGTAAGTGTTCCCGTTTTTTTAAAATAATTTTTTTATGTTTTGAGTCATATTTTGACAAAATTACCCCTCTCTCCTAAACGGGGGGAAATACACCCCCCCTCCGCTACAATTTCTTCTAGTATAAATCTAATATATACCCTCAGATTATTTTTTGGCTTTTTATGAGATTCACCCTAGACTAGATTCACCCTAGACCCATTAAAGTGAACCCAGGGGGGTGAAATAAAAATCTGAAAAAAATTGGGAACAATTTTATTTTTTATGTAGAGCCATTTGATGCCTATCCATCACAGAATTTAAAAAAAAAACCCAATATAAGGACCACACTAATATATACATATGTACATTAAACTGCTCTTCATTTTTTTTTTAGTGCAACAATGTTGTCGATACGTCAACACGTCCAGCTACACAAGCGAATGTCCTTGAGAAAAAAAATTGGCTAGCTACATATTTCGGAAGAATTTCCGAACCAGCAAAACAGTACAAAATCCTTTGGTAAAATTTTTTTAGGAGAACTTGTTAATTTTTAAATTTTCAGAAGTTGCTTAAAATAGAAAATAAAATATAACATCAATCGAAAAAGAATTTAATTTAATTTAATTATAAAAATAATTTCTCGAATTTCAATCTTAACTTAAATACATACATAATAATATAATCGGTCTGCTCATAATATCTGCTTAAAATCTACTATACAAAATGACTAAGCATACAAATTTCCATTATTTTACAACTTACACTGTTTTTAATTTTTTTTTGTTTCAATTATTCTAAAGATGAAATAATTTAATACTAAGAAAATAAGCGTTAGTGGCTAAATGTGTGCGACACCTTCAACTCTACTCGGCATGCACTTTACTTTGGATACTCTCTTGGTTCAATGAGTCTGACCCTAGTTGGTTATTATTTATTGAATGATCACAGACTTGCTTCTGGCAGGTTATTTCGGACTTTTTACTCTTTGGCGTTCGATTAAAAATTAGTTTTTTGAGATTTTGAAAGGGTATATCAAAAAAGAGGGTGAGAAGTGTTGAAGCTACAAAGATGCTGATCAATTCATTGGTGTCCAACTAAAAGATTAAAAAAAAACATGAGTATAGTAAAAAGACAGTCTACATAAGCTGAGACTAATCTTACCATGAGGAACACAAAATTGTAGTAATGATGGATGTGACGTCTGCGTCCGACATTAAAGAAGAAAACAGGGAATTGGGTTAGATAGATGGCATACGACAGTTTTGTAGCCACTTGGAAACCCTTCCACGAGAAGAAGTTCGTCAGACGATCTGAAATTATTAGGAATAACAAAAATTTCACCTTCAAAGTAGTTTTGGAAATGCATACTCTTGTAACCCATGTGAGACACAAAAACAATCCAAGCGAAGAAAAAGCACCACGCCACTGGAGCAAAAGCTGCGTATATCGCTGCATGTGTGGAATTGTAAACATAGGACATATCACCCATTGGAGCTGGTCCAAGTAGGGAAGCGATAAGACAGAATACAGCTGCCGTCCATCCTATTGTGAGTTGAGAATTTGTAAGACTGATGCCTCGAAGTTTTCTCAATCCATAGCCCAGGAAAATGCCTATTATGTATACAGTTGATCTGTGAGGTGGGAAAGAGTACATGTAATCAGCTGTCCTAAAGAGTCTTTGAATTCTAAAAAAAAAAAACTGTTTTAAAATTGGAATGTTTATCAAAATTCTATTAACTCAACGTCGTTCCAAAGTAAACGTAGTTTGAAAGCTCGTTGACAACCGTTGTGTAATATCTAGCAGCGGTTCCAATGACTGCTAGTGAAATGAGTCCAATAACTCCGCCCCTTGGCCACTTCCAGATGGCGAAAATCATCAGAGGAGCGACTACAAAAAGTTCAGTGTCGATTCCAAGATGATGAGTATGAGTCAAACACTGCATAAAAACGGTTTTAGGAAAATGAAAAATGAAAATTATTGGGAATTTACTCACCATCTCCCCAAAACCAAAGTAGTTGTGAATAAACAAAAGGTTTCTCCACCAGTTTTTCTTACAAATATTTGAATGATGTCCAACAACAAGATTCCATTGTGGGCCGGATCCCCACATTGGGAGGATGAATGTGCAAAAGATTATAAGCGCTGCCAATGGTGGTACGATTCTGAAAAGAGATTAGGTTAATTTTTGTTTCGACTTTTGTGTGTGCTTTAGACATTTTTAAAGCAATAAAATCCAAGGTCGAGCCTTTTTAAATTAGTCTTAAATAGTAGCAAGCCTGAAATATTTCTCCTTAGGGTTAAAACCTTCATATTTATTTTTTTAAAGTGTTGAACCGTCTTTGTTGTCGGATTCTTCCTTTATTAAAAAATAACAAATACAACAAAAAATAAAAAAAAACACGAAAATTAACTTTTTCTATCAAAACGTATTTTTATTAAATCAATTTTAAAATCGTATGCATTTCGAGCTGATATGCATACGATTTCAAAATTGATTTAAATAAAAATACGGATTTGATTTAAAAAGTTAATTTTCGTGTATTTTTGCTCAAATTTTTGATTTTTTGTAAGAGGTAAAGGAAGAAATCTTTACATTTTTTTTTTTGAATATTTACCTCATTAGTCTACCGATATATTCATTTTTAAGACGAGCAGGTTGTCCTTTCAGAAGTCTACCAAACAGTGAATAAGCTGTTAACATCCCACTAAACATTAAAAATGGATCAGTATACAGTGAAGCCGCTCGTCCAATAACCGTCCAGGGTCTTCCTAGGCTCTAAAAATAAAGTTTTTAAAATGAATTTCACTTAGCTAACAACGATTTTAGAATCAAAACTTACCTCAGCCATTTCCGTTCTATTATTGAATGCATTAAAGAAAACCGCCATTGATTTGTGTGACAAAAGTAACATTATTGCATTCAAGAAACGTATTCCATGCACAGCTTCAATGTCGTCTGAAGAAACTCTAGTGCTGAATAGCGATTTAGCATTTTTGTAAAGAGAAAACGATGTGAACCATTGGTCTGAAAGTTTTTGAATTTTAGAAAATGTGATCGTAATTATTAAAAAAAAAATTTGCTTTACTCTGTGTTCCCTTGTCGGATCGTAGTTCGTATATCGTTGATAGAATCGCAATCGAAATCATACATAAAAAGAATTGTCTAAAATAAAAGATCCAAGATTATTAAAAAAAAAATATTTAAATATGTACAATGTACATATATGTATAAAACTTACACCGCCATTTTTGTACCTCGATCCCAGGGAAGATTTTGTTTCACTTGGCAATGTTGAGGTTCGACACGTACTTTGAATGAAACTCCAGTTGACATTGTCATGTTTGTTAAGAATTCTTTAACAGTATACTCAACATCTTGTGGCTTACATGACGATGGTACACAAATTCCCCAGTTTATTAAATTATAACGTGGAACGCGATGCCCAGGCTAAAACGAAAAAAAAAATGAATATAACAATTTTGGTTTAGCAGATTAAAAAGGAATCCAGATATAAAAAGGGTATTCATGCAACGTCGTTACAAATTGTGTAAAACGATAAGTGCACGCAAAACTTTGCATGAACGACCCTTTTTATACATTTGATTTAATGCTATAGGTAATTAAATCGGAGTAGTAACGATGACGAACTTATCCAAAAGTTTAACCAGTTTGGTTAATTTTCCGCCGCAAAATCCTTGGATAAGTTTAGTAAAATTGTGTAAACCATTTCCCATACAAAACTTGACAGTTAATTAATCAAATAATAAACTTTTAACCAAACCGTTAACTTATCTAGTGTTTCCCGAAGTTGCATGAATACCCTTAATATTTTCGGAAAGGCATTGAAAATTTCTCCGTTTCGGCTTTTTTTCTCGTATCAAAAATTTATGCGATCAAAAAATAAAATAATTGCAAAGCTGGGTCGCACGAAATTTCTTGTATGGTTCGAAGACATGAGTTAATTAAAAATACCGTTAATGAGGATTTACTTTGCACCTGATTTTTGCATTTTCATCTTAAACCCAAGAAAAATAATATTTTGAATTTAAGAGTGTTCCGAAGTGAAATGGTGATTTCATAAATAAGATTTTAAAGACATTTCAAAACAATTAAGGTGTCTATGGACAGAAAAACTTTTTGTCTAGGACATCATTACAAAAAAAATTAATTTTGTGCTCTATTATTTGGTAAAAACCTTCAAGAAAATGAGAATATGGCAAAAATGAATATTTTGCAAAACGAACTATATAGCACATTTTGCTATCGAAGAACATTTTTTATTTAATTCTAATACAAATTTTAACAATACAAAATAAAAACGCTAAATTAAAAAAAAAAAATTCTGGCAGTCAATTTTAATTCCTAACGGTTATATTTTGACAATTTTTTAGTGGCTATAAATTCAAGCTATTATTTTAAATTAAAATTTTTAATTCTTAACAGGCACTTTTTGATAGAAAATTCGTGTAAATTTAGAAGTTAAAATTAGTTACTTTTAATAAATTGCTTTTTAGTCCAATAACACGCCTACAAGTGACCAATTATTAAAATTATAAAACTAAGTATCTAATAAAAGTAAAAAAAACCGGTCTTATAATATACAAAAATGACTGGCTTTGTTCACTCCGATACTCAGTGGGCTAGTGTGAAAGGGCTATTAAGAATGAATAGCTGATTTTTAACTTTAAGATGGGCTTTTAAAGGGTCGCACAAAGTTTGGCTGTTTTCAAGGTAACTTTGTGCTGCTGCTAAAATCATTTAGTTGACTTATCAAAATGCTACTTTGGTAGAATTTTAACCCAAATAACACTAAACTCATGAATCATGATCTTCAAACTTTTCAAGAATAACAATTTTTTACTAGTTTATCTAAGAGCAAGAAACTATTGGTTTCGTCTAAAAAATTTCTGAATAGTGATTTTCGTTTTCCCTCACGCATTCTTTAATTTTATAGAAAGACCATTGAAGTGGCATTTAACAACATTTTTATTAAACGACAAGTTTTGGATAAAATAACGTCATGTAAGTACTTGCCATACAATCGTTTAGGAAAAGCTTATTTATCTGAAAAACAGCTTCAACGATTTTTATAAACAAAAATCAGTATACTATTGTGTACTTTCTAGTAAATCAATTTCTTTCGAGTAAATCATTTTTTTTTATTTTCAATTTCCTCATACATAAACGACTCAACCGACTTTAATTAAAATTTGTAAAAAATAATATTTATTTTTTGAAAAATCAATATGTTTTTCAAAAAAAGTTTGTTAGAAACTATAAATACTCAAATTAGAATATAGACAGTTTACGCAGAGAAAAAACTAAAACATAAGCTTTCAAGTAGAACATAAATCCTTAAGTTTCGTATCAGCAAACGGCTCTAAGTATTTATGTTCTAAAGGGTTTTTAAACAGGGACTACAAATGTAGAGTGACAGGGACAGCAAACGACGCCACATTTCTTGCCGCTCTTTTGACATTTCTCTTCAGTAAGGTTTGCCATTTCATGATGGAAAGATATACGAGCCAACAACGAGTCGAAATTATTATAATTTACTACCGAAATTCGGAGTCAGTGGCCTCAACGTTAAGAGCGCTACGTCCAATTTATGGTCGTCATAATCGTCCTAGCAGATCAACATCTGCTCCACAGGCACAGTACAAAATGTTCCCGTGCCAATGAGATAAAGAAGTGCCCGTAGTGTCGAGAATATTGTATTTTCATCAAAAATGATCTTCAGCGACGAGGCTCATTTCTGGCTGAATGGCTTCGTCAATAAACAAAATATGCGGTATTGGTCAGGCAGCAATCCATACGTACTCTATGAGTCATCATTGTATTCCGAAAAAATTATGGTTTGGTGTGGCTTACTTCTTCCGTGATGATCAAGACCGGCTCGTTGCTGTGAATGGGATCGCTACCGTTCAATGATAACCGAATATTTTTGGCCCCAGTTGGATGATATGGACTTGGAGGACATGTGGTTCCAACAGGACGGCGCCACAAGCGACACATCGAATGTCACCATCAATTTATTTGAAACCAAGTTTGGAGAACGTGTTATCTCACGAAATGGTCCAGTCGCTTGGCCGCCCCGGTCGTGCGATTTGACGCCGTTAGACTATTTCCTGTGGCCCTGTGGTCAAGTCTATGGTCTATACCAACAAGCCAGCGACGATTGATGAACTTCCTACGAATTTCGAACGTGAAATTGCAGCAGTATCGGCGGATTTATGCTTGAAAACCGTCGAAAATTGGGTTCAGCGTCTGGATTTCTGCAAGCGTGCCCGTGGTGGCCATGCAAAAGAAATCGAGTTTCATACATAATGGCATCGAACGTACTTTCAAAAGAATAAAGATCATTGATATCCAAAACCGTTTTTATTTTATTTAAAAAACTTTTGTAGCGCTCTTATTGAAAAACCCGATACTTTAAAAGCTTATGTTTTACTTTTTCCTATGCGTAAACTGTCACATAAGCCCTTAAATTTTTTGTATGTTATTACATGCATATTTTAAAAGTCCTTAAGTTCCAATTAACACGAACGCACGTGCAGTCATGCAAATCGCGTAGTATGCCATGTAAAAATAGCGGGAGTATTTTATGTAAAAATATACAAATTGAGGTTATTCCTACTATATTGTAAGTTTTCTAATAAATTAACACACTCTAATAAATCTTTCATCCTGGTTCTCATATTAGCGCATGTCACCATATTTTGTAAAACCCACAATCAATTATGAGCTTCTACAAATCGGTCCTTTTATCCGATCGTGACTTCTGATGCTCATCTTTAATTTGTAAAATCGTTGGTATTTTATTTATATACATTACCTACATTTGCATTTTACAATCTGCAGAAGTAATCCGAGGTGATTTACAACTCAATAATTTTTCATTTACTATCGTTTAAGAATAGCTATAAGATGTTAATTTATGTAAACAAAAATTTGCTATTACACAGCTGGATTTTCTAAGTCAAAAGTCGTCAAAAAAGTTTGATAAAGGGCCCTAACTGTTTCCAAAAGGAAGAAGACTTACAAAATCAGTACTTTTTTCTGAAAAAAGGAATATCACAAAATGCTTCTGATTTTTTTAGATCGAAGTTTCAGAGCTTTTAATGGATAGCCAATCGAAACATTCAAAAGAATGTTATTAAACATCTGAGATCAGTACCAAGAGAAAATCCCTTTGGTTCATAAGATGACAGAATAGAAAATAAGAATTTATTTAAACAGTTCGAATTTCTCCTCTCTATATGTAGTGAATTAAGCACCAGCTTTTACAAAACAAAACAAATCATTCTTTCAATCTTTTTATAAGTTAATTTATATTCAATGCCCTACATATTCCTTAAATTTATTATTTCAAACAACACATTAATCATTATTCAAAAAATTTAAAAAACGTGGGCCCTATATATTATACAAGTTCTTAATCCGGATCTGTTAAGATAACTTCTAATAAAAGCCAATAAAAATTATCATAAATTAACATTGACAGGTGAGCTATATTCACATAATATGTGTCTACTAACCTACATTCAAGCTAGCGGAATGCTAAATTAGTAGTTTCGAAGAAATAATATAATAAGTACCAATATTATGTTTTTCCTCTGCTGGCTTGTGTCGTCAAAAGGCAGTAAAGTTCATTGCCCCAAAGACACGGTTGATATACCCATAAAAGAATAAGACATAACAAAAAAAGAAATTTAACATGTTTATAGCCAAAATCCCAAAATTACTAACCATCAAGATCAAGAAGTGTAAATCGATCAAGATATTGACGTGCCTTTAAATGACTTGACTCATACTTACATCATTGAATTCATTTCGGAATGGACTGTGTGACTGAATATTGTCGAAAAATTCCTTAAGTTTTTTGGATTTATGTGACCAAACGGGTTGTGCGTACGCCAAGCAATATTGTCCCTGAAATTCATCTGTTCCCGATGGAGTTTTGACATTTAAACACTGATCAAAATCACCATATTGATTGATATTGCCATTAAGAATTCCAGACGTCAATTTTCCTGTGGCATCGTGCACTATTATGGAGAGAAAACACACAAAATAAGTTGTTAAATTAATATTGTAAATGATTGCAATTAACTGTTAAATAAATATTTAAATAATCGAAATAAACCTTTGTTTAATTTTTATGTGCGATGATCATTTAACCAGAAGTCACGATTAACATCATTGTGATTTGTGAATATAATTTTTTTATTTTTTTTTTGTTGAACGGAAATTAAAAGTGTATTTGTAATTTTTTCATAATGAGTACTTAGCTATTGTTTGTAAGACTCATTTAATGCTTTTATAAATCGAATGGATATTATTGTTTAATTTAAATAGGTTAGTAGAAGATTATAGTTAGAAGTGTTATTTGGGTTTATTATAGTTTTTATAGTTTTTCAATTCAATGAGAAAAAAATAATTAGGTAGCTGTCGGATCTATATTTTTCTTTAATTAGATACTTTTGATCTTATGCCCAGATTTGCTTTATAAAGAAATAACGCCGAGTCGGCATTATTTCACTTTGCCAAAGCGAAATAAGGCCGAACGCTAAAATTTGGCGTTATTTCACTTCAGTAAAGCGAAATAAAGCCAAATTCCGGAATTTGGCGCTATTTTGCTCGGCGTTATTTCACGGCATCTCGTTAATCTTTCGGGAGGAATTAAAAGGATCGGCCTTACACTTTTTGACTAAGGAACTGTTAATGCGTATTGAAGTTTTGCGTGGGGTGGTTTTCGAAATTTGTTTATTTTATTTTAAGGTCAGGATCGTGTTTCTATAAAAGATGGAATTGAACATTATGTATTATCTTGTTCTTGGAGCTCACAGATAATACTATTTTTTTTCTTTGAAAGCCTATACCCATATTTTGGAATTAACTGTTTATGTTATCGTTCACAATCAAAATAAATAACTTTCGCCCGCAAGGTTCCATTAAAATATAAAAACTCTATACTTAACTCACAAGTAAGCTATTTCTCTGTCCACTATTAGAAGACCAAAGAGTGATTTAAACGACAGAAAAACAAAAACCTACAGGTGATAAAAGATTGTATCTAACCTTTGTTTGTTATGTCATCCAAAAACCGGAAATTCTTTTCCAATTATTTGTCTTTTATTAAATGTCCATAGCAGTAGCTTTAAATGGCCTTAAGTCTTTCAGGGGAGTCTATCGCTTTCACCCGTTTAAGTGGGAGAGGTGATAAAACGTTGACTTAAAATAGAAAAAATTGTTTGACAGTAACGGCCTTACTAGTAATGCAAGTGTTGTCGATGTTTTTTGATAATATGTTTTTTTTTTAAGTCAATGCCCCTCTCATCTAAACCAGGAGGGTATAGATCCACTCTCCATACACATTTTTCTTGTATCAACCCAACCAACATAATTTATAGCCTTTTGTTACATACTGCGTTTATGCGAAAAACATTCTGTATATTTTTGAAAGGCCAAATTTCCCTAAATTCAAGATGGTGGGTAACGTTAAACACCTGAGTGGTTGTAAACTTATTTTTAGACACCTTATTCCTACCCTTTTCAACGAATTGAAAAAAATTGTATACTCGTAATTTAAAAACGCCCATTTATGAGTTTAATGAAATACAATGGCACAATTCTTAAGTCAAAAAATATCGATCTTTGAGAAAAAACTTTTCATAAAAAACAACTTTTATTAAATGCACTCAAAGGGTGAAAATAGGCGAGTTATTTAACAAAAACTAATTTTTCTAAGAACTCTCTTTACGAATTAAATCAATAATTTGTCTCTTAATTCATTTTTAACCTCCACTTGCCTTGCCCTGCTTATAATTCTTATGATTAGTTGATAAATTCATACATTTTGGGTGAGTATCTCTCCGAAAGATTTTAAATCGAAAAATGGTGGAACCTTGAAACTTTTTTTTCCCTTTTAGCATTTAAATATTTTTGAAATCTTAGCCGATTGAATAATTCTTAAGCTAACATTTTGTTCATCCTAGAAACAATTTAATATTGAAAAATCCAAAAGATTCATGTAAAATAGAAGGAGAACATACCCAAATATATGTATGCATGCAGTTAAACAATGCAAGAACTTAGAATTCTTTTTTTTTCACTTAAAAAGTTTGAACAAAATAATTTTAATACAAAAAAACTACATTCAATTTTGTTAGACAATTGCCATAGCCTTTTTGACTACCTGTTTATCAATTAATCTACCATGTCCAATTTAATCATTTACTCATAACCACTTTTAAACCTCGAACTTTGCCAAAGAAACAATTTAAATCGAGTGCCAGTCTAGTCATCATCATCGTGCTAGAATTTCTAAGCTAATTCTATCCTTGATAGTGATATACTAACAACCTAACCTACAGATACAAATAAGTTTGTTTTGCCTTCTTTATGTTCCAAAAGCTCGCCCATCCAGCAGACATTCAAACAAACTTAACGAAAATTACTCTGAAATTGTTAAGAAAATCAAAAAAACCTACATAAACAAATATCAAGTCAGCTCGGACTCACAAAGTAGGTAAAGTTCGGCAGATGTCCTTGAGAAGCAGCAAATCTACCAGCTGCCGCTGCCGCACACAGAACTTCTATGATTTCGACCCAGCTGCAATACTACAACAAAAATGAATTCTGCAGCCGTGTTGTGTTTTTGTTTGGACATTGCATTGGCGACATTAGATTGCAAGGTGCAAACTTTATACCAACAACGGTGCAGGGTAGGGTAAGCGCGGGAGAACCAAAACCATGCCAAAGTCATTATCGTTTCGTTCTGCTAGCAATAGAGTCAAGTCAGTTAGTACTCACGTAGTACTGAGTATGAGTACAGTACAAATGAACATTAGAGCCGGTTTCTGGTGATGCTATTGTCGTTGACCGCCAAAGGCCAGACCTCAGATTGCAAGGTTCAATATTGCGGATTGCATGCGAAGTGTGATACTTTATGTTTTCGGTGTAGAAGCTGTATCTGTATTCGAGATTGGTGCACTTGAGAGTGCGCGTTCGGCGCACTTCAATATTGCGCAATGTGATTTTTATGTGGTTCACGTTCACATAATAGTCACTTATAGTGTGAAATCAGTGATGTTGGTCAAGACAAGATGCAAATTTGGTGGCTTTTGTTTTGTTTATTGATGACGTAAGAAATGTTTATTCTATTCCAGAAGGTTTGATGACCTCTCTGTGGTTAGCAAGTAAATACTTTCGTCTTCGCTTAGGAAGATATGAATTTTAGATGAATTGTGAGTGACGAAATCGTAATGAAAGTGTGGTTTAAGTAGGTATATCGATATCTGCCTTACCAACCCAGCCTTTACCTAGCCTTAGCTGGTGATTTTTATAACTTTATTGAAGAGAGAAGTATCATGTGAAGATTAATAAAATGTTAGTATTATGAAAGGGTTGTGGTCTGAGGTTACAAAAAAGATATAAAAAAATCGTCTAAGTACAGCGTGTGAAATTTATTGCACATCAACTATAAAATACTCTAGGTATGTACAGCAAAAAGTTATCTTAATTTTTGCGCCCTTTTAAAACTATCAACATTCAATTTCATTGAGGTGATAAATGAAAAGTAATAAAATAGGTTGTTTTTAATTATGTATCGCCCAACATTTCGAAGTTGTTTAGCGGCATAGTATTCATAAATGTTGGTTAAGCTGTTTCTAATGGGGTTTTCTTTTGGTAACAAAAATTGATTTTTTTTCCCTTTCTGATTAGTCAAAAAACAGATTTTGACAATAAAAGCCTTTCAATGGTGAAAAAAATAATTTTTTTTTAATCGAAAATCAATTTTGCTTATCTGGATTTTTCAGCAGATTTAACCCTCTTTTACCAACACCATTACACACCAGAACAGTTGACAGCCATCAGTTTGACAAGCCCAGATCGCCACAGTTTGAAAGACACAAATTGTACAAACAACAAAAAAATCAATCTGCAATCGTATACCATTCGATACGAAAAAAATCAATTTTTGGATCAAAATCTAAATTTACAAAAAGAAAACCTCATAAGAAAACCTGGAGTTTATCTTATTGAAACTTCATCAGGTAAAATCGAATTTTGTCAAAAATTCATCAGGAGAATCATTTTCAATGAATTTGAGCTGCGGCTCAACCTCTTGGTATCAGCCTGCGGCTAGGAAAACATCGCAAGAAAAATTCTAATGGAGACAGATCGCACGATCTTTGTGCTCAATTCACATCACCTCTCACTTCCACGAGACATCCCATTCTTCAAATCGTTCTTGCAGAAATGTTTTTTATGGGATAAGGTTTGTGATGTAGTGGCTTCCTGTTGGAACCATTAGTCGTTCATATCTATATGATAAGATTTGGACTAAAAGTAATTTTTTAACATCGATCGGTAGAGGTCGTGTTCACTGAATTGACGGAATTTTCTGCCTTGGATTTTTCCACACTCTCATTTGTAGAGGTGATTTTTGAATTTGAATTTGCCTAAAAAACGTTGATTACACTGGCAGTAGCATAGCTAGACTTGCAATGGAACTGGGGCAGAAAACAAAAAGGGGCCCCTATGCTGTATACAAAAATTTGGTTTCGTTTTTGATTTACAATAAAAATTGCTTTTGAGACATTTTGGTTACCTATTGTATGAAATTTTTACAAAATGTCGGTATACAGTTACTTTGACAAAAAAATACCTAATTCATTATTATTGTTGAAGTAACTTAACTTCAAAGTATAATACAAATTGTTTTTAACAGTGCTAGTGCTATAGTTTATTTTACCAAAACTCTAAATTTGTTGCTAGGCAAAAACCAAAGCAATAACCTTTTATTTCAATGATATTGCCTTAGTAAAATAAAAGTCCTTCAAGATATATATTTTTCTATGCTATGATCTGAAAATAAAACCAATTGAAACAACTTTTACTTTTTTAAATTGAAACTTAAGGGGAACCTAGCCTCTGGGGCCCTGGGGCATCGCCCCGGTTCGCCCCAAGGTAGCTACGCAACTATGTACACTGGCCAACATAAATTTTATGTTTGGGTTCTGAATGTGATTTTCTTCTTCTTTACTATAACTTATTAAATACAAAATTATTTCGTTTGAAAAATTTTGTTTTTGTGGGAGCACATTATTTGAAAGTTCATGAAAATGTGTCATGGTAGAATCATTTACACAAGATATTTAAAACATTTAAGACTGAGATACACAAAAATACTTGAGCGTGTTTGTTGCTTTAAAAAAACACGAGAGTGGCTGTCTATTTAGGCCCTATTTAGGCAGGTAAGGCAGGGTAATTTTCTTAAAAAAAATTACTTAATTAAAAAAAAAAAACAAGGCAACACCAACAACGGTATAATTTTTTAAGCTAGGACTTAATTTTTTACTTTATTTTCTATATTAAGTCATTTCTATGCATATTTTTTTAATTTAATTTTCAAACTGAATAAAAAAAATTAATAATATTTTTCTTAACTAAACTTACGTTTACGTAATAAAGTAAGTTTTTGATGCTATTTTTCAAAGATTTCACAAGTTTAAAGTCAAATTTTTAAAACCAGACGGTTGTACATACCTTTTTTTAAAAAAAATTCAAAATTACAAAAACACTACTTTTTTTTAAATGTTTGGAACCTACATTAAAACAGTAATTTTTACCAACAAATGCACTGAATTTAGCATCCGTTATTTTAAAATTAAAATCATTGTTTCATTATATTGACCTTGATAAAGACCCCAAATCAGAAAGTCCATAAAGTTCTATAGTTAAAACATTCCTCATGTTCTTCTCAATATGCAACTTGTTCATACTAACATTTCACATTAATTTTTGTTGTTCTTCTGCTCATAATAGAATTACGCAATTTATGTGGATTTATTATTAAGGGTTAGTATAATATATTTGCTTCCTTTTTTGAAAATAATCATTCTTCAAAATGATGAAGCTAAAGCTGGCCATACACGACCGAGTCATCCGATACATCTGGCTTGTTGGGATTTTGGATTGGCTGATAATCCAAATGGATTGGCAGCCGATCCACACCACACACGACCGATTTTGGATCGGCACGAGGCCATTTGGCTCTGTCGTGTATGGCCAGCTTAAAAATTCATTAAATATGACTGTGCACAAAAATTAATAACCTAACTTGCTGGCGTGAGATGTTTTCCCAAAAGATGTCACAAGAAAAGTCATACCACCCCCAAAACATGGCTCAAAGGTGAACTTTGACCCACTATAACTTAAAGATGGAACAACTGCCAGAGGTCGTTAATGGCTTATTTTTTATCTTGCACAGGATTTTAGCTGGACATGTTGATGTAAAATCAAATGTGAAAGAGTTGTTAAATAAAAACCAAACCAATCTCTTTTTCAAGATGGTGGCTCTTTCCTAACCCCAAAAATCGCAAAAACTCGTTTTTACATAATATCTATAATCAAGGGTCGTACCCAAACTGAAAAATTTGTCCATCAAAAAATGCGATCTAAAATCTAAATTTGACTCGGCTACATTTCTTCAACTTTATAGGAAAAACCCAGTCGAGAAGAAGTGGAAATTTAAAAAGAATCTTCTTATTGGATGACCCTATAGTTAAAATAAGTTCCACTTTAAACAAAACTATGTTCACGTTTCAAAATCAACTTAATTGTGTAGAGATGATCTTTCTTATAACTCAAAATATTTATAAGAAACATTCACGATTTAATAATTTTTCATACCGCCAACCGCTCTGCTTCATTTTACTTAAGACAAAAACATTTCAACGACATTTTTATTACTTAACTTCACCTGAGACAAGCCACAGCTTGTCCTTGAAATCAATAAAGGTAAGTTTAAGCAACTAGACCATCAATCTATCAAATCAATAGACACGTATGCAATCTTTCAAATAAAAATCACTTCATAAAACGACAAAGGAATGGTGTAATTGAAGACTATGATGACTTTATGTGACCAATTAATATGCTACTCAGGTAAGGGTACTACTCTATCTATGGTGAATGTATTATGTAACTTTTATATTTTTTATTGTCAATATATGTAAGATACTTACTTTTTATTGCCCAAAGATCTAAGTCTTGAAGTCCTTCCAGAAAGGCTCGTGTATGTCTTCGGCAAGCTGCCGAAGCTGATGGACTATTTGATGCATCAAAGGGACGAGCCAGTCCCATAAATCTCTCACCAATTGCCCTCAAGTATTCTAAAAAATACAATAAAAATAAAAATATAGGTACAAATAGAATAAATAATAAAAAAATGTATACATAATTAGAATTATTAAGTTATTGATGCATTATGGCAAGTTTGACGTAATTGTCAACCCATTTTGGTTGTCATTTCATTCATGACAGAAGCAGCACACGCATTTTAGATTTTTTTTGCATGCCAGATAAAATGAGGAAGACGCTACTAAGCCCAGCTGAAAGCGCTTAAATTTTGTTTTAATTCCAATCACGTACCAAGCCCAGATGAACGGATTCGGGGAAAGATTCTCAATTCGGTAGACTCGCCCATAAATTATAAATAAAAAAAAATTATTTTGCATTAAACACTTTGTGTTGCTGATTTTATATTTTAGCTTTAAGACTTGTGACTTGAGAGGTTTCAATTTTGTACACCTTCACAGACACATATTTGTATGTATCCGGGCGGAATAAATTTATTTTGAGTATAGAAAGATGCGGCAAGCAGATTGTTGCTACTTTATTACGCATGCCAAAGTCATATCGAAAATTTGCTGTGAATTTAAGTTAGAAATTTAATTATTGTGGATTGAAATGACGCTTTCAAGCTTATTTAACTTGATAGAAGTCTTTGCGAACGGACCAATGAAACGAAATTTCCAAATGTATGTTTGTAACGTGCTACGTGATTTAAATACAGAAATTAATTCTTAGCATTTTTAGGACAGAGAAGTTAATTTAATTTGGGTTTATTTTTGGGTAGATCCTGTTCTACATTCAGGTGATGATTGGTTCAATTTCAAATCAAAACATTTTATATTCGCTTAATGCGGCTAAACAAGGAATCACTGTGGTTAAAAGAACGCGCCCAAAGTAAGGCTTAGTTGTAAAATGATGGGCATTTTTAATGGTTTTAGGGCTGAATTGCAGCACTTATCCAGATTTGGTAAATGTATAGTTTTAGAAGGCCGTAGCCATGATGAGAACGACGAGAAGAGAACTTCTTTCTATATGATTTATTTTTATTCAATATTTTGAATTTCGAAATTTTTCACTTTCGAAATTTAATTTTTCTCGATTACTCTGTAGACATAGACCCAATATAATTTTTGTTTATGTTAAACCAATACAAGAGATATACTAAAAAGAATATCCCTAAAATGAGTGAGAATCAACAAGAACGAATATTCGTAAGATATGGAATACTTATACCTATCAGGGTTGCCAGAAAGAGCTCTTTATCGCCGAAGTTTTCACTCGCTCCTTCAAATTGTTATTTGCGATAAATCCCACTTTGGTATATTTAGTTTTGAAATTGGGCGATTTTAGGCTCCTTATACAAATAAAGATAGAAAAAAGTACCTTTAACTATCTTAATTTGATAACTTCACACTTTTGGAAAATCTATTGTAAATGAGCCTACTTAAATTTAAGTATTTGCTTCGAACAACAGTCTCAACCTCTATGCAGTTGATTCAGTTTGCAGCCTGTACACTTACGAAACAAATTGATAATTTGGGACCAGAGATTCTCAATACATAATTGATAATCTCTCCCTTGCAACAATAGGCTCTTCGAGTTCGAACCAGAATTCAGTTGACTTGAAAATTCTGCATGAACTTTGAACGCAGTGACTAAAAATATGTAGGAATTTGTATACTAAAAAGATTTATGCAAATTTGAATTCGAAAATGAGAGAAGAAAAATCTAGTATGGAAGACATTTTGGAAGCAGCTTGCGAGTTTCAATTGAATTTTGTAAACTTTGTACTATGTCCTTAAAAAAGATCAAGATTTCAATTTAAATAAATAATTATTTGTTCCAAATAAATACAAAAAATCCTGTTAAATTTAAGCCCAATATGTTACCGTTAGCTCAGCCCCCAAGACTAAAGAAGTTTTTTTTTATGGGAAAGCACAATCATGTAAAATATTCAATCAAATTTTGAAATTTTATAACTAAAAATATAAATTTTTAACGAATAATTTTAATTACCTAATTTTTAAGTGGGCCTATTTTCAGCTCTAAGATTTTTAAATTGAACTTTGATCGTCTTAAAAATTCGGGCAACACTGATACCTATCTATATCATAACAAAAAATACGCCATTTTAGAGGAGGTATTTACGAGTAGATTTGTTGTTTCTTGAATTGGAATATTTTCATCAGGGATTCTTGGTTTGGAGGCTTTGAAAAAATTTGATTTAGTTTAATTCAGTTTAGTTTAGTTTAGTTTAGTTTAGCTTAGATGAGTTTATTTTAGCTTAGTTTAGTTTATTTAAGTTTGGTTTAGTCTAGTTTTGTTTAGTTTATTTTAGTTTAGTTTAGTTTATTTTAGTTTAGTTTAGTTTAGTTTAGTTTAGTTTAGTTTATTTTAGTTTATTTTACTTTAGTTTAGTTTGGTTTAGTTTAGTTAAGTTTAAAATACAAGTCAAAAGAAAACTTTCAGAAAAGTTTTGTACGTTTTTTGTGGTATCCACGACGATATTATACGTGACGTAATTTTAAGAAAATTGCTTTGTATTTTTGTTATTCGTGTTTTCTTGTTAATGGGGCTTGACTTATTTTGTGATACAATTTTCACACCCGTACTGTTTAAATAAAATTTTAAGAAATAATTGCTTTATTAAACAAAAATATAAAATCAAAAAAAAATCATTTTTTCTATTGTTAATTTTTGCTCACACTTTTTCGTTACCAATATAATTACGTTATTAAATTATTTTACAATACATATCTTCAATGTCTAGCCATACGTTATAGCCTCGAACCACAAGAGCAAGTTCTTATGATTATTTTATTTACTATAGCATTTCAATTAAATACATATATCTTATCCTATATAGTATACCTACTGTTGCCAGATTGCCACGTATTATTGTGAAATAGTAATTTTACAGCACAGAAAATGACAGCACAATTGAAAATTTAATCTCATGTTCAGATATTTAACTACAATTACATATTTGCTTAAAAGTTACTGAACCATGACAAAATAAAAAAAAACCCATGTCTAAAAAAAATAAGCTATAGTACATTCAGCTATTAAAATATTTATCTTGCACCACTAAAATTATGAGTCCTACCTCAATAAAAAAGAATTAAAAGAAATCTCAATGAATTAAAGAGTCTCAGACTAGCACTTGGGCGAAAAATAAAAAGTTGGTACCTGTTCATAATCGAAGCATCAAAGTTCGCATGCCACACTATACGAGTACTAGTGTTGTTTGCACTAATTTAAGTTTGAATTTTATTTACGTACACTTTTTCTGATCACGACTCCACCTTGTTATCAGATTGTAGTTTGTGGGTAATAATGCCTATAGTAACTTTGTAACACAAATGACTTAGCCCTGATTTAAAACAAATTTGACTGACAGTTTTAATCAGTAACCTATCAGGACAACTACGTTTATTGTCTTTGATTTTACTTACATGGGTATCTTTTATTTCAAAGCAAAAAAAGAAGACATTACAAGTTTACCTACAGGTAAGTTCACATAATTATAGGTACTGTTTAAGAAATTTTATTACATCAGCTGACGACGACGTCGATAATAACACGGTGAAAATCGATTTGCTTCCAAGAATGCATTTGTGCAAAAAATAAAGACTCGAATCTGGTTTAGGGCCAGTTGTGATGGGCATGTTGATTACAACTTCAACAGCTTTTTTTGGTAATCAAAATAAATTTCACTTTTCGTGAAACATCACAACTACGGACGGGTGGGTATGGCATATTTTGGCTAGATAGACATACTGGACTGGAATGCATTTAAGTGAAGATGTATAAATAAATTTTTTATGTATTTAAAATAAAAATGGTAATTCGATCGCAAAAATACCTGCATAGTTCCACTTATTGTGAGTCATTCAGAAACTGTCTAGGCATCTGATTGCAACTGGTTGTTGTTTGTTGCAATAGGTAAGCTACGGAAATAATTTCTCAACATCAAACTATGTTCATTTTTTTCTAAGCTTTTATTGATCATTGAAGATCTCTGAAATTTGATTAATATCACCAATCCTAACTCAAATGCAAAATCAATAATGAAAAAAAAGTCGATAAAAGGAGACAAGAACTATCAATGTCAATGTTCTTTTGAGATAGTGGAAAAAAGAATCAAAAGAATGAGGGTACCTAAATAAAGTGGATTTTCTGAGAAGGTGAATGAACGATCGACTCCATAAAAATTTAAGAAAAATATTTCAACTATAAATTTCTCACATAAGACAAATTTGTTTTACTGAATTAGCATTTAAAAAAAATGATGAATTCGAATAAATTAGCATTTTATGAATAGGTTTTCGTTTCTACATTCATCATTTTAGATAAAATATATGAAGATGCATATATGCGATGGAGTGCTATGGAGTTAGTGGATTAGTTGATGAATAAAGTAGGTGATGATACTGATATTCGTCTTTGTCTGTAGGTTGTGCGATACTATTTATAGCTTTTTAAATAAAATGCATGACTGAACCTCACTTACCTGCGTTTGTGGCTCAAAGCCTAAAAGTGGAAAAATATTGTTTATTTCTTCTTTGATTTAAGTGGTTTGTTTTTTAATTATTAAAAAAAACTTTACATAGGGGAATAACCCAGAATTAAAGCAATTTAATCAGAAATCTTAAGAAAATCCTATTTCGGTAATGTGATTCACTCGTTAAAACAAGAAACGTATATTATATATTTTTAAGGCGATAACAGGAGCATGAAGTTAATAAACATTTTTTGAGCATTAAGAAGAGAATGGGTAATTCTGTATGGAGCATGAGTCAAGAATGATTTTAATAGTGGGTTAGTCCTGCAATTACTGCGTAAAAGTTTCTTCACTATCAACTTCCCTTCACACGGGAATATCGATGTTCAGAAGGTAATTTTTGTTGACCTTTCCACAAATATTTGAATAACAATAACTCGGTCATAACTTGAAGAATTTTTGTTTTTATTGCCACCCACCAGACCAGCTTCATCACTGAAGAAAATGTTGTATGAAAAATGGCAATTGAACTGAAATTTTCAAAGGCTCTAATTATGGCTTGATTCTAGTCCAAATGACAACAAATAGTCAGTGCTTTTATAAATTATAATCTGACCAGCAGTTTGTATCATCACTTTTTATTAACTCTCCATTGTTATTATTACATTTTGACATATCTTCACGTTTTGAGCTCCCTAGAATAGGAATCCATCATTTATAGAGAGATGTCTGTACATTCGTACGTTCTTTCGCTTTTTTTGCTCACCATATCTCAAGAACGAATAAAGGTATCGACTTCAAATAGATTTTATTTTATAGATAATAGTTTCAATACCTGCATAAATGACTTTAAAAAAAATTCAATAAGTGATTTTTTTTACTATATTTAATTAAAAAAAATTTTTAGCCGAATATCTCGAGAACGAATTATGCTTTCGACTTCAGGTTATTTTTTAAACGCAAAAAATTTGGCAAAAACATAAAAAGATATAAACCTACAGTTTTTTTTAAAATAAAAAAATTGCAGAAAAATGTTGAAAAAGTTTTTCGGCTCGAATATCTTACTAATAAACAATGATATTGGCTCTGGGATAGTTTTGTTCTTTACACTAGGTTTCAATAAATAATTAATAAAATTTGTAAGAATATTCAAGAAACAGTTTTTTTAAAAGTGATATAATATTTAATAAATGCAATGGGCTAATATATTCCGTAAGATAAGAATACCTTTCTCACCATCACCATGAAACCAATAGATTTGGTTCATCTTCTTCAACACTTTCACTATCGGTTATATTTTTGAATTGAGCGTGCATGTTGATGATAAATAATAATAAATGGGCAAAATTAATTATTTTGACAACAAAAATCGCATCTTTTTTCTACTTCTTGATAGACAAAAATCTGGGAAAATTATACCTAGCATAAATTAAATGCACGAATGGCTTACACGTACTTGCTCTTAATTCTCAAGAAAATAAACAAAATAAAAGACATGGAAAATTTAAGAGAACAATTTTTAGAAGCATGAAACACGATATTTGTAATTTAGCCAAAGCAACTTCTTTGAGAGTTTGAGATGAAAGAAAAGAACGCCATCTTAATTCTTAATTGAATATGATCATATGAACAAATAAAATGCACGACTGCATTGCACGTACTTGCTCTTATGTTCAAGTTGCTTGGAATAAAAAACTGTTTTGTATTATTGTAATTTGAAAGTACTTATAAAAAAATTATGAAATAATAAAAAAAACATTCAAATCGTCCTATTATTTAAACAAGTATGCAATTTGATTACTTAAAAATATATGAATATATGCAAAAAACAAAATTAAATCGTTGGAGCGGTTTTCTTAAAAATTAATTTTTAATATATAAAATTTTAATAACATTTAAAAAAAAAGTTTTCGTATGCAAATTTTGAGTATGTATTAAAATACATTTTTAAATCTAGTTTAAAAAAAAACTCATCAACTTATTTTTGAAATATTGAATTTTCAAAAAAAAAAATAAATTTTAATACATATTTCCAAAAAACTCAAAATTTATTTTTTTCAAAATTTTGATATGCAGTATGATTAACATTTTAAAAATAAATTTTGCATACCAGTTTTGACTGCAATCGTTCAAGCCGTTAATGAGAAAATCGAAAGTTAAAAAAACGTTACATCCCAGGTGTCGTTAATAACGGCTTTCGGTAAATTTTTTGTCTCACCTTGCATTGGAACTAATAATTTTTTTCAATTAAGTGGATTTAATTCCCATTAATGTGAACTAAGTCCCTTGGTGGACTAAGTTCCCGAGGACTTAGTTCCCGGCACCTATGAAAATCTCCTAAGTGTGTACAAAAATGACGAAACATATAATTTTTTTAACCTTAAAATCAAACATTTTTTTTTCAATCCATAAAAACTTTATTAACATTAAGTCAATTAAGTCAAATTAACTGCTTCTTCCACTGTGGTGCCATCTTGATTTCGATAGTGAAAGTTTTTGACAGAACAATTTTCATTGTGGCACCATCTCTATTTTTTTTTTACAATTTTGAATATTGTTCTTAGGATAGATCATCCCTCAAAATATGAAGCAAGAACCTTTATACCCGAAATAGAAAACTAGATAATGCTGATAATACCTATTAAATACTTTCAAGGAACGAAAGTACAAAGTTAATACGAAATTTGTATTATTTTGACTTTTAAAGAATTATTTAAATAAGCTGGGAATTCTATTTTGATGAAAAATACATAAGTACATAAAGAAGGTATATTTATACAAAAATTTAACTAACATTAAAAAAAACTTGAAATGCGAAACTGGGAGTGGCAGCTTCAAAAAAATATAATATTGAAATTCTGTGTGGAGGACAATCAGTGTAAATAAAGCTTAATATCCATCCAAGTGTTAATTTTTGCAGTGTACCTATACAACGGATAAATTCAAACCATCTGGAACACGTTAGCACATACTGCCTGCAGTTGAATCATAAGGCACAAGGAATGGACATAATAACCATAGTTAAATTGAATAAAAATTTTAATATAACCGAAAACATTGGCCGACTTACCTAAATTTTGAAACATTTTGGTAGGTATACACATGAATGTACATATGTCACGAAATAATGTACATAAGCGCTACTTTAGCATAATAAACAAAATTTCGCAAACTCCTTCACATTCTGGAATAGACTACGCAACAATTGAAGCTTGCCGACAGACAGACCAATTTAGAATTTATTACAAAACAAAAAAGAACCTCATTCGCTAAATATGCTGACAGCTTAAATGACAAAGCCAGCCTATCATATTGTGACATACTTTAAATGTGAAGTAGGTAAATGCGGAAGGTAACTGATGGTGAATTTATTAATATACAAATACATATATACTAAATAAATAATATTTAAATTTATTTTTTGTTAATGAACCAAATTAAAATTCAGGTTGTGTCGTTATTGCGTTATTCTCCCAAAACGTTGCTTATTTAAATAAAAAATCTACCCTCTTGTTTAAAAAAAATGAACTAATATTTGTATATGAAAATTTACTAAACAAATATTTTTGGGTTTCATATTATAATGTATGTATGGTATCTATTCATTAACAAAAACCCCAATGTCACATTACATACAAATTTATTGCTAGCAATATTAGGCTATGCTAACATTTTAAGAATACAATCTGAAGAAGTTCTAACCAATAAATAGATATATTCAATATTAGGGGAGTAAATATTGCGGACAAAAAGCTGAATGTGAAATTGTTGGATTTTTTGTAGTTGAACAAAATTAGTATTCATGGGATGAAACCTTGCAACTGAATTATTGTGTATGTTAATTTCTTAAATATTTATCTCCAGACATTTTTTGCAGGTTAATATCCTTTTGTGTGATTGAAATAGATTTTTTGTTTGATTTTAAAGTATTTTAAAAACATAAATAACGGGTGATTTTTTAAGAGGTTTAGAACTTTAAAAAAAAAAAAAATACAAAAAATTCGAAAAAATGAATGAAATATTTATTTGAATCGATAGTTTGAACCTTGCAATTTAATGTTTAAAGATAATTTCATGCAAATGTTGACCGCGGCTGCGTCTCAGGTAGCCCATCCGCTGAGTCCAATTTTGGCATACTCTTTCACACATATCGGCCGGTATCTCACGAATGAATGCATGGATGTTGGCTTCCAGTGCGTCAATCGAAGCGGGCTTGTCCCTATAGACATTAGCCTTGACATACCCCCACAAAAAATAATCTAATGGTGTCAAATCGCACGATCTAGGCGGCCAATTGACCGGCCCGAAACGTGAAATTAACTGTTCACCAAACTCGCCTCGCAATTGCGCCATTGTTTCGCTTGCTGTGTGGCATGTGGCACCGTCTTGTTGAAACCACATATTATGCAAGTCAAGAACTTCCATTTCGGGCAAAAAAAAGTTTGTTATCATCGCTCGGTAGCGTTCACCATTGACAGTAACGCTGCGATTCGCATCATCTTTGAAGAAATATGGCCCAATAATGCCGCCGGCCCATAAACCGCACCAAACAGTGGCTTTTTCGGGATGCATTGGTAGCTGTTGCAATGCTTCTGGCTGATCTTCACTCCAAATGCGGCAATTATGCTTATTTACGTACCCATTCAACCAAAAATGAGCCTCATCGCTGAACACAATTTTTCGATAAAAAAGCATTTCGAACCGAGCACGAATTTTGATAGTAAAATTCAATAATTTGCAAGCGTTGTTCATTTGTAAGACGATCCATGGTTAAATTGCAAACCAAACTGAAGCTGTTTGACAGTGACACAAGGTACTAAACACACGTCAGCTGTCAAAACCAGTGTTGCCAAAACCAAACCAGCTAAAAAATCACCCGTTACAAAATGCAGAACGCGTTTTGTTCGACTTTTATAAAGCATTGTTATCGATCTAGGAAGTCTTTTAGGCCAAAAGCAAAAAACCAAAAAAGTTTTCTAAAGACCTGCTAGAACACAATTTTTGTATGTTAGGGGAGACCGGGACATATGATCATTATACTCGTAGATTTAAAAAAAAATTTAAGACAAAATTGTTAACAATTCTTCTTTGTCTCATAGTCGTTATTAGCCGTTTTCCTTTGGAGGTGGCAAAGTACTTATGGGTATAGATAAAAGCCCTAATCTAGTACTACCAACTGCATATGCTCTCATGTGCGAGTAGATAAATGGGAAAGCAGTTTGATGTGAATCCATTGAAAAAACCTAGCAAAGTACTTCGATACCTCCAAATGTAAACGCAAATTGTGACTGCTGAAAAATCAAATCGTTTGTTTTTTTTTCATTTTCAAAATAAAAAAATTCTTTTGAAAGATTTCATTTAAGTCCAGTCAAAAAGCTTTTTGTTTCGGAGAAAATGGCGGAAAGCTAAGTTATTAAAAAAACAAAGAAAACACTTACAACGCCATGCCATACATTTCAAACTATTTGCATGGCATGACATTGTAAATAATATCGTTGTTTTTTTAATATTTTGTTTCCAGGTTTTTAGAAAACTGTCCGTTGACGGAGGAGAATACAAACTTTCCTCCAATACGTTTTTTCTTTTCTCAACCCACCCTACATGCTCCAGCTTTCTGTCGCATTGTATGCGAATCACCCTGTATAAACGAAATACCATGTTTCTTGATCTTCAACTTCAAAGGTGGTATAAAAGAGTTTATTTTATTTTGAAACATAAAATCCGAAAAAAGGATTTTTTTATGAAAAAAAAATTGCTTACATTTCCTTAAATTTTAAATTGTCATTAATTGATGAAATCAAAAATAATAGGTATTAGAGCTGTTTGCTTAAATATTTATGTTAATCCTAAACTCTTATGTTCTAATTTTTCGTTATTATAAATTGTCACATAAACTCATTATGTTGAACTGACAAAAGATTTTTTGTATGAATTTTTTTTAAGTTACACAAAATTTTTGAAAGTTACCGTCCGGGAGATATTCCTTGAATATTCCGTTTAGGGAGCGTTGACCCCCGTAAAATTGTTAGCGGCGCTCATATCGATGGGAAATTTTTACAGCATTCGGAAAAATATTCAAACTCAAAATTTTGATCCCATAATGACATTACGATTATAGAAAATACTTAAATTGTTAAACCCCGCAATTTTACCTTTACATTTATTTATGTAATGCACTCAGATTAACAGTTTGAACGACTGAGTGATTAATATAAGATTATTTAGTTGCAGCAAAAAATGTGTAATTTATCATGTAGTTCCATAAATATTCTTTCCGGCAAAAACTGAAAAATGATATGAAAACAAAACGATTAAGATTTAATGACTATGTCCCTGTCTGTATCGAATAAAAATTACTTTTAAAACACGTCATATTAAAGCCTTATGCCTTTTCTATATTTTTTAAGGAATGTCTAGACCCTCAGATGCGGCGCTAGACCAAAACAAGGCGTATGCATTATCAAATTTGCGGGACCTTGACGAAACGGAGGTTCATAGAGAGAAAGATTTTGTTTTAACTTAAAAATCTAATTTAAGTTATAAAAACTTTCATGACTTGTTCAAAACGTAGAAACGTTTTGACTAATTTAGTCTTTATCTGTTGTTATTCCTTCTTGAGCATTAAAAATTTTCCTCTTTTAACAGCTTAATATAAAATGTAATTTAATATATGATTGGAAGAATGCTCAAAAATATAAAACTCTTTATTTAAATTGCTTATTTGTACAACTGAAAAGTGGTACAAATATTATATCCGTGACTCAGCAAGTTTAGTTGACCGATTTCGACGGATTAACTGAAGTTCAACTATGGTTTAGCATGTAATTGGATATAGCACATACTTGAAACTTGAACCATTGTTGAACCTCCTCTGATCCACCGAAATCGATAAGCTAAAATTGTTGAGCCACGGGTTAAAAATTTGAGCAACGTTTTACGGTTGTATAACTGACTCTAAAAAATCTTAAATGCAGTTTGAGCGAAAAAAATGGCATCTGAATTCTTGAATAAACATCAATTTGAAAACTTGTTTTTTTAAATTGTATGAATTTAACTTAACTACTCAAGTAAAAAAAGAAAACTTTAGAGTGTGAAGAGCTTTCAGACCTTGCAAGATGAGGGGGCATACAACACATGTGCCTTTCTTTCTTTATGTTTTCTGATTTCAAATGCAAATCGTTGTTCAATAATTTGGCCATTAAAGCCAAGAAATTTAGCATAGTTTCCACAATTTTATTCCTTTCATATAATTGCTATGAATTGCCATATCATATCAACCAAAATCTAGAAAAGTTAACAGTATATGAAATTAACAATGCCATCTGATCTAAGAAAGACAAATCCGATAGTTGGAATTTCAACAAGTGGACCCAACTGGTCATAAAACTACACTTAATAGTTTATTTTTAATTAATTTATTCCTCTTAAATTGGGTAACCGGCCTAAAGTGCACAATGCCCTTTCACCTAGTTTTGTTTAAATTGCATTATTTACCATAATCAAATAATAAAATGGATTTTCCTTTTTCGTACATTCCTTACATACATATACATATCTTGACAATATTCAAGATTTTTCGTCTGACTTGATTTCAAAATAACAATTAAAAAAACCTTACTTTCAAACTTACAATTCTTTTTCTATCATTAGGTCAGTAGTTATGATGTAAATAAAATTAATCAATATTCGTTCTTATTGATTCTCACTTCTTTGATTCAACTTAATATTTACATTTTAGCTGTTAACTTATGATGGGGAATTTTTTAATTGTTTCATTTTTTTAATCCGCATATTTTATCCAAATATCAATATAATAAAAGGTGATTTTTTTTAAGACGTGTGGTTTTCAAACTGGCAATACTTTTTTCGGAGTTAGTCTTTTTTACAGCTGTCACTTGATTTATGCTCAGTTTGGTTTGCCATTTCACAATAAACAAACTTACTCCTGAACAACGTTAGCAAGTTGTGCAAATTTATTAGCAAAATATTGGGATGAGACGGTTGACGCCTTGGAAGAGAATACAAAAATCCTTCAATAAATTGATTTTTTCGCGATGAGTTTCGCGTGAACCGAACCATTATTTTGGTAATAAATTTGCAAACGTTGTTCAGGAGTAAATTTATTCATTTAGAAATGGCAAACCAAACTGAGCATAAATCAAATGACAGCTGTCAAAAAGACCAACTCCGAAAAAAGGATTGCCATATTGAAAAACACACGCCTAAAAAAAGACTCCCTGAAGGAAAAGCTTATTTGAGTATAAGATAATTAATAAATAAAAGGTAATAGAACATAATAAAATAGAAAAAGTTAAAAAAACATTTGACTGAAAAGACCTGTTTTTAAATGACTTAAAACATGACTTGTAATTAAATGAAGAACAATGTTATCTTTTCATAGGCAAATCGTAGAAGAAGTACAACATGTTTATGCGCATATCTCTAAACGAGTACTTACAACCTCATTATTTTATTGTTTCATATGAAAATTACAGGCATAAATCTAATATCCAAGACTAATTACAACTAACACAAAATAAGTGGTATTAAAAGTGACATTTTTTTCAATAATTAATAGATATCTGAATAACAACTTTAATTATTTCTTGTCGATATATGTATATTCAAGAAAACATATAAAAGATCCGGTCAATTGAATCTCTAAATTGTATGTAGCTTGTGACCAAAAATGACCAAAAGCTTAAGCGGGTGGTTCGGTTTGTTACGTGCTAATGAACACAGCACAACCTATAATAATTTTTTATTCAAATAATAATGAAAGATTTTTTTTTTAATGTGTGTGTTCTTGTGCGCACAATTTGTACCCATATGACTATTTTATTTCAAGGCGTAATATTTTCTATTCACCAAATTGACTAGATTAGTCTTTTAGAAGTGCAAATGCAAATGAGAATTCTAAGCCAAAAAGTTAGGTACACAGTACCTAATATGAGTTTATAAAATGATAGCGCTGTATTAATTGATTTTTAAGGTGTTTTTCTGGTGAAAGTGAATGAGAAAATATCAGTTAATGACTATTAAATTGACAAATGAATTTTTGAGTGGTTTTCCTCCCACAGCAACTGGAAATATTTAAAGTTAATAAGATTTTTTACTTGATCTATAGGACAATTATTATAATGCCCAAGCAAGTAGATATTGCCCGTCTCTGTTGGGTAGGTGCGTGCATTCTTCAGTAGATCCGATGGAATAAAAATTTGATTTGGAGAGATTTTTTTGTGGTTATTCCTCGTTTCTGGAGGAGAATTAAAATGTTTAATTTAGACCAGCTATAGAGTTTTTGTTTTTTACTTGCGATAACTATACTATATATATATACAATTACATACATACATACATATATACAACATTTATATTTACATCAGAAATACATACAAATATAAAGATACTATCAGGGCGGACATAGGAAAAATTTGAGGATGGAGAGCGGGGGCCTGCTGACAGGGCCGATCGATCAAAATCGAAAACATACCTAATGCCAACCATCACACTATAGCTTAATTAAAGCAAAAAATCTATTCTCTAAAATAAACTTGTTAAATAAAATTTTTACTGTACGAGTAAATAGTTTTTAAATATGTATTTTTTTTCAAACTAATTTTTCAAAATTAACGTTATTAGATATAATTTCTGTTTTTAGTGAGTATTCAATACTTTTATTAATTTTAAATCAAAACTGTAAACAGAAATATCTTGTAACTTTTGAAAAAAATGCTTGAAACGGATCGCAAATATGTACCTACCTACTTGCTCCTATGTTCAAGTTGTTCCAAGCGACAAGAATTTATGAAAAAATGTGATTATAGAAAAAACTTAAAAGAAAGCAAGACATTTTTTTTGTTATTATTTATGTAAACAACTCTAAAAAAATAACTTAGAGCTCAAAAACAAGAATCAATTATGATTACTTGAAAAAATACGTTAATTTAAAAATGAATTTTTTGGTTTAGTACATAACTTTTTTTAAATTAAAAATAAAAGTTGATATTCTTATTTTCACTGTTTATTTATAATTAAAAATTTTAACTAAAAAAACTTCATCCCGTTTTTTTAAATATTGAATTTTCAAAAAAAAAAAATGTATTTAATAATTTCCAAAAAATCTAAAACTTGTTTTTTTTTATTTTGATAAACAATATTATTGACATTTTTAAGGTGCAGCCGTTAGTGAGAAAATTAAAGACAAAAAAACTGTTATGTAACAGATATTAATAAAATATAAATAATTTTTTATTCCACAAATTTCAGGGAGGTTTTGAACCTCTAAAACCCTATATAATCGTGCAGGGAAAATGTTGTAGCCCAATAATTGCTGTACTGTGGTATAACTCTTTTATTTGTTATTGGGCTATATTACTTCTAATTTTGTTTAAAAAAAAATTGAAATAATAAATGTTTTAAACCAAAATCTTTGTTTATAGTAAAAATTCCTGCCATAGGCAACCTACCCTCATAATGGTATCAGCTTTGAAGGTGGTGTCTAAAGAAACAATTTGTGCATGGGTTGCCCAGTGAAAAGTGACCAAGGCATAGTGTTGCCACTTTCGAAGTTCAATTTTTTTTTTATAATCTAACACAGCTAAAATAGTATAAAACTCGCCATGCCCGTTAACACGTGATTATCTGTGTCGTGGTTTTCTCGCTATGGTTTAGCTTTGGTATTGTCGTGATATTAACATGTTTTGTTGTTACCTCGCTTGTTGTCTCGCTTTAGTCTGACTAGTCCATTTCCTTTTTTATCAAAGTAAAATTTTTCAAAAACTTTAAAATACGCTAACAAAGTGGTTACAAGGTCAAAATGTGGTTTTCAGTGTCTTAGTTATTGTGTTCGTCTTGCTGTGGTCTCGCTGTGCTGGTTAGCATGGGGATCTGTATCTTGGTTTTTCTCGCTTTTATCTAGCTTTGGTATCGTCGTGATATTCACACGTGGTTTTTGGCATCGAGCATGTTTTGCCGTCATCTCGCTTTGGTGTTGCTATAGTCTCAACTCAAAATAATGTTCTCAAAGAAGTTAAACTTTAAATATTTCTTAAGCCATCCATTTCGATAGAAAATTTAATTTTGAACATAAAAGCTTCCAGTGTAAAATTGCCGAATTCGGCATAGTTTCCGAGTTATAAAAAAAATATTAGAAAGTGGCCAGTGTGATCATTTTCTCCGAAAAGTATGGGTGAATTTAGTAGCAGTTTTTGTTTCAATAAAAACCCTTGCATGCATTTGTTTCTTTTTAGAAGATCGGTCGCCCTGGTGTCCATATTTTGAATAAATAAATTTAACAAAAACACGTCTTTAATTCTGGGATTAATTTTATTAAAAACAAAATATACAAAAAGACAGACCATAAAAAAAGTTAAGCAGTTTTTAGATTTATGTAATCACAAATGATAAAAAGAATAAATGAAATTCATTCATGGTCTTTTCAATTAGGTACAGATACTTGCTCATAACATAAGCTTATGAATTTGATTTCAGAAATTTTCTTCCGCATTTTCACAATCGAAAAGGTGATCTGAACCATTTTTTTATTTTTTCTATGTCAATGTTTGTATAAATTATTATCATCGTCTTATGAACTATTGTGGGCCAAAAGATGTGTGTACCTACAATTTAATTCATTGACGCTATTGAGCGACTACGTAATAGGTACCAAGCTATGCTTAAACTTACTTTTTCTTGAATATTTAAGAGAACAATATGTATAGAAATGTATGTGATCAATCGCCCTGGGGGACTGAAAAATTGGGTTCTTTGTTGGTATATTTAAAACTTACTCAACATTTCTAATGAAAAATGTATTTCAATACCTAATGCTTACTTAAGTTCTACTTATTCGACTAACCCCCGCAGTTCACAGTCTCGTCTTTACCTTAAAATTTGTTCAACTATTCTGCTGAACTAAAGTTTAAACCAAAAGCGGAGTTTAAACTTTCACTGTGAAACTGGGGGAAAGGTATTTATTTTTATTCGAAAACGGGTTATTTTTATCAAAGTTAATTTTTTATAATAAATTTTCGCTAACGTTGACATCTTCTCAATGACCTGACCTATTTTTTTTTTTTTCAAATTATACTTCCCCGTATAGCTTAGAAATTGCATATACTGTACTTACTCCTAAGTTGACAAATGAAAATAAAAGTTAAACTATGTCATTGTTATAAATATGCAAACAATACCTAACTACTACAATACTAAATACATTACTACAAAGCAATCAGCAATGAATCATAAGAACAAATAAAATGCATGTAAGCCATGTAGGTATGTATCTCACTTCTTTCACAAGAGAACTCAGAGATTCCTTTAAACCAAAATACGATATGGAGTCCTCAAATGAACTTGAACTCAATGTCACTACATTTATAAAGACCTTCACACTGCCTCGCGATCACAATGGACTTATATTTCTGTTTGATGGTTGGATGCTCCCAGAACTTCCTGTTCCTTTACTTATCATTATCACCTTCAAGTTCCTTTTTTTTAAAGTTTCTTGTTCACATATTGATATGTCAAATCACTTGCACTTCCACTTATTTACATCCAGGTAAGATACAATATAGCTATGCACGCTATTCAAGCTTGTCTTCGGTCTTCACAAACTTTAAATCATCACTCAGAAATTCACAAAAAAAGAGCCGGTTGTTGTCTGATCAGTTCCTCAGCGCAGAAACTGACGAAGGTGTTGCTGCCGGACGGCGCGGCGGTGGCGCTGCAGTGGTTAAGAGGTATTACATAAACGCCTTTCCATTCACAATTCTATTTGCTAATAGCTGGAGGAAATCAGATGATGTGAGTGTGTATGCTTACTTCTGCTGAACTATATGCCATGCATTGCATTCATTCTCAAGTCTAAAGCTTAAACCGGCAACGGCAAATCGACAAACTGACACAACTCCTTCTAGGTAGCAATATAGCAAGTGGAAGCTAAAATTTTTGTGTATTTGCCGGGCTTAGATGGATATAGTATAAATTGGTATAAGCTATATACATTAATATAGATTTTCAACTCTGACGACACCCTCATTATTAGTGCCAGTGCAGCGTGTGGTGAATGTTGTTAGTAGGCCAATTGCTTGAGCTGAGCTTTGATTACTTTTTGCTTCGAGATATATTTAACGACGAAATGTAACAAAATTCAAAGGTATGTGGACATGATTCAATTATTTCGAAATAAAAATGCGTATATTTATACCGAGAGAAAAATAATAATAATAATCAAACGAGTTTTTGAGAAGTTTATTTACAAAATAAAAGACAATTGACATTATGCCCTCTTGTACTCAACAATTTCTAGTGTCACTGCTAAAGTTTGCCGTATAAAGGTTCAGGAACAAACAAATTCACATGTTCCATCCCATCCCAGGACCAAGAAGCCTCAGTCAATCAGCTTCAGTCTAGTTGTTTTGCACAGAGCTAAAGGTCTTTTAAATGCATGAAATATAAGGAGAGAATATAATTTGTTGCTAGCGCTTTCTCATGAAATCCCAGGGGTTCACTTAAAACTGGATGCATATAGAGAATAGTGCCGCCAAGACCATGGAGTGAGACATCAGCCCAAACATCTCATTTAACATTCAACCACAACATTGGTGTACCAATTCAGCAAACAAGAAACTCTTGTTGCTTGCAATCACTGATGGTCGATCAAAATAAACAATAGGACTCGCGTCCCGACGCGACCGCGACGTGCGTTGTTATTAAAATGTTTTTAATATTATTTATAGGCTTGTGGCTGCGGTTGCAGCTCCATTGTATTCACTTAAACATGATTGGATCTATTTTAAATTTAACAGTTCCGGTTCTTAGGGTCTGATGAAATGCGTTGAGTTGTTTGTGTAAGGTAGAGTTTGTGAACGAATTTTCACACAATACCTAGTCAAAAACTATTGAAAATAAAAAAATTGCGGAAACTTAAGTTGATATTTCTATTATGTGTGTATAAGCCCCCTTAACAGAACTTTTATTTCATTGGAGCGTTTTCTTTCTGCAAATAAAATCCTTCCGGTACTAAGAAATTCCTCGGTTTCTCTTCTGGAGGGCGTTCTAAGATATGTATAATTTGGAATGTGTGGCCACAGGAGAAATAATTAATTTGGAATTTGCATGAAACTTCAATGACATTTTAATCTTCGGTTTTCATCAAGTTTTGCTCATATGTTATGAATAATAAATTGTAGCAAAAAAGAAAGAATAAAGACCAATTATTAATTTCAACTTCGTTCTTCTGAAAGCATGCTTCACATTTTTACAAATTTCTATGCAGAAAGCTATTTCACTTTCATAGAAAAATATCCATGAAAGAAGATAAAAAAATGTATGTTCATTTATTTACATTGCCTGTTGCTTAACAAAAATATTTGCACCAATTTAAGAAAGTTTCCTCAAACCGTTTTTTGTTTTAAACTCCTCTATAACGAATCAACTTTTTGTCTTCTTGAGAATTCGTTATAAAGAAGTTTATGTGATCTGCATAGAAGATAAAAATTAAATTTCTAAAAAAAATATTAACCTGATTTTGAAATATCGAATTTTCAAACGAATTTTTTGCAAATTTGGTATGCAATAATATTAAGAAACCATCAGACGATAAGGAAATTATTTAAAATCAAATATAGCATTCTTGGTGAGGTACTGTTAATAGTCGCTTAGTTTAATCTTTTTCTTATCATAGTCCACTCAAATTTTAGCACACATAACAAATTTTATCAAAACCGTTAGAGTCATTTTCGGGAAAAATGCGATTTTATTCTACGGGTTTTTAACATTTTTACTGTTGTTTTCTTTTTTACATAAAGGTCAAATATTTTTGAATAAATTCTAAAAGGCGTTCAAAAACCGTTAAGCAAAAAGTTTAATGAAATTCACAGGGTCATTTTCAAAACATTAAGTTTTCATTTTTTTTCTTTTTTTAGTTTAAAAATACTTTTTTGAAAATTTTGATACCTATTAAACATTTTCGTAGCTTCAGCAAAAAAAATTAATTCCTTACAGTCACACCGTTTACAAGAAAATCGAAAATCAAAAAATGGTTTCGTGGGATGTACCAGTAATAACCATTTTTTTTAAGTGGTTTGCTACTTAAATGTTAGCATTTTATTTTTAAAATAAGATGTGAAGCCGTTTTGAAAAATAAGATTTTGTAAAATTGATAAAAAGAAATCGGTTACGTACTAATGACCGACAAGAAAAGTTGAAATACCGAATTTCTTTTTACCGACATTTTAAAATCTCGACTTGACAAAAAGTCTACTGCCCTGAAAGAAGTCGAAAAAACGTGTTAACATTATTTCCTAAACTATGATCTGATCAAAATCTCGACTATTAAAATGTCGACTGTTGAAATGTCAACTTTTAAAATATCGACACTTGAAACTTTGATTGATAAAATGTCGATAACTGCCGAAGTATTGACAATCGATATTTTAAAAAGCGACTATTTTAAAATCAGTAACATTTTTTTCTAGTTTCTGATTAGTCGGTCTTTAAAACAGTCGAGATTTTTTTTGTCGAAACTATAAAAATCGACCTTATGGAGTCAATATTAAAAAAGTCGAGATATCGTATCTAATCCAAGGAAATCGTTATTTTTGGTTTAAAAAAGTGAATATATGTGTTTGTGAGGGGAGTATGACCAAAAACCACTATGTATCTACCAAGCTTGAAGAATCTTAATGCAGCTGTTTAGACTGTAGTCGTATAGACAGACAGATAGAGTTGTGAGAAACACTTTTTTGTCTTCCTTATCATCTTAATGACAAGTCTGATCAGCATTTCTTATCCAAATCTATATCGCAAGTTAAAGAACTGATGATACATTTTTGATTTAAGAAAATCGATAACTTGTAGGAAAAAAAACCAAACAACATTAAAATCAGTCTTCGATGGTTTTTATGATAGTATTTACAGAGTGTCCGGATTTTTCAGATATCTGGTGATCCCATCAGATCCGCATCCAGGATCGGATATCCAGATAGCTGTCTGGACAGTGTGGAACATTCGGATATCCGGATAATTGAGTGAGCCAGTAGAGATCCAACAACCGACACTATTCGGACAATTTCGGAACTCTGATGTGTATAGTACATACCGGTTAGACTGGGGAAATATGTTAATGCAAAAATCTTACCCTTCTCAATTTGACCTATTCATCAAAGTAATCCAGATCAGAATATGGATCCGATAATCCGACACTATTTCACTATCTAGCTATCTGACACTATTTGAAACTTTCTCAACAGTATAGAATTTTTTCATTCACTGATCCCGTTACTTTGAAAATTCAGATATTGTTGGAAACATCAGTTCAAAACGTCGTATATTTGCTTAAGATTCTTAAAAGGTACGAGTACATTTGTATACAGAAATTTTTGAGGAACCTCGAAAAGATTCAGACAAGAAGGGCGTAAGAAGCACTTCTGTGGAATTGAAGTACAATTTGAAAATAAAATTGTACAAATACAAGGTTATTGCCTTGAGTAATTCAGTTAGTAGAGGTAGGGAAATTTTGTAAATAAAATGACGTTTTATTAAAAAAAAAAATCTTGAAAAACATCGATATTATAAAGCATATACTCGTAACTTGAGTTCCTACATTCCAAATTCAGAAGTTTATATTCCTCCTACCAATTTTATTTTGAAAAAATATCAGCAGAAGATTTGAGATTAATTTAATAGACGAGATGCTAGGGATGGTTCGATAATGGAGTTGTGGGAATGGAGCTGAAGAGCATATGGAAAGAGGAGGATTCTATTTTCCTCCGTTTTGGTGGGAGTCAAAATTGTTTTAAAACAACAGCAACACTTACAATAATACTAGAATGTATTCTTAAATATGGTTTTAATGTCAATTTGTTCTTAGTTTTGAAAATAAATGATGGGAAAAACGACTACAGTTCACTTAAAAAAAAAACTAAACTGATGACGTCTTGTAGGTTGTTATGAGTACTATCTGATAAAGTATTATCCCTGTAGTAAATCTTTGAAAACTCGAAAAATGGCATACTTTCTAAAAACTTTTTTTTTCAAAATTTTAGCTTTTTAAAAAAGAAAAGTAGTGTCTAGACCTAGCGACATTTCAAATTAAAAAGAAATACAATAATACAAAAATAATGAAAGATAAAAAAAATCATATAATAGACTAAATAATCCTGTCAAAACAAATCAAATTGAATTTCAAAAACTGTTGAATATCGCGCAAAGATGTCTGAATAAAAAGCAAAAAAACTGTTTCCAGTTATCTTGTCTTTGTTCTTTCAAAATAAAATTTCAAAACGAAACATCAGAAATTTTGGCTTCAAAGTTAAGGGTTCTTTTGACTCATATCAGCGTGTCAGGGACAAAACTTTAATAAGTTGAGCACAATAGGTTTGTATATGTTTTTGTATGGTTAAGTACTCTGCGTTAGACAAAATAGTTTTTTCTCTCATTATACGAGTATTTCGTTTGAATTACGAGTCTTTTATAGTAATAAACCTACAGTTTAATTTTTCTAGGAATCAACCCAACTGGACTTAAAACGCTTTTCCCGTGGATCCTTCAAAATGTGATAATGATTTATTTTCTTTCAAAGTTATCCCAAAAATAAAATTTTATTTAATATCTTTTATTTCCGGAATATAATGTTGTTATCAATTGTATCTGAATTCTAAAGACCAAAAAGATATACGATATGTACAAAATGTATAATATTTGTTTGTAAAATTGAAAATTTCGGAAACTACTTAAAAAAAAATTGTTTATCCTGTCTGGGTTTGGTTCTCCTATACGATTTTTTTCTTATCTTTCTTAATCAACATGCATTAATTTTTCGTTGAACCTTACACGAATTACCATGAATAGAAAATTCAATCAGAGGATTATTTTATTTTATTAAGCTGATTTAAGAATTTTTTTTCATGGTATTTCGTTTATTGATGAATTGAAATGACAAACTTAAATAATTATTTATATATTTTGTAACTTCTTTTTTCTTCACAAGTATTTTAAAATTTTAGTTTTTTTTTTTAAATTTATTTGTTTTTTTTTTTTAAATGTATTATCAAGTACCTACAACAATTGTTACAAAATATAATTTTCCTTCTCCTCATTTCTTACCTTTTTCTTGAATTTCATATTCTTCTTCAGTTTCTTTGTCGGTTATTTTTTCAAATTGCGTCAAATTTGCAATCGAAGTGTAACCAATAATGCGCTGTTCTTCGATCTCATCACTTTGATAAGACAATAATTTCAAACTGTAGTTCACTTTATCCTCGAATATCGAAGTGATTTTCTTTTCCAACTTATCACCAACACTAGAATCTTTTGCAATTAATTTCTCATCTAAATCACAATTATTTTTTAACTGGCATGTCGAAGTGTCCAAAGTGCCTGCACTCAATGTGCAACAAAGACTTAACACAATAAATAAGATCAACAATTTAGGATGCATTTTTTTTTTTAAATTTATAAATCCAACAACAACTTGAATCGATTTAACGAAAATTACAATAAAAATCTTCTCATTCTAGACTTTTTTTTTCAATTTTTTGTCTTATCTCATTGCCAAAGATGTATGAAAAGCTTAAAATTAGAACACAATTCAAAATTGTAACGCTTGCAACCGTTTTGTTGTTTAAGGCCGACGACGATTCGATTTGTGTATGCAATGTGTTAAGAAGAGACGTCTTTCAAGTCCCACTTCTAACCACCGAGGAAAGCTTCGTACTTCGATGAGACTAGCTTGAAGTCGCGCAGGTAACTAAATTCGCTAATAGCATAGTTTATGCCAAAGTCAATTCTTTGGGCCTTACAATAATCTTACATACGCTTTATTCAGTCCAAAGGGGCAGCTTTACAGGGGTACGAGTACGACATTAAGTACGCCTCGACGTCATGTCAGGTGAACTTCTTACTTACATTAAATTCAAGCCAGTGTTCGTGCTAGGGGTTTTAATGTGTGATGGTGATGGTGGTGACATGTGTGAGTTGCTTGCTGTTGCGCTTCTAGATACATTTTCGTTTCTATACTTTGGGCTTAGATTGGTATTTTGTTCGTTCATATTTTGTTTTCGTTGAGTTTTGAATGAATTGCAGTTTTTTTTTTTGCTTGGTATAATCGGAATGGTAATTGTTACAAAAAAAAAGAAGAAAAACAAATTTTTTTGCTGTAGCCGATTTTACACCTCATTGTAAAAAAAATTATTTAACACTTCTTCTTTTTTCAATGAGGAGGCAGAAAAACTACAAAACTACTGTACTGATGACTTTATGATTACAATGTGATTTGGGCCTACTTAAGTGTTGAAAAAATGTTGCGGAAAAGTGTGGTGCAGAAGCATTAACCATAAAGCGTTAAGGGTGACCATTGACTTGAATGCAGGGGTGATATTAAATAGAAATAAAAGAAGAGAGAAGAAAAACTGTCAGAATATCGGGAATGGTTTGGGCACTAATTTGCAAACACGTCAAAAGAAATATTTGACTAGAGCAGCAGTAGGGCAATCATAAGAGAATCAATTTTTTTTTATAAAATCACTCTACAGCAAATTGAATGTTAAGAAAAGAAAAACGTACACGTATAAAAATGATTAACCTTAAGCAAAGAAATATTCTTTAAGTGCATATTAAAAAAAAAAAGAAAAAAACTACAATAAACAAGATGTACACAGATTTTCATTACTTAATTTTCTTCTTCGGAAAAAGATAAGCTTAGCGATAAAAAGATAAATAAATTAATATATTCACATTTACAAAAAACAAAACAAAATGAAAGTAACACTTGGGTAACTCTAGCTATTTGTATTCCTTTTGTTATTTGACTTCAAACTAACATTTTTTTCAAATCTGACATACGAAGACCTGGCATTTGACATCCAGTACGAATTAGCCACAAGAAATTTCTCGGACAAGTAGGGGAATTTTTTTACTCTCTCATGAACGCTCTCTTTGGTCCGAAAGAGTACAATTTCTCACTTGTGGAACGAGTTAGCCTTCGCACTAAAAATGACTAAATCTGGCTGTTTCAAACTGTTTGATACCCGGTGTGGAACACACTTATCATCTGCCGTGTAGTTATCTGCAGTACAAAAATCAGTTTGACGACAAAAATGTTGAGTAGGCACAGAACGTGTTTGTAAACTTCAAATGCGTTTGCAAAAAAAAATTGACGTTGTGCAAACAGAACTATTGCAAATTATTTGACGACGGCAATAATCATGTCAAAAAATACCGATTGACGTTGATTTGACGCTTCGAGAACGAACAAAGGGGACTATTTTAGAAGATCCATGCAACTCGTAGTCGTCAGTGACTGCAGTAAGTCGTTTGTTTTTTTTTTTTAAATGAAAAAAATCCAAATTAAGACCAAAGAACCCTTAAAAACGAACCAAACATTTTTTTCGAGTGTTTTTTTTTTTAAGAAACTGCACAGATAGGCGAACTTTAATATTCAAACAGCAAGCTTAGATTTTAAATTGTAAATAAAAAAATTTGTAAATCCGACCATGTAGCTCATTGTTAATTTTATTTTCAACAAATACTACTGCGCTCTAACATGACTTATTTATGTAAAATTTAATATTATTATCTCCCACAGCCAAGGGTCAAGGTTACACGAACTAATTTTGTCCACACTTTCTCGTTTACAATCTGATTGTTGTATTAATAAACTATTATCATACATCATCAATGCTGAGCCACTTTATAATCTCGAATAACAAGAGCTAAATAAAGAGACCGATCAGCATACGGTAAGAAAAAAAAAAAAGAAAAAAAAATATAAATAAACAAATATTCAAAAAAGGCTATATTTTGTATTCATGTTATGAAAATGACGAACAATAAAATTAACATTACAGAATAATGTCTTCAAATAATGTCTATGTTCCTTATAATAGAGAACAGATGGTCACCTTATGTATGGGCGACAAGTGATTTTTCAGTTCAATTAGACGAGCTTAACAGATTTGTTGAAACAAAATTGCTGAGGTTGGATTTACTTTAAATTATAGTATTTTGAAATTTTGGCTAATTATGCTTTTGCTTATTTGTTTGTTGTTTTTTTTTTTCTGAAAATGGTGTTGTTTGATAACTTTTTTGCTACAAATGCATTTGCATTGTGTGTTTTTTTTTTTGTATAATATTCCATAACTATGAAATTTGATTTTTGCCTATACATATTCATAAATTAAGTTTATTGGCATTTTGAACGAAATGAGTTAAAGTGATTACTTCGACAAGATTAATTGATATATTTAAATTAAATAAGTTACGACATTAAGGGCCAGTTTTTCAAGTAAAGGTTAACTCTGAGTTAATTAAGAGTTACCTAATCCTGAAAATCCCGAGTTAATTCAGGAACAGTTTTTCAAATGATGATTTACTTTCAGCTGTCAAAAATCTGTTGTCATCGATGTACGACACTATGGTTAGAGAAGGCGCCACAAAGGAATTGCACTATCAATAACTTTCACTGTGAAAATCGAGATTGCACCACGATGGAAAAAACCCTCATTTCAGTCCCTTAGTTAAGGATTTCAATAGATTGAAAAATTCGTTTCTGGAGTTAACTTAGATTAAACCCCGAGACTAGGATGATCTCGCACTGGAAAACTGGTCCTATAATAATTTTAAATATCGCTTTCAAAGAATGGAGCTTTGAATGTATTGTAACGCTCTCACATCTGTAATATAACGACTCTAGAATGAACTATAACCACTTTCGAACAGAGGAAACACCGAATCCCGGATTAGGCATGGCACAAACCAACCTACTGAGAGCCTTGGTGAGCTTTAGAACTTCCAATACTAAACGTCAGAATGAAAGCGCTGGAAAGGGAAATTTCCTTTTTGGAAAGCTTTGGTGAGCTTTCGAACTTCCAATACTTAAACGTCAGAATGAAAGCTTTGGAAAGGGAAATTTCCCCTCATGAAAAGCTCTAGAAGCAAATACTGGAACCTTCCAGCTTTTACGGGAAACTGTGTAAAAAGTATAAAAGCACATGTCTGGCCAGCAGAAGTCGCAGTTTATTTTTAATCGTGAAAGAGTAAAGTTGTTTGTAGTTAGAAAAGTAAAGTGTTTTATTTTGTGCAGAAAATAAGTGGAGAATTTTAATAAAGTGAATAAATTTTACTAACGAACCTGAGAAAATATTATAGTATTTTACTTTTGTGGATAACTTAATTTTGAATTAGTGAAAGGTCCGAGTTTTTAAAATCGTTTTGAATACATTTACAATCGTATGGATAAACTTTGTCTTACTTTAGACAGCTGCCCATAATTTTAAAAAGTAATTGGTACCTAAACTTTGTTTACTGTTGTTCTTAATTGTTCTAACTTAAAGAACGTCTTTGGTTGTCTAAGATTTTGTTGAAATTGACATTTTATTTAATTAGATAAGGCATATTTACAACTTAAAAGCAATTTTAAAAAACTTTCTAACTAGTAAATCGTCTGAAAAATCTAATAAATAAGGCTGTTAATGTATTGTAATATTTTCTTAGGTTCGTTAATAAAACTTATTCACTTTATTTAAATTCTCCACTTATTTACTTTACAAAGTAAAACACTTTGCTTTTTGTACTACAAAACAATTTATTGTTCACCACTGAAAACAGTTCACCACTTTACTTTTGCAACCAATTTTACTTATTCACTATTAAAAATAAACTGCGTCCTCTGCTGGCCAGACATGTGCTCTTTTACTTTTTACACAGTTTCACGAAAAAGCTTGAAGATTCCAGTATTTGCTTCTAGAGCTTTTCATGAGGGAAAATTTCCCTTTCCAAAGCTTTCGTTCTGACGTATGGTATTGGAAGTTCCAAAGCTCACCAAAGCTCTCCGTAGGTTGGTTTGTGTCTTGCATAATCCAGAATTTGGTGCTTCTTTTATTCAAGAGTTTGTATAGTTCATTCGAGAGTTGTTATAGTACAAATGTGAGAGTCGTTACAATATAAACAATAAAAAACAAGTTTTTACCTTTATATTTATGTCTTCATTTGACTCTACTTATCTGAGATCCAAAATCATAAACTTACTTCAAAACATTAAGAAAAACACCAAATTAACAAAAAGAACAATTTTGCTTGTCAATAAAAGTGATTAATTCATACCCTTACTTTGTTCCCATATCTAGCTCAAACCTGCTCAATTTTCAACCAATCTCACTCAATCTAAATGGCTTTGAGACATACTTGTGTATACATATCTAGCTACATATTTAAAAAGAACTTCTCAAGATGCCATATAAAGATCTCACATCATCCTTTGAAGTTCAGTGATCGCTATACGATAAAAAGGTTTTAGCAACTATAAAGTATTCCTTAATTTGAGTCTTGCCGATGATTTCAAATATCATGCTATTTTATGAGATGAAAATTATTGATAGAAGAATTCTTTATGGGTTTGACTGCTCAAAGAAAAAAAATTAATGATAGTCAACGATGCCCTACTCATAATAAAAAGAATAAACAAATTTATTTAAAAGCCTGAGGGAATAGGATAAGTAAGAAATGCATTTTGACGGGATAAAAGGCAACCTATAAGTATTTTGATTGCTCAAACCTTTGAATAGTTAAGAGCTGGACTAGAGTGTACATACTCGTTCATATAGCTTAATAGTCCGCGACCGTTTTGAGTTACTGATTCCAGAAAAATTGGCATATTCTCATGTGACCGCAAACACAAAACAAAATTATAAAACGAACTGATTTCAAAAAAGATGAGCTTTTGCCGACACATTTATGACTAAAGAATAAAAGCTAAAATTGAGTGGTGAAATTGGTCCTCTTCTAATATTATAAAAATGCAAAAATAACGATAGTAAGTACATTTGTTGGTTATTTTTATTAAATACTTATATTGGTTACTTTTATTGTTTTCTTTTATTAATTTCTTTTAGTTTTTACTTTTATTGAATACTTTTATTGGTTACTTTAATTGATAATTTTTATTAGTTATTTTTATTGGTAACTTTTACTGATTACTTTTGCATAGTTTATTTCATTGGTTACTTTTGCTGTTAACTTTTACTATTATTGGTTACTTTTATTTATTATTTTTCACTGGTAACTTTTACAGGTTACTTTTATAAGTTACTTCTATTGGTTAGTTTTACTGGCTATTTTTTTGTTTTTATTTTATTCGTTACTTTCATTGGGTGTAATTATTAAAAAATACAAACAAGACTAGTGATTTTTTTAAATAAATCCAAAAGTGTCTAACTTCAATCTTTCAAGTTCAAGTCTTTTGAAAAATTTATATTTTTGAAGTGAAATTTTTTGTATCCCTTTTTGGGGTGGTGCATTTTTTTGTTTAAGAGACAAATGTTGGCGGACCTCTAATGACGTCATTATGGACCCCCTATTAGGATCCTCTACACGGTAATCCGTTTGTTGAATTTTGATTTTGAATTCTTGATACCAATTAATGAAATTTAGTTCACACATTGATCTCAGTGATACTGACAATTTTTTTTTACTTTAAACATGGGGTTCAAAGCTTAGGTCAGAACAGGTCCAAAGTCTTAAAATTATAAAAAAAAGTTTTGTTGACATTTCAGACAAAAACTTTACTAAGTTCCAGCAGAAAATAAAATGCACGACTGAGTCACACGTACTTGGTCTAATGTTCAAAAGTCTAAAAAATTACAAAAAATTATCTAAAAAGACATGGAAATTATGAGAAAAAAAGTGTTTTCAAGCATGAAATACGATATTTAAATAAATTAGAACCGCTACTAAAATAATTTGAGATGAATAAAGAGAAAGTAATCTGAAATGTTGATCAAATATCGGCCCTCTTATGCCTGAAGCATGAATGTGCAAATTAATTTTTTTGAGGTTGTTAGTTAGTTTTTTTTTTTTTTTGGTGTAAGACACAGTTTTATTTAATAAAACTTTAACTACTTTCAAAAACGATTTTGTGATATTTTCATTTTTGCATTCATGTTTCTGGCATATAACGGTGACGTTATAATTGTATGCAAAAAACATTAACAGAGATTGACGACTCTATAATTTTTTTTTACAAATGGATAACTTGCCATAAAGTACTTTATACAATCGCAATTAAAAATAGACAGTACCACTGAGTTCAACACCCCCAAATCATAAGGAGTAGCAAACTTCATTAATTTGTATCAAAAACAGGAGTGGGCAATGATTTTGATTTTGAGGCATTTAGAAAGCAAAATCATTTATTATTTTGATGGACAAATTAAGCTTAAGACTTAATTAATATTTCTAGTCAAAAATAAATTCAAATAGGCTCAACTTTCAAATATTTTTCCAAATATTTACTAAGTCCTTAGCTATATTTGTCCATCAATATCATAATTAATGATTTTGATTTCTAAATGTCTCAAAATCAATCATTAAAATTTTTAATGATGAGTTTCAATGATAGCTATAACTGGCGCCTAAGGCAAAATACAGTGTGTTTTGAAGTTATTCTACTGGGAGTAGAGTCAAATGTAAATGAAATACAGATCAAAGAAAAATTTAGAAATTTAAAACCTATGGGGGAGATTGGGGGATCTAGGAACCCTATAGGAACAGGAATTAGCCTGGTCCACTTGACATGCAAAGTTTTAATGGTTTATGACTTTTGTCTTTTTTTCTGTTGGTGGTGTGTTATAAATTTTATAAACACAAAAACTGTTATACAAAAATTCAATAGGGTGGTGTATATATAAAAACTTTGCTAGAAATTAATAAAACAAAATATTCTCTTAGTAACAATTCTCTATCTTGATTTTAACCGTGACGAAATTTGTACTAAAAGTAGTTATTAATTATTATTTTAAATGAATTAAAATAACTTGATTTTTAAAAGTAAAAAGTGAGAGAAGATATTAAAGATCAAGATAGTTTATCCCAAAAACTAAATTTCACTCATATTTAATTGAAAGTTATTGAAATCAACCAAATTTGCATCGCTCATTTTGCGCAGATACCTATATCTAATAAACCACCCACAGTTTTGAAAATGTTTACTTATCCTACAAATAAAATTGCATTTCGTGACAAGGTGACTTAATTTCGACAATGAACTCACTTCAAGGTTGATTCCATTTTCTTTTACCAGACCGCGACTGACGGTATCAAATTGAGCGGAGGAGAAGAGAAATCTAGAAGAAGATTTGACACTACTACTATATACATACTAAGTAGTATTGCTTACTGCTCAGTCAGTGTCAAACTTCGTCACACACAATTTGCGATGAATTTGCAATGTCTAATACCAAACGTATACGCATTCGTGCCGTAATCGAATTAGACTTGAATGCTTAACTATTATCAAAAGTAAAATATGCACTGTTTTATGGCATGGCAGACGGTATGGTTTATAGCCCCTCCAACTATACATAATATACTTCATTATCAAAGCCTCCAATTGTTGAAAAAGAAAAAAAAAAATCAAAAGAAAAACATTTTTGACTTTTGTCAATGCGCTGTCACTTTCCGTGGAAGTTGAAGTGTTTTGTTGTAACAAAAACCAATTGAAATCAAGATAATGTAATTATGTATTCATGAGGTGAGAATCTTAAGCAAATTGTTTTGAAGTTTATGGAAATGGGACAGTGAGGTAAAAATGCCAGTGAGCCAGTGACATAACCTATCTAATGGTTGTTTTCGATGTTGTTATTGGTAATTTTTTGCTTATGTTCATTATTTTTTTTTTATCCGGAAAACTTTTTCAAATGCAAATAAACAAAACACAATGTTAACATAAATCTTCTGCTTTGAAGTCAATTTAAAATGTCAGGTACACATGTAGGTATGTATGTAGCATCTGGTCAATTGGTCCCATAAAGCCACCTTCAACAATATGGTATATTCATGATCATGTGGCAAATTGATTGAATGTCGTGACTCAAAAGGCTTTAATACGTAAATATTGGCACTTGAGTATCGACATGGTTGAATAGAAGAACACACCTCTTTGAATTTCCGATAAATGAATTTGACTTTATTTGTCATTTTGTGGAAGAGATAAATAGAGATTATAAATTGTATTTTGAAGTGTTTGCAATATAAACAGATCATTTGTTCAAAAATAACTGCAGGTAACTTAGTGTTGTGTTTTTAAGTTATTTTTTAATATTATACCTTTCCCATTGAAATTTTTCCTTTCATAGTGCCCTACTTAATAATACAAATATGTATATTCCACTTTTCAAGATCAATAGAGAATAGACTATTTATTTGAACCCGCAAATATCACAATATCACAATCACAAGAGAAATATATAAATTTGTAATGGTTCTTAGTTGAAGATAAATATATCGTACATGAAAAATCTATATGATTAGTTGATATTCCTATACACCTTAGTTTTTGTTTCTACATGAAGAACTCTTAAACCTGTCCCATTAGTGCGTTTTCAAGGGCCAACAAGTTCTTTTCTTAATGAGTTTATTGGCTTGGTAGTTTTGCTTTCTGATAAACATATCCAAATACTTTAAATGCATCGATCGCATCACCAAGAAAACAAATAAAATACCAGCTCTACCTGATAAAAGCTTGTTACAAAAAAAAACCTAGAAACACTTGGGGAATCCCAGAATCCGGCGTATTAATGCAAATTTGCATGCGCTTTAGAACTGATTTTGTTTTTATATTGTCTTTTAAATGTGTCACTGGATTATATGAGCCATCAAGGGAGGTATTTTTATCCTTTTTTCGCATAACAAAGGTCCTATAAATATTGATTGAGTAATTCTATAAGAATAAGAACAAAACAAATTTTTTTAAGTTTCCCAATTACTAATGTATAACAGTTTTGTTCATGGCGCCGCGCCGCGTCACCAAAGCGAGTGCTAGTAGGCATACATTCGACATGCAGAGTTCTTTTTCGAGACGCGCTAAGCGCTTTGAAGCCCGGACCCAATTTTTGGTGAAAACTTTTTTAACGGTTATACATTGGTATGTCTGTAGCTTTGTCCTGAACCCATGTTCTCTAAATACCACCTCGATAAAATTCGTCGATAATCGTTGAAAAATGAAACAAAACTCATAAAATTTGTTTTATTTTCTATCGTTTCTCGACGAATTTTACCGGTGCAATAAATATAGGGCCATTTTTTCAGCGATGAATTAACTCTGAGTTAAATCAGAGTTATTTTATCCTTGAAAGAAGTTAACCCCGAGTTAGCTTAGAAACAGTTTTTCATTTGAGGATTAACTTTATTTTTCAGTTGTCAAAAATGTACGCCTTTCACTATGGAAATCCAGATGGCGCCACAGCGGAAATTGCATTGTCACACAGTTAAAATAACTTTTAATAGACGTTGTTTATTGGAAAACAATAGCCGGCACAGTAAAATTTCCCTCAGTGAACAACAAAAAAACCCAAAAGTGATGAAAAATAAATAGTCTAAGAGCTCGCGTCATAATAATGCGTAAGAGGAAACCAGCCCAAATTAATATTACAGATAGTCCTGGTGAAGGTCATAACGAATACGTTCGTCTGACAGTACGCAGTGGTTCCACTTAACAGAAAAAGTGTATCAAAAGTTTATCTTTTTTTAAAATTGAATTAGTGAAGGAAACCACTTCAAACGTAATATATCCTGAAGCCCTTGGCCCACTGATTACAAATAAGGTTGCGACCAACGTCAAGTGGCCCCAAAACCACTGACAGACGTCCCTGAAATCGCATTTTTTTAAATTCTAGGAAAGCACTTGAAATATATCTCAAATAAAAGGTTTTGGTTCCCTGAACACGAATATGTACGTGACGTATAAGTGGTCTCAAACCCCGACAGACGCGATTCAAGATATTTTTTTAAGATAACTGCTACTACCCCTAGAAATAGAAATATATCGGAATCGATAGTTCTTAACTTCCAGATAATAAATATACATTCACATTACCATAAACACGTTTTGAGTTCATCCAACTGCTAAAAAACGCTATAAAATTCTCGTATTTTTAAATGTTATTTTCTTTAGTATTATGTTAGAGAAAACCACTAAAAATTGAATGACCTTTCATTTGAGACATATTTCAATTTGTTTCCTAAAATTTTAAACAATTGACTGATTGTTGGGTTTTGACAGATAACTATTATAGCTATGATCGAAAATATACAACTCAACTTCACTCATAGAATAATTATAATAATAATAATAAAAGTACACACCTCAAAGTCTTAAAAGCAATTTGGGACGTATTGATTCAAAGAATACATATTTTTTGTGAAGAGTGTATTTTAGCAAAAAACCGTCACAAAGTTTGTTGCCTATTATATAACAATGTTAATAGTTCCATTCGAAAAACAGTATACATTTTCTAAACAAATTTTAACCTATTCTGTCCATTGTACGATATTAAAGGCGATAAATGTTTGCTTTGGCCTTAACCAGCCATTGGGTCAATAATTTATCCTCAATTAGTAGACATTTTTAGGCCTACAAAAATGCATATGCAAATATAATAGTTTTCTATTTCTACGCCTTCAGTTTATTAGTAAATTAAACAATTGAGTGGCTTTTGATTTTTGCATGTAAACGATGCTTATACGAAACAAATCCGAAAGACCTTTTTCTTAAATTGTTTATATTTTTTAACAAGCGGTGTATGAATGTACAAAATGTAAACAAACCCCAATCCCATTTACATATTAAAAATAAATTTGAAGTAATTCATAATCCAATCTAAATAATATTGCGCATTATAAAGATTCGTGTTTGTTTCATGCTTGATGTCATCATAATTTATATACATAGGTAACGACTGCACTGAAATAATAAATTTTTGTAATTAACTCATATTTAAAAAAAAAAGAAGTTGATAAAAAGATTTATACAGCCGCTTTTTGTTTTTAACTACCAAAATTATATTGTTTGTATGTATGTAGATATAAAGTCACTAATGTCAAAACATTAAAATCTGTTAGGTAGTTATAATAGTCCAGTAAAATTAAATAAAATAATTCGAAATATCTACAAAAAACATACTGTGTCGAAATTCTTTTAATGTTTCCTTGTACCTGTTGGAGAATCTAAGTCCACAAAGTTCAAACAAAAAAAGTATATGCGTTGTACACCATTTTGAAATAAAGGTTTCAAAGACCTAAATGCGATTTTCTCGACTCCTATTGAAAGTAGGGCAATATGTTTATATACAACTCCAAAAAGTTAACAATAAACTTTGTTTACTGTTGTCCTAAAGTTGTCTAGCTTAAACAACGGCATCGGTTGTCTCAGATTTGTCTAATTAACTTGACATTTTATTTCTTTAAATAAGATATTTTTTCAAATATATAGGACTTTTTAAAACTGTCAAACCGTTTCGAAGTGGGAGTTTAAACACCATTTTTACTTTAAACCTTAGTTCAGCAGAACAATTGAACTCAGTTTAAGGCTTAAATGAGACTATGAAACTGGGGGTAAGAGTATTAAATATTCGAACTAAATTTTGAAAAAAAATTAATGTTTTGTTACAAAATTGCGAAAAAAACTAAAGTTTTGCTACGTATTTCTCGGAAATACTTGGGAAGAACTGTATTTTTATTCTCTAACTGGAATATTCCGAAAAAGTATACTAAGAAACTTGTTTTCGAGTCCAAAAGTTGAACAGTATTTGAGGAGCTCAGGAACAAAAGGTAATATTTTGACTTTTGGTACTTTTTTCTGTAGCTAAACAATTAAATTTCCGAGATTTTAATCTGCAAAATATTTTAAATTGCAAGATTATGTAAAGCGAGATTTAGAATTTTCGAAATTTAGTAATATGAAATTTGAATTTGCTAAATTTCGTACCCAATCCAACAAATTTCGATTTTCGATATAAATACTGCGAATCTTCACTAAACTAGTTGCAGAGCTGAATGATTGCGAGACGTTGATGCGGTGTGAATAATTAAATTTTGATTTGTGAAACAATACCAAATAATGACACATGACACGTGTCATAGTGACTCGTATAAACTGTCAAACAAAAATTATTGAAAAAATCTTCACCCATTTACAAAAATATTTATGAAAGCGAGAGGTCTACCTTAAACTACTTGAAAATCCTTTAATACTAAGTGAATTTAAATCATTCCACCAACAGCTTGAAGAGGCAGGAAAATAATTTAAAGAGACTTAATAATACCTACTTTAAATTGAAAACTAAATTTAATATAATTCTCCGAACAAAACAAGTATTCCATAGTTTTAACCCAAAGAACAAAATAACAAATGGTTTTTCGGACCACTTTTTCAAATTGTTGTTTTTTTTTACCTTCAAACAGCCGCGGGGTTTCAAAATTCAATTTTTGAAAATTTCCCAAAACAAAAATTACTTCTTTCTAAATCCTTAACAAGATCCACCCGTTAAAAAAACAATTCCGACACCCCTACTGAACATTATTTACCTTCTAGACTAGAGTATAGAGCGAAACAAAAAAAATAGGATAAACTCAACATTATAAGATAACATCTGAAGTTAAATCTTTTATTGGTATCTGTATGAGAAAATATCTTTACAAAATGTCTGTACCCACCAAATTCACTATTCGTTTATACTCTAGCATCAAACTTTACTCATAATATGTTTTTTTGTATTGCTCGTTAAATTTTTAAAAATATCAAACCTTGAAGTCTGTACTTATAGTATTGTACTTATAGTACATGCAAAAACATTCAAAAAGCACTATAAATAGAAATGTTTATAACGAAATTAAATTCTAACGCAGTAGAAAAGAGTTATCTTTTCCTAAATTAAACTTCCATTATTTTTTGTCACTTCCTAGTAAGTTAACTAAAGCTTAACTAATTTTTTGTTTTTCAAAAAAAAAAAAATCACTTAACAGTCACACACTTCAAGTTCATTTTTGTCATAAATATGAATTAATATAGTTTCAGAGATGTGTGTAAGGTTAACAGCCATTAAATATCACTTTAGAAAAAAAACACGCGCAGTCAAAATAAAACTGACCATTTGATGGAGATAAGTGTTTTGTTTGTTCTTTTCATTAACCTAAGGTAGAGTACATTGCTACGAATAATCTTCACATTCATTGATGTGTAAAAATATCAAACCGAGTACTAATTTCTTATGCTGATCAAAAAAGAAAAACAAACAAAAAGAATCCGGGAAGTGATCTCTCCCACTACAAAGAGGCATTGTTATTTTTGTAACCTTGAACCTTCAATTTCCTGGTTTTAAGGTTTCAAAATGTAATGATGATAAGGTTTTAAAGATTTAATGAAGTAATTCGTATGGTTTACTTCTTTCAAACTAAAGTTGGTATAAATCTTAATATATTTAGTTCCTGTAAGACCCAATGTCCTTTGGTTTTGTACCTGTTCTTAGCAAACCACTAAGTCGATTTTATTAAAACCTTATCGAAACACTACTGGACCAATACCGAAGTTCATCTTAGAATTGGAGCTTGACGTATAGGTAAGCTTCAAGTTAAATTGTGATAATGAATAAAGCGCAACATTTTCTTCGATTTTAAGACAATAACCTTGAAGATCATTCTGTAGGAACTCAGGTAATATGCGGCTTAAGCGCATATGAGATCTTTTACTGTATTAATGTGAAGAAATGATAATTTCTGGCAGCTTAAAGCTAAATATTACCTGAAATTTATTTTAAATTTTTCTCAATTTAGTTTGGAAGTTTGTATTAAGTTAAAGTTTGTTGTTATAAAATGTTATTTAATTTGTTTAAGTAAGCAGATGATTGGTAAATAAAAGTGATATTCTATTTCTCCTTCCTACAGATCCATAATCAGAAAATGGCTTATAATAAATCACACCTTTCTTGATTTCACAAAATCAACGAATTAGCGGTGGAAATTTAATAAATCCTCCAGTAAAAGTTGCATATCGTCGGCTTAGAGAAAAAAATCTAACTTTTTTTTGCATTTTTACCAGAACAAACACTCAACAATAAATGTAAGCATTATATGAATAAATCTAAAATTATCATATATGTTATTATATTACATTACTTAGCAATGGGATTTTCACAATTATAGTCGCTCAATAAATGGCTGGCTGTCACTTCAACTTGTCACTCTGTTGCTCTGTAAATTATTGTTCACTTCATGGTCGATCCCTTATCCAACGTATTTAAAAAAAAAATATATAATTTAATATGTACTTAAAAATATTCAAAATTTCATCTTAATCTTAAAAGACTCTTTTTTAAATTTCTTATATTTTTTTAGTTTGTTTACTAATAATAGCAGTCTAAGGCGCTAGTTATAGCTATCATTGAAACTCATTATTAAAGACTTTAATGATTAATTTTGAGACATTTAGAAAGCAAATTCAAATATTATTTTGATGGACAAATAAAGCTCAAGACTTAATTAATATTTCTATTAAAAAAAAAAAAATTCGAATAGGCCCAACTTTACACCACAAAGACCTTAACTTTGAAGATCGGAGAATTAAAACTGAATACTGAAATTATAAGCTTCGGAAACGATCAACTTGAAGGCTATTTGTGCATAACGGAACTTTTCTCCATTAGTGGTCGATGAACAACAACTTATTGCTGCTGCGCCAGTGTTGCCAGACAGAAATATTATATTATAAGGTAGTACCTACTGCAGCCAAAAAAGTATAGTATTTAAAAAAAATGGTAGTACTGAAATTTTTGTTAAATACATATCTACATTAGGGTAGTCGTTATATTGGATTTTTTGAAATTCTGAGATGGGTAGGCATCAAATGGTTCTACATAGAAAACAATTTTTTTCCTACTTTTTTCAGATTTTTATTTCACCCCCCTGGTCTCCCTAGTGACTAAGGTGATTCTTATAAAACGCGAAAAAACAATCTGAGTGTATCGATTAGATTCAGCCGAGAAAAAAATAGTACTGGAGGGGGGGTATATTTTCCCCCGTTTAGGTGCGAGGAGTAATTTTCTCAAAATTTTGATCAAAACAGAAAAATATTATTTAAAAAAAAAAACGGGAATACTTACAATGCCACCCCTTAGCTTTTCTTAAAACAACGATTTCATTCTATTAATAAAGTTTTTATTTCAAATAGTTTTTGATAATTTTTAAACTTAAAAATTAAAAACCCCCCTTCAATACAATTTTTTCCTCGTTTGAGTCTCATCTATACATTCTGATTTATTTTCACGTTTTATAAGAATAATCCTTTATCCATAATTAGTACCTTAAAGTGAAAATAGGGAGACCAGGGGGTGAAATAAAAATCTAAAAAAATTAGGGAAATATTTTGAATCGAATGAGGGCTATCCAAGACTACGTGCAATTTAAGGACCACCCTAAAGTACATGTACTTTTTGATACAAAAAAATTTACCAAAAATCATTACTAACGGTACCTGCCATACGGTTTTATTGATTTAGGACTTTGAAATTTTTAAGTTCAAACATCAAAAAGATAAAACTTTTTTGTCATGACACTTTTCTTATCGACATTGAAATAATGTCGATAAAAAATGTGATAAAAACCGAAAAAATTGACTTACTTTGAGCGACTGTACCTCGATCGATTTTGACAAAACTTTTTTTGAATGAGTTGTTTTTAAAGAAAATGTCATTATCTTTCTTTTATATTAAGCGATGCCTACACTTATCTGTACTCCAAAAAAAAGTTATTAACAACAAAGAAAAAAAATGGAATATTTCAAATTTGTTTGAAACTTTTTTTTTTTAAATTTAAGTCAACAAAAATTTTGATTTAATTTTTTGAATGATGCATTTCGAAGTTTTCAGCATTATCTCGAAATTTTGCTTCGTTTTCGTGTTATTTGCAAAAATGCGAAAAGGATGCTTTTGCACCCCCTCTCAAAACTGCACCCTACAATTTAATAGCAATCCACAGTTTTCTCATCTTCAATGACCCATTTAATGATTTTTGCAATAAAAACCCTTGAACGTCTCAGTTCCTTAGTGGCCTATTTTTTTCGGCTATATTAAAAAGCATATCATGACAGAAAAGTATTATTACAGAAAAGTGTCATGACAGAAAAATGTCTTGACAGAATAGTGTCATGACAGTTAAGTGTCATGATAAAAAAGTGTCATTACAGAAAACTTTCATTTCAGAAAACTTACATGACAGAAAACTTACATGACAGAAAAGTGTCATGAGATAAACGCATACCAGAATTTTGAAATAATTAAATTTTGTATTCTTAACAAAAAAAAAAACAATTTTTTTTTGAAGATTCAATTTTTTGACAGCGGGTTGATGATTTTTTTTTTTGAAACAGTTTTATAAATGAAATATTAATAAATACTCAAAATTTACCTAAAAAAAATTTTATCGATATTTTATATATAAAAAATTAGTTTTTAAAAAACCGCTTCAACGATTATAGTTTTTTATTCTTTGTGTGTATTCATATTTTTTGAAGTAATCAAGTATTTTACGAGTTGTTTATACCATTAAAAGGACGATTTGAATGCTTCTTTTTCTCTTTTTTCTGTAATTACTTGCATTACATATTTCAAAAGTTCTTAAGTTCAAAGCAACTTGAACATAAGAGCAAGTACGTAAGATCCAGTCGTGTATTTTATTTTCTGGGACATTGCCAGTATATTCAGAGCAGCATTATATGGCTTCGTAGAAACTTTTGGGATTCCGAACTGATGTGGCAACGTTTGGGGCAGAAATTCTGACAAATTTGATAAGTCATGTCGTGTAAATTCAGCCTGAAAACATACAAGCTCCTTTATAACGTTTTTCATTCGTAAAGCAAGAAAACTTGTTTTGCTTTGTTTTGCCTTTTGGTAGATCCTTGGCTCATAAATAAAACACAATAAAAAATGTATGCTTCATCACACAGAATAACACATTTTAATTGATTTGGTGTGTTTTCAATCTTCGATTCCTATGTTTTTCTAAAATGAAAGCAAAAAAGATTTACATTTCGCGATGCCGTTACTGTGATGTTTACAGCTAGAACGAAAAAGAACCCAAACTTTTCTCGACTTATCATAAGAAAGTAAAACAAAAAACAAACAAAAATTTAACATAAACAAATTTTTGTTACACAGTGTTATATTGAACACAGGGCATAGTAAAATTGAGTGCCTACAATAAAAATTAAAAACTAAAATGAGAAATAAACACCGGAATAAGGTGTCAATTTGAAATCATAAAACATTGGAATCTTCTTATCATTCAAGGTAAGTTTTATGTGAATAAATATCTATGTGTTGCAATAATTATTATTTTAATGTTCTTGATGATTTCTTGCGACTATAAATTTAAGAGATTCTATCAGCATCAGCATAATTCAGTTAGAGTTTGTGTATGTGGTATCCAAAAGAAAAATATAATTTTTCGTTTTATCAGAACAGAATTAAATTTTTTTAAGAATGAATTTTATTTTGATTGTCTTGGCTCTGGCTATATTTTTTTTGTTGTTACTATTTTTGCCAAAAATTTATGAAGTTCTGCATATTCTTAAGTTTACAAAGTCACTAAAAGGACCCGGATTCAAGGAGCTACTGCAAAATATCGAAAGGGGAGGTAGGTATATATTTCAAGGAGAAACAAATTTAACTCGAAACAAATGCAACTCAGTGGGCTTTTCAGAACCAAATTTTGTGTCGAAAACTATTTTGCTAGAAACGCTTTGGGGTATAAGTTATTGATGTTTCATATCAAATTTGATTTCACTTCGTTTTGAAGTTTAAACTAGGCTTAGCTGATAAAATATAGTTTAAGCATTTTCAAACTTCGTTCCAGTAATTAAACATGAAAAAAAAATTGTAATTTAATTTTCACTTCCAAAGATTTCGAAAAAGCTGAATTTTGGTACAGAGATTGAATTTCCCTTATAACAAAAAAAAATCATGAGAGAAATGAGCTATTTACAAACTCTGCAGGCTTATTAATCTTGAAGTTATAGCGGGACCGATACCACTTTCGTGTAAATAACTCTTTAAAAAATTATTGAATTTACATAAATATGCATATTATTGCTCAAAAAATTCTACACAAAAAAGATTGTGACATTTTTTGTCGTAAGAGCAACAGCTTTTAGGAAAAAACGTCCTTGGCACCCTTGGTAGTAGCAAGGGGTTGAAAATAACGGTTTTCTGTTAGGGCCACATGGGAAATGATGCTCTTTCACTTTCTTTAAGGCCACTGAATTCCATTTTTATGATTCAATTAATAATAATAGAATTTTTCAAAATTTTAAAATGGTCGAGGATCAAAAGGAAAAACAGACGAAATCAGACCCTTATTTTCTGTGTTCTGTATCATAAAAATATTAACTTTGATAAAAATCTCGAGATTTTTTCAAATATCCATGGCCTGACATTCTTCTGTGCAAAAAAGTCTAGCATTTGGAAATCCGTTTTTATAGAACTATCTATTTTATAAATTTGTTGTGGAAAACTAAAAAAAAAAACAAATACTTTAAATGTAAACGACAACAGTTACAAAAGTTTCATTACGTCTTGTCTGTTTTGTCTAGTTGACACAGTTTTGACTATTTAGTTTATTTCATTTCATTATCTTCATTGCTCTTTATTTTATAAAAATCATTTTATGTTAAATAAATTTTAAAAGGAAAATATCCACACATTATATTGTATTCAAAATGGGAAAACTTTTGTTTATATTTGTACGTTTATTCACCTTTAGTGTTATAAAAAATTTGCATATTCGCCACGGTCAATTGAAAATATTTCAGGAATAACCATGAAGGAATATTTACAAATAGGTACATATACATTATTTTAACAGTGATTGTCAGATTATGCGTTTTTTTTTCTATTCGTAGAAAACAATTAGACCGTAAGTTTCCATTAACATTAGCGTTTTCTCAGTCTCACTTGAATTCCATTTCCACTTTTTGTCACCAATTCAGCCAATGGTTGTGGTACAAAGCCTTCCACAGGCAGTATTTCATAAGCCCTTAAAAGATTAGCCAAAGTGCACTTTAATTCCAACATTGCAAATTTTTGTCCTAAAATTAAATAAAGAAAACAAAAATAATGAAAAATTTATTAAATTCTCAGCATTATTATGAGTTTTTTTTAAAACAATAAAATTATATGAAAAGCCTATAGTGGCTTTTCGAAATACTTTCCGTGACTAGACTCATGTCATGCCTCAAACTGAAAACACACCTTAGAAAAAAGTATATTTTGAATCATGAGAAATGTCACAACGACCAGGCGAACGAAAAAAGATGTTTTCAAAAGTTCTCTTTCCTAACAAAATGATTTTATTGATTCGGTGTGTTTCCAGCCTAGGCCTTTTAATTCTAAAAAAAACTAATTTTACACACTTACCCCCAGTTTCACAGTCTCGTTTAAGCCTTGAAGTTTAAACTTAAAGTGGAGTTTAAACTCCCGCTGTGAAACTGGGGGGTAAGTAATTGAAATAAACTAAATTTAGTTTCTATGGTTTCTCTCTTCAAAATGTACCTATACAATTCCTTGGTCCTGCACTAAAAGCAACAAACGCATATGGATGTAATTTATTTTCATCCACTAAAAATCTCTCTGGATTGAATCGATCTGGTTCAGGAAAGTATTTTGCATTCCTATGCACCACGTAAGCCAAAATAGAAACAGATGTACCCTTGGGCAAGTGGAGATCTCCAATTGAAACATCTTCCATCATCAATCGGCTGTAAAATGGCACTGAAGGATATAATCGGAGAGTTTCTTTGATAACAGCTTCAAGATATTTCATAGTTTCTTTTTCTCTTCCTTCCAGATCTACAGCTTCTTCGAAGGCTTTTTGTTGTTCGGCTTTGTTTTGAGAAAGTAAATATATGGCAAAAGCTAATGCTGAGCTTGTGGTGTCATGACCCTTTAAATGTTTTGAACAATTAATAATAGTTTCATGAGAACATGATATCTTGAAGGTTTCTTACCTCAAACATAAACGTATCAACTTCTTCTCGTAGTTCGACATCAGTCAAATCAGCACCTTCGGCTTGAGCCAATAGGAGAATATCCAAAAATGCTAATCGTTTTTTAATGCCACTATCATCGATGTTTTCTAAGTATTTTAGGATAGTCTTAATACACTCGATGTCAAGTTATCAGAATTAAAGCCTCCTTACCAGCATCGGCTAAAGTTTGAATATTTGAGTCCTTAAAGGCCTTTCTCCGCATTTCTATTACCCTATTTGTTTCACCGTGAAGGATTTCCAAAGCGTGTTGTCGTTCTTTGAATTCTTTTGTAAATTTAAAGAGAAATTCAATTCTCTTCCATGGTGAAAAGGACTGCTTGTGAGATATTCGACACATGCTAAAATAAAAAAAAAGAAATTGAATGTTAAAATATCTTTTTCTAGACTTAAGAATTTTTATTTTTGATATACTTTTGAACTGCAGTGACGTATTCCGAAGTACTCTGGAGCTGGGCATTTTTTGTAATACCCATGGCAGTTTCGCAGATTATATCCAAGGCGAAGAGCGTTATGTAGGGATAGATATCAAATGCTTCACCATTAGCTTTTTCCTTTAGTTTTTCAATCATAATGCTACAATTATCTTCCATTGGTTGCTTAAATTCACCGAGCATTTTAAAATGAAAAGCTGGTGTTAACATCTTTCTCCTTCTATGCCACGATTCACCGCTACTCGTGAGTAGTCCTTTTCCCAGCCATGGTTCTAAGATTTTATAGTTTCCCGATTTGTATAATATTTGGTTGCTCCCAAGAATTAGCTTAACATCTTCGGGATCAGTTAAAAAAACAAAAAGATCTGTGCCAAACCAAATGCAGAATGTTGAACCGTATCTGTCGCGGAGATCTCTTAGCCAGTATAGAAGTTCTAATTGAATAAGAAATGGAATAATTATTTACTAGTAGATATACTCATAATATCGTGTATAGACTACTTTTGAATTTTGTTTCTTTAAATGCAGGTATACAGGGTGTGCCACAGTCACCGCTGCTGTAGAGGAAAACCATTTTAAGTTGAAACATTTAAGAAGTAATATCCTTAATTTTGGTCTGGATGTTTTTTTTTTTTGTTCAATATTTCTTTTAATTGATACGTTTTTCTGAAATTAGTGTTGATACGTATGATAATTTTTGGAAGTATATATGTACTTCGTCTTCCATCTGTCAAGCCATTAATTCTTGTCAAATTCTATTGAAAGATGGCTGCGATTTCGATGCATTAAAGAGGGGAAGCATACAAATGATTGACACAAACATTTCGACTGGATAAATATAAATTTTATCGACTGTAAGCCGTTCATTTATGATATAAATAAAATGTAAAGGAGAATGTGTCGATTTCGTTGAAATCACCCAAGGGCACAACGCTGTTACAAAATGTTGACATTTTTTTAAAACACCTTGTTTTGAACACGATCTTTTCTTTTTCATTCTGTGCCATTACAAAGAATTTGCAAATTTTGAGAAACACTATTGAAAATTTTGTTTGTTTCAACTATCATATGTGTGTCAACTTAATTGAAATCGGTCAAGGCATCCGAGGATTTCGAAACTTTTTCTTGCTTAACTTTGGCTTTTTGAAAAGTTCTTCTTTCTTAAAATAACATTTTCTTCATTATTTGAATGGTCCGTGAATGGATCTTCAATAGTTCTCTTATTATAAATTCGGGAACAATGCATATTTTATAGATTCCAGCAGATTCTATTCCATCGCGAGAACGAATCAAAAATGGAATTCCCTTTCGAATTGTTCAATGGAGAACTAATCATATTTTATCATTCTACGAACCCTGGAAAACTATTCTTTTTTGCGATAAAGGTACTATAGGGCAAGTTTTGGATTTGTGCAACAAAAATTCGAAATTACATTCAAACATGATATAACGATGATAGAGAATACAAAAAAGTGAGTGGAAAAATTCTATCTGTCTGTCTGTTTGTGTCTGAATTTATAGGCCTTTACCAATGATGCGATCTTCTTCAAATTTTAAATTTAAGGCTTTATTTGATTCACCAAAAATTAATTTTTAAAAAGCTCCAAAAATAGCAGTACTTGCCATACAATCGTTAAGAAAAATCTTATTATCTCAAAAACAAGATCTCAATCGATTTTGATAAAAAGAATAAGTGGATTATTGTTGGTATGGTTTGGTTTTTGGTAATTAAAAAATTCACCAAAAGCTATTGAACCTGCGATCTAACGGCATTTTTGATTTTCGATTTTCTCATTAACACGTTTGTTCAACCAATGGCAATTATCCCCCGGGATTTTGAATTTCCTGACAATCCTTATTATACCCAACCCTGACCCCGTGTTTAAATAAATATATACCCATTGTGCCCCGGTCAATAGTGTTTACCTACCATCATAAACAACGCGTTTGTCCAACCAATAGAAATTATCAATTTAGGCTAGGCTGAATTGCTTATTAAATTATGGTACCCAGCACGTCACGGTTCCAAGTTATGACGTCATAACTATGCTATGTCAATATCAAGAGCATCAGGTTTGTAACAATGTCATAACTTTGAAACAGTACGTTTTAGAAAATTTTGTGGTTTATTTTCGTATTAAGCAAGTCCAATTTTATGAAAAGTAGTTTTTTTGAAAAATATTATTAAAAGTAGTTTTGGCGTAATGTTAAGAATTCATTTTTATAAATCATGGAGAAATTCAGATTACTTAAGTATTAATTTTAATTTATTTATTCTTTCGAATTCGAATCTGGTTTCAAAATTGATCTAGAAAATCAAGCTAAGAAAAAAAAATCGTTTATTTTTGAAAATTGAAGCTATGTTATAGCACAAATCCTTTTTTCACAAAACTTGCTACAAAATCTAAAATCAAAAATAAACTTCTTCTATAAAATGAAGTTGAATTTTCATCAATATTTGTATAACTCTCTTCGAAGTCCTCAATTGAAATTTATGAGTTTAGCATATTTTAAAATAAAGGTAGTTTCGGAAAAAGTATGATAGTTAATTAAAGATGTCTCCAAGATGAATGAAGGTATTTCAAAGATTCAAAAAGTATTTCAAAGATATTTCCGAATGACGATACAAATAATTAATTTCAATTTTTCCAAAAAGCCCGTATTTTAAAATTTTGGATTCGAATATCTCAAAAACTTGAAGTGCTAGAACAATTCTGAGACCATATTTGAATTTAGTGCATCAAAAAAGTATTTGTTGGTTTATGTAAGAGACAAAAATTCAAATTTTAATGCTATATTGGAAGAAATGAAACAAAAATTTAATCTTTCTTTTATAAAAAAAGAAAAATGAAGGCCGTCATTTTTATGGACAATTTTATTTGAGTAAATTAAAATATTCAGCTTAAATTTAATTTGTTTTTGTTGTACAATTTTGTCTTGCATTGAAAATGAAACTTTGAAAACCGACACTGGTAACTTCCCATTGGTGCCCTCAGAAGCTAGAGGCCCCGAGGTTATTTTATTTTTAAGAAATTTTATTTTAAGAAAGTTTTAAGGTATCCAATATGCAATCAAGTGCAGATTAGTGAGTAGAATAAAACTAACCCAAAGCCATTTGAGAAGGAAAAAACTAGTTTAACCATTTTTTGTAAGGTTTTTTATAGTTATGAACTAGAAATAGTGTACATAATTTAACTAACCCGAAGCCAATATCATTGTCTGTTCTTAATATATTTGAAACAAAAACAATTCAAAAATTATTGGTAAGACTACTTGCAGGCACAGACATCTCTCTAAAAATGATGGATTCCGATTCAAGTTAGCTCGAAACGTGAAGATATGTCAATTCGACAAATTGGACTTCCAATGGGAAGTTAAAAATACTTTTGTCTTTAATTACGAATATCTCAGCAGATCTTAAAAAAAAAATAAATTGAGGACCGTTTTGGAAATTTCAATAAGCTTTCTAGGTACAAGATTTTTTAAAGATTTTATGAAAAATGATTTTTTTTTGACCCTTCACTGTTAGTTTAAAAAAGTACTAAAATACAACTTTTGTGATCTTTTGGACAATCTTTTGTTTCTTTGCAAATTAAGTTTTCATAGCTTGCATTGGTATGCAGCTTTGAAGACTTTTATAGCATCAATATTTTTGTACATTTTCAAATTGATTCACCGAAATTTTTTTCATCACCACATGATCAAAATCTTACAAATCAATTACCTAAAGGAACAAATTGTATTTTTCCTAAACATTACGTTTGTCATCAAAATGAAAATAAAAACAAACATTCCCACCAACTTTTTGCATTGGTTATATATTTTTTTGACCTGAAATAAAAAAAGTAGGTACATTCTTCAAAAAAATTGAAAACAAAATTCCAGTTTTTTGTTCACGTTTTTTTTGTATTGTTTTTTTAATTGGTTTGTCTGAATTTGATCATTTGGTGGGGAAAAAAAATTCGGTGAATCAATTTAAAAATTTATAGAAATAAAAACTTATTCGAATTTCCAAAACTGTCCTCAGATTTTTTTTATGTCATTATTTGCTGAGATTTGCTGCAAAATTACAAGAAGAAATTCAATTAAAACTGAATAAACAAGTAATCTATTTGATTGAATTATCCATAAAAAGACAACCTTCAAAAAATAAAATAAAAAAAAATAAATTTTTGTGTTGTGTTATTTCTTGCAATATAGTACTAACGGTTGTGTAAGAAAATTATTTTCAAACAAATCTAAATCTCAGAACAAAGGTACAGCTCTTCAAAAAACACTAAACAAAATTTAGAACAATCTAATTCTTTTAATTTTTTGTCCAGTCTAAACTAGTGTATATTTAAAATGCTAAGTCATTTGAACTACCACTTAACCTACCCTGAACAAGTTTATGTATTTTTTAATTTCAAATAACAATCTTCATTATTTTCCACTTTCACCTTATACTTGGGCAGTGAAATTATGAACGCTTGTGTTCTGTTTTGATTATTAGACATTATCAGTATAATTTTTAGTAATGGCTGTCATAAGTTGATTCAACACTGTTGCAATAAAAGTTTAATGCACTCAAGAAAAAAAAATATCTTTAGAACAGTTTTTTTTATTACTATAAATCTTTATAGAAACAGAAAGTATTTCCCCTTTTGCATTACTAGGGCTTAGGGCTGAGGGCATTATTGGTGGTTTGGTCTCTGGTTGCATAGTTTTTGTGTGATAAGCAGACAGCAGATAGCGTATAGCATAGCGAATTCGAATTACGGCTTTATTTGTACTCGTATAGATTATTTTCATCTTTAGAAATTTTAGCAAACAAATTATGATAAGCGTTTCTGGGCCAAAAAAAGATGCACTCTCACTCTGCATGCTTCTTTTCTAGTAGTCCGGCTCAAGCACCCACGACAAAGAAAAAACGCCCCCATTGCGTTATCAACGAATCTGAATTTTACTAGTTTCCTGTTGTTGATTTTTGAATTTGTTTTTTTTATTTATTTGGGTGTAATTAGTTGTTGGAAAATTAAAAAAGTTTTAACTTTGTGACTTTCTTAGTGCCACCAAAATAAAATTAATTTTATGAAATGCGATAACATTGTCAAGGTCACACCTAATAGAATACTTAAAAAAAATTGTCTCTTATCATGTTATTTAAATTAACCGCGCAGTAAATGATGATTTGAATAGAACAGATGTGGATATTATTCAAACTAAACAGAATCCCATTTTCGATTGACGAAATTATTAAATTTATTTGCTTTCATGAAAATGGTAGTTGACTTTGTAGGTACTTAGTTTACCTATAGTAATACTTCAACTTAACACTTAAGCACGAGTACTTATGTGGGTTGCATACCTATATGTTTTTTTTTTTTTTTTTTTACTTAGGAACTTAGGTTCATTTCAATCTAATGTTAATGCTTTTTAATTAATACTTCCCTCCTTTTTGTATTTGTCTCATCAGCTCTATGGGACCAGGTCCTTTAAGTGATTTTGAAAATTTAAAAACACGCAAAAAATCCCATATCTGTGGCCATAATTTTATTAAATAAACTATGAGAACGGCAAAAAAAATCAAAATAACACCCATTTTATCACGTATGTATACAAATTTTGTTTAGTTCTTGAATTAGAACGCATTTACCGAATTCCAACCGAAAACTGTTTTAACTAAAGAAGTCTTTCATAGAGCAACACCATAAATTCAATTAAATTTAGCTATGCAAACACACAAAATGTTCATTTGTGTTTACTACTATTTTACTACATATTTCACTTAATTAAAGCCTTGAGTAAAAATGAAGCTTTCATTGCAAAAGCTTTATCTTGAAGAATCACAGTAGCCATTATGTGATTTTACTTGACATTTATATGCAACCAAACAATAGCAGTGTCTATCTTACTCTGTAAATAAAAACGAAATATAGTAAAGCTTTTTATGAATCAATTGGTTCCAAAATTATATCATCTCAGTGGCGCGAAATGATAGATAGCCTTTATTTTAAAAGTGTCAATTGCGTTAAAGTTTTGGTTAAATTTGATCCCAGTTTAATAATTTCATCCATTTTTACAGAGGTGAATAAAATTTAAGGTTTTTGCTTTTTCAATTAAAAGGGATTTTTTTTAAAACATACATTTCCCATTAATTTTGTTATTTTCAGTATCAGATCAGTCGAAGTGGCCGCATCATTTATGTTTGAAAATTAAAAGAAAGAACCACGACCAATGCAACGAGACCCTATGCAAATAAAAATTTTTGAATATTTTTGTATGTTTTAATTTCTTTCATTTATTGTAATTGTCATCAAGCCACGTATTAATTTTATTCGTTTAATATATATTTTTCATTTTCTACTTTAGTTCAAAAACACTGTCGTTATTTTTGATTAATCTATCTCATTTGTTTTTTGTTTATAATTTTATTTAATATTTTCTTAATAATTTTCATTGTTCTTTTAAATGTTCAACTGTTAAGAAGTTTAAAAATATATTGTTAATTTGTAAATGATTTGCTTTATGTTGTCCATCGTTTGATTCTTACCAATTTGTAAGTTAAATTTTAACTGATAGAATGTTTATATTTATATATTTATCTAACTTTCTAGAAAATAAAATCGAACAATTTTCAAGAAGTTTACTTGATTCAATTTGGACTTTTATCAAGACTTGGACTCGATCTTTATAATTGGGAAAGATTTTTATTTTAGCGGTGGAACAATATTATTTTATTTTAAATTGATTTGCAAATAACTTTTTTGACTGCGCTATGCCGAATTCAAGAAAAAAAAGTTGCAGTTCTGTATTATGCCAGAAAGCAGATGACGATTTCATGGTAAGTTGTGATAGGTGCAATCGTTGGTGGCACTATTCTTGCTGTGATTTTGATCCCGATCTTTACGATACGAGTACTCCATGGTTTTGTGAGGAAAGTAACTGCAAAATCAGGGAAGAAATTCCAGCGCAGTCCAAGAATGAGCAATTGTTTCCGTCGGATGTAGGAGATCAGGTAGACATTTTGATGGAAGCTGCTGTAGTTGCTCAAGCTGCAGTTACCCAACGTGATAAGGAACTCGCAGCGCTACGAGCTGAGCTTGAAGATTTGAAGCTTAAGCAGTCAGAGCTTTTATCCTCAAGAACAGTTGCACCACTTGCGACAAATATTCAGAAAGGAGCTCCAGTTCAAAATGGTAATGATAGATGGGAAATTATTAAAAAAATTCAAGAAAATCATCAATCGTTGCTGAAAAATGTTTCTCAGCCTCCCCAATCCACGCCTATTCCGTTTTCTCCAGAACCAAAAAGGTGCCTTGGGTCGTGTATTCAACAAAACGATATGACCAACTTACTTACTATTCTCAACCGCAATAACGTTCAAGAATTGCCAACTTTTTCTGGGGAGAATAGACGTGAATGGCCGTATTTTGAAGAAGTATTCAAGTCAACAACAAGTGAAGGAAAATTTTGTGACAAGGAAAATGTTGCTCGACTGCGAAAGGCTCTGAAAGGGGAAGCGTACCAGCTTGTGTGTGATCGACTTAAATATTCTTCGAATGCTGACGCAATCATGGATTCCCTTCGAGAAATTTTTGGCCGATATGATGTCCTAGTTCATGATTTGACAACTGATCTGTTAAATCTTCCGAAGCTGACATCCAAGAGTGATCCAAAGATTCGATTATGGGCTGTGAAGGTAAATGGTTACGTAGCTGATGTTAGATCCATGAACAGAGAAGAAGATCTCACAAATGGATACGTGATGACCAATCTAGCTTCCAAGCTGGGCGCAGGCTTGTATCAAGAGTGGCAGAAAAAACAATCTGGTATTCAGAGCGCGAATTTTGTTCATTTTGCTGAATTTTTGACCGAGAAAGTGGTTGATTTACCTCCTGATTTAATCAGGCCACTCGCAACTGTACATTCTGATACAAAAAAGGGTCAAGTGTTTGGAAAATCTTCTCGGCAAGTTTTGACTCACCAAGCTCAACCTTCTGAAGAGTCTGTTGGTGAACCTGTGTGTAAGAAGTGCAATAAAAAACAACATTCCTTACATCAATGTGCTAGTTTTAAGGGATTGTCAGAGGACCAAAGACTTTCTTTTGTTAAAAAAAATTCAATTTGCTTTACTTGTTTGGACCCATCAAAACACGACTGGAGAGCTTGTGCCAAGAAGAGAACTTGTGCTACAAATGGATGTACTGGTCGTCATCATCCGTTATTGCATCAGCCAACGATTTCTGTGTCAAAGTTAAGTACAGCAGCTACACCGTTTGTTCCAGATGCTCATGTTCATTCTTCTCATATTGGTACTAATACTTCTGTGATGTTCAAGATTATACCGATAAGACTTTATGGGCGAGATAATATCTTTGTTGACACGTTTGCTTTTCTTGACGATGGCTCTTCGTTGTCTATGCTCGAAAGGGAATTGTTTGATGAACTTGGCTTAGAAGGTGATCCGGAAGAGCTGACTCTACAATGGACTAAGGGTGTCATACGTGTGGAAAATTCTTTGCGAACCACACTGGCAGTTTCAAGTATCAACAATCCCAAACACCATTTCCTGAAAAACGTTTATACTGTCAAGGATTTGGATTTGCCTAGTCAATCTATTGATGTTTCTGAGCTGAAGAGTATTTATCCACATCTCCGAGGACTTCCATTAGTAGATTTGGTAAATGCTAAGCCTAAGATTTTGATTGGACTGGATCAAGCTAAGTTTCTTTTGGGCCACGGTCAACGTCATGGGAAGGATGAAGAACCTTGCGCTCTTAAAACTCTCCTTGGTTGGATTGTTTATGGCAGTGGTAATTCAGTTGCAACCTCACATGTTGCTTGTTTGCATCAAGTATCCAGACCTAAAATGAAGTTATTGTTCCATGACGCTATTAAACAAGAAGAGAATTTGCATGACCTTGTTAAGCGTCATTTTTCAACTGAAGAGTTTGGAGTGATGTCTCCAAGAAATGATTTAGTAAGTCGAGAAGTCAGTCGGGCCATGGATATTATGGAACGCTCTCTCAAGTTGAAAGGCCAAGAGTACGAAATCGGTCTACTATGGAGCGCTGATAATGTTGAACTTCCTGATAGTTACCCAATGGCTTTCAAAAGACTTGTTGGACTTGAGAAATCCCTGCGAAAAAAACCTCACCTTCTAGAATGGAAAAATAATTATATACGCAACTTGTTAGCAAAAGGTTATGCAAGAATCGCTTCCGAAGAGGAACTAGCAATAAATTGGCCTCGAATTTGGTATGCTCCTACTTTCATTGTCGAGAATCCAAACAAGTTCCCAATTAAACCAAGATGTGTTGCTGATGTAGCTGCGAAAGTCAACGGTGTTTCTCTGAACACATTTCTTTTAAAAGGACCTGACAATCTTGTACCACTGCATGCTGGTTTGTTTAAATTTCGTGAGCGAAAGATTTGTGTGAATGCCGACGTAAAGGAAATGTTCCATCAAATCAGGATCATAAAAGAGGACCAGCAATGTCAGAGATTCTTATGGAGAGATGGTGACACGTCAAGAAAACCTACAGTGTACATAATGCAGGTCATGATGTTTGGACCCAGGTGTTCACCTACTTGCGCTCAATTCGTTAAAAATCATCATGCTAATTTATTCAAAGATGATTTCCCTAAAGCTGTAGATGGACTTACTAAAAGGACATATGTTGATGACTATTTTAACAGTCATGACACCGTAGAAGAAGCTGTTACAGTCACCAGAGATGCAATCCGTATTTGCAAATCTATGAACTTTGATCTAGTTTCCGTACAGTCCAACAGTGGTGAACTTCTAAATCAAATGCCGGAGAGTCATGTCAATACTAAATTGGTCAGTATTGATCCAAATGAATGCGAGGGATATGTTGCTAAGGTTTTGGGAATGTATTGGCACCCATCCCCCGATTGTTTTTCATATAAACTTGCTGAAGATGACGATCTACGAGAAATGCTTTCAATTAACACTTCTATTACTAAGAGGCGTATGCTCCGAGCTGTTATGCGAATTTTCGATCCATTGGGATTAATCTCGCACTATATCATTCGAGGAAGGATAATTCTTCAAGACGTGTGGCGAGAGGGCTTTGAATGGGACGAGCCAATTTCTTCCGAGTTGCAGATAAAGTGGTTATCTTTCATCAAAGAATTGAAGAACATTGAGAAACTCCGAATACCTCGCCGATATGTCTCGTGGATTCCTGATGATTGTAAGGTAAGCCTTATTACTTTTGTTGATGCTTCCGAGAAAGCTTTTGCTGCAGTAGCTTATCTTCGATTTGAACATAATGGTGAAATAGAGGTCTCTCAAGTAATGGCTAAGGCAAAAGTTGCTCCTGTAAAACAACTCTCAGTACCCCGTTTAGAGTTGCAGGCTGCGGTCCTTGGAGTTCGTCTAGCATCTACTATAAAAAAGTCTCATACGATACAATTTAATGAAGAGATATATATGTCCGATTCGAATACTGTGCTCTCCTGGATAAACTCAACACAATTCAAGTTTCCCTCTTTTGTTGCTTCCCGAATTGGAGAGATTCTCGATTCTACTTGCCCTCGTCAGTGGTTTCATATTGGATCATGTGATAATGTTGCTGATGACGGAACTAAATGGTTTGATGATTCTATGGGAAATCAGCAGACAAGATGGTTTCAAGGTCCAGATTTTCTTGGACATCCTTTCGCTGAATGGCCCGTTAAACAAGTGAAACCTAACCTAGATTTGATTAACACTGAAACGAGAACAGTTTTACTCCATACCAGACAAGCAGTGGTTTCTTTTGATGTCTATAATATGCTTCGCGCTAGGTTTAAAGCAAGGTGGACTTCTTCGGTACGAGCAATTGGTTTTTTGCTGCGATTCAATGATATTATTTGGAAAGTGCAGACTGCAAAAGAAAGTTTTATAACCCCAGATGAATATTCGCGTGCTGAAAATTGGCTTTTCAGAAAAATTCGAAATGATGCATTTCCTGATGATCTGTTATCACTCCAAAAAAATGGACAAGTAAGTTCTTCTAGCTCTATTCTAAGTTTAGCACCATTTTTAGACAAAGAAGGAACAATTAGGATGAGCTCCCGAGCCCAAAAAGCTAATTTGTCGTATGCTTCACGAAATCCCGCTATACTTCCAAATAATCATCCGTTAGTCAACTTACTTATTCATCATCACCATGAAGAAAACTTTCACTTGGGAACGTCAACTGTAATCTCGGACATTCGTGAACGAGCTTGGATTATTTGTATTCGGAGAGCTGTTGATAGAGTTAGATCTAAATGTTTTGAATGCAAGCGTCTTAAAGCTAAACCTGCTATTCCACTCATGGGACAGTTACCTGAAGCTCGTCTAGCATTTGAATCGAAGCCATTCACTCATGTTGGTGTTGACTGTTTTGGACCTCTTTTGGTGAAGTTTGGACGAGGAACGGTGAAAAGATACGGTATGATTTTTACATGTCTTACCTTCAGAGCTGTTCAAATTGAGCTACTAAATGATCTAAGCTTAGATCAATGTACGATGGCTGTTCGGCGATTTGTCATTAACCGAGTTGTAACTCGTTTTTTCTACAGTGATAACGGTCTAAATTTTATTGGAACGAAGAATCTAATTGATAAAGATGTCAAGGAGATGGCAACTCAACTAAGTGAACACGCTGCAAAATATCAAGGTATTTTATGGCGATTTATACCAGCGTATTCACCATGGATGGGAGGAGCATGGGAACGGCTGATTCAATCAATCAAGAAAAGTGTCAGTTTTATTTTGAAGGATCTGATTCCGCGTGAAGATGTTTTGCGAAACGCACTATTAGAAGCTCAAGCCCAAATTAATCGTCGCCCATTAACTCATCTTCCAGTGGACCCTGAAGATCCGAAGCCTCTAACCCCAAACATTATGCTTTTTGGAGAAGAAGATAGGGATGTAACTGCTCCTGGAGTTTTTACAGAAAATGATATTTGCAGCAAACTCTACAGTAGAAGATCTTAACATTTGATGTCTCAACTTGTTAAACGGTGGTATAGAGAATATCTACCAGATATAACAAGAAGGATGAAGTGGTATAAGAATACGAAACAAGTAGAAGTCGATGACATAGTTGTACTAGTTGAACCGAATGAGATTCGATCAGTTTGGCAGTTGGGGCGAATTGTAAAGGTCTATCCAGGACCCGATAATATTGTTCGAATTGCTGATGTCAAATTACCTAATGGTTCAATCAAACTTAAAAGGTCGGTAGGAAGGCTTGCTGTCCTGGATCTTAAGTCTTCATCGTAGTTTTCAGACGGCCCCCGGAATGTCATGAAGCCACGTATTAATTTTATTCGTTTAATATATATTTTTCATTTTCTACTTTAGTTCAAAAACACTGTCGTTATTTTTGATTAATCTATCTCATTTGTTTTTTGTTTATAATTTTATTTAATATTTTCTTAATAATTTTCATTGTTCTTTTAAATGTTCAACTGTTAAGAAGTTTAAAAATATATTGTTAATTTGTAAATGATTTGCTTTATGTTGTCCATCGTTTGATTCTTACCAATTTGTAAGTTAAATTTTAACTGATAGAATGTTTATATTTATATATTTATCTAACTTTCTAGAAAATAAAATCGAACAATTTTCAAGAAGTTTACTTGATTCAATTTGGACTTTTATCAAGACTTGGACTCGATCTTTATAATTGGGAAAGATTTTTATTTTAGCGGTGGAACAATAGTAATGCTTTTGCCTATATTTCTTAATCTTTTCATTTGATTTTTGTTTTTTTTTTTTTAAATTTCCCAATAGGATTCGTGACTTCACGACAGCAAAATAAAATATTCATCCAAATTCATGATTCATCTATGCCCCTAAAGGAGCATAGAAATGTCAAAAATTAACTACAGCCTGATTCTCCGCCTTGTGAGGAGTCACAAGCTCTTGTGACTAGTCCTTGTGAGGATTGTTGTGATTCGATAACATTTTGGTATTCTGCCCCTAATCGTCACAAGAAAACTCACAACAAAACTCACCACAACATTTTGTTAGTAGCTTCTTGACCGATGAGCGCACACATCAGGAATTCTATAAGCAATCGCAGAGAACTACACCAACACACCGACAATGTGTATTCAGTTTTTCGGTCTCATAAATATTTACAAAGAATAAGAACATCGCACCATTCTTTTGCTTAAGAAAAAAAAGAACATATAAATTTTGTTCTCTTTTACACAGAGAACATAAAGTCCGCTTTGAAAGAATATAATTCAATGATTTATAAAATTTTTGAGTTGTGACCTATTCTGGAGGAGATCACAATTTTGATGATTTTGTGACTCTCACAAGTTGTGATGTTAGGGGGAGAATACGAAAAAGTCACAAAATGAGATTCACAACTACTTGTGACCTGTGAGGTATCAGTGATGATGCTGGGAGAATAGGGCTATAAATTTAAGCGTCTATATTAACCTCAGTAATGTCAAAATTTAGCCATGGGATACAATTTAACCATACTTTTAACGCAATTGACACGCGAGTGACAACTATTGCTTACAAATAAAATGTATTAAGGGAGCTCTTTCAATAACTATCCTCAACCATAAATGTCGTGCTATTTCCTTATGAATTTAAGTTGAACATGCCAGAATCAATAACAGTTCCAGAAAACAAATATGACAGTTCGACAGATGTCACACAGTGTGACACAGGAAAATTAAAATCATATTTTAACAGTTATATGCAAGGCTTTGCGAGTTCGGCAGCATCCCATTTTAGTGTTTTAGTGTCGAGCTTATTAGCCACTTAATAAATATTTCTGAGATCTCAGGGACTCACAAATAAACAGAATTCCTCACAATTGTTCTATTGTGTAATGGTGTTAGTAAAAGAGGGTTAAATCTGCCGAAAAATCCAGATCTGCAAATTTGATTTTCTATCAAAAAAAAAAAAATTGATTTTTTTCATCATTGGAAGGCTTTTACTGTCAAAATCTGTTCTTTGACAAATCGGAAGAGGAAAAAAATCAATTTTTGTTACCAAAAGAAAACCCCATTAAAAACATGAAAATAGGAAAATGTAACGATGACGTTTGAAACTATTTGTTTGTTTTGCTTAAATAAGTTAGAACTTACAAACATGAATGCAAACATTTATTTTTAAGAAACATATTTTAATCTTTATTTTTTCAAGTCTAAAAAATATTGTCTTCAAAATAATGAGATGCAATATTATAAACATTTTGAAAGAGTTTCTATTTATATTTTTTTCATTGCAATCAGTAGAGCCGTTATAGACAAGTGAATGGACCCTTTGAAGCCTAGAACTACAGAGACTAGAGTAACTATAGTATCTATGCTAGTACGCTGCTGATGTAAAACGAAAAATCCCATGCAAACATGAGGTAAGCCGGGAGCTTCGAAAGCAAAGTTTCGAAGGATAAAGTTTTGAGTAACCAAAGTTTCGAAATGAAAAAAGTTTCGAAAAGATAAAAATTCGAAAGAGAAATTTTCAAAAAGTGAAATTTCGAAAGGAAACAGTTTCGAAAAGTAAAAGTTACGCAAGAGAAAGAAAGTTTAAAAAAAAATGTTTTAAGTCCTCAGAAGTTTGCTGTTCCCTGACCGATTTAAATGAATTTGACACACCTGATTCCTGATACAGAATTAAAAATGAAACAAATATTTCCAAAACAGGGTGTTCCAAATATATGTCAACATTTTAGAACTTCGTTGTTAATTGAGCGATTTCTAAAAAATTGACACAGGTAATAGCTGATAGAACAACTCGGCTATTACCTGTGTAGATTTCATTGAAATCACTCAAGGAACAACGAAGTTGACATTTTTTTTGGACCATCACATTGGAAATATTTTTTTCATTTTTAATACAGTATCAGTTATCACCTGTGTGAAATTCATTCAAATCAGTCAAAGAACAGCGCACATCCGAGGATTACTGAACTTTTTTTCAAAACTTTTAGTTCTCTAAACTATCTCCTTTTTTCGAAACTTTATCTTTTGAATCTTTGTTTCTTCGAAACTTTGGGCTTTCGAAATTTTATCTCTCGAAACTTTGCATTTCGAAAATTCGTTTTTCGAAAATGTTACCAAAAAATTTTTTTTTAAAACACAACGACTTCCCAAGCCATTTATTGTGTACGTATTTGCATTTGTTTTAATTTTTTGAATCGGGGAACCAGGGTTTCTGTTAGGGGTATTCTGGCCCGGAGATTCCAGGAATGCACTCCGATCTCCGAGTTGTGGGTAAAGCCAAGATTTCTCCGGGTCTGCTACGTTTAGTTTGATAAATATTATGTTTCTGAAGGCATCGCTGAAACCAAGCAAATATTCGAATAAAATATTACGGAATACCGTATCACTAAGTATATACTTACTGGCTCCTTAATAGTCTAAGAGCCTGTAGAAAATTTTGTGGGTGAATGCATAACCAAAATATGAGTATGAGGGCTTATACGTGCATATGAATACAAAAGTCTATCAGAATTTTTTCGAAGCTTGTGTTGGTGACGAAGAGTTAAAAAAAGATATTTTCCAATTTTTGAACCAGGATCCTAGACTGGGTCGCTCGTACTTGCTCTTATGTTCAAGGCGCTGAGGGTTTAGGAAAATTGTATGTAAAGACATCGAAATTATTAGTGAAAAATGTTTTAAAGCATGAAATACGATATTCAAATTAGCTAAAAAAAAACTTCGTTGAGACTTGAGATGAAAAAAAAGAACGCCATCTTTAAAATTTGAAAAAAATTGTCAATCCGTTTTTGAAATATCGAATTTTCAAAAAAAAAAGTAAACGTTTTTTAAAAAATTCAAAAAAAATTTTTGGAAAATTTTGATATGCAAAATTATTTAATCTTATCTGAAATTTGTATATAAAAACTGCACCTAAATCCGTTCAAATTAAAAAATCACGTTCTATGACAGGTACTTTTAATAGTTGCTTAGTGCAAAATTGTATAATTTCTTGAAGTAAATCGTATCGTAGGAGTCGTTTTTTGAGAAAAAAATATTTTCCATTCCGATTTATAACTTTTGTATGGAATGTACCGTTATTTTTTCATATATGTAAATTTTTTCTTAAACATTTTAGAGAGTTTCAAAAAAAAAATGAAATTGATTGTTTTTCGAAATATTTGATTTTCAAAAAAAAAAATTGAAACATTTTTAAAAATCCAAAAAATATTTTTTTTTTAATTTAAGTACACAAAAAAATTCATAGTTTTTGGAAGACCCTGTATAAAAAATATTTGAAATCAGTCATATCTTTTTGACGAAAATCGAAAATTAAAAAATTGATTCTTTGCCATGTTTTGAAAAATGATTTCCCACCCAAAGGAAGCTTTTACTAAAAGTAATTTATTAAATTTTTTGTAAAAAAAGTTGTCCAGCCGTTTTTGAGCGAAATACGAATGTTATTTTTATGTCCTTAAATCGATGTGGAAATCTGTTTGCAATTTTTGCCGAAAAGTGTCTTTTTTGTTTTAATATATTTAAAACTCAATAGAGTGGGGATTTAACATTTGGTGGAAATCGATTTAAGTCAGAAAATTAGCCCAGACAAATTATGAATTTAAATCGCATTTTTCGATGGCCAACATTTTTTTATGGAATCTGTTTGGGTACGCCTACTCATTTTTAAAAAGAGCTTTTGGGATTTATGGGTAAGGGCAGAGCCGCCATATTGAAAAAGGGATTGGACTCACCAGTGACGCAGTGAAGGCCTTGTCATACGCAGTTTGTGTTAAGTTCAGTTCAACTTACATGAATTCTTTTACAAAAATCCACTGTAAACTATATCCAACAATGTTAGTAGGACTAAAGGCCATAAAAAGTTATTTTGAATCAATAATTCAACAAGTCTAATCCTAAGTCTTCTACTTGGCCGATTTATGTCAGTAGTATGGAATTTGTATTATAAAAAAAACCTTCTAATAAACTCTATAGTTTGTACACAAAAGTTATAATTATGGGTCAAAGTTAACCGATGACCCATGAGTCATGTGTTGAGGATAGTATGACGTTTCTTGTGATATCTCACTTTCCTTTTCCATTTTTGAATAATTAAAAAAATTTTCAATTGAATACATTTTTGTTTCCATAAATTTAGTGATGAAAATTAATTTTTCGTATAAGGAAATTAATTAAATGTATTTTAAACAAAAAGTTATTGTTCAATTAAAACCCAATAAAGGTACACATTCATACATTCAATTAACAAGAGTGCATATCCAAATTCGCAGTGTGGTTGGAGTAATTTAAGTTTGAATACAGAATGTTTCGTAATTTCCAAAGAAGTGACTCGAAACAAACTAAAATATTAAAAAATAACTAAAAAACCTACATTGACATGCTATAACATTTTGTAAAGCTAAGACTTCATTCTTTAAATTTCTTTTTAAATCAAGATGTTTTAGTTTAATGTCTTACAGAGAAAAAACTCAAAATTTTGAAAAAGAAGACAATTTTTTTGTTCAAACTAATTTTTTTTTTCTTTTTTGAAAAACTTTACGCTATTAAGATATCAAAGTCTTGCAGTCTATAACCTGGGCCTTAGTGATTAAATAGTGCTGGGAAAACAAATATTAATGCAACTTCGAAAGTAATCCTGTTAGCCAAAATTGGTTTTCATCCTTCCTTAGATAAGCTCCTGAGATTACATGCTTATCATGGTATCCAAGGCCATTCGAATGTATATTTCGCCTGCCAGACCGTTTAAAAAATTCAAAGTGAAAAACGGTTTTTAAAACTGTCCTTCTTTTTTTTGATCCACACTGTTTAATCACTAAGGTCCCTGTGGGACTCCAAGACTTTAATTTTTGAATAGCATTTAATGAAGCTCTCGGCGCCTATACTTCTTTTTTTTGCTATCATGCATAGGTCATGATTGGATTCGACACACATTGCGGCTTTCTGAAAGGTACGGAAAGTAGGCGATTTGATTTTCTCAAAAATCATACAAGCAAAAGCGGCTTTTGACTTTCTAGTGGCGGTTTTCCTCCATGTTATTGGACGTTATTACCGTGGAACAGTGATTTTGATTAAGAAATAATAGATTTTATAGCCAAAATTATTATTTCAATAACAAAGTTGTTTTTGATATTTGTTTGTATATTTAAAAGCATACCATCTGTAGGACCATCTGGTTTCAAGTGCTCGACTTTAAATTAATAAGAGCATTAAGTCTTGAAAATAAAAGTTATACTCGTATTTAATAAGGTTAAGTTTTGAAAAAAAAACTCTTTGAACTGTTTAAACTTTGCTTGGATGGATAAGCTAGGCTTTACTAAAAAAAATCTATGTTCCACGTAACAGATGTACGAAAGATATGCTTTTGTTCAAAAATGAGTACAAATTTCTTGACTTTTTTTGCCATTTAACCATTCTCTGATTAATCTGCACCTATGTATTTGTATGTATGTCTTGAATAAATATCCAAGAGAGTTTATTGAAAACACAGAACTGTCCCGGGATAAACAGATCAGATGGTCACCTTAGCCATACCTCAAAAAATCTTGACCTTTCATATAGGAAAACAAATTGTAAAGAGAGGGGGGTGTGGTCTGGTCAAAAGAGATAAGCTTAGTTTATGGTTCACCAACAATTAAGCAATCAGAAAACATGAAAAACAGTTTTGTAAACAAAGACAAAGTGCAAATATTTGTTTGCAATTTTTTTTAAAGTTTGATATAAATCTGAAAAAAAGCACAAATGATAACAGGATATTCATACTTGAAATGTGGAGTTACTTTGGGTTAAAGATAAAATGTTGTGGATAACAAAACAATTTAAATGCTTTTACTCATATCTTTTAATCAATTAATTGAATTAATTGAAATACTAAAATACACAAAAATGCAATTATTGCGGAAGTTCCTAAATTATAATGGACTTAGCTTTGTACCCTTAAGTATGACAAAAAGTATTATCAATTTATTGATAGTTAATATTTATAATTTAATACAAGGTCGATGCTATTACGTATAATATGTACTTAAAAATGGGTTTACACATTTCCAGTTTTTGATTAAAGTTTCGCTAGAATCTGATTTCACAATATGCTATGCGGGATTGCTTCTTTCTATTCGACTGTTTTCATAATTACTTTTTGTATATGGGTTATGGGTACATGTGCATCTACGCCCGGCTTAATTATTCACAACAAAAGAAAGTAAATAATATCGAACTATTATTTTTTTTTTCAAAGCTACATTAAAGTTCCCTTACTGTCATCCCAAGGCTGCCAGACGTATACGTCATTTTTGAAAACCGTATGATAGGTTTGAACGAATACGAATACGGATAATATGAACGTTTTGGAGGTATTATGTGCCTAAAGTGCATAAGATTGATGTGAAATTAATTTTTTTTTTTATCAAAGCTGATTTTTTTAAATTTCTTGTGATTCAAACCAAAAACACAAAGGTGCCTTTGACAACAAAATTTGCTCATTGACAGTGAGTGTCAGTTCATAAAAGACAAATCAAAATGGAAATAGCTGTCAATGAACTGTCAAAGACGTTTGTCAAAATTTCTTTGTTTTAAAAAGACCAACAATTTTGTGTCAATTAATGGGCACAAAGTGAAAATGATCTGGCAATTAATTGTGTCGTTCAAAGACCAAATCGTTGTCTGTCAAACTGTATCAATTTAAAGACAAGTGTGAAAACTAACATTAGGTATATCTAAAGTTAGTTAAAAAACCTACTTTGGTTCCTTAAAAGTCCCGACGAAGACTGAACAAAAAAAGGAGACCGGTTTTTTTTCTTTCATCAGATACTTTGTATTATTAAACTTTGTAATTTTTAACAAACACTCTTATGTTCCGCCAAAAATTAATTCTTACAATTTTTGACTATATCAGTCTTATTATGTTTTAGAATAATCTTTGCTAAAAACTTCGCATGTGCCAGATCCGTCCTTCAAAAAGTCTTTTCGAGGTTGAGTTGTAGATTCCTATCAGTGATCATCGTAATTTATGCAATAAAATATAGCTATATACGAGCATATTTGTTTGCCAACTCTTTGAACTAAAAAATGCTTTAATACTCATCTTTTATATTGCAATTAAAAACAAACAAATTAATAATAATAATAGATTCGGAAAAAAAATATATTTTTGTACTATGAAAAGGTCACCCTACACATATAATCAAGCTTAAATATTTCAACACGAACTGTAACCTAGGCCTTATCAAAAACGATTGAAATCAAAGTTCGTTTTTGCCTCCAAATGGATTAAAGATTGTTTATTTAAATGCCCGAATGGGTTTTATGCACTTGCATTTATATATCAAGTGGCTTAAAACTTTTAAGTTAAAAATTTAAAATAAATTTGGTGGCACAACAGCTCGTGGAGAACCAAGGCCTAGTGGCTTACAACTCTCAACCATTCCTGTGTGCGTGTTGTTGGCAGGAATGGAGGGGACTTACAATTTTTTGCCGAGTCCGAACGGCTAATCCGAAGCACTTATTCATGACAAGTAGACTCTTGGAGGATTTGTCAGTCCCTCTCAAGAGGCAGAACCTCGGAAAAAAACATTTCTGTTTTTAAGTGGCAGTGGCCGGGAATCGCACCCAGACCTTTGGCATGACAGTCCTACGCACTAACCATTATGTCACGAGGTACTACAGAACTTTTAAGTTGTTTTTATAAAAATTAAACAATTCCATAAACCTGATATTGAATTTACACATACATTCATAATTTTAAGTAAACATTAACAAGAGAAAAATGACAGGTGGAAGTATATTTTCTATATCCATTTTCAAAACTCCCAACCTCAAAAATATAAAACTCACTTAGGGTCACTTTCTCAGTCCAAAATAATCCTTATTGGAGTACAAACGTGGATCAAATTTTTATACGTGTTTCAGCAATTTTAACTCACCGACTTCAGTGGACTAACTGGGGTTTAACGAAAGTTCAAATTTTGAATATGTGAAAAAAGCGAAAAAAAAACAAGCCTGAACCATAGCTGAACCTCATTTAACTTGCCGAAATCGGAAGTCTCAACCACGGATAAAAATTTGAAACACTTTCGTGCAATAGGCCCTTAATTATTTAAGATCCCGACTAAGTTCTCAGTTAACTCATTCAATTTTTTGAGCTAATTCTGGAACTATAACTTGACAGTTAATTCGGACAGATGCGTGATAGCAAAAAAAGAAAAAAATTGTCGTTTTTGATTTTTATTTTGTACACTGAGAAAACTGAACTATGAGTTATTTAAACAGAAGAATGTTTGACTATATTTTCATTCAGAAAAAAAAATAACAAAAAGCTAATCAACGTTAAATTAAAGGAAATCACTTTGATTTAAATATTTTTCGGAATGATTTGGCTTCGAAAATGAAAATTTTTAACTCAAAGTAGTATGACATCAATTCAAAGAGTTTCCCACTTTTAAAGCAAATATGTTTTTAATTTAATTCAACCATGTTTTCCTTTTAATTTAAAACGTCTTCATCGTTAATTTTTAAAATCTGAAAAATCTGACTTTACACTTTAAAAATACGTGTATGGAAATTTGAAATTCGATTTCAAAAAAATGTGAGCACATTGCATGTTCTTGAAACTACATTGCGAATACTTTAAATGCTACAAAAGCTAATTTTAATGTAAAATTGATTACGTTTCAATTTGAAACTTGGTTAGTTTTGTTAAATCTACGTTACCTATTTAAATCAACAGGTTTTCAACATAAATTTAAATGTATGGTTCATTAAATACTTTCCACTTTAAATCAAATATTTCCTATTAGAGTTTAAGTTGCATTTTTACCATCAGTGTTTAAATAATTACAAATTGAATTTGATTTAAATTGACCTCTTATCTATTCAGATTCAAAAATACTATTATTTTGTTTAAATCAAATAAATTCATGTTTAATTATTACATTGGAAGCTACACGCAATTTTTACATGAATTAAGGCCACTGGAATAAGATTTTTGAAAGACCTTTTAAATAATAGTACTCACTTAAAATTTTTTTTAGTGTATTTCTTGAATTTCCATTCCGAAAACAAAAGAATTTACTACAACAATTAACTGAATCCACAAAAAAAAAATGTCTCAGAGCTCCTCCCACTTTGACATTTTATTCTTTATCTCAACTCGTTCCAGCAAAAAACCTAGTTCTACTTCATGGCGACCCCAGGTTTCAAAAAACACAGAATTGGCACATGTGGGTGTATTCAGGTTTTTCAAAAAACGCTTTAGGGTGACCCCAGGGTGATTTCAGGTCTCAACGAATAAACCTAATAACATGTACTTACAGCTGTCATTTTGGCATTGCTGTCTTGTTTTTTTCCATTTAAAAAAAAAAAATCCTAAATAGAATTTAGCTATAGCTGCTTTTCATTCTAAGCCGACTATAAATGGCTCCTTGTGAGGTAGAGGGTTAGAAATCTATGGAAATATTTGGAAAGAGTGATGTACTTGAATTTCAATAGATGTTTGATGTCAACTTAAATTTAATTCTCTAATAAAAAAGACTTCAAAGTTAGCTCGGCGAAAATTTGTATGTACCTACGATTAACAAACTCTGATTAAAATCATATAGTAAAATTAGTATACTCAAAATTATGGCTCGTAAAGTACCTTTAGACAATCCCGCCAGGTATTAATTCAAATTCAATTCGGTCTTGATTATCACGGAAGAAGTACGGCCCAATGACGCCGCCCATAAACCACACCAAACCGTAGTTTTTTCGGGATGCAATGATGACTCATGGAGTACGTGTGGATTGCTGCATGACCAATACCGCATATTTTTTTTTTATTGACGAAGCCATTCAGCCAGAAATGAGCCTCATCGCTGAAGATGGTTTTTCGGTGAAAATCCGAATCATTTTGAAGTTGTTGCTCAGCCCAATTCACGAACATACGACGCTTCTGGTGGTCAAGCGGCTTCATTTCTTGCGTTAATTTAATCTTGTAAGGCCAAGATCTTTTCGCAAAATTCGCCACAAGGACGTCACAGAGATGCCCAACGCTTGAGAACGACGTGTGAGAGACACATTTGGGCTTTCTGCAACTGATGCCTCAGCGGCAGCAATATTCTCGACACTACGGGCACTTCTTTGTCTCACTGGCAGTGGAACATTTCGTACTGTGCCTGTGGATTCAAATTTTCCTACTAGACGCTCAATTGTTGATCTGCTAGGACGATTATGACGACCATAAATTGGACGTAGCGCTCTTAACGTTGAGGCCACTGACTCCGAATTTCAGTAGTAAATTTTAATAATTTCGACTCGTTGTTGGCTCGTATATCTTTCCATAATGAAATGGCAAACCTTACTGAAGAGAAATGTCAAAAGAGCGGCAAGAAATATGGCGTCGTTTGCTGTCCCTGTTGCTCTACTATTGTAGCGTCCCTGTTGAAAAACCATTTATAAACAATAGTATTCAGGTGAAATGAATTTTCTATTACTTATTTGAGTTGTATTACTTTTTACGAAAATAAGTTTAGCTCAGCAGCCTCACTTAAAAGAAAAAAATTAGCCAAAATGTAACAATCAGCTATTTTACACGATAGGTTTAAGTATTTACTACTAATTTCCGATGAATTTATGTATTTACTTGGATGAATCTACTTTCTTCTGAAAGACTTTGCCTGCTAGTATAAACTAATTTGTATGCATATGAAATGTAGTAAATACTTCAAATTTTACCTTCTACTAGAAGTTATAGTAATTACTTTAACATTTTACTTCTAGTAAGTACTTCCAGAAAGTACTTCCGTTTTATGCTTATTACCCAATGTCAAAATGAAGTTGGATCGAATTTAACGAAGTTATTAATTTTTTCTGTTGAAGACGTTTTTTTTACAAATTTTGCTTCCATCTTTGTATCATAAAAAAAACAATTTCAACGCAACCTCAGACCCTAAGACTAGTCGCGCCCATGCAATTTTCAGTTTCGAAACTGTTTGGTTGACTCGTATGAGACTTCGCACACATGCAGAAACTATTCCATCGTCGATTCGAGCAACTTTTTAGTTTGTGTTTGACACAAACTGAAGAATTGAACGAAATCTGTTTTTCAGATTGTGTCATATGGATCAATATGTAACTGCGCGGACATTCAACCAAATAAATAGTTGCGGACATTTAACCACATCGTTGAATTTTGTTCTTTCCAAAGTGAGTTATGTTCTCTGTGCGAAAGAGAACAAATGTATCTTTATTTTTAATTTGCTGAGCAAAAGAATAGGAGAAAGGCGATAATATTTTTCTTTGAATGTATGAGAAAGAAAAACTGAATAAACATTGTCGGTGTGTTGGTTAGGTTTGTTGCGATTGCTGGTGGAGTTGCTCATGTGCGCGCTAAGTAGTCAACTAAACTATTTTGTTGTGGTAGCAGTTGCATGTGCGCTACTAGCCTAAATGTGTATTGTCAAACTATGCGGGATCAAGTATTGTAAGATTATGAGTTTATGGTTTTTGCACGAATTGTCACGATTTTTGACGTGCCTAGCTGCTCTTTATCAACAAAATAAAAACTTCAGCACGATACTTGTTACAAAAGTGTTAAAAATTAATACAAAGTTAGTCATATAAATGCTTTAAAATTAAACAAAATTGTTTAGTAATACTAATCATACTAATATCTCAACATATGTTTCACGAGTTAAAAAATCCATACTTTTTTAATATTATTTTTTGCTTAATTAATATACATTTTCCTTAATATTTCACATTTACTCATACTGATTAAAGTTCAATAGCAGTAGACACCGATGATGATAAATTTCAGACACCAAACTTTGGCCTCTTTAACATACTAAATATAGACAGGGATCGACAGTACAAATGTCAACAAAAGTCGCCCAAAGGTTAGGTATTGTTATTTTGCAAGAAAAAAGCTTTTGTTAAACTAAAGCTTCTTACGTCCAATTTTCCAATGTGATATAAAAGCAGCTGAGTTCGGTAAAATTCGGTGCAACATTCTGTGTAGAGGTTCAGAGAGATGTCATTTGCTTAGAGAGATTAAGGCATTTCTTTTTTTTTGTTATTCAATAAAAGCAATTTTAAAAAAAGTAATCTAAAATGAGTGTTGTTTTAATTTGTCTGGCTTTAGCCACTATTTATTTACTAAAATCATGGCAAAAAATATGGGACTTTTTACGTATGGTTAAGTTTTCTAAAACACTCAAAGGACCTGGTCTGAAGGAGCTACTGAAACAGATAAAACGAGGAGGTATGTTAACAAAGAATCGTATTAAAGGCAACGTAAATATTAAGTGAAGTTCAAATGGTAAACAAAAATATAAAAAAAAAAAAACAACACAGTAATAAAATGTTAATGTTTTGAAAAATTTGATAAATTGCTAACGTTGAATTGCTCATTTGATTAGTTTTTTAGCGAATTTACATTGTGTAGGTATCTCTGTATATAAATATTTTGAAGTTGATTCCTCAGTTCATTTGAAAGTTTGAATGTTCCTGCAGGTATAAGATACAAAAAGTGCGTTACGAGTTTTCTATTCTTTTTATACCTCTTGAATTTCAAAAATCTCAAAAGTGAACTTTTTTTTTTCAAGATCTATCAATTCAATTTTGCCTTCATAAAATCTACAGCTAGTGAAAACAAAAACATAAATAGTTTATGATAACAATACATATCAAGTTAATAAAATATTTGTTTTGTCTTATTTAATAGAACTGTTATACTGGCTAAGAGAGCTCCGCGAGCGATACGGACCAATATTCTGCATTTGGTTTGGCACAGATCTTTCAGTATTCTTAACTGATCCTGAAGATGTTAAACAAGTTCTTGGTAGCAGCCAAACCGTTTACACATCGAAAAACTATCAAATCTTAGAACCTTGGTTGGGAAAAGGACTCTTAACGAGTAGTGGAGAATTATGGCACAGAAGGAGAAAGATGTTGACGCCAGCTTTTCATTTTAAGATGCTTGGTGAATTTAAGCAGCCCATGGAAGACAATTGCAGCATAATGATTGGAAAACTCAAAGAAAAAGCTAACGGTGAAGCTTTTAATATTTATCCCTACATAACGCTACTAGCTTTGGATATAATCTGTGAAACAGCCATGGGTATTAAAAAAAATGCTCAGCTCCAGAGTACTTCGGAATATGTCACAGCTGTACAAAAGTATTTCAAATTTAAGTTCTTAAGTCTTGAAGATGATATTAATTGTTGTTTCTTTTTGTCCAGCATGTGTAAAATATCCCACAGGCAGTCGTTTTCAGCGTGGAAGAGAATTGAATTTCTCTTTCAGTTCACAAAAGATTTCAAAGACCGACAACGTGCCTTGGATATTCTTCATGGTGAAACAAATAGGGTAATCGAAATGCGAAGAAGGGCATTTAAGGACTCAAATATTCTGTCATTAGCTGATGCTGGTAAGAGGTTTTTATATTTACAGTAGTTAAACGTAGTGTTATAAGCTATAATCTTTAGAAAACATTGATGAAAGTGGTGTTAAAAAGCGATTGGCTTTTTTGGATATTCTCCTATTGGCTCAAGTGGAAGGAGCTAATTTGACCGATGTCGAAATACGAGAAGAAGTTGACACTTTTATGTTTGAGGTAAGAAACTTTTAGAAATCCTGCTTCATGAAACTATTATTAATTGTTCAAAATATTTTCCAGGGTCATGACACCACAAGTTCAGCCTTATCGTTTGCCATATATTTGCTTTCACAAAATAAAGCCGAACAACAAAAAGCCTTCGAAGAAGCTGTTGCTATGAAAGGAAGAGAAAAGGAATCCATGAAGTATCTTGAAGCTGTGATCAAAGAAACTCTACGGTTGTATCCTTCAGTGCCATTCTTCAAAAGAATAATGACAGAAGATGTTACTATTCGAGATCTTCACGTGCCAAAAGGTGCATCTCTTAACCTTGTAGCTTACGTGGTGCATAGAGATGAACAATATTTTCCTGAACCAGATCGATTCAATCCTGAGAGGTTTTTAGTAGACGAAAATAAATTACATCCATATGCGTTTATTGCTTTCAGTGCAGGACCACGGAATTGTATAGGTATGTATGAATAGTAAGAATTTTTTGCTCTTACCTTAGAAACTTTAAGCAATTTTTAAAACTATTCTTAAAACATGACATAAATTGTGTTTCCAAAGAAAAAATAAAGAGAAAATATTCTCTTGGAATTGATGTTTGAACAACTTTTTTGTTTGGTAACCGACATTTCAATACTTTTTTTAACTTTTTTTTCCATTTACTAAATTTAACTAATTCTTTTTTAATTTCAGGACAAAAATTTGCCATGCTGGAATTAAAGTGCACCTTGTCAAATATATTAAGAAACTACGAATTATTACCTGTGAAAGGTTTTATTCCTTTACCATTGGCTGAATTGGTCATCAAGAGTGGAAATGGAATTCAAGTTAGAATGAGAAATCGCTAAAATAATATTTTTGCTTTTTGTTTGATGAGAATTATTTGTATTTTTTAAATCTATGTTTAAGCTCAAATACGTATTTAAGTTTAACAAAAACTTTAAGTGAAACTTAGTACTTACTTTAGGTATTTAAAAACAGATATTCAGAAATAAGTGATAAAGTTAGATTTTTAAGTAAAATTAAAGTTTATTCTAAAAATTTATGAATTTAGAAACAATATCAGTAATTTTAGAAACTCTGCTACTAAAATGTAGCCTGAAACCTATGATACCTATGACTTATGACATTTTTTTTTAAATGAATAAAAAACTTCTCTATCGATGAAAAAAAACTTTCTCTGTCGCGATTTCGCAAACCAAGTTGGTTGAAGTAACTTCTGCTGAATCAGAAAGTTTTTTGATGGTTTTTTGCTCAAATGGGTGTTGTCCGCAGAGAAATAAATTTTACCAAAATCGGATCGTCGGAAGTAATTTTTTTTTTAAATAGCGGCCCGTTTCCTTGGAAATCAGAACAAAATCTGCAACAACTAGTATTATCTAATCTAGAGTTTTAAAGATCGAATAATTCATTCCCAAATATTTTCAAAAATGTCCTTTTTTGTTTGGTTTTCGTCTAAAAAAAGGTGTTCTTAACAGTAAAAACTGAAAAAGCAAGCAGTAATACTAAAATTAAATAAAATTGGTGGTGCAACAGCTCGTGGAGAATCAGTGCCTAGTGACTTAAAACTCTCAACCCTTCCTGTGTACGTGTTATTGGTAGGAATGGAGAGGACCTACGATTTTTCTCCGAGTCCAAACGGCGAGATGAGATGCACTTATTCATGACAAGTATACTCTTGGAGGATTTGTCAGTTCCCCGCAAGAGGCAGTACCTCGGGCCGGTCTTTACCTGAGTGGTTTTTGGAAACTTCATTGCTCTCTATTTGCTCTAGAGAGTTTGATGTATGACAACAATTGTCCAGAATTGCTAGATAAATATTTGTTATGTACACACTTTTTCCTTTCTCCCAATAGGTACGAGTATTGAAATAAATCGATGTAAACATTTCATGTCAAATGTGTACACCTGTTTAACACGTGTTAGGTGGCAAACAAATGGTTATCAGTTCAAACCTTCAGTGGCTATTATTGATGTGACTTACAATTCTACACAAATGATTTGATTTTGTATGAAGATTTTCGCAAAGAATGTTTCTGAGAGGCCACTCACACTCAGTCGCTATATTATCTCTCTAGGCAAGTTCTTTTACTTTTACCTCAAGAATACTCTTTCAATTAAATTGGAAGAGTATCTATTTGTATAATTAAAATCCCTAAGCATAGAAGTATCAGGTGCTCGATCATTGACTTCGAATCACATTTTCAGCATTGATGTATAAAAGATTGGGGAAGAAATTTTTACTTGATTTCCTTAAAGTACAATACAGAAAGCTTAAGTCCAAATTTTCAACCATCAACCTCTTGCAGGGTTTCCGCTATATTAATTTGAAGACTGATTTATCGAAAAAATAAAATACATTCCTAACAAGAAGAGTAAGTTCTACAAATTTTAATATGTGATATTTCTTCAAATTTTGTGTATTTAATGTGTTGTTATCAATTACAAGCAAAACAAAATCGAGTTCAAATATTATTTTTTTTTTAAATTTTGTTCAGTCCTACGTAATCTTAAAGGTTCCTTAAAAATCGTTTTTTTTTCGGTTTTTATCTAAATATATTTTACTCCAAACAGTACATTCCTGTAATTTTCTTGTTTTGAATAGTAAGGCTCAGTTGTTAGTTGCGAAAACGGAATCTATTCATTCGCTCAAGATGGTGGAAACTTGCAGAACAAGTAAAATCACGTATGTGATATGCAAAATACAATTTATATATTTGAAAACCAAAATTAATACGAGTAAATGCTCGCACTTTACTCTTATAAACTGCTATCTAAAACAAATAAAATGTGACTTCTCTGCGCTTATTATTATGTGGTGAATTGATTGATCAAAAATAGATATGAGTAGTCCACGTCATTTTTAATTATTTCCGATTCCTTAACCTATCTATTGATAATAAAAAAATCAAAACGATAGGTACTTGAAAAAATTGATCTCGAAATTGCGACTTCAATAAAAAATTCCTCAAACATTGAAAAAATATTTGTTTCTTACCAAAAATATAAAATTTTCTAACAACAAGTATCATCCTGATTTAATTTTTGTATAAACCTTCATATCTCCATTCTTGCATTTTACCCAATTTTCCATTACACCTACGACTTTCTTACTTTTCCCATTTAGAAAATAGCCAAAACCAAGTTCACTCTTTAAACCAAGATGGCGGAAACGCTGCAAACAACACTCCCGTTCATTTGAATTAGTACAAAATTTTCGAGTGCGATTAACCATTTTAACTCCGAACTAAGTGGAATAAATAAATTTTTGTAAATGGCAATGGAGAAAACATTCAATTTAGGGGAGAATTAGAAAACACACAATCTTAAACGTACCGTCATTACATCATTTCTTTAAATTCGTGTTGAAATCTTAGCCCTTTTTTTCGTTTATTCGAATAGGTACATCGCTTTGAGAAATTGGTTCCAATTCCAATTTTTTCTAGGCCACCATCATGGATTTTGGATTCATAGTAAAAATACACGCAATGCATTTAAAAAACATGAATGAAACTTTTTTTTTTAATTTTCAAATGAATGCGTGGATTTCAACTGAACTCCGCCTCCTTTACGGTTTACTTGATTTTAAAGTTTAGAATTTAAAGGCAAAAAAATTAGTATTGAAGAAAAAAAATCAAGTAGGTCTAAATTTCGGCATCACATATTTTTTCTTAAGAACTTTGTAGGGGTTCCAAATGTTTTGAATTTGAATTGCATTCGATTTCAAGGTCATCCGAATAAAGTGCTACATTTATATTGCAGCACTTAGTTAGCACCTAATTAGCACCTAGCTATTACATCATAAGATTTTTGAATTTCGTTTGCAGCGGTTCTATCTTGACGGCCCTCACATTATTACAGGTAATAACATTAGAATTTTGACTTACTTTTGACTTATTTTTTCCTCACGTTCACAGCCATTTTTTAATTCTGACAATTTCAATTTGTTGTTGTGTTTACGTGTGTTTTCGTCCTCAAGTTCACAGCCATTTTTTTAAATTTTTGACAGTTCCAATTTTGCCAACCACCGGAATATAATACCTTCTATTTGTGTACTGTGCAGTAATAGTATTGGCTAGCCAGTTGACTGCACAAATTAACTGTCACATTCCTGTTCGTATATTCCTATTGTGGCATACCGCACTGGCATTCTTACTGGCAAGCGTTCGGATGTGACTCCAAAACTAGTACAGTAGAGGTCCAGTATAACGAATGCCGATATAACGAATGATCGATACTTTTTTCAAGTCCATTGGGTATTCTATATAACGCATAAATAACGAATTTCATAAAATAAAACCAAGAATAATTATTTTTCCTGAATTCAGAAATTTAATTTATGTAAATTAACTCTTGACTTTGGATGAATTAATGTAATGTATCCTCATAATATGAAATTTGTTTCGTTGTGCTCAATTAAATCTCTCATTTTTACTTATTTGAACTATGAATATGCTTAAATTTTTGTTTTTGTAACAGGTTTGAAGATTAAACTGGGTTGCATTGGATAATGATTTAAGATAGGAGTTGAAAATAAAACAAAAGCCTACTTCTTTGTAGGTAAAACGTATTCAATATAACGAATTTTCGATATAACGAATGAACCTTGGACAGTTTATCTACTCCGATTTGAAGAGGCCTCCGGATTAAAGCTCAAACTCAGAATCGAAGATTTTTGTCTTCGAATCACAAACGAAAATGTGGCAGTTAGATTAGGTACAAAAAATTCGAAAAAACGATAGAACTTTTTATAGGAAAAAAAAACCTTGTTAATATAGTAAACGCAATTTCCATTTAAAATTTTTAACTAAAGTTTGTATTTCTCAAATAGTTTTAACAAAAAAGCAAATTCTAACTAAAAATATACCCTGAAATAATAGCAAATATACAAACAAGACTTCAATATATAATATTTCATTTTTATGCTCATATAATTATTAAAGAAAAGTATAACCAATAATTTTTAATAAATTCAAACTAAAGCTTTCAACTTTATATCAGCATTTCTAAACACCACCATTCTTTGTTTCGTTTTTTTTTTTTGTCTTACTTATGTTAATTCCTCATCCTTTGTTAAACTTAGACTTTATGATGCTAAGTACAAAATACACATTTACACATTTATAATACATACAAAAAAGTTAATATTTTTTTTTCTGTTATTAAAATTTTAACTTTTCTCAATAGACATTTAATTATTTAACAAATACATTTTTTTAGCTTTAAATTTTAAGTAGGAATGTTTGTGTTATCTATCTTTCTGATATTTTAAGGTTTTGCTTTCTTTTTATGTTCTTAATCCATAAAGAAGAAGATTTGTGTGTTTTTTTCTTGCTGTCTTAATTGCATTACTTATGTTTTTATTTTGAATTCTATTTATTTAAACATATATATTTAATCAAATTGCATTTGCTTTTTAAAAAGTTAAATTTAGTTATTGTTCATTGATTTATATAAGAATTTCCTTATTTACTCTTTTATTTTTCTTCTCTGTGATTTCAAACTAAAAAAAATTACAATACTTTCACAACATCTTGAATATTTTTATTAAATTTTTTTTCTCTATAGTTAACTTTGTTAATTATTTAAATATATATAATTTTTGCTAATTAAAATTTGCTTATAATTTTCTTTCGAAATTATTTACTGATGATTTTATTTAAATATATATTTTAACACCAATATTGCATTTGTTTTTTTTTGTTGTTTTTCTAAAGAATTTTTATGTTCTTTTAGTTTAGACCAAAATGATAACCCAATTTTAAGGGTATTTAAAGCTTTTGAGGAAACTAGGTTGTTGTTAATAGTGAGACGAGCGGGTAAATAATCGTTTTTTTATTTAAAACATATTTGTTTGCTAAAGTTACTTTTAAACAAGTTTAAAGAAGATTGGAGACAAAATTCTGTCTGTGCCAAATTCCAGCAATCGGAAAATCTACATTTAAAATTTGAAATTCTGTATCTATTTTCAATCTTCTATGTATCTGTTCAAGAATTATTACACATTCAGAAATTTGCAAAACATAATTTTTCAAAAAAGAATTTCAGTGCATAAACATTAACTTAATTTTTGGATGATATTCAAAATAAATGATTTCTAAAATATTTTGCTCCGAAAATAAAAAGAGAAAAAATTTATCAGATTCTATTGCTTGTTAATTTGATTTTCAGTTAAATTCATAGAACTTTCATTTGCACTATTCAAGTAAGGAATTATAAACCCTCTCGCATTTTTTAGTTAATTCTTGATTAATAATGAACAAATTAAAGCCAAGGTAGACAATAGGAGGTACAAGCTGGGTGATCTGATCGCAACTGAAAAATCGAATCTCTCTGTCAGTGTTTTCTGTGACCAAATGGAGATCCATGACCATTTCCACCATAACCAAAACCACCCCCTCCGCCACCTCCTCCACCAACACCACCACCTCCACCTCCTCCACTGTAACTAGATTTTGCAGAGCTTCCAGTGCTATTTACGGAACCCTGTCTGCTTATTGAACTTCTTCTATGGGGAATGACAAATGGAGGGGGAGGCTGAGGAGTATATTGTGGAGGAATTGAATTAGCAGAAGCCTGTCGAACCAATTTCCGACCAGAGTTCGAGGGAGGTACTTGGACCGACCCACATCGAGATAAATTTCCAGTCCTGGGAGGTATAGCTGGAGGCGGACCTGGTGGTGGACCCGCAGGAGGACCACCACCACGAACCCCTTTGCCTGATTCAACGGATCCTTGAGATGGAACTCTTGGTGGAAGTTGTGGGAGTTGTGGGATGTTCTTTGCATTTGGAGAGATGGGACTCCTTGATGGCAGATGAGTGGGCCTCTGTTGGGCGCCATTTCCTGCATTGGATGTTACAAGTTTTGTTTGTGGCTGAACGGTGGAGGTGGTGACAGTTGGTTTTTGTGGTTGTACACTGTGTTTAATAGTCACTGTTTGAAGCTTGCTTGCTGGCTGTTGAGGTAACGGTTGTTGATGCGTTGGTTTAGGTGATGATTGTGGGGCTGACATTCGGGGACTAGTAGCTTGTTGTTGTTGGCTCTGTTGTTGGCCCTGTTTCTGTTGTTGTTGTTGTTGTTGTTGTGAATGAATGTCTTGTATTTGAGGTGTCATAACTACTGGATTTTTCTTTTGATCTTGTCCAGCGGCGACGTAAGAAAATACACAAAGTACCGAGTAACAAATTTGATCGGCCTTAAAAAGGTAAAAATAAGAACAAAAAATAATAAAAATCTTATTAGAAAATCAATTGTCAAGTGAATTTGAAAGCAAAAGCAATTCAACACTTACATTAAAACTTATAGGTTTTATTTTCTTGTGAAGATAAATAGTACAACAAACATAAACAAAGGCAGAAGATTTATACTTTTTTGTACTTTTATTTATTTTTTTTTTGTTTTTGAAGAGTAAAACTCAAATTTCAGATAAACTAAACAATGTAGAGTATATAAAGATAGCTGACGCATGCATATAAATACATTTATTCACACATAATTTTGTTTTCTTTTCTTCTTCAATTTTTAAGTTGGCATTTTTGTTTTTGTTTTTTAAGTTGGCACTGCCTAGTTGTGAGATTCATCTAGCTCGTTGAGTTTTTGTGGGTTTTCCATTAGCTTACGAGCTAATTTTATCGAAAACAGCCTGTGCAGACATAGTGCAGCTTCAGATGCCTTGTTCGATTTTGATTTGTGTCAGACAGGAGTTTTTGTTTTTTGGTTAAACAACAACGTACAACAACACATCAAAACAGAGAAAATAACAAAAAAAAAAAGTTTTATAAATTATAACAAAATATACAAAATAAATAAAAAAAAATACTATAATTTTGTTAAATAGCAGCAGTAGAATTAGAAAAAAAAAAAATAAGGAAGTTAAAATAAAAAAAAAAAAAAACTCATGCAAATAATTTTATGTTTTTTAATAACTTTAATACTAAAGCACACTTATTAAAGTTTGAGTAGCAATAGAACGTAACGTAAATTAGAAGCAATTTCTAATGCTATCTATTTAAATTTACAAAATTAATTATGTATAAGTTGGTTAAACTTACCATTGATGATTTGTATTTTCTCTGTATAAGTTGTCGAGTTTTTGGATCTGAAAATTAAAGAAATTTTAAATAACAAAGTACTCGTAAATTTGTATAAATGTGTGGATTTAGTTTATTTTTGAATTTCATATTAATAAATTATTATTTTGAATTAAGGGGTTTTTGGACCTACATAATGGACTTAATAATTACAAAACCGTATTAGTATTGAAAATAAAATGAAATATTTAATCGAAATATTGTTAGCAAGAATCTATTTCTCAAATATATATAATGAAGTTACAAAATCTGTTTAATGTTTGTTCATCCAACACGACAGCTGGAATTGAATAATTTCGGAATACCATTGATTGAAAAACTGCTACTACTTATCCACATGTAGGAACTAAATGGCAAGTTATGGACTCGAAAAAAAATAAAGCTCGAAATTTTGATCAAACTTAGAGATCGAGATTTTGATCATTGTTAGAGAAGACGAAAAGAGTGGGTCTCACAATTCTGTGTCTTTCTGTCTATTTTTTGTCCTAGATTTACTTAGTTTTTTTAGGCCATTCTCTCTGCTCATTTTCTTATTTTTTTAGAACAGAAAAAAACGAAACCTGCCACACTTTTTTTTGATAATTCTACCCAATTGTAAATATTTTTCTAAATAACGGCTCCACAACTTTACTAAAAAAACAATACATTACTTTTAGTAAAGGGTACCTACCTTTGGTTTTGGAAAACTATTTTTTTTTAAATACAAATGGTACCTTCTTAGGCACCATTTTGTTCATTTTCGATTATCTTTAAGGTGGTATGATTGGTGCCAATATTTGTATACAATAGGGCAAGTTTTGGATTTGTGGAAACAAATTTTTTCAAGATAACAATCAAACATGACATTAAGTGTAAATTCACAAACGCATCGTTGCAGAGATGATGCCTAATCATTCCCGCATCAAGTGATGCGCAAACTTCAAACAAATAAGATTCAAGAAAATTCTTGATGCATTGTTCCTTATGTAATTGTATCAGCATCAGCTGCGCCACGCATCAGCATCGCAAAAGAGCAATGATGCGGAAACATTTTATGAATTTACACTAAGATGATATAGAGAACATGAAAAAAGTGGGTGGCACAATTCTGTACATCTGTCTGTTTGTTATCTGGATCTACAACTTAAGCCACCGAAGCATTTCTTCAAATTTCGAACTTTTCTGTGATTCTCCAGAGGGGAAATTGATTTTTTTAGCTCTTTTCTTATCAGAAATGGGGGTCACCATTGTTTCGAAAAATTCATTTGGCGTTTTCTTGTTTCGCCTTGAGCCTAGTTTATACATCCATGCGAAGTGAAGTTTTGTATATAAAAAAATAATTTTTTTTTTAGGCGTGAAAAACTGTCAAAAGCTAAATACAATTTTTTTGGCGACAAGGAGGAACAAATTTGTCTCGAAACAAATGCAACTCAATGGGCTTTTCCAAACCAAATTTTATGACAAAACTTTTTTTTCTGAAAACTCGTTGGTGCATTATTTATTGATGTTTCATTTCAAATTTAATTTTATTTCGCGTCGAAGTATAAACTAGGCCTTAGTCGTTAAATATTTCTTTTATTTCACAATCTTTGATTGGCAATAGGTGTGTTTAACGAATCTGTTCTGAACAGAAAATTACAGAAAAGAACAGAAAAGTAAAGGATTGTGTGTTCCATGGGTGAAAACCTTGCCCCAAACTGTTCTACATTCTGCCACTTTGTGTTCCATGAGGTTTTTCAGAACAGTTTAGAACAATATTTCTGCACCTACTTTTGAGGTGGAGCAAGTGAGTGAGAAATGTCAAAGTATCAGCTGATTTGCTTGTTCGGGATAAAATTAAGCTAAGACTTATCACAGAAATACTTTTCTTATATTTTTGGATTAAACATGAAGAAAAGGACATAAAAGAGGATAAAAAGTGTTGATCAATAATAAATTTTAATTGAAAATTAATAGAAACAAATAACAACTGAAATATTTGAAATTTGAAATTGCATAGCTGAAAAGCAACTGCCAATCCCATCAACACAAAGCTGCACTTTTCTGTTCTTTCTTGTTTCTGGCAGTTTTCACACACTTATGTTCTTCTGCTCTGTTCTTATCTAGTTTTTCTTCATTAAACACAGCTAATATATGTTTTCTTTTTCATTCGCTTGTTTGAAATTATTTTTAATGGTTTCACAAAATTCATTTGGCAATTAAACAAAAAAAGCTTTGGGGTAACGGAATATTTTGACAAAACTTAGAAGACATTTTATAGTCGAATATTAACAAAGATATACTGTGTATCGATGGATATTTTTCGATTTTAAAACATAAAATCTAGATAATTATGCGAAATTCGGCATTTTGTTAATTTATTTTTATTTGGCATTCAATTATTTTGCGAGTTTTTGACTTCCATTTGATTACAAGCCTTTAAAATGTCTACGTAAAAAAATTGCGAGACTGAATGCAAATAAAAAAAAACTAAACAACAAAATGCTAAATAAAAAAAAGCCAATCAGCAAAATACTAATTAAAATAAGTCAAAACAATAAAATGCTAAGAAAAAATTTGCCAATCTTCATAACGCCAGTCAAACAAAATACTTAGTGACAACTGCGAAAAGAAAAATGTGAAGTGATGATTTGTCAAATCATTTAGAAAACAAAACGTTGTTCACCAAATGTAAAATGCGGAACAACGAAAGCTAAATAAAAAATGTCGAAATGAACCCCCGCGAAACGTCAATTTGCCAAACAACTCTGGAGAAACATACCATACCTCAAAAACGGTGCTATTTTGCGATTTTGGTAAAAAAAATCAGTATATTATTGTAGGTAGTGTACTTTTTGATGAAAAAATACCAAAAACCGTTTTTAACGGTATCTACCATATAGCCTCTTAAAAGCTTTTTTAAAATGTCAATAAAATATCAAAAATTTGAAAAAAAATAATTTTGACTTTTTAATTTTATTTTAATTCTATATTTTAAAAATGAGTTAGTAATTTTTTTGAAATAAAATTAAAAAATGTATATTACTAAATACTCAAAATTGGCATATCAGTTTTTTTTTTTAAAGTTACTAAATATTTAAAAGAAATTAATTTTTAAGAAAACCACTCCAACGATTTAAAATTACTTTTTGCATGTATTAATATTTTGTCAAGCAATCAAATGGCATACTTGGTTTTGAGCTCTAAGTTATTCAATGGGTTTCAGAAGGACTAAAATGATTTTTATAAATACTTTTTCTTGGACATAACAGTAAGTACATGCGATCCAGTCGTGCTTTTTATTTGTTTGTATACAGAGTCTTTTTAAAAATTTGAATAATATTATTTTGCCAAAATTTTCAAAAAATATTGAACAGATTTTTCAAAAATATTACAAAATTTTGTTTTGAAAACTGTATGTGCATGTATGTATGTTATTCGAAAACAACATGATCGATTTTTAAAACCTAGTTTACCATAAAGTCTAAAACACTCTTCAGAATATTTTATGTTCATGAAAAAATAATGGTCCCTTCCACGAAAATGTTAAAAAAAACCGTTAAACTAAATCTATGGCCGTTTTCGAAATCCTCAAATCAAAATCAATTTAATCGTCAAATGATCTTCATTTTTTGACGCAGGTACTGCAATCGTCAAATAGGCAATTCGTCATCTCTGCACAAAATCAATTTAATCAACTTAAGCTAATTTACTTGCAAACGCATTCGACGTTTAAGAACACGATCTCTGAAACAACTGCACCTCAGATGATGATTTGAAAGTCAAAAGTAAAAGTGACTTTAGCAAGCTGCGTTATCGAACACAATGCTAATGCAGTCAAATTTATATTTGCGTTTTCGAACAGAAATCTTTTGCAGTCTGCGTGTAAGAACACTCTGCGAAAGCTTATTTGTATCAGATGACGTTTTCGAAAACGGCTGATGTTTTTGCTTAAAAACAGCTTTTATGATTTTGTCTATAATCTACAAGAAGTACGATCAAAAGATCAATGTGTACATAAGCTTAAAAAATATTGAATATCAAAATCTAAAAAGAAAATCATATTCCGGAATTTAAAAAAAAAGTTTCAGAATTTTTTTATTGAAAATCAATGCCTCAAAACATTGTAAATTCTTTTATAACTTCTAATTGGAAGATATTTTAAAATTGGTCCGATTTGTCAAATGAAAAATGTTGACATATCTTCCCGTTAGCTTCCAAGTATTGAAATTCATCACTTCTAGTGAGATGCCTGTGTTTGTATGTACGTTCGTTAGTTCATACGTTCGTACGTTGAAACGTTTAAACGTTCGGGCCTTCGAACGTTGGAACGTTGGTCCGTTCCTTCACTTTTTTTGTTCAAAATATCTCAAGATTGAGAAGAATGAAGATATTGACTTCAGATAAATTTTATTCTATAGATAGAAGCTTCATAACGTGCAGAAAGATCTTTAAAAAAAACTTCGTGGAATTTCATTTGGTTCGAATATCTCAAGAACAAATGTTGTTATCGACTTTGGGTTTATTTCATTAATAGCATATTAACCTAATAAGGAATTGGTAAAACAAAACTCCATATCAACTTAAATTTTTTTAAATAAAAAAATTCTGAAATTTGTTCTAAAAAGTTTTTTGGCTCGAATATCTCGAGAACAATCAATGATACTGTCTATGGTTTAGTTTAATTTTACACACTTATTAAACAATGTGTTTGACTCTAATATCACGGTAAGGTTTGGTTTGCTAGCCAATCTTTGAAGTTCACTTGATTGCATATTGAACACCTGGAAACATTTTTGGAGATCTCGAATTGGTGATATTTTAATAATAAAATAACATCGGGACTCCAACTTCCGAGTGTAGAAACCAATTGGAATATCAACCAGTAACGGAAATTGGTCAGACAGTGGGAAATGTCATTGAAGCCTAGTTTACAGTTCCCATGCAAAAAAAAAATCAAAAATTTCAAAACAATTTGTATAAAATTCAATGCAAAATATGTTTGCCTTGGCCTAAGCCTTCCATTGGATCATTAATTTATTCTAAATCTAAATTAATAAACTAAAGGCCTTGAAATTGGAAAATAATAATTTTTGGATGCAAAAATCATTTGCATGCAAATAATGCCTTGAGGTGAATATTTTTTTATTTTTTTGGAAGTGTAAACCGAAACTCAAAAAAAAAAATATTTTACTCACCACAATTTTTTTTCGCATGCAAAACAATTGCCGGCTCATTGTTTTGCATGATATTTCATGATAGCAATGGTTTTCTTGCATGAAACTGAAAACCAATTATGTAAACAATTCATTTTGCATCTCACCTCAATTATTGCTGGCATGCGAGAATATTTGCAGAGATTTTTCTTGCGCACGGGAACTGTAAACTAGGCTTTAAATGTCAAAAAATTGAGATCTTTTGAAAACCAACCTACTATACTCGTAGGTTAATACAGGAAATTTAGTTTTTAGGTGCGGACAGTGGTTTATAGAATTTGGAGTATAGATACAGAATAATGAAGTTCAAAACTTTTAGAAAACGGAAAAATAAAATTTCTCAGGATGAAACGTAAAATTAGTTTGGACTTAAAAGCCATTCAAATTTTTTTTATAAGCCAAGATAAGTGCAAAAAATAGCACATCTTAGTTCTTCTACGAATCTGTCGGACTGGGCCACATAGTTAATTTAAAAAATCTGACGCCTGTTTCGTAAAATCAAACTTTTTGCTAGTATGTATGTAAAAGAAACGAAAGAGATCCCGTCTAAACTAACAAACCCAATTGTTTTAACTTTAAGAATTTTTAAAATTTATATTACTCACTATATTCCTCTAGTACGAATATTCCTCCTTTTTGTGTAAAGCACTTTCGAATATGGTCCAATCGGACGAAAAACTGAAATAAATTAAAAACAACAAAATTATTATAATGTTAATTTACCAATTTTATAATAAGAAAGAAAATCCAATAATAAATAAATACAAAAGTGTTTTTTTTTTCTTTCAAATTAATTTGTGTAAAATTGTGTAATAATTATTGTTTTTTGTTAAAAAATGTATTTGTGTGTGCAGACTATTTTTCCCAAACAAGATTGTGTGACTGGTGTTTGTTTCCTTCTATAAATTTAATACTTTGTAAACTAATTTACCACATGCAAAGTCAAATTTTTTACAGCTTAATTCCTTTAAGCTATTATAAAAGGTGTAAAATATAAGCATAACACTTTTTATAAAAACACAAATATTTAAAGCACAAACAATAGTATTTTATGTATTTTAATTATTTTTTCTTATTCCAAAGGGATAATATTTGCAAAAAAAACAAAACTAAACACCTGATCTAAGCAATTAAACAAAAAACAATAATTCTATGTTTAAGCAAGCAAATTTACAAGGGGATAAACAAATTTCTAATTAGCACTTGTGAGATGGTCTTAAATTTGTTGAAGAAAACAAAAATAAATAATAAAAGTTTATAGAAAATGAAACTGTTGAAATGTTAACATATTTTTTCATTTTACTTATGAGAAGTGTATACATAAATTTGTTTAATATTTTTTAGTTTATTTAAGACTTGCCCTAAAGCTGACGTTCTTAATGACAACTTAAATTCATTTATATATTGAAAGCAAAATAATAAATTCTTAGTTTTGTTTATAAATAACTTTACTACCGCTATTTTAATTTGTCAACTTCATGCCACTTTAAATTTTACACAAAATGAAAAAAATAATGCATTTTGTTTATAACATCGTTTTGAATTTACAGGGTTTGTACTGGTTTTTTTTTTTTTTTTTTAAATGCAATGAAGGAATTTGTTTATAAATCTTTGATAGTGAACTAAAAATTAAAATATAACTCGTGAAAGGGGATAAGGGTTTTTCATTTGTTTAAAATTTGTTGTTTTTTTTAATTATTTTTAACTAATATTTTTTTAACAAAAAAAATATATTCAACTACATTCTACTTGCCTTTAGTTTGTTGCTATACAAATAAGTTCTACACAAGCAGAAAAACAATAACAATTCGATTTTTTTATTTAAGTTTTACAATTTAATAAAATTGTATTTGAAAGCAATGTAACAGTTATTTCTACTTAAAGTGTTGTGTGAGAACAAATCTTTTTGAATTTTTTTTTAGTTTAATCAATGGGTTTCCAAGACTTTGCGTTATTTAATTGTTGCAAATATAACTAATTTTCTTAATATACATAAATATATATCTGTATAAAAACAAAATATGTAAATAACAAAAGAAAAATAAATATTTGTGTTAATGCTGAAGAGAAACATTGAACAAAATTAATAATTTTGATTTTGTGAAAGTGGTACTGAATGTGAATTTTTAAATAAAATTATGAAACACGAATTAAGATTTTTTATATGCTTATATAAAGAAAATAAACAAAATGTTGTTATTGAATAATCGATTAATTTTTTTTTTTTTGTAAAATGAGGTGGGAAGAGTCTCTTGTGTGTGACTTGTGGTGAATAAATTGTTTTGTTATTCAAAAAGAAATAAAAAATATTAAATTAAAACTAACAGTGAATTTTTGTTGTATTTAACAATTTTTTTGTGAATAAACAGAACAAAAAAGGTTTTTAATTGAAATAGTACCTCGAAATCCTTTTTTTATATAAATTTGTTTTCGAAAAAATATATATATGTACGCACGCAAGCGTAGTTAAAGGTTTGCAGGATAACAAACAGGATATTTGTTCGAAGATCGTAGAAATTGCAGATATAGTAGTAGTAGTAGTAGTAGTAGCAGTAGTAGAAGATCAATCCATAAGGAAGCGGCAGCGATCCGCAAAAATAATTATATACAATTTTTGTTTTGTTTTAGTTTTCTAATTTATAATTAAGACTTCTATTTTTTTGTTTTTTTTTTCATAGCTCAAATAAAAGCTTAAAGAAAAAAATCCTACTTTGGGTTTTTGATGGGTTATAAATAATATTTAAAATAAAAAAAAGAAAATCCATGAAGGGATGAAAAAGAAGAAGGAGAATTATTAAGTTTAAATAAAAATTCCTGTTTCGATTTCATATTTAGCGAATGTATTCACAAGGACCATCTCAAAAGATACCAATTAAGAATTTCGAATAGAAACAAAAAATCAATTAGAAAGAAAATTGAGAAAAAAAAATATATAAAAAAAAAACTTTAAAATATTTTATATTTTACTTTAAGAAGAGAAAATATGTCAAATACAATTTTTATTAAATCGAGTAATATTAAGAAGAAATCAACCGATCTTGTTTAATTTGAAAACAAAATTATTTACATGTTAAAAATTATTTGATTGAACACAAGTTTTATTAGAAAATTAACGCGATTGCAATACCACTCATCCGATGTATACAAAATTAATGTTTAATAAATTAAAAAAAAAACTATGATAAGAGTAATTTTAAAAAAATAAAAATTATATTAAAAAAAATTAAAATATATATTTATTTATTTATTATATTTTCGTATACCAAATATTAATAAATATTTATAAATATATATAGCATTCATTACATTCACTAGCAGATTATTATATATAAAATATATTAAGATTATTAAGATTATTAATGTTTAATACATTTATGTATGTGTCAATGTATAGCGGCATAGATACTTATAAGTGTATTGAACTAGATTTACTAATTAAAAAGGTGATAAATGTTGTCTTTTACTAAAAGAAATATTAAAATAGAGATAACTTTCTCGTGGTGGTGAAAAAATTTAACTTACCGTAAATGAAACAAAAGATAAAAAAAAATATTTTAATTTTAATAAATAAATGAAAAAAATAAATATCTCTGTTTGTTTTATATTTTATGTCATAAATGATCTTAAATATTTGCTTCATAAAAACAATGAGCTTAAACATGTGATAATTTTTCAAACACGTAACGTGCTTAAAGTGAGTAGCGCAAAAATATGTTGAGAGTTAAACTAACAATCGACTTGTATGAAGAGGTTAAGAGGTTATTTCTACTTTACATACTATTTTAAACAGTTTAATAAAGTCTTGAAAGAGTTGGAAGTTAAGTTCAACGCAGGATATATGTATGCATAGATCAAGTAAATAACCCGCCCGAAAACTAGTCGAAACTTCTTCTTTATACTACACAAGATGCAGTTCCGCAGATCTAGGCCAGTTTGCATTTCCTTGGAAAATCTAAAACACCAATAGTTTTATTTAAATTGCGCGAAGTAGGGGACACTATATATTCTATTTTTGTGTGTCAACAGAAACACCTCCAGCCCAAATTACAGTAGCCTAAATGTTTGGGGTATGAGTAGCAGATATCTTCTACTTAAAATTTTACTATTTTTAAGTTTATTTTTTGAATAAAATGCAGGTGAACACAACTAAAAGAGTGGAGGAGTACAATATCCCGCAAACCACAATCTCAAAATAAGGAAAACTTCCTTTTTATATAATCTTAAATATCGGAATCCCGCAAATAAAAACTCTTATTTTTCATAATCTCATACAATTAAAAAAGTTCGCTTTAAAGAATATCGCATTTACACCTCGCAAATTTTATTCTAAATCTCGTAAATTTAAATCTCGCAATTTAAAATCTCGCAAATCAAAATCTTAGAAATTCAAATCTCACAGCAACAAATACACATGGTTTTTTTTCGAACACAGCCAAGAGTATTTAGCATACCCGTCAATAAAAAGTTTTTACCACCTTTATTTTTATTTAAAACCTCTTTTCTTTGATTTAACATTTCTAGCTGAACGCTTTCATCATGGAACTAAAAATATTTTCTAGTTCAAGACCAAATACGACTAATGCAATTTACACATGAGACATGAAATCAGTGTCAAGTTAGCACAGCAACTACCAAATAAACTTTTCAAAAAATCGAAAAATGTGTAGGTGGATAATTTGTCGTGAATTAGTTGTGACATTTTAGAATTTGTCAGTGTTTTCTACGATTTCTTGGGTGCTTTGCTTGACACAACTCGAAAAGCATGAAAAACTTCTTAAACTTAATGTTTTATGGCTTGATGATTTGCCGTTAATCAGTCATTAATTAGTTGTGAAAAACTGAATTCAATAATGCAATGTTTTCTATGTTTTTTTTTTTAAGTTTTTTGTTAGCTAGGAAATAAGTTAGCAAAGCACCAGCTCATTAAATGGTTAAAACTCCTAGTGAAAACATAGTTTATGGCTAAATAATTTGCCCTTAACTATCCTTGAATTAGTTGTGACAATTTGGAACTTGCCGTGCAATGTTTTCTATGTTTTTTGGGCTCTTGATTAACTTGATATGAACTTTGGAAAAGTATCACCTGAAAACTGGGTAAAAACTGTTTATACTTAATGTTAAATGGCTTGTTAATTAAACATTAATTAGTCATTAGTTACTTGTGACTATTTCGAATTTGTCGTTTTATGTTCTGTTTCGAAAAGAGGTAAAAATTTCCAAAACTTTATAATTTATTTCTTGATAACTAGGTATTAAATGGTCGTTAACTAGACGTCAATTTTGTCATGCGATGTTTTCTATGTATTTTTAAGTGGTTTGTTTTCTATGGGCGTCAAGTTACCAATTCAAACTTTCACAAATCGAAAAATGGTTGGGTTATTTTTTTACTCTTTTAGAGCTTTGTCAAGTAAGCAAAGTATCCATAAGACATAGCAACCATTGAATAAGAAATTCAAAATGTCACGACTTATGAATGACCAATTAACTGCAAATTCAACCGACACATTTTTCGATGTTTGAAAGTAAATTTGGTAACTTGACGCTCATAGAAGACAAATCACTCAAAAACGCAGAGAAAGCATTGCATGGCAAAATTCAATTTTTCACAACTAATTAACGACTAATTAACGCCTAATTATCAACAAATAAAATTTTAAGTTTTGGAAGTTTTCTTCCAATTAAAAAAACATAGCATGACTAATCAGAAATAATCACAACTAATTAACGGCTAGCTAATGATAAATTAATAAGCCATTAACTCTTCAGTATTATCAGTTTTAACCTCTTTATGAGGTGGCACTTTACTAACTTGTTACCTAGCTTACGAAAAACTAAAAAAAAAACACTACATGATTGAATCCAGTTTTTTACAACTAATTAATGACTTATTAACTGCAAATTATCCACCCACCTATTTTTCGATTTGTGAGAGTTGCTTTGCTAACTTGACAATAGTGGAAAACAAATCATTCAAAAGTATATAGAAAGTATCGGACGACAAAAATTAATTTTTCACAGCTAATAAACGACATATTAATGAAAAATTACTAAGCAGCAAAATATTGAGTTTTATAAATTTTCGAAAAAAAAAACTGTGAAAACATAGAACGACAAATTCGAAACTGTCACAACTAATGAACGACATATTTACGAAAAATTGTCAACCTATCCATTTTTCGATCCGTGAGAGCCCAAAAAATTATTTAAAACGTTGAACGACAAATTCTAAAATATCACAACTTAGTAACGACTAATTAACAGCAAATTATTAAGCTATAAGCCATTACGTATAAGAATTTTTAACCGATTTTTGACAGAGTGCTTCGCTAACTTGATATCAAAAATTGACTACTACAAATACATTTGTTTAAATCAAAAATGTTGCGAGATTTTAGTTTGCCAAATTCATTCAAGAATCACATAAATCGAGGAACACATTGGCAAATTGCGCTATTTTTAAATCGACTTTGGGCACTTCGAATCGTGCCTATTTTTTGATGAATTAAAATTTGTTTTAATAATTTATTTGCCTTAATCTATTAAAATTAACGACAAGCACTTAAAATATTTGTTAAGCCCCCTGCAACAGTTGAAAGTAACTCCAGGGAAATGTCAAATCTTGCTAGTGTGTGTAAAATCGATCTTTAGCTTTGCCATAGTAAAATCGATTTTCTTTAGATAATAGAAAAACAATCTATTTTTGGATTGTAAGGAATTCGACTTTAGTTTTCTTAAAAACGGCTCCAAAACTTTCCTTAAGGCAAATATCAAAAATTGGATGGAAAAAATAGTTGTTTGAAATTTAATATTTTGAAAACGATATGGTCGGTTTTTTTTGACGATCTTCCAACTATTTTAAGTAATAAATATATTTTACTTTTATGTTGAAATAACGGTACCTTCCATACAAATGTTAGAAAGCGTTGTGGAAAATCTAATTTTTGCTCAAAAAAGACTTTAATAAAAATGTTCTTTTGATCGTTTTTTTCCGCGGCCCTTTAGTTGTTTAAGCTTATTTAAATGCTGTAGAATCTAGGTAGTTCAAACGCTGCAAAAAAGACACGTTGATTTCAGTGCAATGGGCTCGAGCAGCTCAACATTTCAAAACAATTGTTTAAGAAACAATCAAAACATTATTTTGTCTTTTGCCGTACTTTTGAGTAATTCTTTGACTCTTACTCTGGAGTTTTGACCATCCCAAGGCTTAAAAAAAATCCAATCTCATAGGCCAAACACGTGAAATCCTCTGCAGATTGGACCGATTAAATGTTTTCCTAAATAAACTTTGTTTTTTGATTAAATAAATTTCATTCAAAAGGGACACAGAAATACTGATACTGATCCTCATTGGCGATCTGGTCACCATTATATTTAAGCTCTGAGCTTAAATGGTTTTTGAGAAATGAAGAGCCGCAGGGAATACAGTCACTTTTTTCCAATTTTTCAAAATTGATATTTTACACTTTCAAGTCTAGTATTTTGAACTCTGGTTAAATATTTATAACCTATTTTAAATTACCACTTCAAAAAAAAAAAATGATAACAATGCTCCTCTGGATAGACAAAAGGACACTGAATACCATGTGCAGCTAAATTATGTGACATTGATTGTTTTTAGCCATCAACGCATGAACCCTGATCGTTGTTTCGCTACACTTATGATCTTTCCCTCTGTATTTTGACTCCAACCGTTTTCATTCTATTCCAAATCATTTTTTTTTTGTTTAACCCAAATTCAATGGACTTAATACACATATATGCATTTAATTACTTGAAACAAAAAATTTCATCAAAACTGGTAATTTAATGAAAGTTACGTGAAAAATACAATTTAATTTTACATAATTATACTTACTCGAAGCTTGATAACTTGAAAATTCTTATTTTATTAGCTCAAAACTTTTTTTTATGTATTTTCCACCTAATTTTCTGTTTATCATGAATAAATTCTAACAAATGTATTAAGATTTTATGACTTAAATTTGCCCAAGCATTACCTTCTTAATAATATTATATTATGCCAATTGTTTTTGAGAATAATCAAAAGTAAAAACATTAGAAAACTAAAAAAAAACTAAACAAAACAAAAAAAAATCATTAATATATTAATTAAATAATAAACATAATTAAAACATAAACTAATATCATGCCTGATGGTATATATACTTTATGCAGTATGGTTTCAGTATTAAAATACAAAATATTTTTCCAATATTGTTCTCGTAGATAGTTTTCATTAAAAAATAAAAATGTTCCCTTATACATTCAAAATGTATTGTATAAATATTATAATGTAGTAAAATAATGCGAGACACAATTAAAAAAAAAAAAAAAACAGAATATGGCCACGTATGCTCTTTGCAAATTAATAAATCGATGATAAGAAGAGTGGTTTTGCATTGAAAAAAATAAAAGATTATTTTTATTATTATAGAAATAATGTTTATTTTTAAGGCGATAGAAATGAAAGAAAGTAGGAAATTATTTATTTTATTTGTACAAAAGGATGAATAAAAAAAGACAATAGAGAATTATTTTTAACACTCAGGGAGATAGACACCAAATAAGAAAATATATATTTGTTGAACAAAATATCAATAGTTATGCCTTAAGATTTATTAATAAATATTTTTTTTTTTTGTTTTAGATATTAAATTTTTTATACATTAATAAAAAAAATCATTGAGAAGGTCCTTGCTATCTGCATGTTTTATTTTCAAATTTTAAAATAAAATTTCTTCACGAGAAATAAAAGTTAAGGTAGAGTTGATTTTTTTTTTATTCTTTACGTAATAAACTCACGTAGCCATACAATAAAATTTATTTGTAAAAATATTCTATTTTTAACAAAACAAATAGCAACAAGAATAATTTTCTAAAATATCAATTAAATTTTTAAAAACTGTTGCTTGGATATTATTCGAAAAAAAAAGAATATATTAACTTAGAAACTAGAATTTAAAATTAGATGAAAAATATCCTCACCTTACTGTTAGCAAATAACAAACCAACACCCTCAAGGCAGACTTGAAGCAGACCACCCTCACCAGAATTCATATCTTGCACTGGGAATTCTCCACCAAGTTCAGGTACATTTGTTGGGGTGCCACCACGTTCCATGGCATCTTTGATGCAGTTGTACAATTCCTTACACTATAGAGAAACCGTTAGAAGTCAAAGAATATTAGAGGAATGGCGTTAACTGACCTTTCTTGTGTAGTATTTGTGCAATTGCGTCTGCCCACCGTTACGCCTCCAAAGACACAAAACTTTTGTCTTTGGTGAAAAAGTCATATTGACCAATCGTTCATACCACCAGCGTTCCACAATGGTTCCATTAACTGATCTCAAAACTAAACCATCATCACGGACTTCTAAAAATCTTAAAGGGCCCGTAGCATCGACTCCCTGATGAACTGTGAAGCTTTGACGATGTAAGAGCCTTGAACCCAAGGGTTTCAAATCGATATCATTGCCGTTCTATTAAGAAAACTCCACATACAAAAAAAATTGGCAACTAGTTTCAAATAAATTATTACCAAATTATTGATTTGATCAACTAAATTATGAACTTCTTGTGAGTATACCAAACCAATGTGACTCTTGCCAAGTAAACGTCGAACTTTTCTCTTGATCTCTTCCTTATTTACATTCAACATTACTAGGATTGCTGTTAAATTGTACAACATTGTCGAAAGTAGCCTATCTTCGTCATGTTCCAGCCTCTTTCTCTCTGATTCACTTAGAGATTTGTATCTTTCCATCATTTCTCCTGGTCCCTGGAGAAAAGTAAAATTTCACAAATTAATTTAACCTTCAAGGCGGTAGGTAATTCAACAAAAGTGTAATTTTTGTAATTTACATACCTGATCCATTCCAATCATATCTCGTTCTTGACTAACTGCATCTAAAAATGCATCTTCCCAAAATTGCATTTGGTTCCATAACATGAGTCTATCTTTGCCAACTAAACCTTCGAAAAGATAAACTCTTGGACTATCGGGCGATGGTGATGAAGATGTATTTATTAAATGACCACCAGTATATCGAAAGCCAGCACTTAATGTCGATTTACCAGACCACAAATTGCCACCTTTCTTGGAATCCTTTAATATGTTTGTCTGTAAATGGAAATATATTTTTTATTTAATGAAATTTATTACTTTAATTGGAATTTTAATTTATAATATTTATAAGTCTAGCTAAAAACCCTTACCAAATCTCAGTTTTTGTTAGTTCAAGATGAAAAACATTAAAAACAATAGTCTGTTTATGCCTATAGATATAGTAGGATACGATTGTTCATATTATGCTTACAAAAGACAGGTATTTATGAGCATGAGTTTATTCAGAATTAAAAACAAAATGGCAAATCTTATGCAGTCAAACTTGATCAACGCAGTTAGCCGGCAGCCCCTCATATAGGGAAAGTATTGGTTGTCAAAGAATATTGTCAATGTTTTAATCAAACTTAGCTAGAGCCTAATAACATCTTGTTATGGCACCTCATTTTTGGAAATTTGCAATAAATCAATAGTACCTGAAAGGCCTTAAGATCTATATAAAAGATCAGCTAGTTTCAATAATTGGTCAGCCATAGATTTGTTGTTATGATATTTTATGATTATGCCAAAAAACGTTCGTGACCTTGAAAAAAAAAAACATTTAAAAAAATTGTAAAAAAGAACCTATAGCTGGCCAATTACTGAAACTAGCTGACCTTTCATATAAATCTTGAGATCTTTCAGATAGAAAACAATTTTTGCAAATTTTCCATAAATGAGGTGCCAAAAATTGCAATGACCATGATTTTTTTTTAAATTGATTAAAAATTCATTAAAAAACATTTACGGTTGACCTATTATTGAAAATAGCTGACCTTTAATGACCATGAAGTGGCCTTTCAAATGGCATACTTTTTTGGAATTATCCAAATGAGGTGCTAAAAGTTTTTTTTGTGACATTGAAACGAATTTTGAAAATTCATGGAAAAAAAACTATGGCTGACGAATTACTGCAAATAGTTGACGTTTTGTCACAATCTAGAGATCTTTCGCCAGAAATCACGCGTGACCCTGAGAAACTTTAAGCCTTTATTACAAGTTATCTAGGACTGACCAATTTCTAGGACTAGGACTAGTTGACCTTTTCCGACCAATTTTCATTATCAAATATCAAATTTCTCATATATGAGGTGCCAAAAGTCCATAGCCAGAAAAGTTTGCCAAAAAAAACAACCAAAAAATTGAAAAATAAAAAAATATCAGTTAAGCTAAGACTCTGTTTATGTCTAGTAAAACTTTCAAAAACGATGTTGGTTTAAGGGGGACAGTATGTCATTGTTGTTTCAATATCTTATTATATATTATCTTGGGATATTTCCAAAAAAAATAAGACCAGTAATTGGTTAAAAAAGACAAACTAGTTCCACAAAATTAGGCAGTTGTGGAAAGGATAGAGCTAGAAGCCCGTGAACTAAAACGGGACCCAAAATCATAAGAACCTTTATAACACCAAATTAAAGCGAAAACGACATTTTACATTTACACATTTTTCCACTTAAAATTACCTCACAATTACTTAAAGTGGCCTTTTCTTGCTTTTTCAATCTGAGGCTAAGAAAATAAAATAAGAAACTGCTCCTTAAAATCTCATAAAATAGCTTTTGACCATAAATATTCATGGAAGCCCCCAAAAAACCCATTGATGTTTTAGCTGTTTTCGATTATTTGTTCTTAATGGAATGCTCGAATTATCTCAACAATATTAAACAACATAGTTGAATTGATATGCAGTCAATACAAATAAGTAAACCAATCCAAAATAATACATAATAAGTAACATATTGACACACATATTGACGAAAACTTTAATGGTTTTTCTGAACACTTTTTCGAATTATAGTTTTTTAACCTAAGATCGGCCGTGGGGTCTCAAAGTTCAATTTTGGAAAATGTTCCAAAACAAAAATTACTGCTTTCTAAATCTTTTACAAGATTCACGATACCCATTTTGAATATACAAATTTTAAATAAATTCCAACACCCCTAATGTACATGTGCAATATTTCGGACTGGTCATCTCTTTTATAAATGAAACAAGCTAATAAAAAGCTAATATTTTAAGATAAGTTGAAACTTATTCAATGATTACCAGAACATCTGAATTAAAGCCAAAATTCACCGACGATTAACAAATCTTTTGATTCTCACATCCCAATAAAACTACCAAGTGAATTCTTCCAAATGTTCAATAACATTTTTGAAACAGTGGGGAGCTTAAATCAGTCAGACACATCCAAATTCTAACGGTCTTTACCTTGACCAATAGCATAAGGTCCTGGACGGTTAAAATTGTGCTTTGTGCTAACTTTCGATGAAAACTAATTTTCAAAAATCATTTGTTGGTAGCAGATTGCGTAGAACAGTTAATAGTTGAGCATTCATTTTTTATTTTAAATGTTTGGCTCACAAACGGAAGAACGTCTCCATATCATTCAGACCTACATACTTATATAAGAAATAGAGGTCTGCAATTGGAGAACAAAAAAAAACCTATGCATTTCATTTTATATATTCTACATAACGCGAAACCAACACAGTAAAGTAATGAACACAGTAAAGTAATGAACATAAAAAAGAAGAATATCGATAAATCAATTTGAACCGTCCATTATGCACTATCTTTTGAAAAGATCTAATAATTATGACAATAACATCTAAACAAAAACATTTATTTGCACAATGTTTAATTTCCAAAAACATAATTGAAAGCCAAAGCGTTCCCAGTATTGAAGTTTGAAGCATTCAAATAGCACACAATATATTAATTTTTTTTTAATAGCTTAAAATATGAATAGAGGAAGGGTGCGAAGACACTTTTTTTTTAAATTGGTATATCTTTGAACCCTTTTAAGCAATCTTACAGAAACTTTGATAGTATTTAAAAGCATAGTTTACCTTCATATAGAGAGAGAAACTCTATCGAATAATATAATATTTAGACCGCAATAAGCTGAAACTGTCTCACTGTTCACCAAGGGTGCGAACAGTGAGACAGGGTAGGGTGGACAGTGAGACGATACACAAATTACAAAACAAATGAACTTAAATTGCTAAGTCAATAACAACATATCACATACAATTCAAGCTTTCTATGTTTTGTTCACTTTTAAACAAAGAAATCAATGCGAAATTGCAAAAAAAAAAAAAAGAATAACCTTAAACAAAACTTAAACTCTTTTCTGCTCGTTCGACAGTAAAACATTAAATTCAATTAAAAAAGGGATTTTTTTTTTAAATGTGAGTCAGAGATACGTCTCACTGTTTGTGATTTGCATTTTTTCTTATTGTTTTTATAACACAAATTCTAAATACATTTAAAAAAGCACTTTCCTCAATTTGTTTGATTGTCTACTCACTAAAAGCAAATGCTCAGATGGATTAAGTGTGCAATAGAAATATACAGGGCTACCGTCGGGAAGGTATACTACTTTGTTTGTTTATAATTTTTGATTAAATGAAAGAGAATGGATCTTATATTAATAAATGTTTTATTTTGCTTTTCAGATATCCCCATAATAAGAAGTCCAGAGCAGTAAAATTAGGCGACCGTGGGGGCCAATCATCATCACCATTTCTTGAAAAGACTTGTTGTTAAAAGAGGTCTTGCAGTAATTCCACTGTAATTCTGGCTGTATGCGATGTGGCACCGTCTTGTTGATATCACATGTTAATTAAGCCCAGTTGTGGGGTTAAAAGGATATCGTTCCCCATTCACAGTTAACGTTACGCCGTTTTCATTTTCAAAGAAGTAAGGTCCAATGATTCCTCCTGACCAAATTGTACACCAGACTGTAACTTTGAATAGATGCAAAGTCACCTTTGAGGGTTTCCCATTGCCCAGAACCAAATATTCTGTCTGTTCACATATCCATTCAAATGAAAATGTGATTCGTCACTCATTATGATTTTTTCGTGAAATTGATGATTGATTTTGATAAAATGTTTTAACGATCAAAACACGTTGGTTTATCGAATATTTTTCCATAATAAATTTGCCACGAGTCTACTTCACGACTGCCAAATATGAACTGTCAAGTCTAATGTTTACCAAAATGGCGACCAAACAAAGTAGTATACCTTCCCGGCGGACACCCTGTAGAAGAATACGTGGTAGAGAAAAAAATAATATTGGTATCATTGGCATTCCTGTGTTACCTTTTGGGGAAACACAATATGCAATGTCTCACTGTTCGTACCCTTCCCCTGCCTATTCTTAATTCAATTGGTCAACAAAACCACGTCTTTTGTTTTTACTTGTATTAAGTTAATTAACTTTAACAATAGTTAAATACTTTAGCAATACAAATATTATAGGTAAAATCACATTTACTAAAAGGTTTTCAAATTTTTACATAAAAGTTGATTGGTTTTTTAATATTCTTGTCATTTGATGATCGAGAAGTCCAAAAACTGAAGTTTTATGTTTTGCGAATTGCGTTTGTTGAATATATTAGTTTTTTTTTCGGATATTCCAATCTTTTAAAACAATTTCTACTATTGAAATTATTAAACATTGCAAATTTTTAGGGAAATGCTGTTTTATTAAGAATTATTTTATGTCAGAATAAAACCTATAGGTCACGAGTATAATTTTTTTTTATTTTGTCAAAAGCATTTCCGTTTGATTTGTTTTTTTTTTTTTTTGTAACACTCGCACAAAACAAACAAATCAACAAACTAGTAAATTTCATTATGCGAGAATTATTATTAGGTAACGATGTTGAGACCTAGAAGATCTTATGTTTCTCAATGAATCTCCAATGAAACAGTAATGCAATAAATTAGGCTTCGGAACATTGCGAATCAATCCGCTGAAGACGAGAAATCGCACGAGAAGACCACTATATGACTCTACTTCATGCTTCTATTTCACCGCGTCGAATAATGTTCAAAAGTGTGAAATTTAGTTATATTTAGCTTAAAATTTACTTTTAGCAGTATTTGACAAGACCTTGACAATGCGTTTGAATGTGTGAGTAGTACGGGCTTTGATAAAACAAACAGGCACATGCAGTTTGATTCTGCAATTGCCGAAATAGTTCTTCACATTTGTAAACTTGTCGGACATAAATATGGACGAGTATGATAATTTACAATTAAGAAAATGCGAAATAATATTCCTAACTAAAAATAATTGTTCTTAAAAGCAGCAAAATGTGTGAAGTTTACTTATTTTTAGTTAAAAATTTACTTTTTGCAATATTTGACAACACTTTGACAATTATGTATTTGAATGTGAGAGTTGTTGTGGTTTCGATTCTGAAATGAAATCCAGAAACCTTTCCTGTTCTTTTCAGGAAAAGAACCGTCATTCTGAATGCCCTTCAGAAGGGTTTACACGGATTCCGAACGCTTTTGGATGATAATCGAAAAGGCCATAAGTCTCAAAGTGACATCTAGTGGGACAGATTTTGTGGTTTTTTTAATGGTTTTGGCTATACTAGGAGTTGTCTGCGTGAGAAAAAAAGTTTACCAGAATCGGACCTTCGAAAATCAGTGTTTTCAAAATGGCGGAAAATTATTTTTACATCTAATCCATGGTTTTTAGTATCAAGGAACTCATTTCAAGCAATAAATTATGTTTTTATGGGGCCGTAATGTTGCATATTTTTGAACATTCCTCTTTTATGTAGAATTTGTTTCACATTCAATAATTGTACGTGTGGTATGTTCACGTGTCGGCAAACCATTCGCTTTATTTGAAGCAATTTTTTTTTTGTTATTCATGCACTTATTGTTAGTAGACAGCTGACTTTTTAAAACATTTTTGCCACTAAAGCCAGTCTCGCATTATGGTTCTTATATCGATTAAGTCTCGATACGATAAGATATTCTTATACAAAAAACAATGAGCATACTCACATCATCGATACCTGTTACGATTTCGATCCCCTCATTGATTCTCATGTAAAAATATTTAATCGTAGCGAGAGTGTATCGGTATTGGCACAATAGTGTGGATCTGGCTTAATGAATATTTGTTTATGCTTTCTTTCCAAAGACAAATATTTTTTGTTTTGGAAATATTTTATATTTTGATTTTGAAGACCGGTTTTTGTTATCTTCTCAACTTTCAAAAATATGGAGAAATCTGGTTTTCTGAAGCATCATTAGTTCTTGTGCCTGGGAAACAAAACGCAAAATGTTGTGCTTGTATGTATTTATATAAGGTGTTTTTATTGCATCCGGAATTTCATAGTAAATTTGTATGTGAAATTCAAATGCACATTTAAACCTTATTCGAGATCAAAAACTTAATTTTAATCAATATATTTCTCAACTTTCTAATTAGCAACATCTAATAGCTTTAAAGCTTGGTTGAAAAGCTTACTCCATTTTCTATTTATTGTCAAGGAAACGAATAAAAAAAAAACAAGACAGACAATTATTTTACTTACATTTTCATATTCAGTATCGGATACGGTCGAGCGGCAACTTATAGAAGGCATACGTTGTCCACCGCCCTTATGACCTGATGGAAGAAGATCACTGACCACAGAGAGTGCCCCCGTAGAACCGGCACCCTAAACCAAAACACATTTATAAAAAAAAAATAATAGCAGCAGAAAAACATCATCATATCACGAAATCATAATTTAAATTACATAGGTGAATACACTTCAGCAAAAGTATATATTTTATGAACGGATATTTACGAGTATATTTAACTTTTATAAAATTTAGAAAATTATTTTCAATTGAAAACTAAAAAGTTCAGGTTCTCAAAGTTATTTGTAATTGCAAGAATAAAGCTTAACAATCATAGCCTTTTCATTCAAGAAAAGAGTTTGGGTAGCTTTATTTTTTCAAACAAAATGACTTCATGCCCTGATCTAAAAAACGATTATATAATTCAAAAAGATGCAAAAAAGCAGAAGATAACGAACATACATATTTATATTGAGCGATATTGACTTAAAAAAAAAACTATTTTCAAGAAATTATACTATACACTTCCTAAATCTAGATTATGCAGAGCTTGATGATAGAGCATGATTAAATGGACTTTAAAATTTCTTTTGTCGATGAATAAAAATTAAATTATAAAACGAACACAGTAATTGGATATTATTAAGCACTAAGACCTCTTAAAGCCGCCCAAAAAACTAACAACATTTACCAGTCATTCTAAGCAATCTAGTCATTCTAAAAGCAATTACTAAAGAAAAAAGAAGACCCACTTACATCGGAATCAAATGAAGAGAGCTTGCTCATGAGGACATTTCGTTTCTGGTTTAACATATCCTTAAACATTTCTGTAGTCGATTGACCATCTTGACTATCAGCCGATGACATTCTCCTCTGGGTTCCTCCACCCCGATCGATTTGTGTGGAATTTTTGCGAGATTCCTGAGGCGAGGCCCATTCACTGCCGACTTGCGAGGGATTTGGACTGGAAGGAGAACGTAAGTTCTCCCGACTACCCATAGGGCTAGCAGCATGACTTGACAATAAACTGGGACTCATTTCATTGGTGTTTTCAGCTAGTTCCTTGCTCCAATAGTGAGTATGGGCAATTTCCATCATTTGAAAGACCGAAGCCATTCCACCCATGCCAAAGTTCGAGAATGTGCTATCGAGACCAGATGCTATTGCTTGCAGACATTTTAGGATACCCTTCCATATGGGTTTGGGAATGCACTAAAAGAAAATGGACGTTAACAATATCCTATTTCAAGGGAAACAAAGATTTTAGAAACCATACCACATCATCAATATGATCATCAGGGGCGATTTTACGATCCAGTGTCTTATTGAGTTTTCCTAGCACTAGCATTCGATAAGACTCATCTTCCATAAGCTTTCTCAGTCGATTTAACTTCAGCCAGCCAACACCTTCTCCAGCCATAACCTGAGTAATCACATCTTTCAGGAAGGCCTGATTTTCTGAGTTGCTGTGAGATCGTTCTTGATTTTGTTGCCTCTGAATTTCTTCTTGACTTTGTCTTGGACTTGAGTGCCTAATCAATGGAGTCCTTTCAGCAAGTGCCCTTCGCCCTGGGAAGGGATCAAATGATAGGCCACTTTTCGATTTTTGTGCAGCTGCCTGACCTTGTTGTTGGTGTTGAGTGGGGTGTTGCCTCTGTTGTTGTGGCTGTTGTTGTTGTTGTTGCTGCTGTTGTTGTTCTAGGAATATCAAAAAGAAAAGTTAAATAGTACCTTTTTCAGCTCTCCTACTTACTTTTCCCCCCAAACATTCCCGAAAACATTGCACTGGTCGACGATGTTAGACCATTTATATCACTTCCTATGGAGGAGAAAAAATCTCTGCCTGTATTCTGCATTAATCCACCTTGTTTTTGAGTAGCAACTTGATTGCCAGGTCCTTGAAGATCCATATCTTGTTCGTTGTTCTTCATGAGTCCTTTTTTAGTAGCAGCTTCTTTGGCAGTTTTTGTTAAATCACCCAAAGTTGATTTGCCAACATAAGTTAGATCGTCTAATGTATTTCGGCTTACCCCAGCTGCTTGCTTGGAAACTTCAATAGCTTGTTTGGAAGCTTCACCAGCAGCTTTTTTTGCATGAAGAGTAAGCTATTTGAGGATACAATGAAAATGCAAGAAAGTTCAATAAAAGAGAAAAAGACACGAAATTCTTGTAACAAGTGAATAAACAGGAAGTTGGATATGGAAAAAAGTGCGAAATATAAAAATGTCCAAAAACAAGTATCGATTTATAATACAATAATGATAAAAGGTATAATTCTGCTGAAAATGAAAACAGAATCAAGAAGCCGAAGTCACAAAAATGATAGAAGTTTTCATTGTGAAAAGCTCAATGCAATTTTTAGAAATTAAACATTTTTGAAGGTTCACATAATATGAAGACTTTAAAATTTTGAATAGAAATGGTAAGGGTTCTTGTGGATTCTCATTTCTAAAAATAATTGCTTGATGTGATCGTATCTAACATAATATAGGTATCAAAATGAAGAGTGTGTTTCAAATAAGCGAAATTAAAATATTTCAATAGACTCCATTGAGAGAATAAAAAGTTACGAATGATTTTGTATGAATGAAAAGTAGCTCTGCTACCAGATTTCTTACGAAATTTTAACCTTATGAATATTGAATATTTTTGGATAAATCCTATTTCAACAATGGACCTGTGTCTTTTCCACACTGATGTCCCGAAAGAATGATTCTTATGTCTCTAACGAGCACTACTAAAATATACTATGATTTTGATATAAATTTCTGTAAGCTTTTGGCCGAATTTAACATTAGTTGCATAAACTGCAATTTTTGCAAAAAAATGTTCAAAAACATGAAAATATTTTTACAAACCTTTTCAAGAGGATTAAATTTATTTTCCTCTTCGTCCACAGATTCCTTTGAAATTAAATTTTAATAAAAAAAAAATTAAACACATTTAAACAAAATCCAAAAATAAAGGCTTAGTATAGAGAAAAAAAGGCAAGCACTCAACACATAGAGACGGACACCAATATATACATATAAAAGAGCAGCTAGTTTGTCAAAAATTAGAAACAAAAAATAAAACTTACCTTGTCCACATGAGCTAGGATGCCTTCTTGACTGCTTTGTCGAGTTGTCTCTCGCACAAGATCCTTAGCGTGGGAAGCAAAGTTTTCAAATAAAGACCCTTGAGATCCTTGTCGTTGACTACCACCAGGACTTCCAGAACTCGAACCCGAACTAGTTCGAGCTAAGATATTCGAAAAACTTGGCTGTCGAACTACAGTCGGTGTTATGGGAAGTGCCTATCAAAAGAACTAAGTAAATTAACTGAATTTCAGCATCGCAATCTTATAAGTCAAACCGTAGTTTTTCTTTTATCAGATAAATTTCCCTTTTCAAGATCAGAAGCATTTCGTTGAAGCTTTTGCGATCCTAGAAGTTAGAGGAAGTGAGTTTTCACTAAGTTTTTGTTCAAATGATTTTTTAACATATTTACCAGGTGAAGTTTCTTCTTCGTCCATTGATTTTGGTCTGAGTAAAACTTCTGGATCCCCTTTAGGTGGAAAATCAAATTCAGAGTCCCGATTGAAGCTTGGCGAGCTTAGGTCTGATCGACTCGATGATGAGGAATGTGGTGACTCAGGTCGGTCATCATCCTCTTTGGAAGACTGTATGATCACACCTTCGGGATATTGCAATTTACTTGGGGGATGATACACTAAACTAGCATCCAGGTTTGAAGAAAGTGTCTGAAACAAAAAAAAAACTTCATCGTGTTGAGCGAAAAACTCATTTCAATCGAAATTTAACATACCTGGGGCACATTGTGGTGATGATGATGAGGTCCGAATACATCGTGTAAGCTAGGTGAGAGATCTGAAGATACCATTTCCGAAACGAAATCACTTAGGGAGGAATAAGACGAACTTGTGCTCTCGGCTCCTTCAGAATCAGAACCACTTTCATCTGTCGGCTGACATTCCAGCTGTTGCAGACTTCGAAGAGCTCCATTCAAAGAACTACCGTCATCCCAAACAGAGAAACGAATGGGAGTCAGTCCGTGGGCAAACCATTTTGCCTTGTCACCAACTTGTATTGGATCTAAGACACCGGTCTGCACTCGTAAGAATGCCACATTCGTTGGGGTTAAGGACCATTCCGAGAGGAATTCCACTGCTTGAGTTCGGGCGAATTTATTCAAAAATACTGATGCTCTGGGTCGAGATCTTAGAAAGCTATTGATCTGAAAAGCTACCACAGGTCTTGGATACAAACGAAGTGTTCGAGTGTGTTCGGTGAAGTTTGCTAGTGTATTTTGTGAATTAAAGAAACGAACCTATGGACATTTTTTTTTTTAAGTGGGAAAACATTTGAATTTTGTGTTTTGTTTTGTTGTTGTTAAGTCTTACCATAGCAACTCGTGTTGCAACATCAACTGAATCTACATCAGTTCCAAAGATGATTGGATTTATTGCGGGAGGGGCATTAGGGCTGGGCTGGCGTGATGGAACACCCTGAGTTGATATTGAGTTTCGTTGACTTGCCTGTGCTGAGGATGGTGATTGCAAGGGTAGCCGAGCTGATGAAACACTTTAAAGTGAAATAAAAGTAAAATTATTTTAAAGAACACCTAAGGACAAATGAGACATAAATCTGCTGTAGATACAATACAGGCACTCATCAGATTGTTTGAAATTCAAGTTTTTAAATAGAGTTCTATACATAGTCTTATTTAAGCTTACCCTAATATCGGTGGCTGTTGCAGACTATCTCTTATCGATGGCATCAGTTGTTGATTTGAAGCTGCTTGATTACTCGCAGACATTGAAGTAAGGGCCTTGAATAAATTAATAATTTACGTGAATACAAAGTTTTTCAAATTACTTTAATTTCATTAAAAAAATAATTAATAAAAATTAGCGTAATGTCAAATCCATGTTTCTAATGAAGTCTGAGCAAAAAGCTTAAAATTAATCACCCACGCATAATTTTCAGTAAGTTAAAACTATTCCTTTCAATAAACAAAAGATATTACTGTAAGTGGATAAGAAAAATATGAACGAAATATTTAAATATATCTAGTATTACTTTAACAATAAAATAAAAATGCCTTCAGTGTACGCAATAAATACATATGTGGAATTGAATGTACATAGTTAACTTTAGCTTTCATTTATTCAATATTTTATATTTAGCATTTTAAAATTATTATTCATAATTTAAGGTTTATATAAAAGTAGCAAATATCCAAGCCGTTTTTAATTAATTTTTATGAGTAAATATGGAAAAATTCATGAATTTGACATTTACTTGTATTAAAAAATTGCACCTCACACATGCGATAAATATTAAATAAAAGGTAAAAATACATAAAACACTGAAATCAAATCAAAAATAATATTGAATACTCGCTTAAATTTTGTTAAGTATATGTTCATATATATAATAGGAACCCAACCAATACTCATTTTATCACAAAATATCAAGGTTTGTAGAACCATAAAATATGATTCCTTCTCTAGTAGAAAAAAGGGAATTTTATTTTTGATTCGATCGCGAATTTTATGTTTTGGTTCATTTAAAATAAAATTCGTTTTCTGATCGAATGAAATCTGCTAGGATCTCTGGATCTGTAAATTATGGTTCGTTCCCGAATTTATCATGTGAAAACTATTAAAGATCAATTCACGAACCGTTCTAATAAGAAAGAAAAATTTAATTTTTCTTTCGAATCGCCACAAAAAATTTCGAACAAAAATGTTTTCTACAGGTTGTGTAAACAAAATTGTTAATTTCGTTGTTTTATGAGCGATTCGAATTAAACTGACACAGTTGATAGCTGAGACAGAATTATAACAGAAAAAAAGTATTTTCAAAACAAGGTGCTTCAAGAAAAGTCAGCAAATTGTAAGTTCGTTGTTACTTGAACGATTGCAGTGAAACTTATACACAGGTCATAGCTGATTCCAAATAAAAAAAAGAAAAATATTTTCAACAGGGTATGCTTCCATTAAAATTGTCAACTTTGTTGCTCCTTGAGCGATTTAAATGAAATTGACAATGGTGATGGCTTTCACATTTTTGGAAATTATTTTTTTTTCTTTTTAAATTCTATAACAGCCATCCCTGTGTCAATTTCATTGAAATCACTCAAAGAACAATGAAGTTGCAAAATTTTGACACTTTTAGAAAAAACTTGTTTTACAAATATTTCAAAATTCAACGAATTGCCTAAAAATCACCTTCTTCCGAAGAAGTAAGATAACTGTGAAAATTTCAACAAAAATTATATCAAGAAATAAATAGCTTGACAACCGTGTAGTGAATAGATATTTTCTGAAGAACGATTTATTTTAAAGATCTTTTCTGATCCTTACCGTGAGAGAAGTGTATAGGTATGTATATAGTCCAGTCAACAAAGTGTCAAAATTATTAGATAAATCAAGTTATTTGGGTGGCATGGATTTTCCATAAGGCCGAATGGGCCCAGGGCTAGGGCATCACGACAGAGGAAGCACCAACAAAAATCCAATGAACAAGAAATTCACAGTTTAGTCGTATTTTCTTTTTTTTTAAAGTTCAAGAAAATTATTTATGAGGTAAAAAAGACAAAACATATGAAATAAAACTTATTATTTTTACAAGAAAAAAATAAAAAGCAAAAATAAACGGTAGCCACTTTGTTTTTCTCTTGTTATTTTCAACTGATAGAAAACAGAACTGACAACTTCTGCTCCAAAAAATTTCTTGGTCCGAATTTGGCAAAAATAACCAGAAAGGGAAAATTACGTACTATCCCGTGAGCATTCTCTTTTACCAAAAACAGTAAATTTTTAGCATGTGGAGTGGAATTTGGCTGTTTTAAAGGGTTTTTCAAACGGGACGGTACAAAAGTAGAGCGACAGACATATTTCTTGCCGCACTTTCGACATTTCTCTTCAGTGGGGCTTGCCATTTTATGATGGAAAGATAAACGAGCCAACAACCAGTCGAAATTATTAAAATTTACTACCGAAATTCGGAGTCAGTGGCCTCAACGTTAAGAGCACTACGTCCAATTTATGGTCGTCATAATCGTCCTAGCAGATCAACAATTGAGCGTCTAGTGGAAAAATTTGAATCCACAGGGACAGTACAAAATGTTTTCGTGCCAGTGAGACAAAGAAGTGCCCGTAGTGTCGAGAATATTGCTGCCGCTGAGGCTTCAGTTGCAGAAAGCCCAAATGTGTCTCTCACACGTCGTTCTCAAGCGTTGGGCATCTCTGTGACGTCGTTGTGGCAAATTTTGCGAAAAGATCTTGGACTGCATCCTTACAAGATTAAATTGACGCAAGAACTGAAGCCGCTTGACCACCAGAAGCGTCGTATGTTCGTGAATTGGGCTGAGCAACAACTTGAAAATGATTCGGATTTTCATCGAAAATCATCTTCAGCGATGAGGCTCTGGCTGAATGGCTTCGTCAATAAACAAAATATGCGGTATTGGTCAGGATTGGTCAGGCAACAATCTACACGTACTCCATGAGTCATCATTGCATCCCGAAAAAATTACGGTTTGGTGTGGTTTATGGGCCGGTTAGTCATTGGGCCGTACTTCTTCCGTGATGATCAAGACCGGCACGTTACTATGAATGGGGATCGCTACCGTTCAATGATAACCGAGTATTTTATGGCCCCAATTGGATGATATAGATTTGGAGGACATGTGGTTCCAACAGGACGTTGCCACATGCCACACAGCGAATGTCACAATCAATTTATTGAAAATCAAGTTTGGAGAACGTGTTATCTCACCAAATGGTCCAGTCGCTTGGCTGCCTCGGTCGTGCGATTTGACACCGTTAGACTATTTCTAGTGGGGCTACGTCAAGTCTATGGTCTATGCCAACAAGGCATCGACGATTGATGAACTTCGTACGAATATCGGACGTGAAATTGCAGCAATATCGGCCGATTTATGCTTGAATACCGTCGAAAATTGTGTTCAGCGTCTGGTCCGTGGTGGCCATGCAAAATAAATCGAGTTCCATACATAATGGCATCGAACGTACTTTCACAATAATAAAGAATTTCATTGATATCCAAAACCGTTTTTGTTTTATTGAAAAAAAAAACTTTTGTAGCGCTCTTATTGAACAACCCGATATATGAGTACAATAACAGACATAATGTCTGTCAAACGTTCAAGTTCTTGTACTTAAAAACCTATTCTTGCCGTCCAACCTTAGGAAAAAGCGCGTAAACACAAAGTTTGAAAAATTGAGTAAGTACCATTGTTGGAGCTGTTAAGTAGTCTACTATTTTTGTATGGCTAAAAATCACGAATGCAAGTTCCAATGCAGGTTTTAAGCAAGTTACTTGTGTGCCCATATACCAAGCTTTCAAGCCGCTAGTTAATTTTTCTAAGTTATTACCAAAATTACTATAACTTATGCGCATATTGAAAAACATAATTTTTTAATAAAAAATTGTCAAACATTTTGAAAATTTCAAGGGATAATTATTAAAATGCATTATTCTCAAAACTGAAATGGTTATATGCTCTTTTTCTTTCGTTTAACTGGACCTGATTCTATATTTCAATATAATTTAGTTTTTCTTTGCTTTCAATACATCTTAAGACAAAACATGATAAAAAACCTTCTTTTTTTCTGATTTGATAAATTTTTAAGACTAAAAGGGACCATTTACTCTATAAGCTAAGGGTCCAAAAAAGCTAAATCCGGACCTGTTCTTGGGTTGTTATTTTATATGTTGGGAAGACGTTTTCATAATTAGCAATTTTCTCAAAAACTAAAAATATTTGATTAAAAACTATTAACAACATTAAATAATTAAAAAAAAATTAACTGTATAATGTTAAATAAAAGATAAAATCAATGAAAAAATTTTTATTAACTTTATGTTTATAAACGAGTTTTTCAAAAATTTCATCCATTTATTGTTAGTATATTTATTAAAATTCTGAATCGCTTTCGAAAGCATAGATATTTTGTGAAAAAATGAAGTTTGGGTTCTTATAAATTATCAATAATTTTTTTGAAGAAAGCAATTGCTTATCTGAATAGATCATAGCTGTTACTGCCATAAATATTAGTCTTTAGCCAGCATAAGAAACATATACCAACTACCGACTAATTTAGGTACCTTTAAGCAAGGAATACTAGTTTTATATTTTAAAGTTTTCAAATAAAAATCTAAGCGAATACTCTTTACATTTTATTTAAATTATTAAAGCTAATTAAAATCAATATGGATCATGAAACTGAAATGAATTGAGTATGATTAGAAATATTGGAATAGTTTTTAAGTTTGGAAGGGGACGATAAGTATTTAATAACTATTTTATTTGTTTTTTTTTTTTTTAATACACAAAAAGAAACACTCAAAAATAAATAGATATAGAACAAAAATTCCTTTTTAAAGAATAACTATAGTAATTTATAAAAATATTTAAATTATCATTTTGATGATTGTGAAGTCTTTGAAAACAAATACTACATCGTATTAATGTTTCTTGAATATTCTGAAACGTTATCTTGACCTGCGAACATTTTTAAGTCAAAAACGAAATGACATAAACTCGGGGTCAAAGAAAATTTTTGTATGTAAGTTTTGTAAATAGTTTTCCGCACACGTAAATGTGTGAAATCAATCGCAACGATTTATAAAACATACATATTTTATAAACGGTTAGGTAGGAACGACCGTGGTATTTTTAATTAAAAAAGTATTTACATGGCGTTACTTGATTACATATATATATCTGCAACATGTTGATTTCATTTCATCTATTTGATTTTTCAACAGAAAAAATGTTTTTAAAAAAATTTGTTCCAAATTTGGTAAGGAACACGCTTTTGATTTTCTATTACACGATTATTCAGTCGTCAAAAATAGAACAAATTACTTAAAAGTTCTACTAAGCTAAGACCAACTTTTTAAGCATCAAAAGAGGGTTTTTGTACCTTCTTTAAGGGAAATCAGTTGTTTTGTTGTTGTTCATTCAAAATTATACAATATTGAATGAAGTTCAATGTTATGAGTGTCAAGTTAGCAAAGCAACTTTGACGAATTGAAAAATGGATAGGTGAATAATTTGCCATTAATAAGTCGTTAATTATTTGAGACAATTTAAAATTTGTTATCAATGTTAACTATGGCTTTTTGGGTGCTTTGCTAACTTGACAAATAGCAAAAAGTGGTAAAAACTTTTCATACTTAATGTTATATGACTTAATAATTTGCCGTTAGTTAGTCTTTAATTAGTTGTGAAAAATTTAATCTAATCGTGCAAAAAAAAAAAGTGGTAAGAACTGTTTTAATAGAATGATTTATGTGTAAACAATTTATGGTTATTTAACCGTTAATAATTTTTGACAGTTTAGAATTTTGTCATCCTACATAGAAAACATTGCGCAAATTACTAAGCCATAAAAGATTAAGTATAAAAAGATTTTACCACTTTTCCAGATTTATCAAGTTAGCAAAGCAGCCAAAAAAACATAAAAAATATTGAACGACACATTCGAAATTGTCACACAAAATTAGGGCAAATAATCCACCTAACTTTTTCTCGATTTTTCAAAGTTGCTTTGCTAGCTTGACACTCATAGAAAACAAAAAACCCAACAACACATAGAAAACATCGCATGACAAAGTGATTTTTCACAATTAAATAATGAATTGCAAATTATTAAGTACTAATATATTGAAATTTAGAAGTTTTTACCACTTTAAAAAAAATTATAGAAAACATAGAAAGACCAATTTGAACTTTTCACAACTAATTAGCGACAAACTATGCACCCTTCCATTTTCGAACCGTGAGAGTTGCTTTGCAAACTTGATATCAAGTTAGCAAAGCACCCAAAAAAACATAGAAAACATTGAACGACAAATTCTAAATCGTCACAACTAATTAACGACTATCTATCCAGCTAACTATCCACCTATTCATTTTTCGATTCTTCAAAGTTTCTTTACTAAAACTTGACACTCATGAACTTGTTCCAATAATCGCTGTTATTTTTTATTCGCATATTGTGTGCATTCACATTTGAAACCGTGTCTTATTTCATGTAGCTAAATGATTGCGCCGATTTCTTTTCCAGTTGCGACTACGATCTCTAAGTCGCAGTGTTTTGCATCGCAAAGTGTAAGCATAAACATTTAAGAGCATTTGATTCATTTTTACTTGATGTGACAGTAACATTGCCAGAAAAATTAAACAATTTCCGCCTTTGAATCGTCGCAATTTCTCGGTATCATGTGTAATATCCGTGTGGCCTTTCTTTCATTTTTCCAGCAATGAAAGACTAAGAACGCACTTGAAATTTTCTGGTACACTATTATTCAGTCACGATAAGAATCAAGGCTGAAATATCGAAAAAACCATACAATTAAAATTGCTTAAGAATACAAAAATTTAACTCTTTAAAAACATATTTTTTGGTCTATTTTTTGGCAGTTATGGAAAATGAAAGGACCGTGAAATAAGACATAATTCTAGAAATATCTCCTTGTAAGATGACGGTAGGTGCTCTTTGAGATATTCGTTAATTCGAGAATTATTGAATCCCAGAATATCGATGTTCAGTTTATTAGAGATTACTTAAAAACTAGCTTCGATGAAACTATTTTTAGCATTTCAAAAACTCCGAAATACAAAATTAACTTTTTTTTACAAATGAGTATTTATACATATTATTATTATTCTTAAAGGTTGTTTAGTTTAAAGTAAGAAAAAAATGTACAAGGGACTTCATTTTTAATATTGAATAAACTCTTTTTAAAAAAATATACATTTAAAAATTAACACCATGCTATTAAGAAATTAAACAATGATTTTTACTTAACATAACTATAAAGTTAATAAAAAAATTAAAACTAATATTATTACGAGTAGGTAAGTAGGTATCATAGTATTTTTTTTTTTTTTTTGTCAAGGAAAAGTATGATTTTAAATTAAAAATGAAGAATATTTACACCAAGTCCAGCTTGATCCATAAGTTGCATAGCCTGTTCAATATTATTGTTTTGTGTGTTAAATATTTTTTTGTTGCATTTTAAAATTGTGAAGATGTTATGATTTTGTTTTTTTTATTATTATTTATTGTTAAGACAAGCGAGCATCGGAAAAATGGAAGTAAAAGTAGAAGTGTGTGTTTAAAATATATTTGAAAGTGAATAAAATTATGTAAGTAGTAGATATTAAATAAAAACGTTTTAAAAATAAATGATGTTTTTGTCAATAATTTGAATGAATCAATGTTGAAAAAAAAGGCACATTGAGATTAAATTTTAAAGAATGTCAAATTAATACCCAAGCAAACAACTAATAATCATTCAATTCAGTTTTTAGTTGCTTGCATTCGAACAAAATAAAAATTTTAATCATTCCAAATAAATAATTCGAGATGGATAAAGTGTAGAATATAATTCATTCAGTATTAAATACCATGTTGTGAATCATACTCTCAACAGTAATTTTTGTGTACAATTTTTTTTTTTGTAAATAAATATTTAAAAATAATAAAATTAAATATCACATACATTATACATATTAATAAAGCCAACATTATTTAATTTTTTTTTAACTTATTTAGTATTAAAACTGAGAATCAATTTGTATTTTGTACCTGTTTTAGGTGGTTTTTCAATATAGTCCCTTCGGGCTCGGGTAGTCCAGGAATTTCTTCAGCTCCCCCTGTTGGCGCTGATAACTTGGTTGAGTCCAAATCAACTACCCAAATATCATCTGGGAGTCTGTAATCAAGGCTATATTTTTAACATGAATTAATTGAAAAGGTATGAGCAGGTGGAATGAAATATGAATAATTTATGATGCACTGTTTAGCTTTTTTATAGTTTGAATTGAACAAAAAACCATTTGAAACATATGTACTGTACTGATAATTGCATTTTTTGTGTGTCGAAAATAGTTTAAATTTAAAAAGAGAAAAATTTGAACTCATATTGATGAATGTACTAGTACCTAAATAAATATTATTTAAGCCTTAAATATGCTTTTTCATAAATATTGAATACATAAAAGACAGCAAATATGTAGAAGTAGAGCTGAGGAAATAGTATTTTTTTCTTAAAAATTAAATTTTTGTCGGCTTCACCAAATACGCTGGACTATTACATATATATACAATATACAGTGTGACTTGTAAATAATGGATAACCTTCTTTTGTTTTTAGCCACGCTCTTTACTGCTTGGCAACTTCATGCGGTTGCTTCACTTTCAAAGACGCTGTTAAGATTAGAAAGATTTAGACCGATCTCACGGCAGTTTCTGGATAAGAGAAGTGCAGGGTCAGGGATGTCGTGAGGCATGAAAAAAATATTAACACCGACCTCATGATACTCATTTGTTGTTGTTTCAATGTGCAAAGCATTGAAGTTGTTATTGTTTCTATCTATTTTGAGGCACTTCAAATGTTCGAATGCAAACACGATGAGGCTAACGAGTTCGGACTCAATTTTCTCGATCTAAACAGGCCCAAAGGTATCATTTGCGACTTTGATCGAACAGCAGGATTTAGAACAGATTCAATAGCCACAAGGGTCAATTTGAAAATACATTTATTTATAAGAGAGTCAGAAAAACTTAAGTAGGCATCATCATAGTCCGGACCGGGTGTTTTAATTGTGGTTGGCTTTGTGTAGAAGGCAGCTAAGAATTCAATTAAAACTAAACAACTTAACTGATTTTGATGAAAATTTCAGGCTTGATAACTAACAAAATAAAAACAATTACAATTAATGTTAACCCACTGCCACGTCCATTTTTTTTTTTTGAGTAATATTTTGATGAAAATTAATTTAAAAAATCAGGATTTATTTAGAGATTAGAAATATTTTTTAGCAGTTCCGCTATGCATAGTTTTTACATTCCCGTTTTCTATATGTAGAACAAGTTGAAACAATTTTTAACGATTATACCCACAGCAAGGGCTCAGTTCTCGAAGCTATTAAAAAATATCATTTGAATTTTTACAATAATTTTCCATTTTATCACTTGTATAAATAATAAAAAATCAGAGCCCGATTTCCAAATGAAAAGAAACTGCACAAGAACTTCGACAATGGAAGTTTTAGAAAACCTGGAATGCCCTACATTATAACGGGTTTTCCAATTGGGACTTCCAAACTTTGACTGTTGATAGCGGCCATATTGTTAGAGAAGAGTTGGAGCCAGCTTTAAGCCAGCTTTGAGCCAACTTCGAAGAAAGGGAAAGGTAAGTTTAAGGGTGCAAGTTCATTTTAAAAAACTTTCGTTGATAAATTTTTGACTCTCTGGTGGTTGTCCGTTTGAGATTAATATTTTTAGATTATTATGTCGAGAGTTATGTTGGAATTTTGAAATGTAATTTACTTATAGTACTTTCATAACTGTGTTCACTTAAAAGTTATATTTCTTCTTTTAGTTTTCTGTTTGGAAGCAGTTTAAGGGAAATGTTTTCTAAAAGTGGAAGCTTGCAGCTTCGAAAATTACCCATTCACCATCATTCTTATGCTTGGATATGCTTAGAATTTCAAAGTTTGACAACCAGTGAAATTGAATACAATCCGCTGGGCCCAATATTTTAAAAAAAAGATACAAAAATAAGCAAACTAAAAACGCAGTTTTTAATTTTTGTTTCTATCGTGAAATGGTTTATCAGTAGTTTTCTACAAAGTTTCAAAAAAAAAACTCATATTGCTCATCAAGTTGATTTGTTACGTGAAATGCCTACTGTTTTGTCATGCTTACTGTCGACAGCTACTCGCAAAATACGAACTGTGTTAAAAATTTAAATATTTCGAGTTCTTCTCCAATGATCAAAACATTTGTCATTTTTTATGAGTAAATCATAAAAAGCTCTTGTGTCGTGAATAAAAAGTCAATTCTCCGTGAGCTGCTATCAAGAATGTGTTCATTTGTGAGTTTGTGGTCTGAAGTCTGGTCGCAGCATTTTTACTCTCAAATGGAAATGGAAACCTACCTTAATGTTCGGAGCCTTTGAATATGATTGCAATGGATGGTTTAAGGATTTTGTGGCACATCGTCCTAACACCCCAAATATTGACCACTAAATTTGGTGGTCACACCTGCAGACACCATGATGTCAAATACAATTTTTGCATATCGTGAGAAGACTCTTATGCAAGCTTTCGAGCACTGAATAGAATTTATAACAAACTTGCACACTCTTGAAAAACGCAAAATATGGGTATCAGTACTGAGTATCCCTAATGTCGTTTTCGATTTGATGTTTGGAGTACTCCTTTTCTACTCCTTTTTCACTCCTTCTACTCCAATTTTTCCATAAGCCATAGGAATGGTACAGAACACAAAACCAAGCGAAAACGGCATAAGTCAAAGGTCTAAAGCAGTGTCCACATTATACCGATCAACATTATTGGTTAATGTTGACGCATAGACTGTCATTTGTGTTTAAATATAATTTTTGTTATTTGTGTACGTTTTTTGTTCATCAATAATCAAAATAAATGCACTGAATGACAAAATAAAACGCATTAATAAATTGTGTTGATAAGACTTAAAAACTATTCATTAGTTGAGCAACTTTGTTGAATTCTACCCATTCGACTCGAGTTGCGTTCGGGTTAACAAAAATTTAACAATACTGTTGACCACCACGACCTTATTTAATAAACATTATTGGTCACTGATGTTAATTTACTCAAATCAACATAATAAAAGCTTTTCAACAAAATGGTGCGGAACAAATTGGTTAATAAAGCTTTTTTGTATGAGAAATCCATAGTTGTAAACTGTTCCAAAGCAAGGTTCGCTAGTCACACTTGAGTGCAGAAAAAAGGTAAAGTTATTGGCAGCTGGTGAATGTTGTTGCACTTCGTGTAAAATTTCAACCGTCTGGCTGGCAACTTCTCAACAAAACACGGCTAATGTTAATGGCTACTTAAGCCGATAAGCTGCAAACAACCGGTGCCCTCAATGTCAACATAACCCCTCCATCGTACAAATTTAGTTCGAACTTTGCTCCTAAATCCAATTGCACCTAACCTAAAAATGCCACGGTGGCTATAAAAGCCTGGTCAAACAAATTTTGATCCAACAAATTTTGCTTCGCGGCAAATATAAAAACACATTTTTTTTGTATTTTTTGCGCAGAATTCAATAGTATGATAATTTTAGCATCTTCTAAAAATTTGAAACAATTTATCAACAATTATTATAAAATTACTTGCTTTAAATTTAATGTTTTGCTTTTCCACATTTTTGACCTTGGTTACTTATGTTATCATTATTTTATATGAAAGCAGATGTAAAAGCAAAAGAAATGAGTCCTAAATGAACTCTAAGCAATGATTTTCTGATGCACTTTTTTTTTGAAAAAAAGCTATCCTACGAACAAAATTATATCTCTCAAAAACTACTCTATGGTTTTACTTGAAAAAAATGTGGTAATTAAAGACACAACAAGATATATTTTCACAAAGTTTTATTTAAATTAAACTATTTTTGGGGAAGTGAAAAATTAAAAATAAAAGCAAGTAAAAAAGACGGGTTTTCGCTATTATCTCGGAAATTTTGAGGTTGTGTTAAAAAACGACCCAAATAAAAGTCGTAGATTTTTACTCGGTCTATAACTTTTCTATTGAATACATTTCATTTTGACATAAGCTTTAGTGGCAAAAACGCAAGAATACAACTGCCCCCCATTTTTCACCCCCCAAAAACTCCTTCCAACTACGATACTGAGAAATAGATTTATTTAACATTCCTTGCCTTCACCATTTTCAATCGTTAAATTGCTGTTAACAATTTTTTTCAAGTAAAAATATGTTAATAAGCCTGCACCATATATCCAAAGGAATAAACTGAAAATCTTAGATTGAACCTTACTCAATTCTTGTTTTTTAATTCAAAATAATCAAATAATTGACAAGTGTCATTTCAGCTACTTATATTGGAAAACCTTTATCAAAAGCTTGGTATTTATGCATTTTCTATTCTTTAAATCTATTCTTTTCTGTTATAAGAGTTTGTATTGTATGTGTGCTTGTAAGGTAAGTGTAAATCTACATACAGTATATCAATACATTTCGATAATGGGTTAATGTGATGAGAACCGTAACAGAATATCCGTATTTCCATTTACACCCAAAAATCAATTTCCTTTCACAATAAACCAAATTAAACACCTTTATCCTCTGAGTGATTTCATGTATAATGGCATAGGTATAAAAATACACATACATACATACAATAGGCACATATAAAATAAATCAACCGTTGTGCTTAGGGAAATTCAATTTAAATTATGTTCGCCTATTTTAACCGAGTGTTCCTTTTTGTACTGCGTCTTTGAACAATGTAACCTTAAACTCTGTCATTTTGTTGGCTTGGTCTCCCTGAAGGATCTATAAATATTACTTAAATCAAAAATAAAATACCAATCGTTGTTATAACACCCGCATTAACAATTTTATCGTTGTATATTAACTAAGAGCAAGAAGATTATGAACCACCCTCCGTCAGCCAACCTCTTGGTAGATAACCCCTTTTGAATGGGTTTATATAATAATAGAACCTCTTGTGGCTATTTTTTCACCAAAACTACCTACCCGAAGTCAAATTACCTCTAAATTGAACTCACAGTAGTCCTTCGTGTAAAAATAAATTACCAGGCCCTTATTATTTAATAACCATTCAAGCCCCTCAAAAGCACCACCAACACCAGCAAATTAGAGTACCCTTTATCGCCATCCCTTAATCGATTTTTCTTTTATATTTATCCCTATAACTGCGTAGAAGGTGCACCATCACCACCCTTAAAAAAGAATGTTATGTAAATTTGAAAAACACACACACTCACACATTCACACAAGCAAACAAAAATTCTGTATGTTAAAAGGACTCACCTGAAATTCTTTTTATACAACAGGAACGTTGCCGGTACTCCAATGACAAAAGGAGTCGGTGCCAGGAGCAATTGTTCCGCACAGCTCATACAGGTGGGCAACAAGGGTATCACCGGAAACATGTACTCCAACGGATAGAGCATTGTCACGAATGCCATAACCGACATGGAGAGGGCATTGTAGTCGCGCGACTGAAACAACACTTTATTTTCGAGTATAATCAAGGTCAGCACTTTTAGGCACGTCTCAACGCCAAGCAGCTCCAGAGGCAGATGCAATGGGAAATCCACCAGTGAAAATCTGGTATGGTCGGGCAGGGCAAAGAGTAAAGGTTCATGTACCGTGGGTGATAGTACTTCCACCTATCACAACAAGAATGATGTGAGATGTGTGTTTTCGTGTTGATGCATACGTAAGGATGCGCATAATTTAAACTCACCTCTACCCTAGTTGAACCGGGAACTGGTACGGGCGTTGAAAGCAGTCTCAAGATCCAAGTCTCGATTTCCTTCACATCATGTATGACTATGGAGGGTGTAGCATCTGTCGCATTGCCAGTTAGAACCGTCCAAACATTGTCCCTAAACGATGGTGGGACATAAATTTAAACTTCGATGACTTTCGAGGTTTGATTATTATTAAAAAATAAAACTTACCGATTAACCTTATTTGATGCACCCACTCTTTTCGGACTGGATGACTCGTTGCAGGCATCGATGAGTTTCTTGAGAATAAACAAACATTCGCGAAATGTCGTAAAGAAGGGATGATGGGAAATTATGCAAAGTGACGTCAACGATTGGTTGCGGACTTTTGTGCGTTTCCTTGAAGCTCTCGGCGAGGGCGTATGACTTCCTCCAGATTCTGAATCGGCACTGGGGGCTATCAAGCCAAGCTTCGGTGGTTGCTGGATGGGGTGTGGCTGTTGATGGTGCGGAGGATCAGAATCCCTTCGACTAGGTACTTCACGGTCTGAATCACTTGGTGCTACATTACTTCTATAGTCGCTAGAATTAGTTAAGATACCGTAACTGTTAGACAGGAATAAGAGATTGAGAGAAAAAATTAACAGAAATTAGAAATAAGATGATATTTATTAACTTAACATGTTAAAACTGGTCAGCAAAAAAGAATGCCCTGTAAATGGAATCTCGGTATTGTTTTCCCGGTTCTCGAGAAATGAGAATCTCTAAATTCCGTTATATGCATGCATAAGTCTTTTTATAACATCTTATATGTGAGCGTTTAAAGATGTTCCTGAACTACCTGGTAGGGTTTCAAGCCTGAAAAGTCCACCATCGTTCATTTAAGAAACCTTAGGAACATCTTTTCATCGACTACAAGACTGCGTTTGACCCAAAATCTTTAGAGACAGGCTGTGAAGACCAATTTCTATGGAAGCTCACCCGATTGTGTAGGATGAAGCATGCTATTCTCTTCAGGTTGGCAAAGACCTTACTGGTATCTTTTAGGTCAATAATGGTTTAAGACAAAGGGGGTTATCGTGAATAAAATTTCCCGCGGAACTTTTTCCATGGTCGAAAACTAGGAACGTGGATTTCGGTCGAAGTTTCTTTCGGAATTTGTTGGCATTGAAAATGAATATTCCATGGCAGCCCAGTTACCATTTTGATTCACTAAATTTGAACCTATAAGGAACAGAGAAAAATTGGTGGCATTTCCTATTTTATAAGATGGGAGAAATTCCGTGGAAAATTTCATCCATGATCTACCACTGACACTGTCTACCACTGTCATGTCCAAAACTCTCGTGACATTATTGGAGTCACAATCTTTCCAAGGCCCATTCAATTACTTGCATACGTCAACGAAGTTGGCAAAATTTGAAGAATACGGTCGGAGCGAATATGCCTTGGTGAATTTAAGGCTGAAAGTAGTCAAGACGGACTAAGCTACCAATGAATCCAGTATGCTCTGTCATCAAGAAGGGGCAATAAGCACCTACGACTTCTTGGACAGAACGTTACCATAAAAAGTTATAATTTTCTTGACAGTTTGGAACTTTGTCCAGCGATTATAGCGCTAAAAGAAATGCGTACCACGTTTTTACCTTGAACAAAATCCTGCTTTGCAAAAAATAATAAAACTTGAAATATTCCTTAAGTAACTCAAGATAACTTGCCTGCTAAAAGCTGAATCCGAACTTCGTTCCATGCTCTTACGCCATGATTCTCGACGAAAAGCCGAACTGCGACGACCTCCACGTGCAGCCATAGGAGCTGCCGCAGTAGCAGGAACATGTTTATCCACCGGGCGATAGAAGTTCACACAGATACCGTAGCGCGTTTTGCCCGAATCCTTATCGGTTAGGGCAAAAACAAATGATGTAGCATCCCTTACCGCAGATCCAGTCCTTCGGGGACCAACGCTTGTGCATCCTTCAGGCTGACAAAAGAACACCATATCCAGAGGAAGTGGGAAATCGGCATGATCCGAAGGTGGATACCGTCTCAGCAACTCTGGCATCTATGGAATATAAAATAAACATAAAGCATAAGATAAAAAACAAACGCCACAACCTTTATTTGGTTTGAATAAATAATATAACCCTCCTCAACCAACCTGAACGGGGGGTGTTTTATTGCCAGCGATTGTCCTACTTGGTGGACTAGTTCGGGCTCCAACAATGGCCAGATAATCCACCAAACGAGGACAAAGTGACAGTTTTTGTTGCTCTGCCATTTTTGTTTATATCCTCTAACTCTCTTCCTATATTGTTCCAAGCTACTTCTACCTTTAAAATGGGACGCAAGCGTTTCCTTGTAGTTGTTTGGCTTTATTTTATGTGTTTCAATCTGAAAAAGATACATATAAACAAGAAAATTAGGATGGAAATACTCGTACACATGCATCTTTTGTTATTGTCTTAGAGGTGGCACCTCGAGGTTTGTTGTTTTTTTTTTTGTTAAGGAATCTATTTATGCATAGTATTTGCACCTCTAGGGCTCTAAGGAAAGATATGTATAAATTGTGGAACACGTTTAACGTTATTTATTTATGACCTCAAGCTAACAATCATGAAAATAAATATTATAATTTCAAAGTTTTATTCAGTCTTACATAGCTTTTATGGGATTGAATGTACATAAATGTAAGTATGTGTTTTCAAAACTTCTCCAAAGAAATTAAGGCTGGAAAAAGTTGTAGAAACAAGTTTTCCAGCATGAAGTAAATATTCTAGACCTTCTGGGCCTTTGGGTTTTGACTTAATGGAAAGTAAAAAATAAAGTGGTGTTGTTTTGCATAGCATTAACATTCATTATTATTTAATTAAGATAAAGGAAGATAATGTTATTTTATTTCTTTAAAATTTCAAACTTCTGGACAGATATATTTTTTTTTTCATTTTATCAACCAGCAAAATTACTTCTTTTTTACACAAGCTTAAAAACGCACATTCTGGTAGTGTTCATTTTACTAAGATGAACATTTTAACATTTTCATTAGATATTTGTATCGAAAAATTATGTTTTAATTTTTTTTAATTGAAATTGAATTTAATGAAATTGAATGAGAGCAACCATGGCTCCATCCATGCATTTGGGAAAAGCGAAATATATGGACTTATTTATCATATAGACAAATCAGTGGATAAACTGAAATCAACAATACAACATCTTTACTTTTACCTATGTACATAAATTTCCTTTATTCTAAATATCCTTAATTCTTGCTTTGAGACTATTTATGAGTTAATACAAACATAAGACTGGAACTGGAATTGAACTTTCCGCAAATTAAGATAGAAAGAGCCAAAAGAGAACACAGAGAAAAATAAAACAAGATTTACAATTAAAAAAAAGTTAATAAAAAGTTCAAATGTTTTGCTTTTCCCCACTATCTTCTTGTAATAATATCCATTGACTACAATATGAAAGTTTAACGAAGACGATGACGAAGCGGAAGCAGACAATGATGACAACGATCTCAGCAGCTATGGCCGAACTCTCACTTTCAACCAGTGTTGCTACGATCAGCGCAATGCCTAGGGTTGGGGCAACTGCCCCAGGCACCTTGCCGTGAAGGGCACCGCTCCCTACCTTGAATGACTCGCCACGTTCCATGAAAGGCGTCACCATGTTGTGAAGGCTGACACGAGGCTAACTTACGTAGACAAAATTGAGAAATTATTATTGCTATAATATTGACCGAAAACTGAAGTGGATTTGGGTACGATAAGTCGATAAGGTCGATTTTAACAATTTCGGCTGCATAAATTTCTAGTTTTTCAAAGACCGACTGAACAGAAAATAGACAGAATTTCACCAAAATTTCGACTGTAATCGACATTTTATGAATCGAGATTTCAAGAGTCAATATTTGAAATTCATGCGCAGTTTCTAATACGTCATCGGTCATGTGCCTCAAAAATTTGCTTGCAGAATATTCTTAAATGCAAACTGCAAGTCTTCTGTTCGAAAACCAAAATTTTTCTGCGTTAAGCATCACAGTGCACATATGGTAATATCATTAGAATTTTGACTCTTGTTCAGTCACTATTTGTTATTTTGTTTGCATGTATTTTCTCCTCACCTTCGCAGCCATTTTTTATTTCTGACAGTTTCAAATTACAACCTTCAGAATATAACTAAGTTTTGGGAAAAAATATCGACAACCCGATAAAAGTCGATGCTTTTCCCGACTTTCTTTCAAGGCAGCTTACTTTAGCTGTATTTAATGAAGAAAAACTACCTTGATCAGAATAGAGCAGAACATCACAAGTGTGTGAAAACTGTCAAAGCAAGAAAAACAGAAAAGTGCAGCTTTGTGTTGACGGGATTGACCGTTGCTTTTCAGCTGTGCAATTTCAAATTTACAGCATTTCAGTTGTTATTTGTTTGCATTCATTCTCAATTAAAATTCATACTTTTTATTCTCTTTTTTGTCTTTTTCTTCATGTTTAATCCAAAAATATAAGAAAAGTACTTCTGTGAAAAATGTTAGCTTGTTTTTATTCCAATCAAACAAATCAGCTAGTACTTTGACATTTCTCACTCACTCGCTCCACCTCAAAAGTAGGTGCAAGAAATATTGTTCTTAACTGTTCTGAAAAACGTCATGGAACACAAAGTGACAGAATGTAGAACAGTTTGGGGCAAGGTTTTTTACTCATGAAAGACACAATCCTGTACTTTTCTGTTCTTTTCTGTAATTTTCTGCTCGGAACAGATTCATTAAACACACGTTTTTTGTCTTATCTCGAAGGTAAATATTTTGCAAATTTTAACAGACTTAGTGCCGACAGTAGATTTTGGGTGTGAAAGATAGTAAAAAAAGAAGTATTGCGTCAAAAGCTTCATTAAAAGCTATTCAAAAAATCGAAGTCTTTCAGTTCATAACTGGGGCCTTTTTGAATGCAACTTCGAGGGTAATCGTGTTACCCAAAAATGAACAATATACTCAGATGTCCTCAGATTCCGTGATATGTGTTCCAAGGAGCTTATCTAGGAACGGATGAAAACAAATTTTGGCTAACATGTTGATAAAATTTTTTTTTTAATTTTTATAAGAAAATTCAATTAAGTCTAATGAGGTAATAATTAAAAATAAAAATAAATTTAGTGGCGCAACAGCTCATGGAGAACCAGGGCCTAGTGACTAACAACTCTCAACCATTCCTGTGTGCGTGCTGTTGGTAGAAATGGAAGGGACCTACAATTTGTTTGCCGAGTCCGAACGGCTAGGTGAGCAGCACTTATTCTTGACAATTATACTCTTGGAGGTGTTGTCAGTCCCTCGCAAGAGGCAGTACCTCGGAAAAAAACATTCCTGTCGAACCCAGACCTTTGGCATGACAGTCCTACGCACTACCATTATGCCACGAGGTACTACTTACCGTTAATAATTACCGTTTTTTTTTTGGAGGTGGCAAGGTACTGATGAGTCAATAAAACCCTAATCTAGTAATATCAATTACACAAGCTCTCAATGGTGAGTAGATACGTTTTACATGGGAAAGCAGTTTGATGTTTCTCATTGAGAAAAGAAAACGGCTAATGAAATAATTCAAAATTAAAAATAGAATTTTAGGGGAGAAACTGTTTCTAGAAAAAAAGAATTAGTAACATACAAAAAAAAACGATTCTAGGGAGCTTGAAACGTGAAGATTTGTTAAAATTTTCGATTCGACAAAAGAGACCAATTACAATAACTTCCAATTAGAAGTTAAAAATTTTCGAAACATTAAAAATAAAAAAAAAAAAAAAAAACAGCCCAAATAACAGATTTTTGCATTGCAAAATTTTGATGACACGCGATGATGAAAATTTTTAAATTTAAGATTTTGAAAATGTAAATAAAAATGGAACTCATATTTTATAGTGAAGCAAACTTTCATAAGAAGATTTAATACTAATTTTTGAATACTTTATAGTCTTTTGGCATTTTCAACCATTTTTTTTGATAGTGTGAAATTAAATAACATTTTTAAGTTAATTATGAAGTTTAAAGTTGACTTAGCTGAATAGGTTTCCAAATATGCTAATAGTAGATGATTTCAGACACTCAGCATTTTTTTTATTGAAATCTTGAATTTAATTTTTAATTCATTAATTCATAGCAAGTGAAAATTGTTCCAAATATCATTTCTTTCGTTCATTGAATTTTTAATCAAATAATTCCGGGAAAACACATTTGATATCTACCAGATAGGATTCTCTTTCACTTCTTCTTCATTGGATAAATTAGAATAAATTATATTTCAGAATGAAAGCATTACCAAGCAGACAACAGATAGAAAGTACTCACAGTATGGTAGATGTTCATAATAATAGTTACCAATAATTAAGCTTGCTTAGCTTACTGTATTTATAGCGTTGGCTCATCTTTCTATGTGTCTGTAGCTGGAGGAATCTATATGTAACTTAAAACAAAAGAGAAAGGCGAGCTATTCAATGTCGATGTTTTTATCCTGTAGTAAGGTTAAAATTAGAACCAAACACCAATACGAAAGTTTTTCCGTCGTGGCGTCGCGTCGGTCGGTCGTCCTGATGCCCTGGACTGGCCCCCCAACCTCATTCACTTTACCCATAGTAAGATGCCCATTGACATTGACCTTAAGTTGGGTATCAGATGTATAACTGATTGAAAAGAGGAGAAGAAGGCATTTTGTTTTTCTTGCACAAGTAAAAGTAAACACACTAACAAATCAATTTAATGCAAATTCAAAAAAGTCTCGTTTTAAAATTCAGTTTTTTCCTTTGTCATGAAGTCGTTTGCCTCGACCTTTAAATCAATAAAATGAAATCACTCGGGTTTTATTTTAAACTTGCGGTGGTTAAAAAAGAAAAATGACATCTGACACAACTGATTTTTATCAATTTAATGTAGATACAAAGTTTTGCTTTTTTTCTTCTTTGTTTTAAAATAAACCATCAACAACTGCTCAAGTAATGGTGGAGGTAATGTTTTTTTTTTTTAAATAAAGTTATTTTTGTATAAGCATCTTAGCTATACCCAGACAAAATGGCTCAAAATTATTTACATAATGCAGATTCCCGTCTTTATATTTTTTGTTTTGCCTTTCGTATTTTGATTTTCTACTAAAATATGATAGTTTTCATCAAATGCTGGTGTGCCTTAGGGTTTCGTTCTGTCCCCGAATGTTTTTTTTTGTCATGTAAATCAGTTATCTCCTGACTGAAACCTCTTTTGATGTTGATCACAGTAGGTACCTTCAGCTTTTCATTATAATTTCTAGATCTTAGTCTTAATCCTTTGGATAAAAAAATAAATTTGGTGGCACAACAGCTTGTGGAGAACCAGGGCCTAGTGACTTACAACTCTCAACCATTCTTGTGTTCGTGTTGTCGGCAGGAATGAAGGGACTTAACATTTTTTGCTGAGTCCTTATGGCTAGATAAGATGCAGTTTTCTACGACAAGTATGTATACTCTTAGAGGACTTGTCAGTTCCTCGTAAGAGGCAGTACTTCGGAAAAAAACATTTCTGCTCTTGTATAGTAGCGGCTGAGGATTGAACCCAATCCTTTCGCATGACAGTGCAACGCAACGTATTATGCCACAAGGTACTACCCTTGAATTTTGAAAGGCTCATTGAATTCTGATCTTGAAAGTGTTATCTATTAGAATGGATAACAAATACTATGCTTCAAAAAGTCAATTCTGCTTCATGTCCTAAGAGGGACAACATTTTAAAAATTATGACTTTTCTGGATGCTGTTTTGGAATTCAATGCATGGCTACCATAACATCAAACACTATCACTCCTAGTTAAACCAGTTCATGCATTTTTTTTATTAAAAAATTGAAATTTCCCAATTTCGATTGTCAGGACTAAATTATGCATGACTTTTTGATAGACTTTTCAATAAAAAACATTCCTATAATCGAACGATATAGCGGTGGGGCTTTGAAATTGGAATTCACTTAAAGTTGTATACTAAAATGATGCGATGCGATGGATAATAAAATAATACAAAATGCATCCTCGCTTTAGTGACGTTATAAAAATGTTAATCGATAATTCTTTAGAGCATATGACTACTTATAGTAGAAAGAAATTCAAAAAAGATATTGAACGAAATATATTCTATGTACATACAAATATATTTTTCTAAAAGCTATTTACTTGCCATTAGTTGATTGATTTTTAAATTGTTATTTAAAAACGAAAGATAAACATATGTACAAACATATGCATGTAGGTGTAGATAGTATAAAGAGAAAATAGATTTGAATTCAAAAAAATATCCTTGGAGGATATGTAAGTCAACTTGGAACGACAAACATGTTTTAAGGTTAGCTTTTGAGTGGAATATGACTTGAAACGGAAATTTTTGTTTGTTCAATCAATTTTTTTTAAAGTCCAAAAGAATTATAAAACTACAAGGTTTCCTTTTTAAAAACAGCATTTATATTTATGTTCAACCCTTAAGTTTGAAATCTATTTGTACATATGTTTAAAGGTCACCAGATTTTTTGTGCTTTTTGATCCTTAAGGTTTTGGAATAGGTCTTTTCTTGAAAGGTATAATTTTAACAGATGATACAAAAATTATTTTGAATTTAGCTATTGGAAATTACATATTTTCTTTAAGGAATAATTTCAATATAGGAGCGCTTACTCTTACATTATAACTCTTGAGTCACATTGTGTTTTCGATTTTTTTTTTCCTACTGAGGTGCTAAATCCGAATCTGAGGTTTTAGTGGAGGACCACTCGCCATTTGCATTTTATGTCGGAACCTGGGGAACCTTTGAAAATTTATTTTTTTAAATATAGTTTATTGAAATAAGAAAAAAAGTCTACAGATCTCAAATCGACGCTCTTAACCGGAAATTAAAAAAAAATGACCAACCACATTAAAAAAAAAACGTTTATTCATTTTCGGTATTATTTTACACTTATAAGAAACAAGCCAAAAATTTATAAAAATGCAGTCGATTCAAGTGTTTTGCAGTAGAATTTTATATTTATAAAATATAAATAATATAGCATAAATACATTTTTGACATAAATACCTTTGCATATTAAATAGCTAGCTATTAATTGTTTTTTTTTATTGTCTTTTGAAAACTGATTTTCCGTAAGACCAAAAGTGCAGTAGATTTTTTTTAAGGCAGTGGATTATTTTTTGACATTTAAAAAAAAATGCATTAGATCTATTGCAATGGGAGCAAAGCCTTAAAAGATAAAAGAAAAACATCTTATTTCATTTAATTTCATTTTCATTTCTTTTCATCATTTTTCTATGAGCAATAAATAGTTAATTTACTATATGACTGGAAATTTGATACCATTGACATACCATCAGTTTGGATTTAGAAATAAACATTCCACGATAGACCAAGTGCATCGGATTATGGATGTTGTGGAAAAAGCACTTGACGAAAAACAAGCTTGCTCTGCTATATTCTTAGATGAGCCTTGGATAAATTTTGGCACTTGGGACTTGAGTACAAACTGTATAGGGATCTTCCCAGGCAGTACTTCGAGATACTGAAAACCTACGTTACGAAACGACTCATTAGAGTACGGTACGATCAAAATTACTCGGAACTAAAGAAAATTAAAGCCAGTGTACCACAAGGAAGTGTCCTAGGACCAACCCTGTATCTATTATATATAAGGGATATTTCAGTGAACATCAACGCTATCATGGCTATCTTTGCTGATGACACTGCAATATTGGTGTCTGATAAATCCATTACGAAGGCTATACAAAAACTGCAAAATGCAATCGATAAAGTTAGTGATTCGACGCAAAAATGGCGAATCAAACTAAATGAAACAAAATCGACGCATATAAACCTTACAAACAAAAAATAAATGTTCCAATTCTTATTAACAGTACAGCAGTACCTTACTTCAATACTGCCAAATACCTTGGAATGAATTTGGATGCAAAGCTTAAATGGAAAGAGCACATCAAAAAGAAAAGAGAAGAACTAAACTTGAAGTATAGAAAAATGAACTGGTTACTAGGAAAGAACTTTAACCTATATATCCAGAACAAACTAATGTTATAGATATAAGCAAGTATTGAAACCCATTTGGATATATGGCATCCAACTATGGGGTTGTACAAAAAAAACAAATGCTGAACCCATCCAAAAATTCCAAAGCAAGGTCCTTCGTGGAATAATAAATGCCCCTTGGTATATAAGAAATAGCGATCTATGTACATCGTGACCTTCAAATTGAAATGGTTACAGAAATGGTTGAAAAACACACTGTATGACACAATCAGCCACTGCAAAGTCATACCAACTCCGAAATGGAGACCGTCTTAAATGTACGAGACAACGCTCGGAGATTAAGAAGAACCAAGCCTCTTGAGCTGATGGTATAAAAGCTAAGGGAAAGTGCAACTTAACTAAACTTTAGACTTCCCACAGTGTGATTTATAAATTAAGAAAGAAAAATCATTTGTCGATCATTTATAGATTGGTCTTGACTCACCGGTTGTTTTAGTGCGGTAAGAGTCCCACACTACTCGGTACCGATTATTTCCGAGTGTCTTTTAAATATTTCCATCGGATAGATACGGATATAAAAATTCACAAGGATTTAAACTGCATATTTAAGCTACTGAAGCTTACACTCATACACTTATGTTTGGAAGCTCTTCAGATGCTATTTTAAGTAAAAAACTGCTAAGAAAAACAGTGATGGGCGTGTAGTTGCTTTTTCACCAGGCCATTACTCTTAGCTAAAAAGTGTATTAATCATCTAAGGAAATCATTAACATCGGTAGTGTATTTTGAGGTTTAGTAAATGCAAGTTATCTTCAGTTCATGTTACATTAAATTTCTTTCAGAAAGCCACTGTGAACTCTATACATAGCTTTTAGAGATAAAAATTTATAATCATAAACAAATTACAAGCTCATAACTTTGTGCATCGTTGTTCATCGTTAAAGTCATCGTATTTCTCGAAGCATGATTTTTTTTAATGAAATTGTATACTGAATTGTAAGCGTTGAATTCAGATGAATTTTTACACCAAGCTACGAGTATGAAAATAATAAACTGATGAAAAATACAACATCTTTTTCTAATGAAATCGTCACATAATGTTGCTCGAAGAATTTATTGTGCTATTCACCAAAATTTTCCTTCACGACGAAATTTCCTACTGGATGATCTTCTTTTCAAGAACTCATTTGTATTTTTTTCGATAAAATTAATTTTACTTGTGAAAAACGAATTCACTCTTTAATTTAATATAGCGGCAACCTTTAAAGGGATCGATGGTCGTAAATAAGGATCTAAGCTTTCTTTATGGTAATTCAAAGAATTAAAAAAAATGTCTTCTTCTTTTCCATATTGAACAAAAATTCACTCACACTTTTGAAACGCTGACCCCCAGTTTCACAGTGGGAGTTTAATCTCCACTATTGGTTTAAACTTGACTGAACTCAGGCTTAAACGAGACTTTGAAACTGGGACTTATAGTATTAATGATGTGCGAATGAATACTTTTCAAGCAATACAGTTGATAAATAATAATTGCTTATAAACAGAAAATGTAAAGATAAACGCTGTATAGGGTATAGTGATAACATGAACTTTTGAAAGAAATTTTTGAGTTATGCTGAAAAAAATTTGACTAAGAAAAATGCTTATTATTGGTTAATGCTCGTTAAATATACAAAATTAGAAAAAAGCATATTTGTATTCAAATTTGTAGATCTCACTCTTCTATCTAGTTTTTCGATAAATTTAAAATCACGGATATTATTCGGTAGAATCGAAGTCTCTCTTTAATTCAATATAGCGGCAACCCTGCATGGTGGTCTTAAATTTGTGCTTAAACTTTCCATATGGTACTTTTACGAATTCAAGAAAAAAAATTGTTTCCCCAATCCTTTATTTAAAAAAATCAAAATCAAGGGACTAGGCTTCAGCTATAGGTGCCAAAGTAAAGTTTGTGTAGATAACTATGCTAACATCTCAATTCAAGAAAAATGAATAATTAAATGAAAAGACATTTTAGAAAGAAGAGGAACTTTGGATATAGAATAGATAAATCAATTCTTTTCGAGCACATTAGCTAGAAGATTTGGAAAAATAATATGCTATTAAATTGTGAGTTACTATATGAATCTGATATAATTTATGAATTTTAATTGAACATGATGCACAAACAATGCATTATTTTGAAAATTTACATAATAATAAATTACAAATCTTAATCCCAACTGCACATTCTTTTCAAAACAAGAGCAGTTTAAAAAGCATAAGAAAATAAATTTGATGGCAAAATGCGATTATTACCCTTTTTTGTTGTTGTTTTTTTATTTCAAACTTTTAGCACCGTAAGGCTTAATTGTCAATATTGATAAAATTTAAGTTAAGTCAGCGATGATAGCAAATGACATGAGCCAAAATTTTACTTTCTAAACCAAGATAAAAAAATTGGAAGAGAAAAGCCCTAATACATAACATCTGCATATTATCTTATTTTGCCTTTCCTGAAAAGTCATGTTTTTATTCGAGTTGTCAGGTTATTATTTTTAACATCCGATGTATGTCACTCTAATAAAAGACATTCTACTTGAACAATTTATCCAGAAATGATTTAGAACAAAAGAAAAAATTGAATGTTGTAAATCTCATCTCATATAATATAAAGATACAATTTTCCCACAATTCAACAAAAGAACAAAAATGCTTTTAGAAACACCTTCTGAGTTTTGCGAACAAAAAAAAAATAGAAAAATAAAAACCTTAGCACCTGTTAAAGAAATCTTTTCAAGAACAAAAATCATTTTCTCGGGTATATTTCTTCTTTTTTTTTGGAAATGTTCAAAAAAAATCCCCAAGGGTATTAAGAAATTGCAAAAGAAAGAATATTTTTTGTGTGTTTTATTTTGAACAAAATATTCTCTATTCCCTTAAGCAAAATTGAATGTGACATCAAGGAAAACAATAAGAAAATCACATTGACACGGTTAACAACAAAATGTCATATTTCATGAAGGAGGCAAAGTTTTCTAGAACAAATTTTGTTTGTATAAAGGAAATAAATCGTTTTTAATATATGTTTGTATATTGTACAATGTACATTCATATATACATACGTACATAAGTATCTACATATATGTATATCAATCTGTATGCATATGGAAATAATAATATATGAATGTGTGTTATGCCAAAAAAGTGCCGACTACTCGTATGTTGATATGGGTATTTTTTGGGAATGCTGACAATGTCTGAATAAAATATATGTACGGGCTAAATATTTTTTAAATAACATATAGCCTAAACGCCCAAATTTGACCTATGTCACTTAGCCTTATGCTACTTCACCTTGTTAAGAGTGCTCTCTGAACAAACGAATATGCATACACACACTTTCATTATTATATCCAAAGTATATAGAATATTAAATTTCACTCAAAAAAGAGAAAAATTCTGTTTAGGGTGCATTCCACTGTTACGTGTGGGACATTCGTACGACAAAGCCATGACAATCGGTAAGCTGGATTAAAAACTGCAAGAACTAGCTCAAATATTTTTTTCTTAAAAAAGGTACATGAACCTAATCTTTACACTATAGAATAAGAACAATATATTTTGCAATTTTTGAAATATTTTCGGGTTACGTGTGGGACATCAAAACTACCACTGTTTAAAATTTGTGTAGTTAACGCACAAGTTCAGCAAAACCTGAAGTCGGAAATGCACTTAAGAAGTTGGATTATTTGCTAAAAGACTTCTCTAAACTATTACCAAATTAAAAAAAATAAGACAGTATGAGATAAATAATAGTTAAAATGAAATAAGTACCCCGTTACGTGTGGGACAAATTTGTTACGTGTGGGACTTGTACTTAAAATTAATATTTTAAGACATTTTTTCCAGAGCCGCAAATTTGTTAATACTTACATATATATTAAGTATTGTATAACATTTCATTTAGACTAAGGTAAATGTAAATGCGGGCTCGTTTTATAAAAGCTTTGATTTAATTTACTGTAGCTATATTAGCATATATTGTTGTGCTTTGTTTTCACTTAGTTCTAAATGCAATTAATTGAGGAGTATTTTTTCCTTAAAATCAAAATGTTTGAGAAAAGTATAGTACACAGCTGAAGCGAAACGAAAAATTTCATACAAAAATTGACAGAACGAAGTCAGAAATGAAATGTCAATAAAACAGAAAATCTTAGTAGATTAGTAGATCCAAGTCTCCACTTATTTTTCGTACACAATTATTTTCAACCCTTTGCCCGTAACCCGAACGATATGAAAACAAAAAAAATAAAAATTCACATCAAACGAGAAAAAAAAATTGACTTAAAATTTTGAACTGTTTTTTTTTTACTTTATTTTGACATCTTTCTGATAAAACTCTCCATATATTTCTTCGTAATCATCTCGTTTCTAATTTTGTTCTCGAGTTGGAGACCAGAGAAAATTTTCGTTTTACTTCAGCAGCGACTTGAATACAAAAAATGTGTATAGTAATTAGGTTTTACATAAAAATATTTAACTGATTTTTTTAAATAATTAATGTGTTTTTTTCCTTAAACGAGCAATATGTTTTCCCCTGAAAAGGTATTTGAACACAAAAAAATATGATGAATTGATATTCTGAGCCTAGAAATACTAAAACAAGTGTGTAATGTTTCCATAAATACATACATATATTTATGTTTAATCCTAACAAACGTACCATCAATACTTGCTATCTGTAAAATGTTTTGATTAAGAATTTTTAATCTTTATCTTCATTTTTACAGCCTAAGCCTAGTGTGCAGATCGAGACAAAATTTATTTTTCCAGATAAACTGTGATGTTTTATGTTTATTTCACTTTTTATAAGTAAAAATCATCTCCCTGTTTCATACTTTCCATTATTAAGTCGTTTTGAGAACGCATGACTGAAATAAAATATAAAATGGGTAAAGAAAATGATCACATCAGAATTGAGAACAGAATATATAGAACAGCTGTTTTAAACTAGTCGGTGGCGTGGGAGAGGGGAGAGGAATGGGAAAGGCTACAAAAGGGCCACATACAGATTCGGAAAATATTTTCTTCTATTCAATATTTAAATTTATTTCCAAACCCAACTAAACCAAGTTGGAATCAGCAAACTGAACTGGCAAAATTCAAGTGGATTTCTGGAGTAGTAGAAAACTTTGTAAATTTATGATTTTGGCAGGGTTTTTTTCATCCATCGACATCACATCCATCCTTCCATAGAATTTTTTTATTGATACCTTCACAGATAGGAAAAGAACTATTTGTCGGAAAAAGTTTATTTTGATCCAAATGTTTACCATTTGCCCTAAAATCAACTTAAAAACTTTAGAATTTTAAGAGGTTTTTTTAAACGACGACATTGTAGCCAATCTTTAATGGAATTTGACAATTAATGACTTGCCAGACTATGTTTTGACGGAAGAAGTTCATTTTAATCCAAATGTCAACCAATTGCTCTGAAATCAATTTTTTTGCGCAGAAGAAAAAAAAATTAAAATTTCTTAATATTTAGAGGTTTTTTTAATCCATTGACATCGTAACCATCTGTCAATTTAATCTGACAGTTGATAGCTTGAAGTATGGAGGATAAAATATATTTTAACCGATAAAGTTTATTTTGGTCCGAATGTCAACCAACTACCCTAAATAGCTTCTTCTTCTCTAGGGAAATAAAAAAATGAACATTTCAGACTTCTTAAAAGTATTTTCATCCATCCACATTATACAAAAATGTATTGTTCCCCAACAAGCACAGGCGTTCAATTTTTCTTGCTCTGCAAATGCTTTGAAAGAATCTGATGTCTGTATATAAATTTTTTTAATTTGTGAATTGAAGGAAATCTTATAATTTTTTTAATTTCCAGCTACTCTACTGTTCTTATTTGACTTTTGTTTTATCTCTACACCTTCAAAATTTGTCTTGAGAAAAAAATGTAGAGATAAAGCATGTCTTAACATGATCTGCGTACTAGGCTTAAAGGAAAACAAAGCAAATAAACACGAAAAAACACAAATGTAATTGTTTGCGAAAAAAGAGTGTAGACTTCTCCAAAAAATATGCAACAATTATCAATTTCGTTCATCGAACAGGGTACTGCAGAACGAAAAGTAAGACTAAATTTTTCGTTTATGATTTCGTTTCGCCAGTTTTGTATAGGATTTTTCGTTTCACATCAGCAAACGTACTAGGCTTAAGTTTAGGGTAGCTTTACTCAGATATTATTTAAGGTGAAGAATATTTATTTAACAATTATAATTCAAGATGTTATTTATAGTAACTTAAAACACAAATTATTTATATATTTATTTGCTTAAATGTAATAAAATTTTGATTGAAAATATTAAAAATTCAATACAAACAAATATTCAATACTAACAAAAAAAAAAATTCAAAAACAAATTCAGAGAGAATTTAAGGTTTACCATAAGAATTTTTAAAAATTGTATCTCTTATTGGTCCATCGTCGCTACTCATTAAATTATTTCTATTTTTAACTCACAACTCAGACTCAAAAGCATTTACATAGTTCATAAGGATTATTTACATTACGAATTAATTTTTAAATTTTGTAAACTAAAATTATGATTATTATCCAGCATATGTTGTGCAACACTCAACTTTTCTGGCTCATTGTATTTTACATGTGCAAAATGTTCCTTAAATCTTTTAAGAATTGGTCTTCTTGTCTGTCTGACAAATTTTTTATTGCAATCGCTACATCCAATTGAATAAATTCCTGATTGTTGAGATGTTTCAATTTCACTACACTCGCTTATTTTGATGTTTTGTCTATTAAAGACAAGTTTAAGCTTAGATGTAATTTCTGGATAAAAATTAAATTTTGACCATTTCTTTTCGGCATCATGTCCATTTCTGATTAAATCTTTACTTATATATTTCCTTAAGTTTTGTTTTCTTAGATCATCTATTGATTGCTCTGTATATCCATTTATTTTAGCTATTTCTTTTATTTTTCGAATTTCAATGTATTCCCTTTCTTTTCTCATCGGAATATTTAAAGCTCTAAAAATCATTGAATGGAAGGCCGATGTTTTTTGTTCAAATGAATTAAAAGAGTCCGATGTTATATATCTAACAATATTTTGTAGGCTTTCGATAAATATCGAATTCATCCTTCTCTAATTATAGTTAAATCTAAATAGTTTAGTCTTCAGTTTATTTCTTCTTCATGAATAAACTTTAATTGATGGATATTTTGTTTTATTTAGTATGTTTAGTAAACTTCGAAGTTCTTGCTTTTTGACTTTGGCCCACACATCATCTATATATCTGACTCAAACTCTTGGAAAATTCCTTTCATTTTTCATTTTAGTCTCCAAATGTGACACAAATTAGTTTGCTATAAAATGGACTTAAATGTGAACCCATACTGCATCCAAATTGTTGTCGATAGAATTATTGATTGAACTGAAACCAATGTTCATCCATACAAAATTTCCATTTCATTTATTTCTTCTTTTCTAAGAGGATTGCTCTCCTACCATTCTTTAAGGAAATTTAAAGCTTAATCAATTGGAACATGAATATAATGATATAACATCAAATGAAACATCAGTTTCGTTATTGGATATTTTCAATTCTTTTACTTTTTCTGCGAATTTAATGTTATTTCTTATAACTCTTGATTTGAATTTATTTTTTAAGTTATTGAATTTTACTAGTAACCAACATTCAAGTTTTGTAATTACTGATTTTGTTGATGATGTTATTGATCTTATTTGTTTACCTGGCTTATGCAACTTGAGTAAAGAATACATTCGTGGTAAGAAACGAAACATTTAATTTTCTTAATAAATTTTGGTTCACATTAAACTCTAGGTTTTTCTTCTTCATTATTCAAATGCTTAAAAGCTGTTTCAATGTTTATTAAAGCACTTTCTACGGCTTGTTTTTATGGAGGTTGTAGTTCGAAATTCATTTGGTTCATTTGGTGTAAACTGAACACTTAATACTTTTTTGACAAAGTCCTGCACCGGTTCTACTTCTTTGAAAATCTTTTTTTGTTGTATATTTTCTGTTCTTCCTGTTAAAACATTAAATTTATCTATAAAACCCTGTTTTTTCTTACAAAAATTAAATTTCAACGGTATCCTCAATATGTTTCATAAAGATACTCCAATCACATGATTGTTCTATTATTTGTATGTGAGTTTCTCCTCCGTTGTTTAATTTGTTGCTAAGATATAAATGCAAGGAATATGCTTCTCTTTCTACTGTTGATAACTTTATTTCTCAATCAAGCCACATCTTTTGTCCTGCACTAATAGTCTTTTCAACAATCTTGTTATTTTCTGAATTGGTTGGACCCCACAACTTTAAGCCAGGTATACTATTTTGTACTTACTTTTAAAAAATCACTGTTAACTTCGACTGGCATTTGACCTAATAACCTTTTTGAAACTGAAGAAACGCTATTGGGCTCTAACTTAAATTGTACGCCGTGGCGTATGCGTACTATTATTAGTATGTATTTAAAACTATAAACCAAGCTAATTGCAGCAGATAGAAGATCTATCCAAAATATTTTAATAATTAAATTTGGGTTTGAATCGATCAAAAACGTATACGAATACTCATGTTTGAATGTATGTTGTCAAAATAGTAATGGTATAAATATTAGGAAAGAGGTTTGATACACAAAAATCTAAAACTGCTAATCATCATAGATACATGTCATTTTTTGAAAAATTGGGCTTTCCTTCAAATAATTATATATATAATAATAATTTCAATAGTTTAAGTGTTGAAAATATGTTATTCCAATTTCTGAATATATATTCAATGCTTATATTGGTACTGATATTTATTGTTAAAGCCCTTAGATTAGATAAGATCCTGAATGGCTTCTGTCACCGACTCTGGTGACGTAAATGGCTTTCCAAGCTGATCAATTATCTTCGCAAGATGAACAAAATGTTTAATTCACCAGAAACTTTAAAAAAATTTATTAAAAAGAATAAAAGTTAATATTAACATGAAAAGTTTTAATTATTTTTTCTTACTTACTCTTGGTCTGCCGTGAATACTGCTTGCTTATTGAAATTCTCGAAATTTGATGTGTTCGTGTTGCTCATATGAAATCGAAAATGATATGAAGTTTTTCATATTTTAACAGAGCACTTTTTCCACGAAAAATAAATGCATCCAAAGACAACACATAAGCGCAGCATTCACGGAGACCAGGAGTAAGTTTACAGGAGCTGTTTTCACGGACGTTTACACGGACGTTGGTAACAGCTTCCATAAGAAAATTGAAGTTCCTAAACTAAGAATGGGCTTTCTATGAATCCTCCGAATGTATTCGAAACGATAAATTATTCTAAATAAATTCAAAATAGAACCCTCCTTTCTCATACATCCACTTGGTATTTATAGAAATGAAGAAATTTTCTAATCAAATTGTTTCTTTTTTTTAAATAACAAATATCATCATCATAAATACACCCACTGTTTGGCTCAGGCATAATTTTTATTGCAATAGCACCAAAAGGATTTTCAAAATCAAAAACGAAGATTTTCCATCTAGAATTTAAAAACCGTCAAGGTTTTTTTTTATTCCACTTGAAAAAATATCCTTGTCGCATGTCAATGATTGGCATATTTTTTTTCCAAGTGGGTGGATTAAATCACTCTTTTTTATTTGAAACATAGTACCTAGTCAGAGTATTAAATTATTTGGTTCTTTATTGACCGCAAAATTTCGATAATTAATAAACACACAAACAATATTGTTTAATAATTAATGTATTTATTAAAAATAATTATCAAATGCATTTCGAGCTCATAATTGTGTGCTCATCTTCAGCGAGCGCTTAGTAGACTACTTATCGAAATTTTGCGGTCAATAAAGAACCAAATAATTTAATACTCTGAAATTAGACCACAAAAAAAACCACGTTTTATCGTTCAGTGATTAAATATTGAACAATTAAACATAGTACCTAGTCCTACATATTAAAATATTTTAAAATATCCATGAACTTAGTACATACATCCTGCCCAATGACAACAAACGTCCTTTGAGCATGTTTTGCATACTTTTGTCAGATTTTTTTTTTGTTATGAGAGAGGTAAATGTGGCAATTCAAAAAGAGAAATTTCGTTTGTGCGATTATTATTGATGTAAAAATTGGGTAGTTGTGTGTAATAGGCACCGGAAAACCAGATATTAATGTCTAGTGTTGCAAAGTCTGACTTTTATATACACACTAATTGTACTTATTTGAAGTGGTAACCACCGGGTACTAGTCTCTTCAGGCAGATATATATTACCGTAATTCAAGGAACTCAGTGAACTAGTACGTCCAGCCCTCGAAACTCGAGAGAGTTTTTAGTGTAGAGAAAAACTGAAACCTTGCTTACATGGAGAATTGAATCCGAATTGCATCAGTATTTTGGTCCATGTAGACCTGAATCGGGTTGAATCCGGATTACTGGATTCAATTCAACTCGGGTCGAAATTTGGGTCGAAACTTCGATCCGGATTGAATCCGATCCTTCGATCGCTCATGTAAAAGTGGTATGAGCTACATATCATTATATGAGGTACTTATTATTATTTTCTGCACTGGATGCTGCCATCAGACATGTCAGTTATCTTTCCAGTCAGTGCTGGAAAATTGGCTGGTTAGTGGGTGGAAAAAACCGAAACGTCACATTTATATGAATAGGATCAGGAATGCTGAAAAATTGGGACATTTAATGCGATACAAAGTTACATATGTAAGGATGTGGATTTATCTTGAGAAATCGGTAAAGAAGCAACGTTATTGATTTTTAGACACTGAATTTTAGACACTGAATAATTCCTTGGCACATAGAAAACCAAAACAAAACAACAAAAATATTAATATATAAAAAAATATTATATATTAATACCAACAAAGCTGATGGACCTATAAAGGACTAGTCTTATGACTTCCTAGCTGTAGCTATAGCTCATAGCACTATTAAAGTAGGATGGTATGAAAAAGTGATACATCAGCACTCGCTACAATAATGTAAAGCTGTAGCTTTTGCACAAGCTATACGGTTACACTCATCACGTCCTTGTTTTTAGTACCTTCATATATCGAATTTGGAAAGGATATTTTTTTTAGAAGTGTGATTTTACAATTTATGTTTTAGAAATGATTTCGTGGAAGTGGCTGGCTCGAATAAATTCCAGCCGAGGGGCCCAATTTTCGACCACTTTTTGCAGCAATTGGGGCTGTATGTCAGCAATAACACGCCGAATGTTCTCTTCCAAGGCGTCAATCGTCCTGGGCTTATCTGTGTAGACAAGCAATTTCACAAAAACCTAAAAAAAAATAGTCTAGCAATGCAAAATCACACGATCTTAGAGGCCATGCCACAGGCCCACAACGTAAGATAATGCGCTCACCAAAAGTTTCCTTCAAAAAATTGATTTTTCCATTGTTGTATGACATTTAACCATTATTTTCGTAGTAAATCTGAACTATTTGCAAACGCTGTTCAGAATTAAGTCTATTCATTATGAAATGGCCAGCCAAACTTAGCATAAATCAAGTGACAGCTGTCAAAAAGACCAATTCCGAAAAAAGTATTGCCATATTGAAAACTACCCGTCTAAAAAACACGCTTTATCGGCATGCTTTATTTTGTATGCAGTTTAACTAAGAACTTACCCCACGAGAGACTGTAAGATGCCAACATTTTCAATTAAATACTTTAGTGCCCACTTCACCTACCTTTTGTATTACGTATTATTCACATACAAAATGAATGTGGCTACATATGATGAGTCAATATGTCATCAGACATGCAAAAATAGTTACTTTCCAAACATTTAAAGTACCAATACCTACTTCCTTCTGAGTTCTCAAATAGTATCCCTGAAATCTCATTGAAGAATAAAACAAGACAAATGCATTTTCATTGCGAAATAGTTCTTTAAATATAATTTTATTCGAAGTTGTATTTTTTATGTAACAAAAGCTCATTGAGTTGAAGGTTATAGTTGCCTTTCTATGGCATTTCGTAACTAAAGAGTAACGAAACCAATCAATGCAACAACAGGATATAAGAACAATGAATGTCGAATTCTAAAATCTTAGATTTGTATAATTCTTTTCACGTCCCACTTTCATCAAGCCTCATTTTTCAACTCTCCTGCTCCTGCCTCCTTCCAACAATTGAGACAAATCTAATCAAAAATTTCTATAAATAAATCTTCATGAAGCCAAAAAGAAGAGCTTATTCAGAGGATATAATGTTAGGTACGTGTGTGTATTATGTAGTGAAGGACCAAGTGATGAAGCGGTTTTCCCCCATTTGCCATCATCATCCATCTATACCTAAGCTAACATTTATATTATACCTATGTAATGTATGTATGGCTTTTGTTAATTGAGTTTCTCTTTACTACATGCGTTAATATTATTTCTGTGACAAAAGTCTGATGCCAAGAAAAGAAAGAACCATCATAGAGCCATCCTCCCTCAGGACAATGTCCTTTATATGTGTAAGCCCTGCAGGAGCACAACATCAGCAATAGGGTATTTGTCATTTGTGGTTTGGTGTCGCATTCTTTGCCTATTTGATAGTCCATCAGAGAGCAAGATGATTCCTTTCTATAGGATAGGGAAATAAGTATTTTCCGGAGCAACAAATATATATATATATGTGTATTTGGTTTCTTTCGTTTTGTAAATGAAGTGAAGAATGCGAGGAAAGAAAAAAGCTAAAATGGAGGGACAAAGTGACTAAATAGCTTCACAAGAAAAAAAAATCGATAAGTAAAAGTCAAAGTGGCAGAACTGCCAGGATTGAATAAATGAAAAAAATGTCTTATTAAATTTTTTATATTCATGACTTCAAAGTGTAAAAGAAATAGGTAATTCGATTTAGCTATTTTTTATTGACATCCAAGTAATTTTGTTCTCAAATTACGAGCCAAAAATTATATAAGAAAAAATTAAGAGAAAAGAAATGGGAATTTTCATCAAAAGTGCATTATATTGTTTTTTTTTTCAGTTCAATAGTCCCAGGCGTTTTATAAAAATTTGATTTCATTCCTTGGACAATAATAGCCTGCAGAAGGAAAACTTATTTGCAATTTCAAGGCAATACTGTGATGCAATTTTTCTTTTCCAAATAGAAAGAAGGTACACAGCCAAAAATTGTATTACTTTAAATCAATAAGATCACCGTATTGAGCTATTTCACATCAAAATCTCTATAAAATGAATAAATAATATGATTTTTTTAAAGAGAAATCTTATAAATTTAATTGAGAAAATCTTATCAAATCTCTTAAGAGATTTTCTCATATTTTTTTAGAAAGAATATTACCTTAATTGGATAAAAGAATAAGAATTTCTTTTTGATAAAACGTTTCAATATGAACAACATTTTTTTTTATTTACGTTCTTAACTAGGAAATTTTTTAAGCCAAAAAGGAGTCCCTATAAAACTTTGAAGAGACCATCAATTCAGGTTGGGTGCAAGATCTCGAAACCCAAAATCCCAAAAAACATAAAATCCCGAAATCCCGAATGAACAAAACACCGAATGACTAATATCCTGTAATGACAGAATCCTGAATACCAATATCCCTGATGGCTTAGTACTATTTTCGGAATCTCACCCGCGATTTTTAATACCAAAAACAGTACTAAAAGCCATTCCAAATCCTAGCCTTCAATATTATACTTTTTGTAATGTTTTTTTCGTGCTTAATATTACTCATTGATTGTGATATTAAAAATGAGTTGAGGAAGTAATTTTTCTGTATAATATAATTCGTGATTTTTTTTTTAATTCTAAATTTGTGCACCATCGTAATTTTTACATAAATAAAAATAAGTTTGGTGGCGCAACAGGTCGTAGAGCATTAGGGCCCAGTGACTTACAACTCTCAAAAATTCCTGTTTGCGTGCTGTTTGCAGGTAAAGAGGGACCTGCAATTTTTTTCTAGGTCCAAACGACTAGAGGAGAAGCACTTATTCATGACAAGTATACTCTGAGAGGATTTGCAAGTGGCAGTACCTCGGAAAAAATTTCAGTTCATTTAAGATTTTTTATTTCCAAAAATCTTTTATAGGCAATGATGCCAAAGCGGTCAGAAATCAAAATTCATACAAAATAATTTAGTTTCCTTGAAAGTAATGAACTAGTACTGAAAAAGGTATTGCCATTTGGGACTTGATCTCGAATGTACTTGGAATTTTTTTTGTCATTCCCGAAAGTCAAAATCCCGAATGGACATAGTTTGACTTTCGGGATTTTGTTCATTCGGGATTTTGGCATTCGGGATGTTGGGTATTCGGGATTATGGCATTTGGGTTTCTCATTTTTGCCTTTCGGGATTTTAGCATTCGGGATTTTGTATTCCCTTCCCATCACATCTCGTTTGCATATTTACAAATGATTGGACGAATAATAAGATCAAACTTATATCGATAAACTTAGAACTAAAACCGTTAATAGGAAAATAGTTTGAAATCAAAAAGCTTTCCTTTTCAATTTTAGAGGAAACTATCACATCTGGTGTGCATGTTTATTCATAATTGCGCAAATGATACAAAAATCTTTTTTTTTTTCGTATGCGGTTTTTTTTGGTAACAAAAATTGATTTTTTTCCCTTGGTGAAAAAAATCAATTTTTTTTTTTTGATCGAAAATCAATTTTGCAGATCTGGATTTTTTGAAAGATTTACCCCTCTTTTACTTACACCATTACACAACAGAACAATTGAAAGCCATCAGATTGACAAGCTTGGATCACCACAGTTTCACAGACACAAATTGTACACCAATACAATAAAAACGCAAAATAAATCTGTGATCGTATGACATTCGCGACGAAAAAATCAATTTTCAGATCAAAATCTAAAAATCTGAAAGAAAACCCCATTAGATTAAGAAGAGTTTTCCGTTAAAAACAAAAAGTAAAATCATTTTCAAACGGTTTTATAAGAAAATATTCTTAAATCAATAGGATTTCTCTCCTATATATACCATATGCATGTATTACCCCGAGACCACACGGGCAAGTACTGGAAAGCAAGTTGCAATACAAACACATTTCTTCACTAACATATACAATTCCAAGCAACTTGCTCATCAACTGGCATGGAATTTTTGAAGCCAGTATAGTGAAGCAAGTTAGGACTTGGGAGACAAGCAAGTGGAATGTCTAGGCAATTTTGAGATTTCCTGAAATTCTATTAGTTGAACGCACCTTACCCGTAGATGTGAAAGGAAATGTTAAAAAAATTCCTTCAAATCCTCGACCGGGAAGACCCCTCTTTCCTCCTGCCCTGCTCACCATGTAATTAAAAGTTGCTAGCAACTCAGTTTCCTCTTCTGAAAGGGGACAATGCAAGTGGGAAGTAAGAGGAAGGAAAGTGGTAAACTACGAACTTGACAGGAAGTGTATGTAGCCAACTTGCTTGCCAGTACTTGCCCCTGTGTTATGTATTATCTGTCTCATATGTAAATAGTGCAATGCAAATGCATTTGGTTTATATTTTCACAACGTTTGGAAATTTTTTTTACAATATTAACAAAATCAAAGGTGATAAACAATATAACGCTGGTAAATAATTACAACAATGAAAGTGAAAATATTTTAAATATCTGAACAATATTATAGTAAATGTGAAATTTTGAGGCTCATTAGGGAAACTGTTAAATTCGTGACCGGCTTAAACATTGGAGAAAAGACAAAATAAGTAGTCGTTACGTTTCTAATGTAAGTATATTTGTGTGTTTTTTATGAAATAGTAAGTAAGTGGAATTTTTTTTAGTTCATTGATATGTTACAAAATTTTGTCCGAACTTTGGATTTTGGGTAGGACAAGATTTTTGTTGGGGTATAGGGGATTTATTGAGACTAAAGTTTCATTTACAGGTCTGGAACTCCTCTCTTCCCCTCATTTAAAGGCCATCTTGGGTAGAGGGATGCATAAAGTTTGACATGATATCTTTAAAACCATTATTTTTTACAAATACAATATCTGGTAAAATATTAATTTCTTAAAGAATGACTTTCCAGAAAAGATACTAGAAGTAAGAAATATTATATTATATTATCATTTTTATTTGTAGTACCTCGTGGCATAATAGTTAGTGCGTAGGACTGTCATGCCAAAGGCCTGGGTTCGACTCCCGGCCACTGCCACCTAAAAACAAAAATATTTTTTTCTGAGGTACTGCCTCTTGCGAGGGACTGACAAATCCTCCAAGAGTATACTTATCATGAATAAGTGCTTCTCATCTAGCCGTTCGGACTCGGCAAAAAGTGCAGGTACCATCCATTCCTGCCAAAATCACGTACACAGGAATGTTTGAGAGTTGTAAGTCACTAGGCCCTGGTTCTCCATGAGCTGTTGCGCCACTAAATTTATTTTATTTGTTTTATCATTTTTATTTATGTATTATTTTATGCCTTGTGTTTTTCGAAAAAATATTATTAAAGCCTTTATAAATTACCAATACAATGTAAGAAATAATGAAATAAAATATCTACCTATGTATGTTTGAATATTATTAAAAATATTGAATTAAAACGCTTTTCTATTTAAAGAAATATAAAGGAAGTAAAAATATCCTGAAAATAAGAAGAAGAACTAGTTAAAAGTAGGTAGAAAATACCTGAACATAACACGAAAAATTTGTTGAAATGATAAAAATAATTTCTGAAAACAATGTATGGAAAAACTTATAAAGCTTAAGTTTATGGAATTTTTTCTACAAACTACATATGTATATAGAGAAAACTTATTGAAAGTAGATCCGAAATTGCTTGAAACCTTAAGAAACCTTAATTAAACTATTTGGGAGTCCATTCGAAATCGTTATTTTAACAAGTTTTCCTTTTTATTTTTTGGAGTTTCCCTCATTCCTCCAATAAGTTTCTCATATATATGTACATTCCCTAAAAATATACATATTTAAAAGATATCTTTGTAAATTAATATTAACAAATTTTTAGTAAAATGTTCTTTACTGTCTTAATAAGGCTTTCTTTTTTACTAAAAATCATAGAGAAATCTGATAGTTTTTCTTCTATTTTATGAAGCCAATTTTTTCTTCCTCAAGTGTCCTATAAATGCATTTATGTCATTTAGGTAAAAACTAGGGTATCTTTCTAAGGTTTTTATTTTAGAAATTTTAGCTTACTTCCTTGCTTTATTTTTTTTTTTTATGAGAATTTGTTGGTTCTTTGAGTACAATACTTTTTTTAAATGTTAATAGATATATTTTTTAGGAGAAGGCTTCTTTTCTGGTTCTGGCTAGGCTGGGCCATTCTTAACTTGAGTAAGTATTCAGTTTTTTTCTTCGAAATATTTGGCCAAAGGTTACTTGAAACCCGACAAGTATCAATGGATGACCATCTGATAATTACAGCTTCTAAGAAACTCTGGTGTATTCAACTACAAAAATACATAATTATATAATAATATCGAGTAAAATAAAAAAGCAGTAAACAACGAAAAATGGGCGTTTTGTCCCATATGTTGTAACACTTTCTGACCTTTGGAAAGGTCTCAATGAGTGCAATTATTTTTGTATGGGCATAAGTCTGTGTCTCCTGCAGGGAAAGTATTATAAGGTTTTACAACGGTGTGATGCAACTCTTACAATTATGCCCATTCTCCTTTGAGTTTTCAATCGAGTTTTTCTAAAACTATCAACAAGATACTTGAGTTTCCTTTAAATACTTGATAATACTTCTTGATACTTGATTTTTCTCTAGATAAAAGAATACGCCCTAAGCTTAAGAAGAATTTTGTATCCATTTTAAGTCAATGTTTTAGGAATTTATTTCTTTCGTATAAAGCAGAGGTTCCTAAACTTTTTTCTCACAGACTACTTTTAAAACTAACCGGGTTGCGATAGTCCTCCTGCTGCTACAATATTAGATTTACGATGAAATTTGAGGCTGAACTCCAACCCAAAACTCAGGTGGGTGGCCCTTTGCAAGTCTAGACACACGTTGCACTGAATATCGAATATGCAAGTTTTTACAACTAACAGTCACTGATATTCTTAAAATACACTACTAAAAAAATAAGGGAGGTTTTAAGGAAAGGGATTCATAGCCAGCCTAAATGAATAAATTTGTTTAAATCCCATTCCCATTGACCATTAAAAAAAAAAAATTAACAATATTATTTATAGGATTGTATGAAAATTACGTAACAAATTTAACCGAAAAATTCCAAAATTAGAATCATTATTTTTTCAAGCTATGCTATTGAAAGTCTTAATACAATCATTATTCACCGAAATTCAGCCTGTCAAAAATCCCCAATTTTTTTTTTTATTTTTTGTCCCCTTAATTTTTTGGTTTATAGGTAAATAAAAGAAATTATTTTAAATAACTTTAAAATACTAATTTTAATTATTTATTTACTTAAATTTAATAAATAATTAAAATAAGTGTTTTTAAGTTATTTAAAATAATTTCTTTTCTTTATTTCATGAAAAAAAAAACGTTGAAAATCTCCAATTACAAATCAATTTATTGTAGGTATTATCTGCCTACATTGACAGATAAAGCCAGGCCTACATTTTTTGCCTTTACTATCGAAACCAGATAAATTTTCGTGTACCCTTCCCTTGCCAACGAAGACTCCCGTTTCCTTCACTGGTATAAAAGGAAAAGGGAGATATACACTCTACTCGCATACGATTTTCTTAGAACATGTCTAAAGATTATTTCACAAAAGTATTGACCAATAACTAGAACTAGAAAACATCCTGTATACTTCTAATCTTCGAAGAAACAGTAGTTTTCATACAAAAATGATTAATGTTCATCAATATTTAAAAAATAAATCAAATAAATTTGGTGATGCAATAGCCCGGAGAAAACCAAGGCCTAGTGAGTAACAACTCTCAATCATTCCTGTGTGCATGTTGTTGGCAGGAATGGGGGGGACTTACAATCTTTTGCCGAGTCATGTGTTTTCATGAAAAATGTACTCTTGGAGGGTTTGTCAGTTGATCACAAGAGGCAGTACCTGGGAAAAAACATTTCTATATTTAAGGTGGCAACGGCTGAAAATCAAACCCAGACCTTCGACATCCAACAGACCAACGCACTTACTATTATGTCACGAGGTACTACGAATAGTTTCTTTTTAATAGTTTTCTCCAAATGAGCAGATGTTTTTGTGTAAATCCAAAGTTGAATTTATACCGCAGTTTTTTTCAATGAAAAATTGTCAATTCAATTATTGTGTATATTACTTATTGCATCACCATCTGCCAAAGGCTCCTTTAAAATACAAATTGTCAACAACGAGAAATCCGTGAATAATCCAAAAATACTGCAATTTTCAATCAAAAATCTATTCTATTCTTCATTGCATGTGAACTTTTAGCTTAAACCCTTTTTTTTGCAAACAATTTAAAAATCTAATACACGAAACTTAATCAAAATCGATTTAGCCATTTGTGGTAAGATTTACAAAAGTCATTTTGAATGCCTTAATGTTGTAAAAATCGAAGTGCATTTTCTTGTAAAGCATTGTTCCATGGCAAAATTAAATATCTACAGAAAAAGTTTTAAGCATTTAATAAGTATCAATGTGATAGTTTAGAATTACTATCGACATTCTTTTTAGTTTCTATGTTAATGGAAAGTGATATTGTTTGTAAAGGGTTTCAGTTTCTATATCAACAAAACAAACTGGACGTGATAAGGGTTTTTAAATTCATTTGTCATTATTGAATAATAAAATAGAAACGACACACGACAAATGCAAACATGCATGAAGCGTGATATAAGTAAACATGCCAAAATTAAATAAATAAACGAGGCTTCATATTTTCCCTATTTCTAGTAATTTTATATTATAAAGTTACTATTAAAAAAATAAATAAAGTAATACAAAATCATTTTCATGCAAAGATCTTAAATAATGTTCTGAAGACACATTCGATTTCTTCGGCAACTAATTTAGACAAGCATTTTTGAGAATCAACAAGAACGAACCGAACTAGTTTATTTTGGTTTGAAGGTACATAGATAAACAATAGTGAAAGCAATTGTTATTATATTTCTTATTACTAAATCAGAGAGGGTATAACTGATTTCGGCCAGTGATGTTATAACTTATATAACTCTGAGATAGGTATTCTCAGAAAAATATAATTCGAAATGCCGCAGTACATATTCCCCCAATTCATGCGAAAACAAAATATTTCAGTATTGTGTAGAATGATATCGAATTAGATTTTGATTCGGGTTTCTATTTTTAAAATTATACCCAACAGAGCAACTGAATAAAAGAAAAATATACTTAGGGGCATATAAACATTCTTTTTGGGTTCGAGCTTGAAAGGTATGTCAAGGAATACACACCAGGGAATCTACGACCAAGGTCACTTATAAGAAAACAATAACAATTTTCAATCCGTGTAAAACGTTGCCAATATCTCAACACAACTTGTAAATATATTGAGTAACCCATTATGAAGGTCAATCAAAAAAATCAGATTCTTAACTTAAATATATGTAAAGTTGTTATACCTGCATTTATCTGGCAACTCTGTAGAAACCTACTGCCCGCAGCCAGAATCACACTTAAGGTGCTATTTTTGTTTCTCAGTTCTCACCACAGTCAAGTTAATAAAAAAAAGCTACTCTTTTTTCTGAAGACCCCTTAAATCCGCCTTAAAAAAAGAGGAATACAATCCCTATAGCATCGCCAGTTCAAACTTTTTCGTAGTCGCGTGCATATACAGTTATACACATTCGACACATTCCTCCATATACAATCATCCAAATTGTAGAATACATATATGAGTGTAAGTATTTTAGTTTTTTTTTTCTTTTAGTACGAGTACTGTTATACGCAACAAGGTCATTGGAAAAATCGTTAAAAACCACCACGACGAAGAAGACAATGCAAAATCTAATTTCTGTTGGCCCACTGGGGCTATTTTCTTTATTTTTTTTTTGTTATACACACACAAACTTTCATTGAAATATTGTAGGTATGTTCAAATTTTCTTTATTTGATCCCATTTTTATAGGGAATGTCTCCCGAAGGAAATACACATAATCAAGTAAATTTTCTTTCTTTCCTTGAAAATCCTTGAAATACCTTGGACTGCAAAAATCATTTTAAAAAATCCATCAAAATGGCGCTTACCAAGGCATTTTTACAGTTTTAATATTGATATTTCGTGCTTGTTTGGTGAATTAAGAGCTGGAAAATTCAATTTTTCTTCACTACGAGATACACTTTTTCCACGGATGATGATAAATTTTAAGGAAAATCAATTAGATTCATCACTTTTAAGTAAATTGGCACTTTTTAATATGTTTCCACATATTTAGGGGACAATCTATGTATTTTTTTTTTTTTCTTAGCTTTTTTTCACTTTTCCTTTTGCACTCTCCTAAGTTCTGTAGAGAGATGGAGTTTTCCGAACTTGTCTACTCTAGAGCTTACCAATAACTGATAAAAATGTTCCCAGTTGGAAAATTCGTAACCATGAAAATTCTTATAATATTATGTTCTGGATTTATGTCAGTTTAAAAGCTTTTTCATGGTGAAATAATTGCAAGGTGATTGATAAGACCATTACTATATACTACACTGACTGGGCTGTGGTGAAGAGTTTTGACACTGACAGGTGTGAGGTGAAATTTCCTTCGCTGGGAGCTTTTTGAAGGACGCATTTATACTCTTGTCATAGAAAGGTGTATGATAGTGATAAGGGAGAATGTTATCATTTTTATAGGAAGGAGTGTATTTGGTTAAGAAATAACGAAGTTGGGGTCTTTATGCTTCGTTTGGATTTCATAAATTAAACAAACTTTTTGTACAAAAAAGGCCTAACGAGTAATGGGATAGTATGGGTGAGAAAGGTTGTGCATATCAATTTCTAACATCGACCTTTAGATTATATGGTTTGAATTATTTTTACGGCCCGAAAGTGGGTTGGTTACTGCGAGTAAGGTCACCAACAGGTTTCCGTAAGTTCAACTAATGTTTGTTTGTTTTTTTTTTTTCTTTTTTCAGGAATATCTTCTTTGTTTAGTCTGCTTCTGATATTTAACTGAATTACATTTGAGAAAGACTATTACAAAAATAATTACTGGTGAAAACAATGTTCCTTAAATTTTATTGAATTAACAAGGTTTATTTTGGGAAGTTATTGTTGAAACCTTTTTTTATATTAAGAGAACCTTAAAGAATAGGGATAATAGGGATGATTCTTCGACTCCCTTGTCCAAAAAGCAGTGAAAAGTAATAAGAACGAAAAATCAAGCAAAAAGAGTAGAAACAAAGCAGCATCAGCAGGTATCCTGACTGTTTTTAAAATTGCTTAAGTGAATAAAGGTAATAAGTTTGGGTTATATTTATTTAATCTGCAAACAAGAATCCCTTGTGATACGTAAAAGCAATAACCTTTATAAAAATTCAATTTTGAGAAAGTTTTATAATAGAAACATATTATGATTGTTGGCTTATTCTTTGTGGGTTTCATGTCAATAAACGAAACCAGTTATTTACCTTCACAATATTTCGGTGGATATATTTTCAAATAAAATGAAAATGGTAGCAATTTACAGGTAGGTATGTATGTTATTGCGTTTTTTTATTCTGTATGCAATATTTTAGCCCAAAAAGTGAAGAAGTTATTATAACTATCAAGGCCAATTAGTAATGTTTAGTAAAATAATCAAACTAGATTCTCTTCTCGCAGCGGGTAATCTTGAGACATCCATAATTCATTTTTCAGTCAAGAAAACGCGAGGTCCTTTTCCTATCGAGTCTCTCGAGCCCTCTTAAATAGTCCGATGCTGCCAAATTTAAACATGGAGTGCCAAAAATTCCACCTCTGATGTAGTTATTAGGCCACGTACGACCACAACTGTTAAACCCCTGATTTGATGAAGAATGCCGGCAAGTAGGTACATGCTGCCAAACAACTGGCATACGAAGCGGCGCTGCATAGAAGGACCAGAGCTCCTTTCGAATGACGAGCTCTACGGAAAGGAGAGGAGAGAAGCATACGATCAAGGAATCGAGGGATGCTTTTGCAAAAAAATGATGTTCGAAAATTTTACCAACAAATAAAAGAACCTCCCAACGTAACAAGGATCGAACCGAAGCCTGTGAGTACGATCAGGAGGTACTAGAATTACAGTTGGTGCTGAGGATATGGAAACAACAGATTGCATCATTCAACTTGGAGGACATAAACCACAATTACACCACCCGATCTTGACGAAGTGAAGATAGCTAGCTATATTTAAACTTAAGTCTAATAAAGATGCAGGACTTGATGGCCTTGCAGCTGAGCTATTCAAAGCAGCTGGCAATGAATTAGTTAAGGAATATGCACCAGTCCATCATATGCACGCGCTCTCAGTACACAAATAGAAGGTATATTGAAAGGTCATCTAAATTGAGAACTGTCAAAAGGAATTCAAGATGGCCGTTCTCATGATGCCGTCAGCCAAATTACTACAACAACAAACACAAAAAAAAATAAATAACCCTTTATTCTCAAAATAATATATTTTTTATATATTTTTATATTTATAAACGGTGTAGGGAAACAATTTCACGGGCATCTGCTCCACACGGGAGTTTATTCCATCATAAGTAGGAATCTGTTCTACTTTTCAAAGTGCAATTTATTCTCACCTAGAAAGGGAATTTATTGCACTTTTTAGTGAGAAAGATCTCTGTTTACATTGTTGTATTTGTAATTTCACTTGTTGTCGATGAATAGATGTGAATTGCAACAACAACAAGACTTGTGCTGAATGATGTGCAGAATGACGATTTGATTCTATGTGTGCGTGTTTCACTTTCTTTCACTAATACTTTGCAAATCTAATCAATCCAACTGCTCGTTTTACCATCTTTTTGATAATCTCTGGTTTTTACTCTGATAGCTATTTACCATTGCGAACCAATTCAGCGACTTGTCATCAGTGCACTGCACTTGTTAAGAAAAGAGACAAGCTTTGCATGAAAAATGAGTAAGAATAATGGAAAACGGAGATGGGTATATACACTCTTTATCATCGTTTTATTTCCACGAGGTAAACGGTATGTCCTATGAGCGATAATAAAACGCGGCTTTCGTGCAAAGATGTAACGAAGATTTATTCTTGCCAATCGCTGGTTCTTTGGACTAAGAAAGAAATTGAGGAGAAAAGTCCTAATGAACTAAAGGGTTACTGTATTAAGAAGCTTATCATCCCGATCCTGATGTATGGGGCAGACGCTTGGACACTGCTAACGGTGGATGAGATCGTCTTAAGCTGTTTTGAGAAGAAAATTCTGTTGGTGATTTTTTGTCCCATACAAAAACGAACTGTATGGGCTGTAAAGTGACACTGACCTTGCCACAAGAGTGAAAAGCCAACGATTGAGGGTGGGTTACCTAGAGCAAATGGACATTAATCCTTCGGCCTGGAAAGTCTTTGAAACTAACCCCGTGGGACGGCTCTACAGAGTAGGACAGTGTTAGAAGTGGAAGATGACCTCTACCAACTTGGCGTGCAAAGCTGGAAACAGCTTTTTACACTTCAGAATATTCTTTGTTTTAGTAAGCTGCAACCTACAAACAAAGACTCATCATAAGTGCATAGAAGAAGCTTTTAAGTAAGTCAGTCGTGTAATCGTCGATGCGACCAAGTATTTATTTTCCTCTCTTCAATTCTGATGTGGTAAAATCGAGTGATTGTTAAAGTTTTACTTACCATGATCATAGCTTTAGCTTTAGTACCTTTCATAATAGTCATTTTACTAGGAGGCTTTTTTTCGCATAAAATATCCGAAAAAAAGGCATTTTGCCATGACACTATTATCTCACTCAAGGGCTCAAATACATTTTTATTCTAAGAAAAATTATTTCTTTTTTTTTGTCCAGACCAATTTTATATTTAAAAACAAAATTACCTGCTTTATTCAAATACACACATTACATATAGGTCTATTTTTGATTGTATAAAATAAAACAAAAAAACATAATCCTTAAACATTAAATAAATGCAATTATACAGTCTTTTGGGAGACATACAAATTATTAAATTTAAAAAATGCTTTATGAAGAATTTAAAACCTCCAAAAATATTGTTTTTCCTTCATCAATTTGTTACTAAAAATAAAGCTGGATTTTCCAAATGTTCCTTCCAAACATTGGAAAAACTTGCCATTGTTACTCCATCGATAACACGATGATCGGCTGACCAACTTACATTCATAATGTAAGCCTTCACAATTTCACCTTTTTCATTGAATCGAGGTAAAAGTTTTGTTCGGCCCATAGCACCAATTGATACCTGTGGCGCCATAATACATGGATGAGTGTAAGTTCCACCTATCTGAAAAGTAAACAAAAACAAAACATTGCTGAAAATTGTTTTTTTTTTCAAATTATAACCGATTAACTCACCACTCCAATGTTTGACAACGAAAACGTTCCTTCCAGAAAGTCTTCCGGTCTAAGTGATCCTGCTCGACCTCTCTGTACTAAGGCATTCAAATCTTTCGCGATTTCTAAAATAGATTTTGATTGACAATTTTTGATATTTGGCACAACCAATCCCGATGGTGTGTCAATGGCAACACTTATATTATGAGCACCCTTATAGATGACAGCTTCATTCTCGGCATCTATAGAGCTATTGATGATTGGAAATTTGTTCAGAGCAATCGAAGCTGCCTTTATACAAAATGGCATGAAAGTTAGTTTGGGAACACCATGCTCTGCAGCTACATTTTTCAATTGATCCCGGAACTCAACTAGCTTTGTCATGTCAATTTCATCACTGTATGCAAAATGAGGAATTTTCTAAAACAATCACATTTCTTTTAGTATTTAAGAAAAAACTTTAATATTTAAATATAACTCACCAATGATTCAGACATTGACTTGAACATGGCTTTTCGGACACCTTTCAAAGGTTCTGTTCGATCAGCTGGGGCAATTTTAGCAGCTGGCTGAGTTTTATTGTTAACTAGTGTGGGATGAGGAACATTAGTTCCAGGAGGTACCTGTCCAAGATACTCCATTACATCGCCTTTTAAAACACGACCATCTCGACCAGTGCCAGGAACTTTAGTCAAATCAACTTTATATTCTTTTGAGATTCTACGAACAGCTGGAGTAGCCAAAGCAATTGTTCGACCAACAACATCTGATTTAACTTTATTTTCCGGTTTTAACTCTTTGACTTTGACATTATCATCATTTTCACTGTCAGATGAGTCACTAGAATCACCTTCTTCATCTTCAATTTCAAAGTCTACCAGAGGATTTCCAACCAAGGCAATGTCATCGATTTTGTGATAAAGTTTTGTGATCTTTCCATCATAGCGACTTGTGATTGTGACTGATGCTTTATCGGATTGTACCTCGCAAATATTTTGAAATTGTTCAATAGTATCTCCGACTTTAACAAACCTTAAATGACACTTTATAGAAATTACATATTTTTAGATTTTTTTTTAATAAAACGTACCATTCTTTGACAACAACTTCCCGGATCCCCTCACCAATATCACTAAGATTAAATGATATAACTTTATCCAGACATGGGGAAACATGGAACAAACGGATTCGATTAGATGGTACCTGTATGAAAATATTTTAAATGATTTTTGATGCTATCGCCGTAGTGTGGCGTTTTCTTAAGTTAGATTTTTGGAGGTTATGGAGTTTTGACATGCTTTGAATTTATTTAAATTTATTTACGCTCGCTACAAGCTAAACTTAAAGCTAAAACATATATTTCAAATAAAGTAAAAACAAAATTAAATTAAATTAAATTAAATTAAATTAAATTAAATTAAATTAAATTAAATTAAATTTAATTTAATTAAATTAAATTAAATTAAATTAAATTAAATTAAATTAAATTAAATTAAATTATATTAAATTAAATTAAATTAAATTAAATTAAATTAAATTAAATTTAATTAAATTAAATTAAATTAAATTAAATTAAATTAAATTAAATTAAATTAAATTAAATTAAACTACAGAAAGAATTTAAAATTAAGAAGAGATTGAATAAAAATTTTAAATTTCGTAAAATAATACATATTAATAAAAAGTATAGGTAAGAGGCGAGTGAAGAAAGAGAGAAGAGAGTTTCAAAGGACCAGAGTGGAAATTACAAACATTTAAGTAATTCCTCAATCGCGTTTTGTAGTATTCGGGACTTAGGATTGTAGATGCTTTAGTTAGCGCAGTGGAAAGGGATGTGGAAAAGAGACCAGTCAATATTACTAGTTAATATATTTATATCAAAAATAAAAAGTTTCACATCGATTTTCAAAGGACTGACGCATTTAAGTTGTAAGCGATCAGAATATGGAGGTAGTTGATAATGTTTATCCCACGGAAGACTACGCAGAGCAAATAAAATAAACCAACGCTGGACGACTTCGGGTCCGTTTAATTTGGGTAATTTGATATGGAGCTCCATACTTGAGCCGAATATTAAAGAATGGTTTGGACAAATGAAAAGAAAACAGATTTTGTAACGTACTTTGAAGTTTTAAGCAGCATTTAAAACAGCCAAGTGTCAAGTTGGCTTTATTGATAACGTTGTCAATGTGAAGAAAAGTTGAGTTTCCTATCTCAAATGACTCCTAAGTCACAGGCAGAATGTACTACAGGTACTATATCTCCATTCATATGGAAGGTAGTTCAGGGGAGAAGGAGTAAGGTGTTTCCATTAAAACGTTAAATTGTGACATTTACATTATGAGACATTTTATCGAAAGCTTTGCAAAATTCGATAGCAATAGCTTTGATTTCGGTGTTATGTTTGAGGTTAAAATTATCAAAATTGCAGGGTTAAAAAAATAATTCACTATAAATCTGTGTAATTTATGATTGAATTTAATTTTATTTCATTGAATGCTTTCCAGAAGTCAGAAAGGTTTCAATAGTATATTGAAGCTCTTATCCATATTTAAACTCCAAATACTAATGATTTCCTTCAGCACTAATCAATATTATTTCCACTTTCTTTAACAATTTATAGGTGCAACTGGAGCCCTGAAAATCACTGAAGAGCATCAAAGTTGCAGTTGCCCACGGCGGGAAGCCCAAACCATTGTTTCCACATAATTAAGTGTTCTGGCCAACCATTTTTAAGCGAATGCTAGAACCTTCTCTTCACTGATGATTTGCTCATTGAAAGTTGTCGGAGAAGTCGAGAACTCTTTGGATTGTACAATAAATGAGGTGTTCATATAAACTCATGCAAATCTTCTTTGTCTGCTTCAGAAGACCACGAGAGACTCCTACGATTACCAGCCAAACGCAGTGCCATGCCAAGCACCTAAGCATCAATTTCAACGAGCTGCTGAGATTCAAACCACACTCACGGGCTGTCTACATAAAAGGCAATATTGTTTTTAATCACCCGCTGATGAAAAGGAGAACTGGAACAGGCAGTAAACAAAGTTCTAACCTGCAATCAACTCCTGAGACCAGGTTAGGTACCTACCTACTTACCTATTACCTGTACAGTATGCCCCGGTTATTTGCACCTAGCTTAATTGATTGTCGCTCTTATTTGATCTTAAAAACCTATACAGCTAAAAACTCAAAACATGTAGGGGCTTCGGTTCATTGAACTCCCCGATTAATTGACCGAAAAATCAGACAAAATGGCTGGTGCAATCATTTGGGGAATTCTGATATAAAAACTCGGAATGATTTTCACTGTTTCTTTTTTCATGAAACTGGGTCGAAGGGCAAAGGTGTTAGGAAAGAGGTATCTTAAATTGCATATTTTCACAAGACATATCAGATCTGTTTTCCATCTGCAATGAAATAGCTTTGCTCTTTTTTCCTATCTTACCATTTGTTTGATTACACCTTATTCTTATCTTGAGTAGGTTTATTGTTTAGAAGTAAAAAGTGAGTCAATATACACCTAGTTTTTGTTGCAACAAACCCCCTTTGTGACCCGGAGATCATTTTGCCTTTATCTCCATTCCATTTGTAACCTCTTATTAAAGAGAACCAACAACAACATCTGATAAGCCTGATATTTGTTTTCAAATAAAATGCACTTTCATAGAACTCGTCAGTTTTACACATTATGCCTCTACACAACATTTTCAATAACACGTGTTAATCATATTAACATAAACAACAACACAAGCCTTTCCTCTGTCTCTTGCACTCCTCACTTAACAACAAAAATTTTAGATTGTTTGCTAGTTGCGAATTGCGTTTGCGATCGTTCAAAAATAAAATAATTATTTAAGAGATCTGAAACTCTTTTTCTTATCACACGTAAACAAAATTATGTAATCGTATTTTTGCACACACACACACACGTCTTATATTTCTTTTTATTTTTGCTGTGCAGATAACTTTAAGAATTTTATTGTTGTTTTTAAACTTACGCTCTTAAAACTATTCAATGAAATTGGAATGTAGTTCTTTAGAACTGATGCACTATTTTTAAAAATTAAAGATGCCATTTTAAATATTATTATTTACAACAAAAAAAAACAGATTATTTAAACAGGAAAAAAGTCCGGTTTTTCACAATACTACTTAACATGCGGCAGTTGTATAGTTAAACGCAAGACAAGTCTGTCGGTTAAGAGAGATAGAAGCTAACTGAAACTGAAATTCCATTGAAAATCACACCAACAGCCCCCATCATCTTGATCATTATAGCAGCAGTTAGGGAAAGGAAAGAGAGATTTTTGATTTTTTTTTACAACAATATCTGGAACTTTATAGATAAGATTATACAAATTTATGATATTTTGAAACCTTCATTTTTATATAGAAGTTTTAAATTCAACTCTAATTTTATTCCGAAAAAGAAAATATATTTAAGAAGGTTTGTATGTTTTTGGACAAAAACTCATATAATTAAATGACACACAGGCGCAAAAAGTGTGCAGGTATCGATACGTCAGGTATTTTTAATAATATTTTTCTTCCATCATCGATCGGTAAAAAGTGTTGATGGATTAAAGTTCTCTTTGCAAATACTCATAAGAGAAATTGCGCAATTGAAATTTTTACTATCAGTGTTGCCACAATCAATGAAATAATGTCTAACAGTTATTTTTAATTGCAGTTTGAAGTAGGTAAATAGAACTTGATAATTTTTCTAGATATTCCATGTTTGTTTTCAATTCAAAGGAAAATTTATAAGAAAAAGTTTGAATTTTTACCGACTTTGCAGTCAAACAAAAAAATTGTCCCATCGTGAAAACATTTTATTTACTATAAGAATGAAGAGTCATAACAAGTCTAATCTATTCTATAGCTAGCTGGCCCGTTTTGAATGTTTCGAAAAACATTAAAGAAATAAAATTTTAAATAATATGCCAATAGGTGTGTTTTTGGAAAAAATTTCTCTGTTTAAAATAAGAGAAAAGTACTCTATCACTGGGTTCTTCTATGATAAATAGTTCGAATTCTGTTCCTATATCCACTAAGTTTATAAGCGGTAACGTTTATCACAGTTAAATAAACGAAATTCTCACTGTATTTATTCGTGAACATTATTGTTTAGCAGATATATTCTTACAGTGCTGTGCAAAACACTTGCAACTTAAAAAAGCAGATGGTTCCATGTCATACAAATTGTCTAAAAAAGCAAACAGCAAACTTCTTTGTACAGTTTTGAAAACCTTATTATAACATTTTATCACTGTAGAAAAAAAAATAAAATATTATTCACTTAAACGAAAATGAATTGAGATAATGTCAAAAGCAAGGGATATTTGCTGTGCAAAACATTTGCAACTTCAAGCAATGTCTTAAAATTTTCTAACTTTTATGCAAGAAAACGCTAATATTTGACTGCCACACCCTTTTTTTCTTCTCGCAGCTGCCCATCTTCTAGACATAGAAGCAATAAGGTTGGTTATTAATAAAATTTTCTGGTATTTCATTCCACTGCCTATTAATTTCAACATAAGGATCGCCCTTCCGCTTAAAACCTTGGCATCAAGTTATTTTTTTAACTAGCTCCAACAAGTTTTCTAAAGGGTTAAGGTCTGGATACTGCGCTGGCTATTGCAAAACCATGACTTTTTTCTTTGCAAGCCAAAGTTGGTAGCCAACCTCGTATAATACTTGGGGTATTGTCATATTAGAAAGTCCAGGCAAGTGGCATTTCCCAATCGGAATTAGGAGCATGGTATTTTTTTAAATTTTATAGTTCATTATGCCATCCACTAGTTGAACTAGTCATATTCCTTGGCCAGAGAAGCAGCCCCAGGCCATAACAGAGCCACAACTGTTTCCCTAGTATACTTTGAACTTATAGTACCTCACCTCTTGGTCTCCTGACATTTCGCCCTCCATCCGATCCGTGCATGTTGAATTTAGATTCATCAGAAAACAGTCTTCCACATAATGTAAATATTCCAAATAATATTTAAATCAAATTCCATATTTTATTAACTCCATTTAACTATTTAAAATTTGAAAAGTATTGAGCACTTAAGGGGTTCTTGAAAAAGACCTTTTCAACTCAAAAAGTATTTGAACATTTGTTCACTTCTACTCTCCCCTTCATTTTACCATAATGTATGGAGCTTAATTTTGAAAAATATTAAGCCTTAGGCCAAGCTCGTCTAAAAATAACCGCTAAGACTTGAAAATATTTGTTTAAATTGGAGTAGATTAATTCTGAAAAATATCAATGTATAACTTTCCAAACACACAGAGTATGTTTAAAATTAAATGCTGTAGTTTTTCACCTCATTTCACTTATATTATAAAATTTTTGAAAAATATCAAGCCCTCAATTAAGTATATGTATGTAGGTATGTATGTATTTAATTATAACTTTTCAAACAGAAAAAGAACTTTCTAAAATTGGATTTGCTTTTTGTTTGTGTTCACCCCATTTCACCCTAAGAATGGAGCTTAATTTAAAAAATATTAAGCAGAAAACCTATCCTAGAAATATATCTTTACAATCCAAAAATATATAGGATGCTTTTTGTTTTCATCCCTTTAGATATGAAGTTTTATCTCAAAATAAAGCCTTTCTCTAAAAAGTACCTTTAAAACATCAAAAGAATTTTTGAAAAAAAAACAAAAACTCAAAAATACAAAAAAAAATCAAATACTTAGTTTTATGCACCATGAGAATGAAGAATCAAAAGAGTCTATACAAATATTCCACAGGGAAAGGTGTGTTTTGAGGGGTAGAGTGGGGGAAGTTGTGCTATATCAAACTGAAAAATTAGCCTTGTTACAACCTTAGCATGTGACACATGTTTTTAGGGTAGTTTTTAATGTTGAATCAAATGATACCAAAATCAAATCAATACGACCTCCGAGAAAAAAGTTATTGTAATTTTTATGTTAGGATAACTTATTTTCAGTATAAATGTTAAATATTACCGCAAACCAATTGAAAATAATGGCTTATTGATGAAACTTAGCATCAATGGTTCGTTTTTTGTAAAAAAAAAATAATCAAAGCAGTCCAAAAAATATCTGTGGTGAAAAGGAGTTTTTTTGGGGGAGTGGGGTAGTAGTGGGATTATTACCACAAAACCAATAAAAAAAATGGTACCTCCATGAAACTTGGTAGAAATGTATTCTGAACTATCAAAATGAAGAATCAAAAGCGTCTATAAAAATATCTATACTAAAATGGCAATTTCTTCAAAAAAACAACCTTCCATGTGAAATATTTTTATAGACTCTTTTGATTCTTTATTTTGTTAGTTAATAAAGCATTTTTACCAAGTTTCATAGTGGTACCATTTTGTATAGGGTTTATGGTAATAATCCCACTATAACCCCACCCCGCCAAAAAACACCTTTCACCACAGATGTGTTCTTAGATTCTTCTGATTTTTCTATGACAAACGAACCATGATGTCAAGTTTCACCAATGGACCATTATTCCTAATTGGGTTTCAGCAATATTTAAGATTTATACTGAAAATGCAGTCATCCTAACATAAAAATGACAATAACTATTTTTTCAGAGGTCGGGTTGGTTTTGGTGTAATTTGATTCAACATTAAAAACTACCCTTAAAACATATGTCATTTGCCTAGATTGTACCAAGGTACAATCCCGCTCAAAAACACGCCCTTCTCTGTGAAATATTTTTAAAGCCTTTTTTGATTTTTCATTCTCACTGTACATGAAACGTTTTCACCAATTTTCATGGTGGTACCAATTTTTTTTTATTCGAACTAATAGTTAAGAAATAGTTAATAGAGTGTTATTTTAGGGGTGAACGATAGCATTATATTGTTTCAAAACACACAAAATTTCCCTTCTTAAAAACAGACTTTTCAACCGTAGATATTTTTATATTTGGGGATCATGACGTTATCTCGAATGAAAAAAATCACGAAATAAAAATAAATAAAATCTTAAATGCAAAAATCTCGAACGCACAAAACACTAGAATGCACAAAAATTACGAAAGACATAATGTCGAAAAATAAAAATAAAATTCGAGAGTTTTTTCTTACTTATTTTAAAAGTCAAGTCTCTCATAAAACGCATTTATGTTCAGTTTATCAAGTTATTGACATTTCTGGGCAAAAAAAAAATAGTTAACAAATGAAGTGAAACAAATATATTTTTCTAAGAATAAAACATGAAAAATATATCAAAAAATATAGAATTATTAACTAAATCAGTGAATTGAGACAGTGTGACAGTGTCAGAGGGTGTCGGGTATCTTGGGCTTAAAAGTTTGACATTTGTGATCATTTTTGGATATATATTTATTCCAGATTTTTGCATTCGAGATTTCTTTTTCCTAGATTTTTGTGATTCGAGATTATGCTTTCTGGATTTTTGTTTTCGAGATGTTCTTCAGAGATTTTTGATTTCTAGATTATTGTTTTCTAGATATCGTGGTAGACCCGGTTTTTGTGTCATTATTGATTCAGCATTCAAAACTACCTTGAAGACATTTGTGTTAAACACCACCTTGGCTATAACAAGGTAAAATTTTCCGTTCCGTTCAATACACCTAAACTTATTTAATTTTCAACACTACCTCCCAAACTATTACTTCTCTTTTAAAATGTTTGCAAAATCTCTTCTTAAACTCTCTTCATCATAGAGACAATCTTCAGTTGGAAAACTTATAGAAAAAAAAAAACAATGAGCATAGACGAATGAGTTTTCCCTTAGAGTTCTATTACAAAACTAAAATCTCTAGCTCTATTCTCAACGGCAAGCTCAAATTTTTAACACTCAAAAGGCACTATGGTTGAACTATGACGAGAATTTTTTGACATTATTATAGTTCTACTATAAATATCTCCTCAGTTGAGAGAGTACCTTCGACTTACCGACCCGTCCTCGTGTGTAGTGTTATACTTGCTAATTGGTGTAGTGGATATTTCTAGTGCATTAAATAGAAACTTAATATTAATTCATTCCTTCTTAAATTAAATTGGTGAGTTGAAATAACGAACATCTGTGAATTTTACCTGACCTTTCTTCTTTTCAAATAAAAAGAAATCCTTAAAAAAAATATTTCTCTCAAAACATCCTGATTGACTACACTTAAAATATGAAACCTCATTTCTTCGGATATCAATGGTATACCTGTTTGGATTCAGGTTTATTTATGTACACACGTTATGCTGGGTCTTTATTTTTTTTTTCTGTGCACTTTTAACATCGAAGCATTTATCTCAACGCAAGCATCTCTGACATCTTTCATTCGGTTTTTTTTTTATTTTTAAATTTCATCTCAATAAGTAATTCGTAGGTTGATGAACGCTTCAAACTCGTGGATTTACCGGCTGATTTCTTAGGTCTTTTCGTATTTATATAAATATGTATGTACAATTGTACATACGAGTACATATGTATACGTACATATATACATATGTATGTTAATATTATTTTTTGCGCTCTATCGTATTTGTTATTTCAACACGAGGTTTTGTTTTCATATTGATATGAAGGTGTCTATAAAATAAATAGCAGTTAATTGATTTATGACATTTTTGAAATTTTTATAATGGTCAGTAAGAATTTAACAACTTCAGCTTCTAATTTTTTTAATTTATCTATCGACATTGCACATTCCTGCATACGAAATAGAAAATAAATCTATGAAATTTTTTTGATGAGTAAGTGTTAAACAGATAGTTTTCAATAAGTTGTTATTGGTATTTGCTCTATAGGGCAAGTATTGGTTTCGTGTAAAAAAGTTAAATTTTATTATCAAATTTTATATTAAGGTTATTGTATGATAAATTTCGAACTGAACTCTCAGCTCTGAAATAAAGATTTTTTTTAAACTCCGTTTCAGAACTTTGGCTAGAATTTTACATAAACTATTGATGTTTGTAAATCTTGTTAACTGATAGCAAAATTTTACTTTTCTATCATCTAGTTAAGAAATGATTGAGAAAATGATATGTTTGCGTCATAAATTTTTAAGAATTCACAATCTGATAAGAGACGGAAGTTAGTTATGAACATATCTACGTCTTTTTGTTTTTTGATAAACAACAACATATGTGTTGCTTTTTGTTTGATTTAGCACAATTGCTATTATTGTTAATAAAGGAATAATAAATTCGTTGGGGAGCTGCTGGTTGCGACTTAGTATAGTATGTTTGTTGTTCACAGCGATAAACTATAACAATAATTTTTAAACAATATACTCGTAACTATTGAGAGGTTAAAGTTGAATTATGTATTTTAAGAAAACTTGTATTTGTATTATGTATTTTCTTTATTTTGTGAGGTGTTTATGGATGATATTTATTCAAAAATTAGGTAATTGTGGATCATACCCTTTGACGAACGCAAAGCTTTCGATGGAGTAAAAGCAAAATTTCCTACTTATAAAATAGTGAGAGATTATTCAATTTAAAAACATTTCTTATTTCAGTTAAGATATGCATGTACATAAATGTGTGTCATTATATGTATACGTCTTAAGAAATAAATTCATTACTGGATCGCACTAGCTTTCTGTTATGTTCAAGTTTCTTGGAACTTTAAAATATGAAAATAATTATAGATAAAAAAAATTTTAACTGCATTTAAATGTAAATAATTATAGACAAAAAAACTATACAAAAAATATAAAATAAAGCATTTAAATCGTCCTTTTAACTGTATAAAAAAGTAGTAAAATCACCTAGAGCTCAAAAACAAGAATGCCATTTAATATACTTAAAAAAAAAGAAATATATGCAAAAAAAAATTTAAATCGTTAGAGCGGTTTTCTAAAAAATAAATGTTTTATATATAAAAATTTAGTAACATTTTTTGAAAGAAAGGTTGGTTTGCCAATTTTTAATATATATTAATATACATTTACTGAACTAGTTTCAAAAAAATTCATCCACCCGTTTTGAAATATTGAACTTTCAAGACAAATTTTATATATATTTTTTTTAAAAATCCAAAATTAATGTTTTCAAAATTTTTGTATGCAATTTTCTTAACATTAAAAAGGAGTTTTTGCATAAAATTTTTAATTGTAATCGATTGAACCGTTAATGAGAATATCAAAAACCAAAAAAAAAACGTTATATGATAGGTACCGTTAATAACAGTTTAAGGTAAACAAAATTTTTAGCAAAAAGTACAACATACGTACAGTAACACAATGATTTTTTATCAAAATCATTAGAGGCATTTTTGAGATAAATAAGATTTTGCTTAACGGTTGTATGGCAAGTACCGTTATATTTTGAGCTAAAAAAAATTGAGTTAGTAGCATACATATTTGGATATGATAAATAGTCTCTTTATTAAAAAATAACCTAAAATCGCGAAGGCATATTCCATTGCAAGTTTCAAGCAAGTAGGTTGTGTCTAAGTCGCTTAAAAGTTAAAAATTCATTTTTACAACTATAGTCACCAATATTACCTAAACTTATGCGCTTAGTACGCTAAGGTAATTTTGCTTAATCAGAAATCGTTATTCAAATTTTTCAAATATATTTAATTTTAAAGCTAGAAAAGCTCAATCATTAAAATGTACGAGTATTTATCTCAAAACTACTTAAATGGAGAAACACCTTTTCTCCTTATGACAATAGTATAGTAGGCCCAATCTTAGAAATGCTTAAATGGACATTTCGTTTTGAAGAAAAATAACCAAACAGTGATTGGCAGTATCGATTTTGTAATCACTAATTTTTTCAACAATTGAAAATTAAAAAAGAACGATTACTAAACTATTTAAAAAATAATAGATAAGTACATGTACTACATATAAGAAAAAAAATTGTATTTTAAGCAGAGTAGAAAATGACACAGCGAAATCATGAACAAAAAATTTCGTTCTAATTATTTTTATGTAGTACGAAGTTCGATAGTGAAATGTCAATAAAAAAGAAAACAGTAGTAGATTCCTATAACAAGTCTCCACTTGTTTCTCACATACAATTTATTACTGTCAGACACAATTATCTTGACGAAAATTTGACACTAAATACTAAAAACTATATTGCAGTTGGATTTAGTTTTTAAATGGTAAATGAACGAAGAAGCAAAACATCTCGAACTGTTTTTTTAATTTATTTTTGCACTTTCTGATAATATGATATTTTGTTCGTAATCATTTCGTTTCTGATTTCATTCTTAAGTTGGAGACCAGAGAAAGTTTTCGTTTCACTAGGCTTTATAAAAAAATAATAATTTACATAAATCTTACTTTTAGTACACAGCTGAAGTGAAACGAAAATTTTCTCTGATCTCCAACTCTACAACCAAATCAGAAATGAAATAATTACGAAAAAAAATACGGAGAGTTTTATCAAAAAGATGTCAAAATAAAAAAAAAAATAACAATTCAAAATCTTTAGTTAATTTTTTTTCTTGTTTGATGTGAATTTTTATTTTCTTTTTTTTCGTATCGTCTGGTGTGGTGTAAAGGGTTCAAAATAATTGTATGGTCAATGTTCTTCAGTTCTATTTCCTCGATTTTCATTTTCAAAAAAAAAGATATTCAAATAGTTCCAAAATTAGTAAAACTCGCTAAGTGTGGAAAAAAATGTTTAAGCAAATGAATGAAATGTATTTTAAATCTAAAAATTATCATTTTACCTGATTTTATAAAACATTGAAAGATATTCACGGGAACTTAATTTTAAAAATGAAGGAAAAAGTGACTTTTCAGTGGCAAAAAATAAGTTCTAATCTGATTATTTTCAAAAGTGTAATTAGTTGGTAAGTGAGTCTTAACTTAGAACCGACAATATGTATATGTATTATAGGAAACGTTACCATCATTAAAAATAGAAAGCAGTTGTATTCAGCTAAAAGGAGCTAGCATCTATTTGGAAAAACTAACATTGAAATCATTTGATTTAAACAGAAAACATCTTCGACCCAAACTCGAAAATATTTAAAAAGATTAATATGATTCTGTTTGAAACAACATCAAATGAAGTTAATAAAAACAAACAGAAATATCTTTATGTTAAATAAAAAGCATAGTAAATTTGAACGAAACGAAATCATGTTCAAACCGTTTCAACGATGAATTAATACGATTCTAATTAAATTAAATATAAATCGATTCCATGCCAAATCATATGTGTTTGAGTTTGATTTAAATATGAATGAATTCATTTTTTTTCTCAGTGTAAAATTATAACCGTACATGTGAATTCCATATGTAGAAGCAACAAAACTAAAAATGAGTTGAAAAACAGAGAGAATAAGTTTTGAAATGCCATCCTGTTACGGACATGAAATAGACTTTTTTCCCAGATTATTATCAGTTCTACAATCTGCAGGTCGCCTCAAAGGCTTCCAAAACAATCATTATTATATTTTTGAATGATTGTGTGCTCAAGGATTCCACACGTTTAAATACAGTTTAAATGGCAGAATATTGTCGTTTAACTTAAAGTACAGAATGAACTTAGTTCAAGATTTAAACGAACACTGTGAAACCGAATATTTTTTTGAACTTAAGTTTAAACCAAAATCAGAATGAATCCCGCTGTGAAACTGGCAATAATTAACTGATTTTAAGTATTTTTTTAACAAAACACTTTCTTTTTTCCAATTTAAGAATTAAAGACTCGTACGCTGCTGATGGAAAAAGAAAATTGTCCACGGTCACCGGACGAAATTGTCCACGACACCGAAACGCTCACAAAAATAAAACAAACAATTATTTATTGAGAGTTCTGTTAAAATCAATACAAAAAATCCCATTCTAATTTGAATGGGAAAAGTATGGCCTTAAAGGCACGGGTTAATGACCTCAGACAAAATTTTGTTGGTAGTATGTATATTTTTCTTTAGGACAAAAACTTTTTATTAAAGGGGTGTCTGCTAATAAACTTTTTTTTTTAAGGAAATTACGGAAACCCTTTAATGTCTGCCAGGCAATCCTGTCATGCATTCTTGTTTTTAAATTGTACATATAGCAATAAAGAGAGCTACTCAAACACAATTACTGAAAAAGTTTTATATTGACTTATATTTTTTTATTCATTAGCTTTAAACAAAATATTATAGGAAACAAAAGATGATGTTGCCAGAGTTAAAGCATCCCACTAGATTCTTACCTACAAATTATTTCAATTGAATTGAAAGCGCATTTTTTTGCATGTGATTTTTTTGCAGTTGTTTGTTTTGAAGTTTGAAAATTATTTTTTCAAAAACTATATGAAATAAAAACTTTATTTAGAAAGCATATCATAGAATGGAATCTGGCTTTAAAAAACACTAAAGCTTGGCATTTTAAGTGTTCCCGTTTTGTTTTTAAATAATTTTTTTCTGTTTTTATCAAAATTTTGAAAAAATTACGCCTTCCGCCTAAACGAAACTATTTTTTACTCGTCTAAATCTAATCCATACCCTCTGATTTTTTTCGCGTTTTATAAGAATCACCCTAACCCCATAGTTAGTACCTTAATGTGAAAATAGGGTGACCAGGGGGGTGGAACAAAAATCTGAACAAAATAGGAATTTTTTTCTATATAATCATATATTCAAACAAGAATTAAGATTGCGTTCTTTTTTCATCTCAAACTATCAAAGAAGTTGTTAAAGCTTATCTAAATGTCATATTTCATGCTTTAAAACATTTTTTTCTTGTAATTTCCATGTATTTACATATAATTTTCTTAAACATAAAAGCAAGCTGGACTTAGTACAAGCAACATCTTATGACCAAAGTATTGCCAACGCAAATTAGTTGCTCATCAGGATCATCACTTAGTGTAGTGTTAGTAGTTAGTTAGTAGGCGACAAACTACTTACATACTAAATAAAAACAATACATAATTATAAAATATCAGGTACAATGACAATGAAGAGATAACTATTACAATCATTAAAGAACATGATACACTGGTCTTTAATTTAGTTTTCAGTTTATTCTTACTTGTTTTAAAATCAAAAAAGCAATTGAAATTCAAAAATTTGAACATAGGGGTAAAAAGCTCATGCATTCCACAGTTGGTACGGTGTTGAGGATGCACATCAGTTTACTCTTGAGCCAAATTTCTGACGTATTGTTAAGTACAAAGATTCTCTTTTTAGCCAAACAACACGAATATGTGCATTGCCTTACCCAGCTCTATTTTTCCCTTTTCCATTTTCAAATCAAACATGCATCGGTATCTCATTTCAAATCCTTCTCTTTTCTTCAAACGCTGGCACTCTGTAATCAAAGTCCCTTTTTAATTAAAACAAAAAAGTGATTAAATTTTTAAGCCTTTTTTTGTTGCAATGTTAAACGAATTAAACTAGCCTGTACGTACATGCAACATGCTGTTTTTGTGTGATTATAAAATCATATAACAGATAACTGCAATGTGAGTGCAGAAAATTATTTATTATTTTAATAACTACTATTAGGCCTGCAACTCAACTCTGAAAAGCCTTCAAATAAGGGAGGAACTGGCACAAGAGAGATAAAAGTTTCTAGCAACGATTATTCGAAAATATATAATTTGAGAGTATTGTGGTCCAAAATTACTAATAATTACTGTGGCGTGACATCCTCAAATCGTGCTTTGAAGGTCCGTGCACACTGTTTTCCTATATTTCATTATTCCTTTATTTCATAGTTATAAAAACTTTAAAAACAATCCGACAAAGCTGATTTTTTGTGAAAACTTATTTTGATGTCTGTTCTAATGTTGATGTCTGGTGATGAAAATTTCCAAAAAAGAATTAACATTAAAAAATACATTCCCAAAAAGTGGCACTACTGACATATTACCCGAAGGTTCATCTACTCAAAATTTATTTTTTTAAGATATCAACTTTTATTCTTCCAAAACTCGTTTGGCATCTGGAGGCATTTCCGCAACTTTTTCATGTGCAAAATATTACAAATATCCAAAACAGTGGGAGTCCCACCGTTTTACCGAAAAATGAAAACACTGAGATTTTACCCGAAGGCGCGTGGTGCGTCTACTCAAAATTTTTCTTCTAAGATATTGACCGTTATATTCCCAAAACTCTTTTGGCATCTGGGTGACTTCCCGCAACTTCACCTTTTGAGACAACACTGAGAGTTTGACATCTGAAAGCGTTTTATTCAAAATATATCCTAGCGTTGCACAGTCAGTCCGTAAGTCAGTACATATATATTGTAGTATATTATTATTAAAAAGGGGATAATATTTGTAATAAATTTTAGTATGAGTTTTTAGTTGGAAATGAAAAACAACGCGAACTGAAATATTTTTTCATCAATTATTGTCCATGATTTTCCGATTTTTAAACCTTGATTTTAGTCTGCTTTAAATTGTAAGAAAACAAATTGTTCACTCGGACGTATACGTACTTTTTTTTAAAGAATATGCTCATGAAGCTTTTTTCTTAAATTTTTGTCTATGCCTTTCCTTCCGATATTTTGGCTTTTAGTGAGTATATCGACAAAGTCTACAAAGTATAGACAGCATTTGTTTGTGTTTAAAATCAAAAGTTTATCCCATGTTCAAGATTTAAGAAGATCTAGAAATCAATGACAAGGAATTATTTTATGTGGATATCTGAGTTAAAGGATACGTTTATAAATAACAAATTTAAAAATGAATAATTTTCCCCCAGAACACAAAAAAAAAATGTTTGATATATGAAAATATATTTAAGCCACTAGAATGTTCGCTATAATTTCAAGCTTGACATGCTACGACAAGAATTATATAGCGCCATCAAAATAAATCATAGATACTAGAGGCAATGTTAATAACAAAAGTTCAATAAAGTAAGACTTCGATTATTCAAATTAAAAAAAAATCTTAAGAAATTATTATCAAATCTTAGAAAAAAAAAACAAACATTGCGAGGAAAAATACAAAAATTAAACATACAGGGCCTTACTAATAATCAAACTTAGCAACGAACTCAATTAATCAGTGAAATAAGCCATAATGTTATGGATCCCAAATAATGAACCATACATGGAATGATAACTTTTTTGAAGTTGGCTTATTATTTAGCGCCAAATTAAATTCTATAGAGTTGTTCTCTTTTTTGCCTAAAAAAATGATCGCCATAGGTAAAAAGGAACAATTGCATGCAAGGGTTTTTATTATTGAATATGTTTGTTTGGCCCATTAGTATGCTTAAAACTTGAAATGCTTCAACATTCACCCATGCGTTTTTGAGTAAATGGTCACACTGACCAATTTCAAATGTGTTTGGTAATGTAATAACTAATAACCAAAAGCCGAATTCGACAATTTAACTCTTAAAACTTTTTTGGGGCCGATTTTGAACTGAAACCATAAATTCTATAAATGAGTTTGTAGTTACATAATTTCCACTGAAAAAGGTGGAGAATTCAGGGTGGGGATCAGGGGGGAAGAGGGCAGAGGGACAATTGCCCCAGGCGCCTTGCCATGAAAGGCAAATGACATGACACGTTCCGTGAAAGGCGCCACCATGTCGAGAGGTGAACTTATGTAGGGAAAATTGTGCAATTACTATTGCTTTTATATTGACCAAACTAAAATGAATTGGGCACGATATTATGTTGGAAAGCATATCATCTGCGGTACAGCTGAACACTAAAAAAAAACGAGTTGACGAACAAAATATTGAAAAACTAGATGGCTTGATTGTAAATGTCAAATCGTTTGCAAGTAAACTGACTGAATTTGACCAAACCAATTTTCTGCAAACAGGACAACTTCATACTTGACGAATGCAAAATCTGCGCCAAAAATCAATTATTTAACGATACAATTAACTTCGAGCTTGTGCTGATTTCGTGCAAAAACTTCAAGCAGAGCGGTGTATTTTAAGTTTAAGTTATTTTAAGTAAAATGAACGACAGAAAAATGTTGAATTGTTAAAATATCACCAGGTTAAACTATTAGTTTATATCAATTTTTTGTATGTAGTAAGGACGGTGTTCATACCAGCTTCATGTAAGACGACTCATTTTGACGTATCTTACTTTTATTACACTCCATCTATTGTAAAGAATGGGATGGCCAAGTGAGGCAGAAGTTTTTGAATTTTTTGAAAACTTCTGCCCCACCTCTCCATCTCTTTCTTTTTAAGACATTGGAATGAGATATAAAAGAGAGACGTCAAAATGAGTTTCCTCACTTGAAGCTGGTATGAACGCAGAAATTTTTGAAACCATTTGCATGGCTTTGCGGCGAAAATATATCTATCCAAAGGCGTTTTCAGGTTAAATACAATTAATCGTATATAACTTTTGGATGCCTATATTTCGAGAACCATATCACAGAAGGTATTAATTTTCAGTTGTGGAAACCTCTAGAAAATCTCCATACTACATTTTTTATTTTAACCTTCTCCAAGGCTTTGTTTCGGAAATATCAATGATGAGTTTCAATGATAGCTTCAACTGGCGTCCAAATATTATTTTGTATTAACTCTGTACAAAATTATTTGTAGCTATTTGTAGGCCGGGTCTCTGAGCTTGCCCCAGGTGCTCTTAGGGCCCTGGTGGGGATATACCAAGGTACTGACATTTGGGGTACAAAATAGTATTTTTTGTTATATATACACTGCTGACATTTTCGGAACTGAATTTGCCATATATCGACCATATTAGTACATAAATATACCTTAAACCTGAGAATCATCACCCATATGTAAATATATAAATAGGAGAAACCTATTAATCATCTTCATTATCATTTACTGACATTACCAAAACCTTTCTTATCAATATTCATGACCCACAATTCACAAAACAATTTATATCAAGCCCCTTCCTCAAATTTTAAAACAGCTGTTAATGCAGCTGAAGGTTGTTTTTGACGTAGAATAAAGCAGTACCAAATTAATTTTGTCCTATCTAACCGCAGCTCTGTTCCTATTTTTGTAAATATTTTTATATAGGACGAATGTTCATAACATGTGGTTTAGATTTGATATTTTTTAGGGTCACCTAAAATCACTGATAAGTGTGATCTTTTAATGAAGGCTAAACGAATGTTTTGTATAAGTTTTTAGCCATAATATAAGCTTATGTGATATGTCTCAGTTAGCTTGATTAATATTCCCCTTCTTTGCATACGTTTGTGAAGACGCTTTCTTCACACCTGCCAAAAGGGAAAGTAAGTTGCATGGAGATAATAGAACATTTTAAAGGGTTTTGACTTCTAATGAATATGAATTGTTCAATTACTATAATCTATTATACATTTATTGCAATGCACGATAATGAAGCATTTTGTTTATTTATTTTATTTTATTTTATAGATTTTAACACACATTTCTTAAAATGCCTGGAAATAAGTCCTACGAAACACCAAAAGATTTCATTAATCCTGGACTACCATCAAAATGTACTTGGCATTTAGGAACAACTGAGAAATCTCCACACTCACACAAGGATATGTGAGTATAATGTTGATTATTTTGTATTAATGTTTTATTTTTTATCAGTTATTTGTTGGACCATCACGCCTGAAATCTGAGTTTGAATCCAATATATTCCAGCTACACATTTTTATTCAGGGGTCCCTCTTGTGAAAGATTAAAAAACCCTCCAAAGTTCATTCTTTATTGAACTACCTAACATTTATTTAAGTTTTGCTCACTCGGGCGTATACGTACTTAAAACAAAAACTAATTAATACTATGCACCTTACTATAGTTGCTCAGTTAAACATTTGATTGATTGTTTCATTTATTTTTAGCCCACACCGCACAAAGATCACACCTGATATTCTCAATGTCATAGGATGTACACCCTTGGTAAAATTAAATCATATTCCCCAAGCCGAGGGCATCAAGTGCGAAATGTGTAAGCTAAACTTGTCTTAACTTAAATATATTGTACCAATAATGAAGTTCATATTATTCCTAGATGCCAAATGTGAATTTCTTAACCCTGGTGGTTCAGTAAAGGATCGCATAGGCTACCGAATGGTTCAAGAAGCTGAAGAAAAGGGTCTCCTAAAGCCTGGTTACACTGTTATCGAACCCACTTCAGGAAATACTGGTATTGGTCTTGCAATGGCATGCGCTGTTAAGGGCTACAAATGCATCATTGTGATGCCAGAAAAAATGTCAAATGAAAAAGTTTACGCCTTGCGTATACTAGGAGCCAAAATTATTCGTACTCCTACCGAAGCACCATTTGACTCACCTGAAGGTCTTATCTGCGTGTCCCAGCGTTTGCAAAAGGAAATCAAAAACTCGATTGTATTGGATCAATATCGAAACCCTGGAAATCCCTTAGCACACTATGATGGAACTGGTGCTGAAATTCTGTGGCAACTTGACAACAAAGTTGATATGGTTGTTTGTGGTGCAGGAACTGGTGGAACTATTGCTGGAATCGGAAGAAAAATCAAAGAGAAATTACCTTCATGCCAAATTGTAGGCGTGGATCCTTATGGATCTATTTTGGCACGCCCTGAACACCTGAATAAGTCTGATATACAGACGTACGAAGTTGAGGGAATCGGCTATGACTTTATTCCAACAGTTCTGGATAATTCAGTAGTAGACCATTGGGTGAAGTCCCATGACAAAGAGAGTTTCCAAATGGCAAGACGACTTAACAAAGAAGAAGGTATACTTAGTGGCGGAAGCAGTGGTACAGCTTTAGCTGGGGCACTCCAATTTGCCCGAACTCTCAAAGAGGGTCAACGCTGTGTTGTTGTTCTTCCCGATAGTATTCGCAACTACATGACAAAATTTGTCTCCGACAATTGGATGGAAGCGAAGGGCTTCAAGGAAGTCGTTAACGAGCATGACCATTGGTGGTGGAATCATACACTCTCAGCTCTCGAACTTGTAAGCCCAGTGACCATTGATTCATCAGCTAACATTCAGGAGGCGATTGCAGTATTGAAGAAGCATAACATTCAGCAAGTTCCACTTGTACATAAGGACAATGGGTAAGAAAAGAATATAATGAAATATGAACTAAAACTTCAAAAAAATACTATATTTTTAAGATCAATCTTGGGTGTCGTCAATCAAGAAACTCTCATAAACCAAATAGTTAGCATGAACCGACAAAACATAGATCCAGCTCTTAAGGCGTTGAACAGGAAACCTATCATTGTAACATCAAATGCAATATTGGGCAAAGTTGCAAGAGTTTTAGAAGTTGAAAGTTCAGTTCTTGTTGTAGACAAAATCGATGGCAAAGATGTGTTGAAAGGAATCATAACAAAGTTAGATGTACTAACTTTCATATCAAAAGAACCAGTTAAAGCTACAAATGGGACAACTACGTCTATGGATGTTCTGTAAGAGTTCCATAACACTAAAACCAATTCGGAATGCATTTTTAATTTAAACAAATTTATCAATTTATATTTTTGAATAATACCTTCATATTTAAATAAAAAAATTACACCGTCGAATATGTACATTATTTATGATAAATTGAAGTTACGGCTTTAAAAAGCATCGAAGGAATAATACTACAGCAGTTTCAATATGGTTGCCTATCTTACTTTGTTTTATTTTTTAGAGAACATTTTTGATTGAATTATTTTCAAGCTCTTGATTGATTTTTTTTTAATGATGAAGTTACCACACTTTTTTCATTTCATATCCTTAGTAAAGTACCCTATTGCCAAGCTTACAACATTATAGTCCAATAAGCCAAATTCAACTTAAATCTATTTCTATTCTATTCTATTCTATTCTATTTCTATTTCTACGATCTCCGAGTTTTTGCCTGAAAGGTTTAAAAATATGGATGAAATTGAGTGAAGTTATTGTGGGTCTACGAGAAAAAAACATTTCCTTGTGGAATTTTTGGAGTTTGGGTGGCATTATTGGACAGTGTCGCTTTAGTTTCTGAAGAAAAGGATGTTTAAATATAAGGACAAAGCAAAAATAGAAGAAGAGTTCTAAGAGATAAATCTAATATAATGTCGGTTTAGAATGTGTTTACATGAGTGGTTTTTGAAAACTTCATTGTTTTCTATCTTCTTAGGGGCTAACTATAGAGTTTGACGGATGACAACAATTGTTCAAAATTGCAAGCTAAATCTTTGTTGTATGCACACAGGGCCAACATAGACTAAGAGATGGCAGCATATTTTTTGAACTCATAACCAAAAAATGAGTATAAGGGTCTATACGTGCATGCATCTTGACATCGGATACAAAAGACTCGCAAGATTTTATGGCGCCCGTGGTAAGTAAAAAGGGGTTGAAAATAGCGGTTTTCAGACTATTGTGTTAGGGCCACATGCACTTCATTTTATGGCCATTAGCACAATAGTTAGAAAACCGATATTTTCAACCTCTTACCACGGGCGCAGAAAAAATCCTGCCAAACTTTTGAATTTGATGTCAAGGTGCATGTTCAACCAAAAACATGCTGCGAGCTTAGACGAACAGGCATTGAAATAAATTGATGTAAAAATTGTACGTCAAATTTTACATCTGTTCGACTCGTGCTTAAATAGGCAGACAAACGGTTATTGGTTCAACCCCTCAAATGCTTCTATTGATGACTTACAATGCTACGCAAATGACTTGACTTTTTATTTCGTTGGCTCTCGGTCTTTAAGTACATATGTACACATCGATACCTTCCCGTTAGAATGTATTAAGCGATATTTTAAAAATGTTAAATTCAAATTTTTAAAAGCCTCTTTTTTAATTATCTATGTGTGTATTTTGTAGTAATAAACAGATTTTTAAAGGGATTTTGAGTTGAAAATTACTTTCCTTAATTTTTTTTTATTTCCTTAGATACATAAATAAAAAATAATCCGGGCTTTTTTTTCGCTCACTTAACAAAACAAAAACTAACCAAACCAAAATAAAAAATAAATGAGATTTGACAACTACCCCCAAAACGAAACTAATACGCCTTATTTTGAACGAGTATCGTTTTTCATAATAACCCCCCAGATGTCCATTTTGAAGCCTCTAAGATTTTTGAAATGCCGCTTAATACATTCTTACGGGAAGGTATCGATATGTACTTATATAGACAGTAGGTAAAATAAAAAATATTTTTTCAAAAAATTTTGTGCGCAAATATCAAAGTTCTTAATTTAACGCTTTAAGCCCTATCGAAAATCTCTAAACTAATCTCTTTTTCCTGCGAAATATTTTGTTCCCTAAAGTCTGATATCGTGAATCTCTTCCGGAATAAATTCCCTCCAAACAAAAAATCCTATGAAATGACAGCCAAATTCCCCCGAAAAATGTATTCTTGATACCAATAAATTTCGAGTTCCTAATATATTCTAAGAGGTTAACATTCCTAGGGAAAGTTTTTTTTGCTATGTTCCCCATTATGTCATACCGGTATAATTTGTTCGATAAATCTTTCCATGTGTCTTTCGGAAAAGATCTTGGTCTTGGATCGAAAAATTTTCTTCTGAACTGAATATTTGCATGGTTTTATTCAAGTGCACGTTTTTTAATTGTCTGCCTTACCGAGTATCCGTTGGAGCGAAAATCCTCCGATTCCGATATGAGCATCATTCGTTCCCGATTAAAGGTACCTCGAATAGAACTTGAACATATGCGTTGCGAAAAATTGTCCTTTCCGAACGGACTTCCTCAATAGGGGTGTGATCTCTCCAAAATGATAACTCACAAAACGTATGGTTTTTAGTTGTCTTTTTAATACTTTTTATTTTCACTTATGCCCAAATGGCATATCTTTTTTAGTTTACAAGAAAACCTTAAATAAATCTGTTTGCTTGTTTGTATTTTATTTCTAAAAAATCAAACAAAACAAAGCACTAGGTATGTTATAATAGTTAAATAAAAATATAGTTTTAAAAAATTATAAATAGATTATCTTTTTAAGTTCGGTTCTTGGAACGTTTTCTGAGAATGGCTTAGAAGCAAACAGCAGACTATAGAGTAAGAGATATAATTAAAAAATGTCGAGACTTCTTTTTCTTCTTATTCGTATCAGATATAGAAAAAACTATCAATACTATTAAGTGTAGATTTAATACATAAAAAATGTTAAATAAAATAATTCTTTTGTGTGAAGTATATGTTGAGTGGTGATTGAGTAGAGATGGCTTGGTCGGTTAAGTTAATTAAACTCCACGGTTTCGTAGATCTTTTACTTTGTAGATCCTTACCAGCCAATGTTCTGTGGTGTACGCCTCTTCCAAGACGTCCAACTCAAAGTCTTTATTGCCGATTTCAGCGGCTCGCACTCGATCATAGCCAGCCGGCTTACCACCCTCCGTATAGACTTGACCAAATCTATAATAGCACATTTTGTACATCAGACAATTCAGCAGGGTGGGTGAGCCTTCTTTATCAACTCGAAACTCCCCATTTGCCGCATAGTAGTCTTTTTCCTTGATGTGTGCACCTCGATCGGTACTGCCCCCGATTCGGACCATCCAAAGGAACTTATTTATATCATCAGAAGAGTAGCCCGTCAGTCCTCCAAATATGACCAACACATAGTCTACGTCCAGCTCTCGCATGATCTCGTAAGCCTTTTCCTCCGATGAAGCCATCGCCTGACCCACCCGAGATATATGAGTGTTATTCCACGTGTTGTTATCCACGAGTATAGTACGATTGGCCATCGCTGTTATTTGATAACCATAATCCCACCAAGACATAATGCGAGCGTCCTATGAAATTTAAGAGTAATAAGTCTGAATTGCAACAAATGAGAGAAGTACTGAGAATGAGAATTTTAATTTCAGAAGTATTTATAATCATAGTGAATCTCGTTCACTTATACTCTTCCTATTAAATTTACTATCATCACTTTCCAAAAAAAAAAACATTAAGTCGAGAAGACTGGACTAATAATTTATACTAACCTCTGGAGTGTTCATTTGCAGCCAATAGTATGCCTCCCGGAAATCATCAAAAATAATTCTACCACCATCATGAGATCTAGCTGAAAGAACGATGCTTGGCGAACTGTATGCTTCTGATGTCACCCATGTGCAATGAAATGTGTAAGTGATCAACATCATGGTTATGATGGCCACAAATCCAATTGCAACTTCTTTCTTAACAGCTGTCTGCTGTTCTAGCTTTTTGTGATGTCTTTTGTTGTGTTCCACTGGTTTACTGGCTCCCGAGTCAACACATTTGATGTATTTTGTTAGCAAATGGGATATGGCTATTCCTGAGAGAACACACATCACTGGAGCCAAAACTAACATCAACCGAACCATAACACCCTGAAAACAGAGAGAAAATCCATTCGAATATTATTAAAGACAAAAAACGAAATTCATTGCACACTTACTGCAAAATAAATACTCGTAACCCCATAAAGAATGATGAAAATATTTGAATCGGTCAACTTGGAGAAACAGAAATACAATCCAGCTGGGAAGAGGAATACAAGAATCTGAAATTAAATCAAGCGAAAAGTGTTTAGTATTTTTGAGATTTTGTTAATTTATTTGAGTTTGTTTAGTATCAGCGATCAAAGTGTTAAAAATCATTGTGATAAATGAAGAGGACATGCTGATGCATTTCAACTCAATATTTATGGACATTAACTCGCACTCTTTTTTGTAAAAAAAATTGTCATCAGATTGATAAAAATGAGTTGAATGGTTAATGTTAATAGCGGATGAATAAATTCTTTTTACACTTCTAAACGAAGAATTTTATTTAAAGTCTTTTAACGGACAATCCGACACATAAGTTCCTGCCAACTTAAAACACGCACTCAGGAATAGTTGAGATTTTGAAGTCATATCATACTGCATTAAGTATTTATATGGATATGAAACACACAATACAAAAATGTAACTCATATAAACTCTTATAACATTAATCAATCAAACGCCATTTAAATTCCCACAAATTCTTACCTGCAAATCGAAATAGAAGGATGACCATGATGTCGGTTGATGTTCCGAAACCGATGCAATAATAGGAATATGATTCTTAGCATACGAAGGATCCAACAGCGAATAGAAACGTCCCGTCCATGGTGACACCTTTCCCGTCACTGTGAGTAATGTTCCAACAACAAGAACAATTGTCAGCACCGAAGATACCAATGCCTTGAATAGAATTTCAAAGTGTTCCCTTGACATCCGAGATCGAATATAATCAACAAAAGCATGAATCTGACAAAGTCCAAAGACTCCAAGGGCCTGCGAAGCAAGAGCAAATAGAATAATTTTTAAGTAACAAGTAAGTAGCGCAGAAATAAAGGACAGATGTTAAGAGATTTATCAGAAATTGCTAGTACTCATTATGTGTCATACTCTTCCTATCAAGAAATGTAATACAAATTCATCACGAAAAATTATTGTACTCTAGCAGATGACGGGGCATCAAGAACTTACCAGCATGTGTTCCGAGCTCTGGATAGGCTGGAAGCCAACAAAGGAGATCTGCATGGAAAGTATCGTTCCAACGCAATACAAAGTGCTGTACGCAACATAAATCCTGTGGGAGAATCGTCCTGTCGTCATAAGCGCCAAAACATGCAAAGGAATAAGGTTGATGAGGAACACATAGCCACCCCACGAAGACACCATGTAGAAGTAAGCCAAAGCCGTCATGGCCGACCAAAAGATAGCACCAGATTTCACTGCCTTAATCCAAAGATAATACGTGAGGAGCATGCAGAAAATTGCTATGCCTTCATTGTCATAGGAACCAGCCACGGAGCGAGATATGTAGCCAGGAACTATAGAGATCATTGCTGCAGCTACCAGACCAGCTCCGGTGCTCTAAAAGAAAAATACGAATAGGGTTAAATATGTAACAGATTACGGAAGAATGCAATTTACATGAATCTCCTTGGTCAACAGATATGTAACTATCGTCGTGAGCGAGGAGAAAAATGGGGCAAGAAAAACGCACACATTTCGAATATCCACTGTTATGTTTAGGAGCCACATCATGCGGTAGAGAGCAGCCGATGTAACCATCAATCCGGGATATATCGTACCACCAATGATACGCCCCAGGGGGTACCACGCTCGGTCATCGAACCAATTGTGAAAATTATAGAAGCCCTGTTCGGCCAGGAATCGAGTGGTGCGGTAGTTAAAATACGGGTCGAATTCATGAATAACGCTTTCGAAACGCAGTACCGAGAACAGTCTGGTGGCAAATGCTACAGTACAAATAAAAATATGAGCATATAGAAACCTAACCATTTCTAGAATCCACGTGGTTTAATGAACTTACAGAGAACAGCTGCAGTCAGGAGGATGGCCAATTTGATTAGATGCTCCTGTTTCTCCAGATTCGTTAGAAATTTTGACTTAACCGCCGATGACGTGTCCATCGTGGATTTTTTTTTTTATCTTTTTTCTCTCCCAGTCAAATCTAGAAGCCGGCCGGAAACAAAAATGCTATTACTTCAACATTGCATAATCATTTAATTTTCCATATGATTTAAGAACTTTCTTTACAATTTCTAAATCTGAACAAATAAACTCACTTTAACAAATATTATCACAGTAAAACCGGCTTTAAAGCACTCAAAATTAATGCAAAAATATTGATTTTCTTATCAAAAAAAGTAACTTCGTGGCAATTCGCAGGCGAACGCCCTTTGCTACCGTTCCGACCAGATCACATTTCGTTTTTCGATTAGAAATTAAAAATGGATGGCGGTCGTCAGCCATGTTGATTTTTCTGTTGTAGAAGGGATTCTTCGTTGAGTTTGTATGCTAGTTCGATCAGTTTTTGAGTGAAATTTCGGCAGGATGAATGTGTTCAGAGACTAAGGAGGAGGATGTTGGCCATTTTGTTTTTAGTGTGTGTGGGAAATTTTTTCCCTTAGGCCTGGCGCCCACTAGGCAACTTTTAGTTGCTCGCCCTAGCAACTTTTTGTTGCTCCCGATTCAAGTACATTGGGTTATATGCACTGATCTCTATATACACTGGATAGTGTATTCCTTATAATGTATAAGAGTTTTTTTGCTTCCATTTGAAGATGACAATTAGGTGGTCGGCTTCATAATTTGACGTCTACATTAACACAAAAAAAAAACCTGTTTCCAAAATTTCAATCTGAAGAAAGAGAAACAGACCAATGATATGAAAGTGAAAAACTTTGTGGGAGTTTATTTTATAATTATTTTTTTTTTTTAAGTTATTGATGAAAATGTACACATTTTGTTTGTGCTTTTATTTTCCAATGACACTAGAACTATATCAATAGAAAGGTGTTTAAATAGGTAGTAGTAAATATGTAGATGGGATATGGGAACCATCGACTTCGTTCAATATTTTAGTCTGCAAACAAGTTGAACAAAACAGCTGATAAGTGTGATGAGGAGAATGCGATTACATAGTCTGTGTTTTTTTACGATTTTACCTCCTTGTCACACTCTTTACATTTGTAATTCCGTTTCATTTAACGATTTGTAAATGAAATAAAATTACAAACAACAATGTTAGCAAAGAGATTTTGGGGGGGAGCAACGAACGGAAATTTGACGTCTTCATAGTGGATTATTTTGCATAAATTGTTATACAGTCATATTGTTATACAAAAAAGTGGTCAGCTTCATAATATAACAATTCTTCAAATGGAAGCATCTTTCTTATGTCGATACGCTATCCAGTGTATTATAGAGATCAGTGGGAGAGCACCCACTAGGCAAATAAGTTGCCGGCAGCTTTAAGTTGCTCAAAGTTGCTTGCTCACTGCCTGTCATATACGTTATTTGCATTCCATTTGCCTTCGACTTGCTTCCCACTTGCATTCCACTATTGCCGCCTCCCAACCTGCTCCTCTACTTACTTCACTACTGGCTTCAAAAATTCCATGCCAGTTGATGAGCAAGTTGCTTGGGTTTGTTAGTGTTAGTGAACAAATGTGTATGCATTGCAACTTGCTTGCCAGTACTAGCTAAATCAAATAATAATAATCAGCCCACTGGGCAGCTTAGTTGCTGGCAACTTAAGTTTCAGGACATCGCCCACTAAGTGCCCTATTACACGACGACTTTAGAGTCATGACTTTTTTCGAAATTCAATTGGCCAGTTTATATTTCTTGAGCGCTCAGTATTTTTCCTCAATTTTTTGACGGAGCAGAAGAATAAAATATAAACAGTATTCCTCACATAGAAGTCAAAACAACTCTCTTTTTCTTTTCTTCGTATTTAATTTACTGAGACAAAAAATAATTGAGCAAGCGAATCCAAAAAATTTCAGTCTCAGTTTTTAAGGGGAAAAGTGAGGAATTTTTGAGAGGAATCCTGTTTATATTTCTGAGCGCTCTGAGTCCTCTGAGATCTCAGAAATATAAACTGGCTAAATGAGTGTGAACATTGACCTATCATATATGGACTGCCAGGAGCCAACTTCACTTCGGTTCAGTCTATTACTATACGCCACTAGCGCTGCCATGGTGTAACTTTTGACAAATTAATTGAATGTTTCTTTTGTTTTTTATTTTATTTTGAAAGACAATTACAACAAACAAATTAAGTTTTTAAAAAAGTGTTGAAAACCATTTATTAAAACATTTAATCGACTTAAGTACATATACTGTTTTTTCTTTTTTCTTCTCTGAATCATCATTTATTGCAGCTTCGTGGCTTGACACTTGTAAAGTTTTATTTTTAGAAATTCGCCTTTTCTTTGGCGAAGAAAAAATAAAGAGGAGCTTCCCTTACACCCCGACTCCACATGACAAACAGATGCCCAACATCAAAACCGCAATCCAATCAACAAACAGCAGATTTTTTTCTCGCTAGGCAAATGATGTCATGTCGTTTCATTTCTCTCTCACCACTTCTTGTATCTTTTGCAACAATATTCAACACAAATTATAGAAACAAAGGTCACGTTAGTAAATAAAACAATATTTACCTCCAAATACAACGAAAACTGAATCGCTCCGCATTCGCAGCGAATCATTCACAATAGCACAAAATATGACAAATACACAACGCTAAACAACAACAAAAATTCGTCGTCGCTGCGGATTCGCGTTGGTTTGGGAGAGCCTTTAAGCTCACAAGATAAATCTCAAAAATAAAAACATGCCACAATTTAGCTCAAGAATTAATATACCGAACAATTATTTCAGGCTCTAAATTTTGACAGATGGTGCGTTACAGTATAAGAAACGTGGCTAAAATGCTTGGTTTAATTTTAGGTTTGCTAAATTTTGGAGAAAATTTTGTATGGGAGCGAGATTTTTGCTTGATTTGCGTACTAGGCTCTAAGTTAATTAATTAATTAATTAATATTTAGTATTTTACTGTTGAACACGGTCATCTTTGACAGATAAAGTTGCCGGCAAATAAATTTGCCCAGTGGGCGCGGGCTAGCAACATAAAGTTGCTGGCAAACAGTTCTGCGAGCAACTAAGTTGCCTAGTGGGCGGTCTCCCATATAACCCAATGTAATTGAATCGGGAGCAACAAAAAATTGCTGGGGCGAGCAACTTAAAGTTGCCAAGTGGGTGCCAGGCCTAAGTTGCTCGCCCCAGCAACTTTTTGTTGCTCCCGATTAAATTACATTTACTACGTTTACATGTGGTGTTGAAGTGAGCTCCAAGCTCACTTGAACTGGTTGTATACCTGGCTCTAGTTCAATTATCTTTTCTTTGCATTTATAATTTGTTAACGTCAAATTGGGGATCAGACACAAAACTAAATAGTGGCAAAAGTCAACAAAAAACACAAAAACACAAACGACGAATTCCAAAAAGTTGCTCGGAAGTTGCTTAGTGGGCTATGGCCAGCAACTTCAGTTGTTCGGAGTTGCTGACAACTCTGAGCAACTAAAAGTTGTCGGCAACTAAGTTGCCCAGTGGGCGCTAGGCCTTAAAGTTGCCAGGTGGGCGCCAGGCCTAACCCCAACGCCACACGGGCAAGTTACGGCAAGCAAGTTGCAATATATACACATTTTTTCAGTAACACAAACAAACCCACGCAACGTGCTCATCAATTAATATATAATTTTTGAAGCTAGTAGTGAAGTATGTTGAGAAGCAAGTTGGGAGACAAGCAAGAGGAATGCAAGTGGGAAGCAGCAAGTGGAATACAAACTACGTATCTGACAGGCAGTGTACCCTATTACACGACGACTTTAGAGTCATGACTTTTTTCGAAATTAAATGAGTGCGAAGGGGAGATAAGATGTTTTTTTCTCGTAGAAATTCGTAGTTTTGGGAGGTACGTGAACAGACATATTCTTAATTAAATAAATAGAACTAGAACAGATTAATTAATTAAATAATACCAACCTAGGTTATGGATAATAATAAGAAATATATGTGCTCAGATGCCAAACTAAATATGCCTTAATTATAAAATGGTCGATTATAGCTTGGCGTCACCATATTCTCTAACACAAGCAATATAGAAACAAAGACTAGCATAAAGATTGTATAATAATTTAAGGGGATGACTATTGAAGCGAAAGTATCTTGGTCATTTCATAAAAGCAATATAGAGAGATTAAGAAACATTGGTACATCACTTCAATCATGCTGTTATAATTCGCACCAGAAAATATTTAAGGATTCAGTAATGCTCCAATAAGGTATTACTTCTCGCCAGAGGGGTTAATAGAGCGCTATAGACACAAATAACACTTAAGGCTCTCCCAAACCAACGCGAATTCGCGACGACGGCGAATTTTTGTTGTTGTTTAGCGTAGTGTATTTGTCATATTTTGTACTATTGTGAATGATTCGCTGCGAATCGCTCCGCATTCGCGTTGGTTTGGGGGAGACTTTAATGTTTGAAATGCGAAGCAATTTTGTTAGTTGGGTATGTAGCCAACTTGCTTGCCAGTACTTGCGCGTGTGGCCTCGTGGTAAATCTCGGCACGAAACTGAAGAAAAACGCCTATTGTGACCTAATTTCAACGGCCGATAAATTGAATTGTTATCGAAATTCCCGCAAATGTCATAAGTCCTTGTCAAAAAAGTTTGTTTTCAAATTCGTTGCAAAGGGAAAAAACAACTAACAGAAAACTGCGCGGCCCGTAATAATTCTTGCTGTTTTCTTAATTTATTTCCATGTATAATATTTAAAAATAAATTTGAACAAAAATAATCCCAGTCCCAGTCCAAGTTCTCTCCTAAAGTTATTCTAATATGTAAATTTAGTTCCAACCATATACCTACAGCACTTTTATTTGTCTCAAAATTTTGCAAAAGAAATTCTTTTTATTTTTTTGCTTTTTACTTCGTTTTATTTGTGCGTTTATTTTACAAACAATTCAATCGTTACAAAAAATAAGTCAGATAAGAGCCAATTAAGGCAACAAATTATCATCATGACAAACCGTGCAAACTACAAGGACATCTACGATTTGTTGGAGAAACTTTGCAAAAATGTTTGCCCCAACAGCCACAGTAGGTTTTTATTTAATGTTTTTTTATTAAAGATTTTCAAAGTAGTTTTTATGTTAAACTTCAAAAAATTGAATTTCCAACAGCAGCTTTGTTAGTTGTTGAGTTTATCTTGTGTCATTTACTTTAATCCCAGTGGAAACAAGAAAATTACAAGCATTTGGCTGCAACGATTGCTAAGCCCAAGAAGTCACCTTCGATGGGCAATTCACTTATTTATGAATTTTTTTTGTTGGTTTTTCATGATTGCTTGTATAACAATTGACTTGATTATCTATTTTCTATTATATCTTTTAGGGCAAGTGCTGGGAAATGTAACACAATACATATCAAATTGTCCTACGGGTTTGGGCGGTTCATTACCATACAATGAGACTTCGCTGGTTTCGAAGATTTCAAGCCATTTGACCAATACTAGTGGTTCACAGAGTAGTGCAACTTTATTTTTGAATCTCTACGAAAAATTGAAAACCAGTGTAGGTTTTTTGATTTCTTTACTTGATGTTCCGTTTACTTGATGTTTACCCTTTTTTCAGCAAACTGATCAAAGACAAAGGAGTGCTTTGTTAACTTTTTTGTACTTCATGGCCGATTCGCAGAATAATATTGTAGCTTTGTCTTCAAATGGTTTCAATAATGCAGTTACTAATAATCAGGATAGTGGACCGGGTGTTAGTTCAGCCTTGAACTCTATTCGATCAAGTATGATGCAAAAGACCCATCATTTTAATCCTGGCGTGACAATGGGAAGAGGAGCAATGCATACGTTTTCCAATCAAAAGGTATTTTATTTGAATTTTAAAATAATTTTTGTTATTGTGTTGCCATACATTTTTATATAATAAATCAGGTAATCATGGTAAGTACCATAAATATATGAGTACAATAAAAATTTCAATTAGTGCTGAAGTGCGGTTAATTGATACCTTAGGTCTTTTGATTTATTTGTAACTATCAAAAGCGGATAATCGTTCATTTACATTTATAACATTTCTGTTGTAAGGTGGTAGTGGCTGGGATTCAAACCCAGACCTTCGGCATGACAACGCACTAACCATTATGACACGAGGCATGCGTTAGTAGTGATATACGAAAGCATATAATATGTCATTCCGTTGGTAGGTAGGCTGTATTCCAGGAGTTGCCCAAATGCTGATCTTAATATTCTAATTACTTAGTGTTGGAAAAACGTTTCAACACAAAGTATTTGAGTGATATTTGTAGTTTAAAATTGTTATTTTTTATAAAGTAACTTTAGAATTTCTTCATTCAGCCTCCTTAATCATATAAGTCTTAATTTATCACCATAAGCGCATCGCAGAAATACGTACTTAAAACATTATTGTGATTCACAAATAAAAATTACGGTTAGTAAAAATATGTAGTGCTCCAGTTATTGTTTGAAATTACTTCAGTTAACATACTCAACAAGAAACTTTCATCACGACATTAACAAAAAAAATGATGACTAAAAAACGGTTAGGTATATAGATATTGATAAAAAATGTTCACAATACAATACAATACATATAAACCCACAAGTGCCTACATGAAAATAAGAAATATATTCTGAGCAATTTTCTAACCTTAAAATTTTGATGTAGAAAGATTGAAATATTTTTTAAGAATATATGTTTCACGAATTATAAAGCCTTTTAAGTCATTGAAATATAAAAAACTAGAATGGGAATAAAATCTGCGTTCAAAAACATACAGACACAAAAGCAAACATCAATATTATGTTTATTAAGAAAACTTGTTTAAATCTCAGAATGATTCATTTTCAATCAAATACTATGTTTTCGCTATATGTTCAGTGATAATAACTACCGATAAAGAATACTAGTTTCGAATAGAGGGTATCTCAAAAATTTTAATTCATACAATCTCCGCTTTTATCTTTGTTCAGTACCTAGCTAATTGCAATTGTAATTGTAATATTTTATTTGACCTAAAAAGTGCTATTTCGGTTAACATAACTTCTCTCATATTTAATTAATTAAAATATGAAACTATCTTTAGCATTAATTAAAATAAGTTTAAAATTATATTAATTCAATTCATCATCAATTTTACATTGAAGCATTAAGATTTGTGTATTAAATAATAAATAAGCTATTCTCAGTTGAGTATAATAAAATTAGTCGTTTAAATTTATTTATGTTTTTAATATTTTTAAGCAGTTGATTAAATTTTTGGAAGCCGTTGCAGAACATTGACATTTGCTCTCTCTTTGCTTTGGTGTTTGCTCTCTTGATGTTCTCATTCTCAAGATAAACAAATCTTTTCTATTCCGTGGACTATATGTTTTATTTTCATTCGCTTATGCTTGGTCACTAAGGTATTTGGGACACATATCATTTTTGATTTTAACTATAAAAGTCATGGTAAGCAAATAAAGTCTTTGATTGATGTTAAGCCAGGTTAAGGACTCAAGAAGGTTTCTTATACTTGCGTAGTGGTCACGTTTTAATAATATGCGTATTGCTTTATTTTGTTAGATTTGTAGCCTTATCTTTTGAGAGACATTGCAGAAGTACAATAGGGTTGGACAATACTGAACATAGGGTTTATTTATAAAATTATACGGTTTTATTGCTTCATTGAGAGGCTGTTTATTGTTTTACGCATGACTCAGTTTTAAAATTTTTTTGGATGAATAGGCAATTTTTTCATTCCACGATAGTTTATTGTCTATGATTACACCGAAAAATTTTATGAAACACAATTTCAAGTGGATTGTTACCGTCATCTGAGACGGTAGTGCTGATACGTATAAAAGCATACTCTTAGACGTTATGTTTAATAACAAACGTTTCATTTCTAGCCAATTATTTATTGTAATTAAAACCTCGTTAGGATAATTGACATATGTTTTTATATCAGGATTAGAAATACACAATAGACCATCATCCGCAAAAAGTTTGAGCCATGAATGTTTCAATACTTTTCCCAGTCATTTATGTAAATGAAAAACAACAATGCGTCGAGAAGGGTACCCTGGGGAATTCTTATGTTAACCGGGAGTGATTCCGATGTTTTTCCATTAATTGTAAGTCATTGGATTCTACCTATAAGAAAACTTCAAAAACATTTAATCTTAGTTTCTCTTTCAATAAGATGACAATATTAACCTTTTAAATCCTTTTTTTAAGTCTATAAAGACAACTATGATCACATTTTTTTGTGAATTTCAGACTTCCACTTATTGACTACAAAGCGTATATATGTTTGACAGGAATGTTTAGCTCGAAAGGCTAGACAGGTGCTCTTGAAGCTGTAAAAAAACAATTTTTTCTAACACTCTCGTGAATTGGGACCATATCAATTCATACTGCGCTGTCGTTTATTGTGTACCATTTCCTAATTACACTGCCTCTATTCTGCCATCTTTGTTTTTATGTAGCACATAACTTTTCACTTGTCTTTTTGAGAACATGCATTGTCTACTTTCCTTCTTATAAATGCAGATGTCGGATTGAGTAGTTTTTTCGTATACGTATTTCGAAAACGTCGGTACTCATCCCTGTCGTTATTGTTATTAGGTAATGATTATCTCTTGAAAAAAAAAAGTTTTATGGTCTTTATCTTGTTGAAGCTCGGAATAAGACGCATTGACATAAGAAACACTTTATCCAACAACCCTTTGGTTCACTATACTTTTTAAGTTTCTTGCGAAAATTTCACTTAGTGAATTTAAGTTATTCAGGGTCAAAGTTAGAGAAAAAATAATTCGTACTTAATTTGAATACAAATTCATCAAGATCACTAATATGAACCATAGTTCAATATTTTGCAATTAAAAAGTAAAACTTAAGTCCTTAAGTGAAATATTTTGTATAAAATTAAACACAATAATCAAGGAATGCTTTCCTTAAAAGCCTTGCTTTAGCTTTTTAAACTCAAAACGGATGAACGGAAGTTTATTAAATCTTTTTTAGTTAGAAAGTGTTTACATTAAAAGAGTATCACATACTTTTGTCATATAATATTAATAAAATAAAATAATATAATAAAATAAAATTAATAAAGTATCTATTTCAAAAATAAAAAATAATTTCTTCCTTTTTTTTTGCAGGCCTCCTCCATGCATAGTCCTCCAGTTGATAGCCAACTTAAGATCTCCAATCTCCGAACCACGCACAATCACCAATTACAATCAGATAGCAGCGATACTGGTTGTAAAGATACACAATTAAATAAACAAGCCATACGTGAAGCACAAAATGATTTAAATGATGATATTGTTCAAAATGTGATATACGCTTTTACGGGAATACAGGGAAAATATCTTAAAAAAGACGTGATATCGGGAGCATTTAAATTGGATACAAAAGCTCGAAAACTGAATGTGGTGCAGGCCGGCATGCTGCTGCGACTATCTGAATTAGGGTAATGAATCGATTTAAAGACGATGGTTAATATGTATTTAAAATTAATTTATATTCTAGTTACTATCATGATCAGGTGCAATCTTATACAGACACAAAAAGTGGTCTCTGTGCCTTGGGTCTAATGGGACAGGGTTTTATTTCTGCTTTAAAGACGGAGTTAACGAAGTATTATGGAATGGTTGCCATGTTGCAGGAACAGGTAGGCTACATTTCAAAGAAACGATGAAAATGTATACTTAAAGGTATTTCTTCCAGTTAAATAAGCAGAGAAAAACAGAGAGACAAGAATGGATGACAGCATTGGCACCGGTCGAAAAAGTCACATTAATGAAGATTCTGGTGTGGTCGGTGGATCCTTTGCAGCGCTTACAATGGCTTGCCACAATCGCCGAAGCTTGTCAGGAGAAAAAAGGAGGGGCATTGGCTTCCATCGTCCATAGCTTCCTTAGCAACGGCGATCCAATGGTAAAGTCCGTTGTAAAGGAAATGCTGCTTGCTATTTGCGGCCCCCTGCAACAGATGCTATCTCGTTGGTTGCTTGAAGGTGAAATCTGCGATCCACACGGAGAATTTTTCATTGAATGTCTATCTGAAGTGAGTCCTGATCGTTTATGGCATGACAAGTACAGAGTGCGAGCTTCAATGCTACCGGATTTCATTTCTACCGATATGGCAAATAAAATTCTCATCACCGGAAAGAGTATTAACTTCTTGCGCGAAATCTGTGAGGATAAAGCACCAGTCAAGGGACGAGAAGAATTGAAGCAATGCTTTGAATTAAATGGTATAATATTATAACGGTCTTAACCCTGAAACACTTGATTCTTATTTCTTATCTTACAGCGGAAAATATATTCTCCAAAGTAGCTGATACTAAACTTCATTCAACAATTGATTCGGTGTATCTGAATACATCCAAGAGGGTTCTAGACATTGTAATGGGACCGCACAAACTACTGGAGCATCTACAAGCTATGAGAAGGTATTTGCTTTTAGGTCAAGGCGATTTTATTGGAATTCTTATGGAGAATCTTAAGTAAGTTTAATAAAATCTTTAAACAATTTAACATTTACAATAATTTTAAATAATTTTTTATTTTAGATCAGAGTTAGATAAACCTGCAAAAGAGTTATATTCTTATGATTTGTCATCGATTTTGGATGCTGCCATTCGAAACACAAATGCGCAGTACGATGATCCAGAGATACTCAATCATCTGGATGTGAGATTATTGAATCCGTATGACGGTGATACAGGATGGGATATTCTATCTCTGCAGTACACCGTTCGTGGGCCCTTGGCTACAATGTTAGATCCATCAATGGAGAGTTACCAAATTCTGTTCAAACCTCTATGGCGAATGAAACATATCGAATTTTTGCTCTCATCCAAGATCTGGAAAGATCAAATGTGCAATGCTAAGGTGAGTGAATTTTTGAATACTTGTCATTTTTCAAAAAAAGGAAAAAGGATTATAACATTCCATATATTACTGTGCTATTGCCTAAAGTACAAGTTTTGCTTTTGTAAAAAATCAAACTTTAGCCTTTGATCAACCCCGTGATTCTGTCTTTCTGTACAACTATGTTCTTAACAGCTGGGTTAGTTTTCTTTAAACTTGCCACCTAACGTTTGAGTTATTTTCCAGATGATTAAAAAAAATGTTAAGACCAAATACGGTGGAAAATGTTATATTGCTGAATCACCGATTTTGATAAATTTGTTTAAATGCATAGGGTCCCAATATGGGCGGGTCGATGGTTAAAATGAAGTTAAACAAGCTGTGTGTGAGGTATTCACGAAATTCTTTTTATGCCATCATGTATGGAATATGACACCGTTCAAATATTCACCACGGCATCGCCGGTGGCACGTATCCAAGAATTTCAGTCTTTATAGACTACCGCAAATGCCCGGATGAATTTGAGAGGATCATCGGCAGATCCTGAATTTGGTCAAAGTACGAATGTTTGCTGGTTGTTCATTGAACCGCACGACTTGAATTTGGCCACCAAACGTTGAATAGTCGACTAGGATGAAGAACATATAATCCACGTATCGTTGCTGCAAGACAACATCCATTTTAATTATAATGGTTTATCATTTGCATGTGTTCCTCAATCTTGTAACTTACAATGATGATTTTACATACAATAAACAATTTTGAAAGACGCCACAAAAACACCGCCACAGACTGTCAACATCGACCTGTGCCTACATAAAAATTAATTTCTTTAAATGATCCAAGAATTTTTATATTTTTGTTGCAAAAATTCAACTCGGGCACATTTCAACAACTCATCAACACCTTCTAACAAAACAAAGAAGTCTTCTTGTATCTGTTTGTTCTTTTTAAACAGTTCCCGTGCGCTAAACAAAAATCTATGCAAATATTTTCGAGGTAAAATGCAAAATTATTTTTTGCCAGATTGGTATACAAAACATGCAAAAACAAACACTATTGCTGTCATGGAATGTCAGGCAAAACAATTGACCGGTAATTGTTTTGCATGCGAAAAAAAAGTGTGAAATGCAAGATTAATTGTTTGCATGATTGGTTTACAGTCATAAAATTTCATGCAAAACAATGGACCGGCAATTGTTTTGCACGCAAAAAAGTTTGGTGACTAAAATATTTTTTTTTGGATGGTATTCATCTCAAGGCATTATTTGCATGCAAATTGTTTTTGCATCCAAAAATAATTACTTTCCATTATTAGGCCTATAGTTTATTAATTCAGGGTAAATTAATGACTTAGTGGCTCAGGCCAATGCAAACATTTCTTGCCTTGAATATTATACAATTTGTGGCACAAAATAGGTGGAAAATTATATTGAAAATTTTGATTTTTTTTTCTCATTTTCACTGTAAACTAGGTTAAAACGCAAATTTTTTTGTCGGTACTTAAACATATTAATCCAAAGCGTTTTTAAAAATACAATATAATGTTCCGGGAGCTTTTAAGACTACTGCGATCCTGTTATCATACAAAAAATGTTCCAATAGAAATTATTTCTTGACCTGTGTAAAATCTTTCTAAAAACTGAATGTACAGCAGCCCCAAAATGTTGGCTGTTACAAATGCTATTCTCACTACATTTATTAAAAAAAAAAAAAAAATAGAATTGGGATAGACCTGATGGCTTCGGAAGCATTATTTGTCGTTTTTAAACTTCTGAAGACGATCGTCAATGTTCAAACTTCATTGTTGGCCTACGTTTTTGATTAAAATCAACATAATAACTGAGCACCACTTTAAAAGGAATCTGAAAGTTCAGCTTGGCATTGGGTCATTCAAATTTTGTTTATGTTCAAACCTTCAATAAAAATAATTCAATTTTTAGCTATAATTTCATAAGGATACCAAACATTGTTAACTATATAGTTAATACTCTCTGGAACTAGGTCCGTAATTTTAATATAATTATATAATGTGAATTGATTGCTAATAAATAAATAATTACAATAATTATTAATAGACTAAAAATTGCATTCAAAGTCCAAGCAACGTCCCCACCCATAATACAGAAAAAAAATTTAATGGATAACAGAAAAAGTAGAAATGTTTTTATTTAGAATAAATTTGGGACCAGATAAAAAGTTACAAACAATACCGACATTTAATACAGCTTAATAGACAAATAGACCATTTAAAACTCGCAACACTAAAATGTTTATGTAGACACCTTAGTTTATTCCTATAAATTCAAATTAACTGCATATACTTTGCAATATAACTTGACCTTTGGTCAGTGCACAATGTTTTACATTCGCTTAACCTTTGAATTGTAAAATCAGCTTAACAAAATGTGTACAGTAAGGCTTTAGAAAAACAAAGGGTATTTAAGATTAAATTTTAATCTCTCGGACACCCAGCAGTTAAGATAAGATAAATATTTGGTTTGAAAATAATATTTTCAACATACTCGTAATTGCGAATAAATTCAGTTATTGTTTCTATATTATATTCTTTCTTAAAATTATAAACAAATAGAAAAAGAAAACCACTTTCCACTTAACGACTAATTTGTGACTGATGAATGCAGGTAGACATTTACAATTTCGACTCTGTCTTAAGGAGAGGAGCTAGTTTCTGTGTTAGCATAATGTTTCCGGTCACCTTTAATTTGCCCTTCATAAAAGCAGCTTGCGAATTTAGTTTTCCCAAAGCAATATCAACCATATCTTCATCAGAAACGGTCAGAGTTGTATCTACTTTAGTGCCTTTTGCTGGTCCCTCGTATACCTTGGCAGTCTTGAGATCCAAGGCTAAAGATAGTAGAAATACATTTGCATCTATAGTGACTGGTATTCTTATTGGAACAAAGCCAGACTACTTACTCCACTCTTTTGAAACTTTTCCATCTTTCGTGATTTTGAATAGAAAAACGCCATTTACAGATTTTGCCTTAGCTTCATTATCTTTAATTCCATCGATTATTTTTTGGAATATTGCGTCACTGCTGAGAGCCATTATACTGAAAGTTTATTAATGTACAGATTTTTTCCTAGAATCACAATTAAAATCTATTTAGAATTTTTTAAGAAAGTTTTAATCAAAAAGTCCTCACTGATGGAATGCAGAGAGGAGGTTTGATGCGTCAGCGAAGGCACCTGCTTGTACTTTAAATTTGATAAGGGACTATACAAAAAAATGAGCTGTTGTTGAAAATTGTATGTCATCTCCGAATTGGTTCGGTCTTGCACACATGTATAGTTTAGATGACACATGACAGATGATAGCTAGTGGTGCGGCACCTTAAACAAAAAACAATTAACTCTACATTCACAGAAGTCCCCCATCTTGGTGTTTCTGTGACGTCACAATAATATTTTACTACAGCATAGTTTCTTTTTTAAGTGAAACTATAATTTAGAATTATACAATACAAAAAAACTAATTGTTTTTGGAAAAACTAGTAAAAACAAACAAATGAATTAAATATTTGTTTTCTATTCTCCGAAAAAAAGCAGATGATTGTGACGTCAAACACTTAATGAGCATACATAGCTTGTTTCTGTTCTGTTTATCATGCTGGTGCTTTCGTAGGGGAAAGTGCTGTTTGATTACGAATTTTTATATTAGCTGGTTGGTTTTGTTTGATTCGGCATTTCTTTTGGACATTTATAGAAGCCGTGATTATTTTGTAACAGACAGAGCCCAAAGCAGATTTTGGGTGTGAGGTGAGTGACAACAAAAAAAAAAGTTAAGGCGTCGAAAATTTTTCAAAAAATTAAAGTCTAAATAAATAAGTAAATTTGGTGGCCTAGTGACTTACAACTCTCAACCATTCCTGTGTGCGTGTTGTTGGCAGGAATGGAGGGAACCTTCAATTTTTTTTGCCGATTCCGAACGGCTAGATTTCATTAAAAAAAATTAAAATCCACGACTAGATAGCAAGTATGTATTTGCTTTTATGTTCAAGTTGCTAGGAAACTAAGAACAAGAATAAAAATTTATAAAAAAAAGTGTTTAAATCATTCTTTTATGTGGAAAAAAACTCGTAAAAAAGCTTAGAGCTCAAAAAAAAGTACCTGTGCCATTTGATTACTTGAAAAAATATGAATACATGAAAAAAAAAATTAAAACCGTTTGAGCTACTTAAAAAAAATATAAATACGTGAAAAAAATGTTTCAATCATTATCATAAAAAAAAACTAATTTTTTATATACAAAATTTTGGTAATCTTTATTTTAAAAAATATTGTTGTGCCAATTTTGAGTATTTATTAATATACATTTACAAACCTAGTTTCAAAAAAATTCCTCATTCCGTTTTCGAAATATTGAATTTTCAAGAAAAAAAAATTATATTTTTTCAATAAACCAAAATTTACTTTTTAAAAAATTTGTATATGATATGTTATTAACTGTCTGTTTAAAAAACCTTTTTCCACTTAGAACTTTGAATTTTTTAAACGGGTCTGCACTTTTTAATCAATCAGGTCCAGGTTGTGGATTTTTACTTGCGATATAAAAAAAATTCGAGATAACAATCAAACATGACATTACGATGATAGAGAACATGAAAAAAGTGGGTGGCACAATTCTGTCTGACTGTCCGTATATCAACCTACAGCCAAACCACTGAAGCAATTTTGTTCAAATTTTGAACTTAAGGTTCTTATGTAAATCTCCAGAGGGGAAATTGAACATTTTTTTAGCACCAATATAACGGTACTTGCCCTACAACCGTAAATGAAAAGCTCATTTATCTCAAAAACGGCTCTAACGATTTTGATTTAAAAAAATCTGTGTATTATTGTAGGCATGGTGTACTTTTTGATAAAAAAAAACTAACCGAAAACCGTTATTAACTGTACCTGCCATATAACTGTTTTTTTTTTCAATTTTCGATTTTCTCATCAATGGCCTAAACGATTTCAGTCAAAATTTAAAATGTTAATAATATTGGATATCAAAATTTTGAGAAAAAAAAATAAATATCGGATTTTTAAAAATATTTGATTTTCTTTTGGAAATTCAATATTTCAAGAATGAGTTAATGAATTTTTTTTAAGTTAGGTTTAAAAATTTATTTTAATACATACTCAAAATTGGCATATCAAAACTTTTTTTAAAATAATTTTTAAGAAAATCGCTCGAACGTTTTAAATATTTTTGTTTGCACATTTATATTTTTTCAAGTAATAAGTAAACTTTTTTTGAGCTCTTAGTTTTTTAACAATTAAAAGAACGATTTTTTTTTCATATTTTTATATTTTTTTATACTTATCTTATATTTTAAAAGTTCTTAATTCCAAGCAACTTGAACATAAGAGCAAGTACGTGCGATCTACTCGTGCATTTTATTTGAATAGCCTTTATTTAAGCTTTCGACGCCTAAAATTTTGTTTTGCTACCACTTACACCCAATGTCTGCTGCAGGCTCTCGGTCTATAAGTTTTAAGGTTCCGTTTTAATGACTCTTATTAGATATTATGCATTTAGTTTAAAACTGGTGATGCCTTTAAAAAGGATAATTCACTATTACGAGAACGTCCATTTGTTAAAAATAAGAATCTTTTATTTTCAGCCTCTCCGCATATTAAAAACTCAACTTAATCCAATCATGTATCGCTTGCATTTATTTACCTCTGAGATGATACACTTTATTCACCAAATGCAGTATTACATTCTTTTCGAGGTAATAGAGTGTTCTTGGGCTGAATTTCAGGAAAAAATTCAACAAGCTAAAACATTGGACGACATACTTCACGCACACGATGAATTTCTAACAACTATTAAAAGTGGTGCGTTCCTTGACACAAAATCGGAAGCCCTATCGTCGCTAATGGAAGAAGTCTACCTCGGTATCACCCGCTTAGAAATATGGCAAGATAAGTTTTTTGAAATTTGCTTTAAAGAATTGAAAGCCACAAAAGACTTCGAAGAGGCCATTCGTGAATCTGAAAAAGTTGGAAAATTTGGGGTTGATGCCGAACAGCAGCTCCAGCGAGATGAAGATCACAAAATTTTTGAACAAAATCTCAACAGCTGTCACAAGAACCTCGAGAAAATCGGATTTGACTACGAAGTAATCGTTCGACAGTTTTTACTCGAACTAAATTCGAATAATGATCACAACCTGCAGTTGTTTGGTATTCGCTTGGATTTCAATGAGTATTATAAGAAAAGAGATCAACGCCTTAACAAACCTCTCACATTCGAAAGTATGCGTGGGAGCAGCGTATTTGGTAAGAGTCGCTACAGCATCAACTGACCCCCGCCCGCAACAAACGAATTGGTGTATTATTTTAGTCAAAACCGCAGTGAGATCACAAAATGTCATCGTGCCATTTTTTGTCATTACAATGGTGATATAAGCACAAAGTGCCATCTTCCGCCATTGCTTGTGCCGAGCAGCAGGAAACTTCTGTATGTTTCTTGTTGTGAAATTCTCTAAATTCCATGGATACAATCGAATATCTAAATAAAAGTATTTTTCTCTTCTTGTAGCACTTACTGTTAATGCGTGTATTGTTCTTAAAACAAGACTAATATAATCTTTAATAGCTTACGTATAGATAAAATCTCTTCAATCTCTTTCAAATAAACACAAAATGAAACTATTTTTTTTTTTTTTTTGAAAAAAACACGCTAGAGCACTGTTCTATTTTTAGACTAAATAAACAAACAAAAATAATAAAAAAAAGAAACTAAATTATCTTAAATAAAACGCCCATATTTTAGAATACCTTGAAATAATATTGTAGTTTAACTGTTGTTGTTTCTTTATTTAATTGCCTACATTCTGGTTTTTGGACATGAAAGTCCTTTTCATTTTTGAATCTTAAGTAATTTCAACTTATTTTTATACTTTTTCGATCAAAAACTTTGAATTAGGCAAGTTGGAAGATGTATTTTTGGGGTGAAATAAGTCAGAAGTGTATTTTAGGTCTGGGTTACAAAGTACTTTTTCGTTGATAATCCATAAAAATTAACGGAATTTATATTCGAGGTGTTCCAAAATGTCATTTAGCTGGCGGTGGTAAAAAATATACTTTTTCGTTGCGAATCAATCAAAAAATTGAGAATTTATGTTAGGAGAATTCATAAACTAGTTTTTGGACTAAAATAAGTCAAATAAAAAAAATACATATCGCTCGCTCATTTGTTACAAGACCGTCATAACTCAAAATTTGTTGTTCCGAGATAAATGCGATTGATAATTTCTTTTTCGTGAAAAATTAATGAAAAAACGACTGTACTGCAACAGCTTATTGAAAATTGAATTCTTGAAATTGAGAAGAGATATCAATGTAAGACGTACTACAAAAAAATATAATAACAGTGCTTTATAACTTGAGTTGTAGTGGTCAGATTTTTAAGGTCTTAAAATGAAGGTAAAACTAACAGGGGAAAATCAGCTTACTTCTCATATATCGTCATTGTTCAATGAAAACCTCCCTAACTCCATTTCATTTTATTTTGAAACATTTGTACTTTTTATAGATTTTTACTATCCATTAAAATGGACCTTAAGGTAAATGGAGGTTAAATGTTTGAATTTTTAAGTTAGCTTAGCAATTGACACAAGCATGTTAGCTTATCACTTTTGAAATAAATTATCACATACATAAGTAAGATAAAATACCATATTCGCAAATCCAAAACAAAATTGTGTTCATGGTTTGGTACAGGAAATATTTGCATCCAAAGGAGTTTTACTGATTTTCTGTCCTAAACTTATTGTATTTGGATGGCGATATTCCCGTAACTAAGCCTTGTTAAAGGTTGCGGTTAAAAAAATCGTTCAATGTAGAATTTGCGCAGACTTGAGTAAAACCTCGTAGACTTGGGTAAACTTGAAGAATTTACTTCAAACTTGATTCTGTAGAGCCAGCTCTAAAAACTTAACACTCTCATACTATACTTCCGTGTTGTTAGTAAGCAAATATGTTTTTCAAAACAAAATATGTCTTCTTAAATTAATATGAATGATTAAACCCAAAAATGATAAAAAATAAAAGATTTTATTTAAAAAGTTTAACACGATTCTCTCTTATCTTTTTATTCGTTCTATTTGTTGGAATAATGGAGCATTTTTATATGCAAATATATATAGATATATATATTTAATGTATGTATATAAGAGTAATAATATATTTATATATATAATTTCTATCTTAATAAGTTGCAGTTTTTAAGTAGTTAATTTACAGTTGCTAAGTAATTATTTTGTATAGAAGATGTGGTTGTTCATTTACTTTTTAAGCTAGTCTGCATTTAATTTATTTTTCGTACAAGCTTAAAATCTCTTAGTAAGTGAGTAACAAAATGATATAAATATATCGCTCATTAATTTATATTTTATTTGAGATATTAAAAAAGTTTGTTCAATGTTTTGTATAACCAAATGATGATTTATGAATTATTATAACAATTTGTTGTTGTTTCTTATGTTACTTTTTTCCTTAGTGTGCTTTTTATTGAAAACAGACAACAACAAAAAAACAAATAATATAAAATTATAATTATAAAAAATTTAGTTTTACCTACGAAACAAGATGCTATTACATTAAATGATACATAGCTCGATTTGTAACACGACGCATTTCCTCGTTTTATATCTTTTTTTGGTTTAACCTAAAAAGATTGGAGGGGAGATTTTTTTAATTGCTTAGCAGTTCTAAACGCCAAACTGCTGGATCTGGTGGTTTTTTTTAGGATTTTTCCTTGCTAGGCGTTGAAGTTTCTTCAAAATCACCTAATAACAGAGGCTCTTCTTTCTTCTCTTTATGGTGATGGTGATGGCGATGGTGATGCTTTTCCTTTTTCTCCTTCTTTTCACTGGATTCGTCCTTATTGGAAGATGATGGTTTTGATTTTTTTTCTTTCTTTTTTTTAACTGGGGTTCCAATGAGATTTGGGCTTCCTTCTTCTTTATCTTTACTTTTAGATTTAGATTTGTGTTCTTTATCCTTTTTCTTTTCCTTTTTAATCGTACCTGTGGTGGTGGTTGAGGCTGGAGCGACGGTGGTTGTGGAGGATTCTTTAGATTTCTTTGATTTTGATTTTTTTGATGGTTCTAAATTTTCATTCGAAGTTGAGTTGTTTTCAAGTGCGGGTTTTTTGGATTTACGAGGTTTCTCAAAGTCGGGACTAAAGGGAAGATATAAATTAGAAAATGTGCATTTGCTTTTCTTTCAATTTCTTTGATTTACATGTCTAGATCAATGTTTAAGGCTCGATGTGGATCATCGGGATCAAATTTGTCTTTGTCTTCACTGTCAGAAAGAGCAACACCCTCTGGCATGTCCAATGTTTTGTTAACCAAGGGCATAGGTTTTGTGTCTGTTTATAGAAAAGTAAATATTTTTGAAACATTTTAATTTAAGTTATTGTTATTAAAAAAAAACATCAAATCTTGATTAAAATAAAAACAAAATTACCATCTTCTGATTCCGAAGTGGTATAAGCCACTTTATTTTTTGATTTTTTGCTTTTTTTGGACTTTTTATGTTTTTTCTTCTCTTTGATTGGTTTGTTTTCTTCTTCTAAGTACTTATCGGAACGTTTAATAGCTAAAATGAAGTTCGAATATTAAAACTTTTTAAATGTTTGTAATTTTTTTCCCCAAACTTACAAAGCACTTGCAATGGAATTTCCAGTGACAATTCGGTAATTGGAATTTCATCAATATTAACATAAGAATCTTGATCATTGTTCGGACTATTTAAATCTGTCCTCTTATCATTGGATTTTAAATAATGCGGATTATTACTTTGTTCCAATAACCGTTGCTGCCTATACTTTTCAAGCTGTTCAGGAGTCAGATCATCACTTTTACGCCGCTTACTAGTTTCACCGTCATGATTTTTAGTTATTGCTGCAAAAAGTTCCTCTTTTTCTTCATCACTCGATGAACTACTTTCTTTTTCGGAAGGTGGATTTATCCATTCATCCAAATCGAGACCATCGGGAAGGGGAACTTTACGTTGTGCTTTCGGTGCCACTGGAATTAATTCACCAGCAAATAACAATGCCATTTCTTGGACGATTTCTATAGCTAATGTGGGAATGATAGGAACTACAGGCCTTTTCGCTAAATTATTATCATCCACACAATCATCGGTGACTGTTTCAAGACCACTTATAATTTCCTTGGTTGTGGTGGTGCTGGTGGTCATAGTATGATTGTGATTTGTGTTATTTTTGCTTAGTGGATGTGTCGTTTCGAATTGAGTACGCAGCATTCTGATAAGAACGCATGCGGAGTTTGCACGTTCTTGAACTTCAATATCATTTGAACTGGAAAATTCTTGAAGTTTGGCAAGAACATGATCACAAAGCTTGAAAATAAAGACAGATTTTTTAAAAATTAAAATAACAAAAGAAGCTGAAATTAGTTTTTAAAAGCTTACTCTAACAATTCCATCAACGTCTTGGTTCTCCAAGCATGTTGTAACCAGTCTTGTGAATATTTTGATTACATTTTGCACAAAAACTCCCTTTATGTGGCCTGGCACTTGCCGTGGTCGCAACAAAATATTCAGTGTCCTTTCTGCATCATTGAGTTCACTGTATAGCAACAAATATTAATAGAGATAGTTTCATTATGTTTAATTCGAATATGAATTAGAGGAATGCACTTATTAGTATAGATTTAAAAAGTAAACAGTTTAACAAGATCTTGGTGGATTTTTTTTAAACATATCAAGTGGCTAGCTTTTCAATATTCTTGAGAGTCCTATAAGTTTAAGTAAAAAAAGGCTTAACTAATACACAGTATGAATTTAACATATCTCGGGCTTAGTTTTCAGGTGAAGAAATCACTTGATACCGGTTAATGTGCTCATAATAACATACAAACAATTTTTTTATTTTTAAGAAAACATTTTATATAACGAATATAAACAGAATTTACCTTGAAAATTCACCAACAATGAATGCGGCAGCATACAAAACTTCATACATAGAATCGCTTTGCGATGAAATTGCAAATGTGTCTAAAAGACTACTCATCTCATTTACTGCAAATTGTCTTACTACTGGTACACGGATGGCTACGTCTAAAAGCTGTTCCGCAATAAGACCACCTGCAGAAGAAAATAAAATAAATTTTTAGCATATAAAAATAAAAATAAGGCATAGTGACAGTAAAACAAAAAATCTCACCATGCTTTGAACCGGCTTCCAGTGTTATTAACTCAACCAAAACCGTAAGATACCACTCGAAATTTGTCACATAGAGGTACGAACTCTGCGAACAAATTTCAATCACCTTGAAGAGCAACTCATCTCGATACACTGAGCCTTCTGCTCGTTCCATATGACCAAGAAGCCTTTTAACAATTTCCATGAGATTCTTCTTTGAGACCATGCCATACAAAAGATCCAAGGATCGCAATCTAATTGACTCATCTTTATCATCTAAGCACGCCAAAATCAAATCCTTATGCGACTGTACACTCTTTGGATGTGTTTTGAGGATTTTCGACATTGCCAGCAGTCCTAAATATTTTACTAAACAAAAACAAACACTTAAATTTGTATATATACTTTTTTTTTAATATTAACTTACAATTTTGATCAGAATCTTCGATTAGGATGCGTAGTTTTTGGACACACAATTGTATTGAGGCACTATGATTTGGCATTCCGCTGCTAATGCTTATTAAAACAGCGATTACCGTATTTATACATTCATAAAGTAGACTCATCGCTGACGTGCTAAAGAAATACGAGCGAGACAAAAATTATATTCTTTCTTAGAACTAGCTTACAGCAAAAAGTAATTAGAAATACAAAATAAAAATAATTAAAATCACATCTACATTGAGCGCTTAAAATAATAACACACATTTAATTAATTACAATTTAAAAAATAAACTCAAATTTTTACAACACTTTAACAATAAAAATAAACCAAAATCATAATAATAAAAGAAATATTTATAAAATAAAAAAGTATGAGAGTTCACAAAACTTGCCTATGGATTAGATTTGTGAGAGGTTCTATTAATTTCTTTCCTAGCCGGGGTTCTAAAGGAGTTAAAGCGCCAAACTGCAAATGCAAGAGAAAAGAAACAAGCAAAATAAAATAATAAATTTGTTAAACATTGTTCTTTGTTTTTTTTTTTTGTCTTTCTTTTTTGTTTTTATTTTTTTTATGGAATGTACTATGTGAGAGATAGATAGACGGAAAGATACATAATAAATAGATAACATAATTGGTGGAGGTTTTATAAAATTCAGAAAATTGTGATTAGGACCCCTACTGCTTTATAATGACAAAAAACCTATTTTTGATAACCTCTCTAAATCATTTTCATATAAATTTTAATTTGGTGGTGTGAGGTGAACTTCGAAGGTGGCATATAAGAAAATTTGATTGTTTCTAAGTTGTGGAAGTATTCGATTAGGATTATGTTGGGCGTTTTTCTTTCTAAGCTCTGAACAGAGAAACACGTCAAAACAAACTCCGGCATAAATTCGTATTTTTCCTTATAAATTAATGATAATGTTAACTATACTCCTAGAAGACCTAATGGCTTTTCACATCTAACCTGGCTTGGTGATTTTGGTGGGGTCTCAAATCAAACGGCTTGAGATAATTGCTAAGACCTAAGAGTACACATATATTGGTTTGTTGTGCTTTCAATGAAATTCAGGGCGCTTACTCCTAATGCTGCCTTACAACCCTACACCATAACTTATTCGGCATGTAGAATACTTTAAACAAATCAGCCTAAATACCGAAGGGCAAAGGTTTCGACGATTGAAGAAAGTGCAATTTTTCTGTAAAGAGGTAATCCACTGAAGTAAATGAACGTAAACATGAAAACAAAGAAAAAATTAACAGGAACCCTTTAGCATGGTTGTGGATCAGTCATGGAGAGTGTGGTAAGAAATGATCATTTCTTTCATTTGCCCAAAAATTATTAAGAACTGAACGAGTGTTACATTGATACCCTATGTACTCGTACAAAAAATTAAAATAAATATCATCGTTTGTAAGCTTCGAATAATTACGCTCTCTAAAAATATGGAATTAATACTTGAAATTAACAAACTATCATCGCTTCCCTCGGCTTTTCACATTGATTTATGTGGTATATTTGTAAGAAAAAGGCTTAATCAATCATTTATCATATACCTATGTATGTATGTACATTATTATGTAAGTGCATTACATATTTTACTAAAAGTTTTTTTCGTTCAAGCACCGTTCATATTGGAGCTGCAATACACTATTTAAACCGCGATATTAACAACGATGAAATCTAAGTTTTCATGAAATGTTTATATTATTTTGAAAATTGAGTTTAATCGTTTGAATCCGCATTTTAAATATGTATCGTAAAATATTTAAATAATTCCAAATAATGTGAAACAACGATACACTGTGGCGTAAGCGTAATTTTTAAAAATAATTTTTATTTTATTGAGTTTAAATATATATCTTTACCGTTTTTTGTACTTTTCTTTATACAAATTTGTCGTATACATATATGTATGCATTAATGAATTGAATTGAAGCCCAAAAACAAACCAACAACTATATTTTAATGGTTCTATGTGGATTGTACTATCACTATTTTTCTTTCTTTTTTTTTTCATTTTTATTGGAATCAATTGTGATATATCATCCAAGACCTTAAAGTTATTTCCGATCAATCAAATAAAAAAAAATTGGTCGTGGCAGTGGGTGGATTTTACCAAAAATATTTTCATATTTTTTCTCGTTCAGAAAAACAAACTCTGAAAATTTCATCAGAAACCAATAAATAACAATTATGGGCGTGGCAGTAGGCGGATATTCCTAAAACCATTTTTTTCGTTCTTACAATAATAATAAGCTCTGAAAATATGATTCAAATTATTCCAGCCGATTTTGAGAAATTGCTCAAATAAAGCATTTTTTAGAAACCAAGACCTAAGAAAAGAGGGTGTTGCAGTTGGTGTATCTTTAAAAAAAACTTATTTTTATATTTGTTTCTCATTTATAAGCACAAACTGTGAAAATATCATCCAAATCATTAGAGTCGTTTCCTAAAACCAAATAAATATACATATATATATACATTAAGGTGGCATTTATTTTTTAAATGTTTGAATTTCTTAAAAATCAAAAATAAGCGCCACCCTAATATACATATATATACAAGTTTAGCTGGTTTAAAGTAATAAGATATGCAACTAAAGTGTTTTATTTCGAAAAATTATGTTCGGCAGGTGCCACAACAGCGATCTGCCAAGGATATTTCTTTTGTTGAGGCAGTTTACTTCTTTCGATTATTTTATACACCTTAAGACACTACTTACTCTACCTTAAGAGCCTTTTGCTGAAACGAAGCTTAGATATTTATGTTTAACGCAAACTCTTATGGTTCAAGTTAAACGTTCAAATGAACTCAACTCCACTTTAAACTTGAATTATAAATTCGGTCACTCCACTTAAACAGAAGAAAATTTTTAAAATTTCTTCATATTCAATTGTTGTAAACTCTTATGTTCAACTTTTTCCTCATCATAAACTCTCACTTAAGCTCTTAAGTTGAACTTAAATATTAAGTTTTGTTTCAACAAATTGTCCTTAATGTTCTCGTTATCAAGTGGAGAGCTAGAAAAAAATTCTCAAATTATTATTTTCAAATTTAATGCCAATATAAATCATTCGCTTACTTCCACAGACGAAATGAGTAAAACAAAGAAATATTAGCTAACGAAATTCAGGAAGCACTAATTGTTATGAAAAATAAATATAAACAAATTTAAAAAAAAAAATATAAACTAAATAAAAAATTAACAATTATTGCTCGATTTTTTTTTTCGTAAGAAAAGTGTTCAAATTTGAAAAAATGGTGATTAAACCAAAAAAAAGGAAAAAATTCAGGAGGATTTAAAAAAATATAGAAATGGATAAACAGGAATTTTGTTAAATGTTTAAAAATTATATAAAGAAGATAGATAATAAACCTGGAAATAATTTCGATCAAGGGTTGCGTTAGTTTTCTTCCAAGCGCCGGTTCGATGGCAGTTAAACTGGCAAACTGTTTATATATTTTGTCCGTTTCAATTTTGTTTATATAAGGTTACATTATTTTTTATTTAACAGAAAGTTAAAACAATAAAGGTTGATAGGAGAGGAAAAAGTATAAGGAAGGAAAGATAAAAAGAAGAAAAAATAAAGAAAGAAATGTCAGGTTTACAACAAAAATAGTGTACAGATTTTCTCAATGTTGAGAATGGAAAGATAAAGATTATGAATTCGTGAGATTTAAAATGAAATGGATAATAAAATGCAAACTGTTTAAACTTACCAACTTAATAATTTTAATAAGCATCCAATTGTTCGTGGACGTTGTCATGAGTTTAAAAAATATCGGTGCAAGTGGAAGATAATTTTTCGGATTTTTGCGTGCTAGTTCACATATAACATTTACTGCCGCCGATTGCACACCTGAAACAATTTTAAAGTTTAAAACAAATCAGAGGTCAAGGTATTTCAAACCTGGATCAGGATCTTCTAGTTTCTCTTTAAGTTTTGGAAATGCTGGTCGCAAAGCTTCTGGATAGCGTAGAAAAACTTTATACATCATAAGGACGGCTTTCATTCGTAGATAGGGTTTCGTTGAACTCATCTAAAAATAAACAATTGATTTGTTAATTTTACTCAGCAATTCATGATGTCTTATTAAAACGAACCAAAGTCATAATGTCATTGGCTAGATCTCTTGATAAGTCAGGCGAAATAAAACAGCTTAAACTACTTAAAGCGACACCTGCGTCGTATTGATTTTGAGAATTCAAGTCCTTGCGAATCATGTTGGTTGTTAGCATAAGAAGCTAAAATAAGAACAATAAATTATTTAAATGGCTGAATTGCTGCATTTTTTCGTAACTTACCTCACTATCGGGATGAAAGCTTTGACTTGCCGCTAGATAACCAATTCTCTTACAAGTAAATCTAGAAGAACTCATAACTTCAATAATATTAAAGCCTGCCCAGGATATATCATATCCAAGCATTTGAATCTGAAAAATTAGTGAATTTAAATTTATGAAAAATTTTAGAAAACAGATGTAAATACAAATCAGTTGGAATTTTGTTTAAAACTTTGGTTAAAGTCGTGTTTTTGCCAAAGCAATGTGAATCCAATCGGGCTATAAAGTAATTTTTGGTGGTTTTTTTATTGTAATTGACAAGCAGGTTGCGAGTTAAGCTGACAGAGTTTAGACAGCTCACGGAAACACGGCTATCATAAAGAGGATTTGAGTGGATTTCGTAAAAACCTTGAAATCTTATGTGCATAGATTGTATATGTACAACAGCCGAAGTAACCGATTGGAATAAAATAGATAGGAAAAGCACCTTTCCTTCGCTAAAGAACAATAAGCTTAATTATTTCCTTTTGGAAATCTTGACGTTATTTTTTTTCTCCCGAAATACTTCATTCCCAGAAAATGTTTCTGCTACCGTGAACATTCTAACGCTAATACATATCCACAAAAAAAAACCAGTAAAGTGACAGCCAGATACCCTTGAAAAATTTATTCCCGATACCAATAAATTTCGAAGGAAACTTTCGAGTACTATTTAGGTTCCAGATTTCAATGGAAAGGCATATTGCTAGGAAAATTTAATTTGCGTAACCCTTTTATTAAGATTTTATAATGAATAGCTCCAATCCGCATCGCTTGACATATCTTTTATATCGACAGCAGGTTTTAAAATATTTTCTAACATAATTTCTTTCATTTTCGTTCTTGTAATTGAAAACTAACTATTTTTATTTATGTACAGCTATGAGCAAAGAATTAGCACAGCAAATTAATTAGCAAAGAATTTACTTTATTTTGAATGTTGCTCTAGTCATCATACCTAAAAAAAAATTTTCAATCATCATTCAAAATAACGTAAATTTTTGCCAATTATTTTTCATTTTTAAAGTGTGATATTTCTTTGTCCATAGCTGTACATGTTCTATTAGACCGAGAGCTAACGATATAAAAAGTCAAGTCATTTGTTTAACATTTTAAGTCATATCAATAATAGCCTTTGAGGGGTTGAACCAATAACAGCTCTGCCTACCTAAAAACGTGTCAAACAGGTGTAAAATTTCACGTAAATTTTTACGATTTAGTTCAATGTCATAGTTCAAACTCTCTGTAGTTAGTCCCCATTGAAGATAGAAATGAATGAAGTTTTAAAAAACCACTCAGGTAAACTTGATTGCTCTCTATCTTCTTAGGGACTAGCTACAGAGAGTTTGACCTATGACAATATTTGTTCAAAATTGGAAGCTAAATATGTGTTGTATGCACACTTCTTCTTTCCGACCAATAGCTATTGAAATAAATCGATGCAAAAAGTTTACGTCAAATTTTACACCTGTCGGGAACATGTTTAGGTAAGCAGACAAACAGTTATTCGTTCAACCCTTAAAAGGCTATTATTGATATGAATTACAAAAGTATGCAAATGACTTAACTTTCTATGTCGTTGGCTCTTAGACTATATAGTCGACTGGAGCATAAACATAACCCGTTTTTTGTTTTGAAAAACGGGTTATGTTTATGCTCCAGTCGACTATATAGTCTAAGAGCCAACGACATAGAAAGTTAAGTCATTTGCATACTTTTGTAATTCATACTTTTTGATATGAATTACAAAAGTATGCAAATGACTTAACTTTCTATGTCGTTGGCTCTTAGACTATATAGTCGACTGGAGCATAAACATAACCCGTTTTTCAAAACAAAAAGAAAGTTAAGTCATTTGCATACTTTTGTAATTCATATCAATAATAGCCTTTTAAGGGTTGAACGAATAACTGTTTGTCTGCTTACCTAAACATGTTCCCGACAGGTGTAAAATTTGACGTAAACTTTTTGCATCGATTTATTTCAATAGCTATTGGTCGGAAAGAAGAAGTGTGCATACAACACATATTTAGCTTCCAATTTTGAACAAATATTGTCATAGGTCAAACTCTCTGTAGCTAGTCCCTAAGAAGATAGAGAGCAATCAAGTTTACCTGAGTGGTTTTTTAAAACTTCATTCATTTCTATCTTCAATGGGGACTAACTACAGAGAGTTTGAACTATGACATTGAACTAAATCGTAAAAATTTACGTGAAATTTTACACCTGTTTGAAACGTTAGTTGTCCTGTGTCTCCTAAAAAGTTTATAAAATGCTTTATGCAAGTTATGTTCTTAATCGTCGCGTCATCAATACGCTGAATAAATAAAATGATAAGACACAAGTATGTATACTATGTATTCTTATTTTGTTTTTAGTATTTAGAATTTTGAAATTATTAGTCAATAATTCAAAAGGTTACATCCAAAGATAAGAAATTCTGAATGTTTTAAAAAGTATATTCTGATAAGAATAACCTATGCATGTATTTAGAAGACAAACAAAATAAACAATAACCATAATTTGTACATATTGCTCATAATATGGAATATCAACATATATCAAATAGTGGACCGACTTTCGTAAATTTTGATTTCAACTCCAACTGGCAAGATGTAAACAATCAAGCTTAAATTAATGTAAGGAAGTTCAAAAAAGAACCGAAACAATTGCGTGTAGGTTAAGTGAAGATGACATTGATTGGATGTGTGGAGCGCACAAAATAGCTCATATAGGTTAAGTTGCTTAAAATTTTTCAAAAGCAAATAATTTTATTTATATGCTGATATATATAGCAGGCATGGTTATTTTAAGAGCTAAGCAAAACTTTAATGTGTCTCCTCCCAAAACTATAAATTTCTACTAATTTCGCCCAAGTTCTGTCAAAGCTGATATAAAAAATAAAATTTGTAGAAACTCGTACTTTTGGGAGATACACAAACAGACATAATTTCTCCTCTAAGGAATAACATAAAAACATTAACAGCCAGTTTTGTAGAAAATCATATCACGGACAGACAAACATACTAATATGCAGAATCGCGGGACGCATCTGTATCTTAGAACTAGGGTTTAAGGTCCTCTAATTTTTTTTTCTAAGAAAAATCTTTCTTTTTAGTATTTGGTGAATTCAAATGTCGTCATTTTGGATCGAAAAAAATTTGGTAACCGATGGCACCTTCTTTGGTGGAGAAGAGTGCCTTCTATTTTTAAACAGATATTTCAACCCACTCGTAATCTTGGTAACTGTTCCAAATTTGTGTTATATCGGAATCTTAACTATCGCAAGAGAGTCGGATACTCAAACCCAGATTAAGATCTCAATGGCATCAATGTCACTCAATTGGATCTTATTGTCTTACTACTAATTATTTAATAGCTTTTTACATTACTATCACAATAACGTTTGGTATAAAAACCTGATAGGTACAAGCTTACAGAATTTCTCTGACTATATAGAATTATTTTTTACCATCAAAGATAACACCGGTAAAAGAATTTATTTTTATAACCACTTTGCATAATTGGCTTGGATTCCAACAAAGTTATAACATGCATATGCTTCTTCCTTTCAAGCTAAACATTTCTATACTTACATAGGTGAGTTTGGCGACGGCATTGCACTTAACATTGATATTGTCTTGGCGTAGCTCCTGTTTGATCTCTTCAATGCACTGTGCGATGTACTTGGCCTGAGAAGAACAAGAAGAAGAATAAATAAAATTTTGTATACTTTATTTTTACAAATTGTAATGTTTGATGAGGGTGGTAAGATTTATTTTGCGAATAGAGATAGTGGAATTCCGCCCATAAGTCATTTGACAATGGCAGCTGGGAGCCTACCAATTAGTTTGTGTAGGGCTATATTTAGTGAAGAGTAGATACTTCTACAATGAGTACCTTACAGAGAGCTTCGAAAGATGCATCAATGTAAAAACTATTGATTTTTTTAACAAAAAAAAAAGTCGCCTTCGTAAAGGATCACAAGAAAAAAAAGATTCCCGTGGCATATTGTTGAGAATATCCATAAAGTAAGTACAAGATATTTTCTTCAATTACCTCATTATCTTTGTTATTCCTGATTCCACGTACTAGGTCTGTTAGATTTTTATCAAACATTCGCTCGAAGTTTCCTTTCACCTTTTTTAGAGCCATTTTTAATGGAAAAAAAGGAAACTTAACGCACTACAGCACTTCGGGGATTTTTCCCAACTTTCCCTGGGTTAAAGATTTTCTCCTAGTTTTTTATCACACGATTTCGTTAATTCTGCACATTTGCTGATAGATTAGATTTTTTTGATTATAGTTGGGGATACAGATTTAAGAATAATATGCTAGTGGAGTTTTTTTAATTGTTTTTTTTTTTAATTTAAATTTCAATGCGAAAACTAGACAAAAACCAAAAATAAAATAGTTTTTTCCTATTCTCTGCTGCTTGCGTTTTTTAGTTGCTTCACTCAGAAGTCATTTTTCACACCAAGAAACACGAAACACAAAAATCACAACGAAGTGATAAATGTCAAAAAATGAATCAGCCATTTGTTATATTTTTGTGGTCTGCCACAGTGATGCCAGATGCCATACATATACGAACCCCATCGGATTCTAAAAAAAGATCACACATTTTTGTACTGGAAGGAAAAAAATACCACCATAACTTTTTGTTGATTTTTGAAGTTGAGATAAGGTTTCCTTAAGTTTAAACTTATGTGGAATCGAAATTGGATTGAGTATAAAAGTGAGTTATAGCGTTTTATTGGTACTTGCATTGCTGCACTTACTATAAATACCAATAATATAAATACCAATAAAACGCACATATTGATAAAATGTATGAAAAAACAAAAGTTCCCAAAAAAGTACGTCATTTATATTGGTCAAAAAATTCAATGTGTTCTAAAAATTGGTTGCCCTAGATTTAGAGTTTCTTAAGTTTCTGCAATTGTGGGATATTTTCAAAAAATGTATACCTATTCGCAAGATCAGTAGGACGTGATAAAAGGTCAACATGTTTCAGTAATTGGTCAGCCATAGACTTTTTTATGAACCTTTGATATGCTTACTTTTTCAATGTTAGGATTTTTTACCAAATCATAATCATAAAATTTGAAGAAAGATAATTTGAAGCTATGGAAATAATTATTTTCCCACCAAAAAAAAAAGACTTGGAATGTTTTGAGTGCATTTTTATCTTCACTTAGAAAAAAGAAATATGTTAAATACAATTATCACTTATGAATCGATAAAATTAATTCCCGATTTGATATAGTATTAAATACAAGAACAAATCGAAATTAAATCAGTTTTTTTTTTTATAATTAACATACAACTTTTTTTTAAGCAAAGGTAAAAAAATGCACTAAAAAGCGGATATTTTCCCATTTTTACCACCAAAGGGATTTTTCCAACCATTTTGGTTGTAAATTAAATCTGGGAGCACTGGCTGCCAACCGGCAACGTAACGAATTAAATAAAAAGTGAAGCCAAACTGATTAATGTTTACGTTACGTTATGTTGGGGGAACCGTTTTAAGTATCTGTCTAAACATTCGTTTTACTGAAAGTCATCCGTGAATACACGATGAAGAAAAAGTCCTTCCAGTATATCCCCTATTACACGATAATTCCTTGGATATGATTATTTTCAAAATTCAATAGGTGCGAAGGTGAAATCGGATGTTTTTTTCTCTCACGAAAATTCGAAAAGAGTCAGACGCAAAGAATCATCGTGTAATAGGTAGTCCGCAGTTGCCTTTCATACAAGGAGACAAGCTGATGGAGATGTTTTCTTTTAATTTCTTTTAAAATCTCTTGTGTAATTATTTTAACTCACTCAATAAAATGTCCGTTACAACATTCCGCCCGTCAAATTTTGTATGGGAAATGATTTACTTAATTTGGTTAAACTTATCAAAGGATTTTGTTGCGTAAAATTAACCAAACTGGTTAAACTTATCCAAACGTCATTGTGACTCTTATTCTGATTGAATTACTTAGTATTTAATCAAATGTATAAATTAAGGTCGTTCAAGCAAATCTTTGCGTAAACTTACCATTTTACACAATTTGTTAACTTACGACGTTGCATGAATACCCTTAGCATGAGTTGCACAAACACAAATGCATTGACACTGGGTCAGAGTGCAGATACTCAGCTGAGTGCTGGGGCACCCAAAGGAAGCAAGATTTAAAAAAAAGATTATTGAGATGCTTCTGTCACTTTGCCGATATATAGGAAAGTGTACAAAGGTTTTAAATTGCTAAAATAATGAAAAAGCTCATAAAACTAAGTGAAAAAGGAAATAAATGTCAATATAGTGAATACTTTGCAATACTTCATTTAAAAAAAATATATATAAAACAACATGCGGTGCTGCATTAAATCTTGTAAAAACGCCTACAGTACCCAAGTGACACGCTTTGTTAGTGATAAGTTGTGATGACTTCTCATTATCAAAGTGACTGTCGGATTTGTTAAATAAGAACTGCTCGCAGCAACACCACTGTAATCAAGTAATCAAAAAAGCGCAGGAGCGGTCCAATTGTGCAACTAAATTCAAGTTACCATTAATAAAGTGTATACATTTTTCATTTCACTGGTGAGTTTTGTTTCATATTCTACTACTTAAAGTCATGTAAAGTGATGTTTTTTATCGTAGCGTACTTTTAAACTAACAAATACTTCTCAATGAACATACAAAACTAACATGATAGACAAGGCTTTTAAAAATATTTTATTTAATGCATAACCTTACACTGCGGGCGCTAAACGGATCTAGCACCCTTCCATCACTTAAACGAACGAACCTAAACTAAAATCTCACTGAGCGCTCAATGTCAAGTTGACGGAGGCGGAGTGTTTTAGTGGGACTAAACTCTCCTTTGAATTGTATACAAATATGTGTTATAATTGTCGTACTGATATTCTGGAAACAAAATTTCAACTTTGCTTAAAATATTTAAAAATTGGAGCACTAAACTTTATTAAATGAATGAAAAATAATAGCAAAATTTATTTATTTTCATTTATGTTAACATTCAACCTTATTTTTGTTTTTTTTATCGACTTAAGTATTTGCACATCATCGAGAAATTACAATTTCGCTGTCAAATAAACAGCTGTTTTAGAAATGAATTGAGAAATGAATTCAACATTGACATAATATATATGGACTGCTAGTTGTATGACATTTCCGTACAAAGTGTGCTAAGAAAATGAGTACTTAAAACGGTCGAGGTAAGCGACAAATTCAAGCCTACCGGTGAAAATATAAAATATTTCTGCAGCCACCTGATGCTGGTTTGTGCATGAATGAATTTTCATTCATAGAAACTAGGGTCACCTTTTGGTATTTTTGGTAAGAATTCCTGCCATCTACTGTTAGGCTAGTCGCGCACATGCAATTTTCAGTTTCGAAACTGTTTGGTTGCAAAATTTAGTCCTATGGACTCGTATGAGACTCCGCGCACATTCAGAAACTATTCCGTCGTCGGTCGTTTCAAAAAACTGGCAAAAACTGGATGATTGCTCGAAATCAGTTTTTCAGTTTGTGTCATATGGAATAGTAACGCGCGGACATTCAACAAAATAGTTGCGGATATTTAACCACACGTTGAATTTTGTTCTCTGTGCGAAAGAGAACAAATGTATCTTTTCTTTAATTTGCTGAGCAAAAGAATAGGACGAATGCGATATTGTATGAGATAGAAAAACTGAATAAACATTGTCGGTGTGTTGGTTAGGTTCGTTGCGATTGCTTGTGGAGTTGCTCATGTGCGCGCTCAGTAGTCAACTTGTGAGTTGTGACTAAACTTTTTGGGGTGCATTCACCAACGTATCTTTAGCTATCCGGATTTGCTTGTGTTGTTGTAATCCCTTGTTAAAAAACAGCTGATGCAAAAACAACTCAACGTATCTGAAATTTTTTTTTTGATTATGGCTACCCTATTGCCTTACCAGCCGAACGGGACCAGTAATCTCCTTAAAAAATCTCAGCACTCAGGTGAGATTTTTAGCCCATTCTAAGCAACCAGAGATTTTTCTTGACTTACTTTCCAGTCAACTTTCCAATAAAGTTGCCTTAATTGGAAATAAGCATTTTGACATCAGAGACTAGAAACTTGTCTTATTTTGAGTTCCTTACAATTATTTCAAATCGATGTTTTTTCTTTAATCGATTTTAGGCACTTTGAATTGAAAATAATTGATATTTTCATAACTTCTTATTAACTATTAACAATTTTTGATTACCTAGTTAAAATTTACTTGCTTTGGAGCTATTTAAATAAAGGACGAATGCCTAAGAATTTTTGTTAAGCCCGCCGCAGAATACTTTTAATTCCAGAGAAAAGAAAAAAACATGGATTTCTGTGTATTAAACTTTGACGTTTTATTAGTGTTTAGTCTGGCAGCTAAATTGATTATTGGTATGTGATTTCTCTGAAAGGTGAAGACTTTTATTTAAGCTATAACCAAATTTGATTATTAGTAAGACCCATTGTCAATGAATAGGTGTGTTTTATTATCATCGGGATCTGGATCTGGATTAACTTTTAAAACGTACTACAAAAACAAATTTGAAAATTTCCCACTATTTTGTTTTTGTATTACGTGTAAAAGCTAATCCAGATCCAGATCCCGATAGAAGATAATAAAAAACGGCCATTTGTGAGAACCAAAATCGATTTGGTTTTCTTAAATGTAACTGTCAAAGCTTTTATCTTTTGATCATGTTGACTTTTTAGTTTGTTAGTTTGTGGTGAAAATAAAACTATATAGAAAAAAAAGATGGATTTTCTGTTTAACTTTCGCGAATTTTAACTACCCAATTTTGATATTGCTTTTTTTTGGTGGTACTAACACCACTCTTGCAGCCAATTCATACAATTTTACGTAAAATTAGTGTCAATTTTCATTAGACATGATCAGGAAAATGAGATCTCACAACCCTCAGCAATCTCAGTCATGTTAACAGGATTCCTAAGAAAACTTTCTGTCAAATTACAGAGGAAAAAAATATTGAATTCCTTTGCTCACTAATTAACGGTAAAATTTGCTGAGCCCTCCGAGATCTCATTTTCCTGAACACGCCAATTGATATACGTGTGGTGGGAATTTTGGCCGTGTTTTATTATCTTCTAGGGATCCGGATCTGGATTTGGATTAACTTTTAGACATAATACAAAAACAAAATAGTGACAAATTTTAAAATTTGTTTTTGTAGTACTTGTTAAAAGTTAATCCAGATCCAGATCCTGATGATAATAAAACACGCCTATTGATTGATAATTTCTGGAGTAGGGAAACTCTTTTTCAATGGTAGTAGTCACTATATTACATTCACGAACTTACAATTAAAACAAAATATTCCATAAGTCAAAGCAGTGAAAGAGATTCCTTATGTAGAAGCGCCTGGACAAAGAACTATTCCACCATGCGTTTACTATTGACTTTCAAAGGCGTATAATTCCCCTCGTCCTTACCACGGGCGCCAAAAATCCTGCCACTTTTGAACTTGATGTCAAGATGCATGCACCTACAGACGCTTATACTCTTGTTTTGGTAATGTGATCAACCCAAAAGAAAGGTTTAATCAATTCTTTGCAACCAAAAAATATATGAAATTTTATGTTACAATTAATCGATTAAACCGTTTTTTTGTTTAAGTTTAAATCTCAATAACCGTTCTGCGTTCTTACTTTTTTGATAACTTTTTTCGTTAAGGAAATTATAAAGGAAATCGTTTGAAATTAAAAAGTGAGCCACTGTATATGTAATGTATTTATGGTAGATTGGATTTATGTTCTTTTCAGTTATGAAATCTAAACTGGAAAGCTATTCTTATTTTTGAAACTAATGGGGTTTTCTTTTTTGATCTGAAAATTAATTTTTTTCATCGCGAATGGTATACCTTAGGAGATTGATTTTTCGTTTTTATTGTATTGGTATACAATTTATGTATGTGAAACTGTGATTTAGCAACAAAAGAATAGCAATTCAAAATAAACATTCAATATTTAAGAATACTTTTAGTGCCTTTTCATGTAATTAAAACTTAGACCACAACTTTATTTTTGTGTGGGTAAAATTTTGAAAGAAATGGGCACTTGGATCCATTTGGATATTATTGGGCTATGCACTTTTAATTATATTTTCGAATGGTGCAACATTTTGAACAGCCTTTTGTTAAGGTTTCGATGTCAACTTCGTCAGCCTTACATGATGGGCCCCATGAAAAATTGTCGGATATTCGTAGCGATAAATAATTTTGGTATCTTTTTGCATTACATTTTTTTATCCCGAAAATCCCGGGATTACAATGCTCCATTCCCGGGATTGGAGAATTGTAATCCCGGGAAATTCGGGTTTGGTGACTTAAAGATTTGAAGTATTATTAACTGATCAACATTTTGTAGTTTAAAACTGTATTTATACATTCGTTCATTATTATGGAACGCTGTTCCATAAACAACTAACAATGAGTAAAGTGCATCCCAAAAACAAAAACGGCTTCGAATTTCTTCGTTGTTCGTGTTCGGTGGTATCATGTGCACTTTTTCGTTCTTCCGTGTACGGGTAAAAACAAACAACGTACACCGAAGATCTAAATGCAGCTTAAAACAGTTTTTTTTTTATAAAGATTGTATTAAGGTACTTTGTATAAGAGCGTTTTTTATAATACAAATTTTATATAGAGAGATTGGGTAGAATGTGTGGCTAATAAACCACGCGGTCTTCTTCCAACCCAGAAATACAATATTAAGGAACATTTTAACAATGATGCGCAAGCACGCAAAACTAACCTAAGTTTGATTTAAGCCACCACCGATATAAACGCGCTTGTTTTGTAAAATTTTTTAAAATTGGGGCTATCGATAAATACTTGTTCATAACGGATCATCTTTTTTCGAATGCATGAATGAAAAATGAATATGATATTTACTTTCAAAAAGGTTCAATACAAACAAATTCTTTTTTATTTAAAATATCTTATTTCCAAACCATTTAACCGGCGTAAAATTATTTTGAAATTTGAAAAATCCATCATTTTACTGTAGTTCTTGCAGTTCTTAAAAAATCGTCTCCATGACCAATTTTTTCAAGTATACTTTGGGATAACTTCCTATTTTACTGTTGCATTTCATAGGGTTAATTGAAGTAATTTTTGGTTGCAAAGAACTTATTACGAAATAGTTTTTTTTTTGTATTTCAAAAATAAAAAGCAATGCAAAAACTTACATTTTCTTGGTTTTATAGTCTATACCTCCCTTACCCTACTACTCAAATAAATCAGTTAAGTAAAAGACAACACTTTTTCTGGGGGCCTATTACGTATTACGAAACGAACGGCAAGTTAACTTTACTGAAGTAAACGATAGTCACGACCCAGATCGATTATGTAAAACGAGAAAGGGGGTAGAAAGATGTTGCCAATCGAAGCAAAAAAAAAAGAACAGACAAACAAATCACCGGCAGACCGCAGACAGTTATAAATAGATACCTTCACGAAAACAAAAGCTGTGCGACTGCAAAATGTCAGTCGTAAGGAAAAACGAGTATCGTTAAATAAAAACGATTCTCGTTTTGAATAATCGCATTTAAACGACAACGATCGAATTTTAACGATAATCGTTTTAAGTAATAGGGCCCCTGAAATTGTTATTGTACTTGCTGATTTCTTGATTGAAAACAACTTCTTCTTGAGGACTATTATTTTTGTTTGTTCCGAATAAAAAATTAACATACAACTTGTTTATTTTTGCCAAACTAATCTCTGCCTGAGACGCTTTCCTCTATATATGAGAAAACAAAAAAAATTAGACGAACAAATATTCTGAATTACTTTCATAAAATTTTTTTTTAAATCCCGGGTTTATCTAGGGATCCCGGGATACAAATTTTGCAATCTTGAAATCCCGGGATTGAAAAAACATCTCGGGATTGCAATCTCTAATTAAAAGTGCATTTTATTTATAGAATATAACTCAATTCAACTCTAAAATACAATTTCCAAGGTTTTTTTGAGCACAAAAAAATTAAAATACTTACTTTGGCATCTAGACCCTTCAATTTTCCATTTAAAAACATGTGTTTCGGCTTCAAAAATCTCTTCAATATCATATTCATACCATTATTTATATTAAAAAAAAAATAAAAAGTATTAAAACACGTATAAGATATTTGGTAAACGTTTTCCTTTATTGAAATTATGTATCCTCTTTTGTAGATAATAGTTTTTTTTGTGTAAATTGGAAAAAGTTTTTCTTCGGCTTCTTAACAAATATTTAAAAATAGCACACTATGCTATTACTTTTGTATTATAATTCTGTTATATTATTGAATGTTAACAAGTATAGTTTTTTTTTTGTTATTTTGCTAGCATTCATTTAAATTTGTTTTCGTCTTGTACAAAAATTCATCTTTCAACACAAAATTGCATAATGTACATAAAAAGTACCTATTTAACTTTTAAGTGTTTATACTCATGCCATTTATAATTTTTTTTTTTTTTTTTTAAATTATGAGTTCAAATGCAATATGTTCTTAATGTGTAATTTAATCGAAACAGAACACACAATAAAAATATAAATTTGTTTAAACGATGATTTCATGTGTCGAGGTTGGTGAAAATGGTTATTATGTTTTATAACAAACGGTTTGTTGTGTTTTTTATTTATATGTTGTTATTGTAAGTATTTTGCTTTAATGAACCATTTAAAATTTAACACTTACAAAGTATTTTGCTATAGAGTAGATATAAAGAAAATCTCTCGCTATATGAGAGATACTTTCGTATTTTCTTATTTTTTTGTTTGTGTTGTTATATTAGCCTTAAATATAGTGCATTGCTGATAAGTTAAACAATTTTTGTTTTATAAAAGATACATGATTTTTATGTTGCTTTAAAAAACACATTGAATTCAAACAATAGAAAATATCTCTGACAAAATAATATACATATAAATAATAAAAAACCGAAGTAAAGGTAGTTCTGCTTTTTTCAATCCTTAAATTATATGTATTCCATTTAGAAAGTCTTACACTAAATTTTAATAATACATACCCTGTAACCTTGACTTAAATTTAAGTGTTTTTTGTGAACATATGTAAATATAAAAAAAAAAAAAAAAAAAAAAATAAAGTAAATTCTCTGGGAAAATGAGGAATCGTCTTATAATGAGGGGCAGTAATTATATTGTACTACGTACGGTTATTTTTTTTTTTTTTGTTTATTTTCTTTTACTGGAGACTTTTTTACAGTGGGCAGTAAAATAGTAAGTTAAAGCTGCAAGCAGAACAAAGTGTCTTGACTCTTAAACAATCAATAACAATATTTTGGCCCCTATTAAGACTTGTGACTCGCCGAGTCTCACGTTCGACTCAACTCGAACGTTCGACTTCTCAAAAATAAAAACTGCGATTTTGTTCAAAATCACCAATAATTGCAGTTCGACATGGACGATATAGGCGAATGTTTGCTAAAGGTATTGACTGGCATTCAAGTTTTCCAAATTTTAGTCATTTAAGGTGAACTTAATTCTTGCGAGTCGCAAACGAAAACTCAACAAAGTCACATTTAAACGTTCGACTTGGCGAATCGCAAGTCATAATAGGTGCTTTAGTTTATCAATGAAGAAAATTCAATAAAATACATACATGCATGTTATATTTTGAACGGCCGTCGAGTCAGTTTTATAGAACATCGGACATTTTAAAGAAAATCATTTTTATTTGTTATTTATTTCAAAGCATCATTGGCAAAACGATGTTTTTTAGAATTCGTTGAAATAACTTTGTGATATTTCAAGTTTTATCTGTCGTACGTATATTTTAAATCTATCTGAATACTAAAGTATGTACTAACTGGCTAGAAAGCTGACTAGGCTTTGGAAAAATTATTCCTTAGTAAAATTATTATTTACTTAAAATAAAGCGGGACATTCAAGTTAAAACTGATGTAAGGACTGTCCGACGGACTTCAGTCGTATACGACAGATTTTACCGTGAATGTCCTTGTCTTACATCGGACCGTGCGTCTAACCTGCCCGCTTAAGCCTTTTATTCTGAGTTTCAACCCAGGAAATTTGATACTTTACTTTTCGGTTATTGAGTTTCAACTAAAAAGTGATTAATATTCGAAAATTTCTATTGTGAGTACGCGAAAGAAAAAAAAACAAACGGTACTGGTGCTTAACATTGAACAAACAATTATAATTTTAATTTTTTTTTTCACTTTCAATTTCAACCACTCAAGTGTATTATGGGTTTCTTTTGAAATTGACTTTTGGGAAAGCTACTTTCCGGTCGATTTAAGGCTACTATAGTTTTTTCTTTAAAGTTACACTTTGTAAGTAAAACCTAAACCCTACTTCAGTCAAGGGACACAAATCGGCAGCCATGTAATCTTTCGAGAGCATGACTAAATGTTACTAAGGAACGGTCACAACTTGATAAGATATTTTTTAATTTTACTATATTTGGGTACCCATTGTTTAATACTCTGTGTAAACGCTATTTTGAAACTAACTTTAATACATTTCTACCCCCATTATAAAAAGTTTCAATTTCACTCTTTAAGCAAATTAATAATTTGTACAGGAAAATGGGTTGAGAAGTTGGTTTGACTGGGTGTGAACATTCTCCTTGTATAACTATATATTCTTTTCGATAATATTAATAAATACATTAACGTCCTTGAATGTAATCTCCAAATCATTCGTTCAAGTCAGCCCAACCCTTCACGATTGTTCTATCCTTCACATAATGGTAAATGCAAATTTAGGATAGGTACATATTTTTCTATATTCAGACTTATTAATACAATATTAAAAAAACGGCAATCAGTGGAGATATATATGTTTGGGCGCCATTTAACTATTTTCATAATTAAATTACGAAGACAGCCAACTATCCTTTGTAACCAAGCATAGCAATCAGTTCAACTTGGGCGAAAGTGAACAACATTTCCTTCCAGCAGACAAATAAGAGTAGCAGACCTAACCACTTTATAAACTTTAAAATCGCCGGTAATAGCTTTTAGATTAGATATACGCTTATGACTACAAAAGCTTCAATATTACCTCGCTAAGAGAAAATAAGTTTAATGGATGCCAAAAACTAGGGGTGTATTCATAAACGCAGAAAATCTGCGCTAGTACAATCAATGCAGAATGTCTGCAGTAAACAAAAAGGTCTGACTTTGTATGTAAACAGAGTTCATAAACGTCAGAGAAAAATGGCTGCCAAACAAATTTTGTTGAATTTGATTTTTGATTTGCTTACCAAAAAAGAAAAAAAAATTATAAAATAAAATATAAAAAAAATATAAAATATTTGCAATTACTTATATTCTTTACGAGTCAGTGCCGCTTTGTCCTTCTTGTTGTCTTAAAAATTATTTTAAAAATTCCCGCTCTTTCTGCAGCCAAACACACACAATCTGCCCGACGCTGACGACAGTCTGACGTTTATGAACGGTACGTACTGCAGTTCGACTAGGTTAGTTCGATCGAAAATCTGACTTTATGAATGCAGATAACGCAGTTCTTAGTTAGGCTGACGTTTATGAATACACCCTAGTTCTTGGGCTAAGAGGGCATTCGAGAAATAAAGCTTTCTCTCTAAAAACCAAGCTCTTAGTCATCCCCGTACTTATGTATTAAAAGAACGAGCTAAATATGGCGCAAACAAATGCATATCGTCTTCCACCAACTTGCTATCTGTAACTACAAGAAGCTAGCTTCGGCTTTGATACTGCAAGCACCCTTCTAAATAAAGTAATTTTTTGCATTTTCATTTGTTCGAATTCGTGCAACTGTTAACGAATATTTTTCCGCTTCGGTGTCGTTTGCATTTTTTTATCTTGTTGAAGACCAACTAAAAATTTCGTTTAGCATCAGCAGCGTACTAGGCTTAAGCGTGCATAAAATAAAACAATTTATTGGATTTTTGTATCCCTTCTTTCCAATGCAAACTCCTCCTTAATCAAAAACAAAATGATTTAAATTTTGTTTTGTACATTTCAGTAAGATTTTTGCACAAGTATGTGTAAGACAACTCTACTCGTCTATCCTGAAAAAATTTAAGGTAGATATTCTATAAATATGCTTCATTTTTATAATTTTGATTGTTCCTGGGGTTTTCTAAGAAATATAAATACATTGTATGCTACGTCACGCCGCCAGTTTTGTATGGAAATTGAATATAAAACTGCTGCAAGGATAAAACGAAACATGAAAATAAAAACAAATTTTTAATACTAATTGACAAAAAAAAAATACATTTTTTTTATTCAAGATTGCATGTGTTAATATAAGTTTCGTATCAATTTTCTTATAAAATAGAACAAAAGAAAAAAATCTTCAGATAAAAATTTGAATACATCTAAAACATAATGTATAATAAATGATTAAAATATGAAATATATAATTTTTTTTTAATTTTATAATGTGTCTCTGTCTGTTTTTGTTTTTAATTTTTAAATTCAACAATCGGTGTCGTACCAAGCAGCCAAATTGTTGTTATCATTTGGTGGAGTTGGCATAGCGTCCAAATCAAAGTTTAACTCTCCAGCTCCAATCTCACCAACGTCCATGTCCATTGAATAGGGCGAGGTGGGAGCCCCACCAGGTGTAGCTCCCACTGGGCTGCTTATCTCCAGACCTTGCATCGAATCTATTGGTAGAGTATCATATCCTGTTGTAATTAAATTTGCATATACAGAAAGAAGAAGAAAAGAAAAAGCAGTCAGAAAGAGAACAGAAATATTTTATTTACAGTTTTTTTTTTGCAATTAACTTTTTGTCTTTAAGAACAAGTATTACACAGTTTTCGTTCACATGACGAAGGAGGCGCAGGAGAATGATATTCATAAATTAAAAAATCCCTGATAGCCTTCGGGCATTAAATGTGTTTTTTTTTTTGTATATTTACAAAGCATATTTGTCGTTACTTCTGCAGTATAATGAACTTTAGGTTATTACTCCAACGTCATCTCCGACTTGAGAACGAATTTCTGTGTGTTATGAATTTAATGAAAATTCCATTTTTGACAGTCAAAACAAAAATAGATCACAAAAATATTTATAAGAACAAATTAAGACGTTTGCATTAAATGTTTATTTAAATTAATATCATTCATGTAATTAAGAAACTAAATAATATACACACACATGAGCAACGTAAATTTGTATAAATAAAAAAAAAATTACACACCTTAAGTTGAAAGAAATATTTGAGTTGAACATGCAATTTTTTTAATTTATTGTAATTGAATCGTTTTGATTAGCGTAGTAACACTTCGTCTTTTATTATCAGGGGAAGAAAATACACAACAAATATGTTATTTATAGGGGTTGATTGATGATAATTATAATTAATCTAACTTGTATACCAAAGACAAATACTTTGGATTAAATAAAACATTAGCGAAAGTCCTAAAAAGTTTTGAGAGTGGGTCCCACCCACTTAGGCAGTTATGTATAAATAAAAATGTGAATATTATTATTAATTTATAAATTAATAATATTATTGAATATTATTATTAAACAATTTGAGCTATAAAAAAAGGAATTTCGTCTAAATAAAATACGAATTCATAAAAGAAAATGGTTGAGTGGTTTCGTTATAAATAAAAATGTTAGTATTTATAAATTTACGAATTCAATTATAAAGCCCGTCAATTCAATTTTTGAAATTAAAAAAAAAAAAACTGTTTGGATGTATAATATTAAACAGCGCAAAAAGAAAGAAACCGACTGATACAAGCTCGTGTGAATTAGTAAGAATGCTAGTCGCCACTAAAATACATAAACTAGCCAGAAAAAAAATAAATGAACAAGATTTTTTCAATTTATCTTAATGTTTTTTGAAGAGCTGTATTTTTGTATTGAAGTGAAACAAAAAGTATAAGCATTTTCCAATTTTTTTTCCTGCAGTACCGTTATTGCAAGAAATGACACGAGGCGAATATTTGTATGCATAATTTTTTTTTAATCAATCAAATTAGACAGTTTATATTTCTGAATCTTAGATTAATCGGAGGATTTAGATATATGATAACGATTCCTCACTCACTCACTTTCCCCTATAAAAATTGAGACTGAAATTTTTGCTCTGCCAAAAAACGGAGGAGAAATACTGAGCGCTCAACAAATATAAACGGGCTACATGTGATCAGTTAAATTGACTTATTTATTCAGCTGCAATAATTTTTTTTTTTACAATTTTGTTTTGCATGGCTTATCTGGCTTCAAATGAAAAAAGATACTTTTGGCTTTGATTTCCATAATCTCAGCAAATAATGACGTTATAAAAAAATTCAAGGACAGTTTTGAAAATTTGAGTAAGCTTTTACAAAACTTTTTTTGAATTTTGTAGAAATTATTTTTTTTTTTAAGTTTAAACAAATCACTAAAAACGACTTTTTGTGATCTTTCGTTTCTTTGCAAATATATGATTGCATGAATTGCATTGCTATGCGTATTTTAAGACTCTATTAGCATTAATATTCTTGTTAATTTTCAAATGGATTCACCAAACCTTTTTTCTTTAAAAAAATGTTCAAAGTCTTACAAACCAATCAAAGGAACAAATTGTGTTATTCCTAAGCCTTGGGTAGTCAGTCGTCTTCAAATGATAACAAAACAACAATTCATTAAAAGCCAGATAAACTATGCATTGAAGCTGAATAAACAAAATACAAAAAAAAGCTAGTCTAGCGTAATTTCTTGCAATAACGAAATAACGGTACTGAAGGAAAGATTATTTGCAAACAAATCTTGAAAAAAACAACGCTGTATAATGCTTTTATTTCAACTCAATACGACCACTTAAAGATACAGCTCTTCAAAAAACACTAACAAATATTGTAAAAATCTTGTTTCTTTAAGCTTCAGTGACCGAGTGCCATCGTCAGTGAGCGAATGAACGAGTAAACACTTATTTTTGTAATTCAGTCACGTATTACTAGAACTGCTGCGGTAATTCAGCCCCAGTAATGAGGTTAAGCTTATCCATGTGGGTTCGGTAGCTCGGTGTTTAGTACATCGGCTTTTGATACGCTTAGAAAATAGTTTGATTCCAGTTGACGAAAAAAAAGAGTTTTTCAATTATTATTTAAGCATACTAAACACCACTTGGGGAGTGTAATGATGCAAGTTAGTACTCGTGAAATAGCTATAACTCCAGCCTATAAACTTGGTTCTTATTGTGTAGAAATAGTCGCGTTTAACAAAGCTTCCTACCTTATTTAAGACATTAAAACCTACGAGTTAAGCCCAGCCCTTAGAATGTTTTGTCAATCACTTGCGAAAGCAGCAGGTTTTTTACACCCTTTCATATTTGCATCATCTTTTTGTTTATTACTCAGGTAATTATAGATCAAAGAAATTGTTTGTCCCATTTGTCTATGATTAATAAAACTTTAATCCCGCGCGTACTTATCCGCGTCAAGAGCTTTTCCTACCCATTCTCCACTAATCATCAATTTTTTTGTGTCAAAAATAGCTTTAAGAAATCTAATCTTCAACTAGTTCGAAGCAAAAGTGATAATAAAGGCTGTGTACTTATTGATATGAACGAAAAAAGGGCTGCCATTTCAACATGAATTTAACGAAATCATAAAAAAACGTGAAATGACGGTAGCTTTAAGAGAGAAAGTTTTTTTTATTCACTCCTAAATTGAATGCATTTAGGTTAGATTAGGAGGGGCGTGTACAGCACAGAGGCCGTTGCATACACGGGCCCATTGGGCCATTGTGATCCTCTTACGAAATAAAGCAGGGATGCTCGTAAACTAATGGTGCACATATGAATTTTCTCATGTTTGCCATTGAGACCTGCACTAGATTGTCCAGTTCTCCAATAAAAATGTTTCCAAAAGGAGGGAGGCCTGGTTTTGAGATTTGGACAATCGCAGAGCAGGTTTAATGGTTTCTATTTCTTTGACATCCTGACAGCTCCTACAAAAATCGGGTGCGAATACACCCAGTCTCGTGGCCATTGTGCCAGTACACCAATCAAGAATCTAATATTCTTTTTACTCAGCGATAAAATGTACTGAGTTTTCTTTTCATTAATTCTTTGAATATTTTTGTATATTTTCTGTTAAGTGCATGAGTTACTTGTAACCGCTTAGCATAGTTATATAATAAAAGAAAACGATAAATTAATAGTTATTGAAATGAACGCACTATTAAAACCATGCAAGATGCGTGTAAAAAGCTTACTATAAACCACACAGCAAGTTTGTTGATTTTTCTATCAGCTACAAATAAAATCATTATAAAGTAACACTTACACAATTGGCAATTGGGAGGTAAAAACATAAACAAAATAAAAATAAATAAATATTTACTGACTCAAGAAATTAAATTATAATCCGTAAAGGAAAATTTGAATAAAAAATATACAATTTAATAAGAAATTTAGCTTCAAAAATATAAAACGGAAAATTTTGATGATCTAAGCAAACCAATATAAAATTATATCTAAGAGTATAACAAATTTTGTACAAGATAAATATAATTTTTTGGTAATCACCTATTGTATGCCTTTTTGCTTTGCTTGTCATTCTTTTCAAAATGATAGAAGTCGAGAAGGAGAAGAGCGGTGAAGTTCATGTTTCGTTAAGTGCTGTTTTTTTTTGTTACATTTTTATTTTCTTAATCTAAGATAAATACTGCTTTCATCAATTATATTATCTTTAAGACGATAATATTATTTTTTGCTTTTATCTCCTACACAAACTTAAAATAATATAATTTTGTTTATACTTTTTTTTTATTTTAATTTTTGTTTTAATATTACTAAAAATTCGGTTTTTGTTTATTTTTTGTTTTGTCCAAAAATTTATTTAATCAGTTGAACAAACTTTTGAATTATGTTTTAGTGATGATATATGTTAGGCTGGCTTAGCTATAAATCGGAAAACAAATTAAAACGAAAGATCCAATGGAGAGACAGAAAAAAGAAGATAAAAACGTATTTATTAGTTAAATTCGTTCGTTTTGGTTGCAGATTAGACTGGAAGAATTTTATTTATTATTTTTTTTTATTTTAATTACAAAACAAAGAAAATAAACTCAGCTAAATGACTTTGGTGACATATTTGTATCTACTTCAATAAATGGTTTAATATTTGTTTTTTTTTTTTTAATGATGAAAAAGGGGTGGTCGTTGAGATGAGATTCTGCGAGAGTAAAGCATAAAAATAAAATAAAATCACCTACGCTTATATAAATTGATATGATTTCTATACGAAAATAATACTCAAAAAAGAATAAAATTAACATTGCAATGAACTAAAAGTAAAAATAATCAATTAAGATGAATTAATAATGTAAACGTAATGATAATGACAATTTCAACGATTTTTAATTATACGGAGGGGCATCTGCAAATTTTGTAATACTGGAGGGGTTAGCTACTTAATAATTTATTTATTTAAGTGGTTAGTAGAACTAGCTGTGTACTGTGCATTGTGTTCGTGTTTTGTATCGGAAATCAATGGAAATTGGAACATTAGAGTTGATTTTGTATGTCATACTAATTGTTTCTCGATGAAAAAGTTTTTAGGGTGAACATTTTATTTTTGTTCATTTTCTCTTTTTAAATGTTTTGATTTGCTAACCCAAAGAAGTTTTAACAAAGAATTGTTTAATTTTTTCTTTTTGAATTTTCCACCACATTCATTTGCAAATGCTGCTGGCGAAATTAAGAACACTAAACCGAGATTAAATAAGTTTTATCTAAAATATTCTTCAAATCTTGAAGAAGTACCATTCAATTTAGTTTCCTGTTTTAGAAATTAATCTTGTTAAATCTTTTTAGGACAAATATTGTTTTTTTATTCTTATATGGCGATCAAGGATTCAGTTTTTCATTATTTGACACAAATGAAACATTCTTTCTATATCATTTCCACTTCATAAGATAAAATGAAACATCTAAACTAAATAGGTTTATTTACAGCCCCATTCTGCTCATTCTCAGTGATACCTCACAAGCCACAAGAAAAGGTGAGATTGATTTTGTGACTTTTTCGTATTTTACCGCAGTCACATTTACGAAAGTCACAAAAACAATCGAAGTTGTGATTTCCTTCAGAACAGTTAATAAGTCACAGCTCAAAAATTACTTGATTTTTGACAAATAATTTAATAATTCTTTCTGAAGCTGGTCATACACGGCAGAGCCAAAACCTTACGATCCATTTGAATTTTCAGACAAATTTAAAATCTAACCGAGCCAAATGGAAATGGAAATGGCTTTGTTGGACTGTTTACTAAGAAGAGTGGGTTCGTGCCGCTCTCTAGGCAACATTCCTTCTATATTGAAAACTTAATTAGATGCCACCCATGGAATTAGTTGATAAGATAATATAAACACCTTGATCTCAATTCACTGTGCCAAATCATGCCTATCCTCCCTTCTAACTTGTGCTGTGCAATTCAGGTTGCATTGGTCTTACAGGCATATAGTTAAAATTAAATTTATTATTATTATTAATTCGCCAGCTAGATCTTGTGATTTAACACTATGAGATTTATATCTTTGGGGCTATGTCAAAAATAAAATCAACAACAATGCTTCACCAACATTACATCTGAGCTTTTTTCCCAAAATGGGTTTCGCAAATCTTTGGTATTGACATTCTCGAATATATAGTGAAGGTGCCGTTGCTACCGGTCATAGTCTCATCCGCAAATAGGGTCTCAATACCTGCCAACAGCGTTTGAGAACTGTTGGACTTAAGAAGCTCGATTAGTCATTCTCAAGCATCTATCACCTGACAGATTAAAAAACAGATTTTGAATGTGCTTCAGTTGTCCTTGACGATATCACTAGTCAATAGCAATTTTGTGTCTTGGTTCTGCATATAATTTTCTTATTTTTTACATATTACATATTATGAAATACAAAATTATTGCTTTTGAAAAATTTTGTTTTTGTGGTCAGGAGCATATTATTTGAAAATTCATATAGATATGCTATGATATAATCATTTATAAAGGATATTTTAAGATATAGGACTGAGATACACTTAAATGCCAGAGCGTGTTAGATGGGAGGGGTAATTTTCTTAAAAACTTACTCTATTAAAACAAAAAAATAATATATATTTTTTTTAAAGCTACGATTTCATTTTTTAAATTAAGTCATTTTCATGAATTTTTTTTTTAATTAAAACTCAGAATTTTCTAAATTTTATGAGCCAAATTTTCAAAACAGGAAGGTTGTATAAATTTTAACTTTTGAGTCAAATTTTCGCAACTAGAAGGTTGTATAATTTTCAAAAAATTGAAGATTACAAAAAAAAAATTTTCATTATTAAACGGCAATTTTTACCAACAAACTGATATTGAAGTGTGCAATTCTAAAATTAAACCATAAGTACAATCTCACATCATTGTTTCATTATATTGACCTTGATTACGACCCCAACTCTCGAAGTTCATGAAGTCCTAGTTTTAAGGTTTTCCATGTTCATCTCAGTATGCTGCCAATCATATTTTTTATTTTTTTTTTCTAAATGTAAATGCAGTATATTCAATTTCAGAGACACACTGTTTGTCTTTCAAGTTTTTTTTAACATATTTTAGATACTGATAATAATGTGAGTAGTCAAATAAACAAAATGCATTGGCATCACTTTAACATATTCCTTATAACATAAATTACAAAAATATGTTTAGTTTTTCAGGCGAATATAAAAAACTAGATCCAAAAATTTCATGAGAATTAGTAATATTTTATAGTCAGAACGGAGGCGGTCATTCGGCAGATATTGTATTCCATTATTTACTTTAGAGTTTGTACTTATGTATATGTATATAATACAAATATTTATAACTACTTTCCGAACATAGACAGCGTTTTTTGAATTATTTAAATTTAAAGTGAAACTTCTTGTTGGATTGGATGGCCCTGTATATTACGACTTACATATAAATATATTAAGGGTATTCATGCAACTTCGTAAAACCATAGGTAAGTTTACAAATTGGAAAAGTTTATCTTTTGGTAAATGAACTTTCAAATTTTGTATGGGAAATGATTTACACAATTTGGTTAAACTCATCAAAGGATTTTGTTGCGTTGCGTAAAATTAACCAAACTGGTTAAACTTCTCCAAACCTCATTGACTCTTACTGTGATTGAATTACCTAGCATTTGATTAAATTTATAAAAAAAAGGTCGTTCATGCAAACTTTGCGTAAACTTATCATTTTACACAATTTGTAAACTTACGACGTTGCATGAATACCCACCCTTATTGTTTTAAGAATCATTGGTGGAATGCTTTAATCTTGATATATGAAAAGCATTTCAATAAACATTAATACATAATTGCTGTGGTGGATAGACAAACACAAAACGTTCGTTTGCAAAATAAACTCAATATTTTAAAACAATACTTTAAAAAAAAAACAACTTTCGTGTTCCAATTCCCAGATTTGGTATTCCTTTTTTTTCGAATCTAAACACAAGTCTACACAAATATGCTATCAGTACCGAATCTTCAAATTACGTTTGTGCATATCCGTGTTAAGTGTTTTTGATACTCGTATTTGTTTAGACTTTTTTGTTTAATACCTGTCAGAGAAAGATATTTTTATTTTCAGCCAATCGAGAGATTTTCAATATTTTAAAATCTTTTCTCTCTCTCTCTCTCTGAAGTAAGTTTTTGTTTGTATCTATTTTTTGTTTGTATAGTTTCCTATTCAACCATACGATAGTAATATTCATCGTAGTTGTTCATCGTGTCGTCGCCAATAATAATAACAGGTAGTTCTTTGTTAAGTGTTTTTGAAATAAAATAAAGAAGAGGGAAATATTTATTTGTAATATGCTGACAACATTCATTAATAAACTCATGTCAATTCTTCACAAATTATCCTACAGTAACGTGTGAGAATATAATTATTGTTAATGGGGTGGGTGATTATAAAGTGGGGTGAACAACAAAAATAAACGCTAAACTTTTGTTTAAACTGCATTTTGATTTAGTATGTGCAGTAAAGTTTTGATTTGAATTTTTAGATCAACTTACGTTTAGTACTTTGTTTTTGTCTAAAAAACTGTATATTATTTTTTTTTTTTCAAAAACAATAGTGCAATATGTGTGTGGTAACTTAATTAAATTTCTTTATGTGCATCGTTTGATTGTTTTTATTATATTAGTAAAAAAAACATGTTAATGGTTAGAGAATAGTGGTTGTTATGTGAAAATGTTTTCTTTTATCTTTTCTGTTAATGATTTTTATTTCGAAACATTTTTGTTTAGTTTTTTTTTTTAATGTATGTAAATTTAATGATTAATATTTAAACTAGTGAGATGACATGCAACTCTTTTCTTTAGTACGTACCTTGTTGAAATGCTCGACCTCCATGTGAGCTGTGTACGCTCGGAGGGCCTTGCCCATACAAGCCCTCATATGCTTGTTCTGGTCCAAGCATATCCTATTTTATGTATTTTTATTGAATTAGTCAGTAGAAGTGATAGTTTTTCCCGTCAACAACAATAACGAATTAGTTATTATATTTTTATTTCGTGTTTTGAATTTTATGGTTTGTTGTTGTGAATTTATAGTCAAAGCCCGAATATACAGGTGCAGAGAGAAGGGAGATTTGTTTTTTGTATATAAAAAATTGTGGTAGTTTTTAAAAATCGTGGAGAAAATTTTGTTTCCAACATAAAAATAAAATAAAAAGAAAAAACGAACAAAAAAAAAAACATTTATAAATAAGAAATGATAAACAAAAAAAATTAAACATAAATATTAAAAACAAAACTTATTTGCTAGTTATTTAGTTTTACTATCAAAAGATGTGACTACTGTGAAAAGCTTTTCCTTGGTTTTGAACAAATTGGACATTGACAAATGTAACTATCGAGTTTTGTAAGTTAACTTAAATATTCGGGCAAATGTATTACAAATATCGTAGTTAATTGTTCTTTTTTTTTGAAAAAAAGTACCAAGAGAAGTGTCCAGCAATGAGAAGTGCACCCTGCGTAGAAAGAAGAAAAAATAACACCCGCAGGTTTTATAAAAAAAAGTCAAGCCACTAGCTGCTGATTTAAGGACCCCAACATAGACTTTTCGAAAAATTGAAGATAACCTAGTCACCGAAGTACAGAGAATAGAAGATGTATTAAAGCAGCATTTCCAGTAGCTGGAAGAGGTAATATAGTGAAAATAGAACCCACGTCCAGTCAATGAAGACCTAGTTCTATCACCTAGAGGAAAACTTAGCTATGCTCCCATATCTGGTGAATAACCAGCAGAGTTAATACCGAGGAAATATGTTGAAAGGACGCATCAAATCATTAACCAGGTATAGGTGGAAAGAAGCATGCCCGATGACTGGTGGTTTAAAACTTCCCAAGCGTAATACAAAGTGCACCGATTCATTGAAGAAATCAAAAGTAGAAAAACTTTCCAAAAGATAATTGAGGAGAGTTGAATCACGATTTTTGTAGTGTTACCGGCCAAGTTTAAGAACTCGGCCAACAAGTGGGAGTTATATATGTAATAGATAAACTTAACTATTTCATTTTTTGTATTTCATTGTTTTTTAGGAAATCACGAGAAGTGGCGCATTTTGTACTGAAATTAAGTTCTCGAATTCGTCACCAAGGAAATAAACAACGCTCGTGTCGTTAAGGGGCTATATGTATACTACCTTATACCACGAAAAAAACCAAGTTTTGATATCATGCTTATATCATTTTGTTCTCGTGATTTTAGCATGGTATAACGTGATACATTTCTAGTGTAAGTGAATACTAAAATATCCGTACCACTTATGTATGTACCACGGGTATAATCAATCTTCCGAACAAGCCAAACACATTAAACTTACGCAATATTAATTTTAAGGAATATTCGAAATTACATTTGTCAAATTTAGCTTTTTAAAATTATACCCTTTTTAACCAAATCTTGATAATCGCCACCAAATTAAATTTTTTCATTTGTGACATAAAAAACGTGTTTTTTTATTGTAATGTGCACTTATATTATGCGGACTAAAAAATGAAGATAAAATAACCCTGGTAGTAAAAAAAAAACTTCTAGTTAAATATTTAAACTACCGACCCACATCTTCTGATCATGAATGTTTTCTTGTGTTTACAGGGAGTAAACAAACCAACATAGGAGATTCTAGCAACGATGAGAGGATACAATTTCCTACCATTCTAATGCACTGACATTTCTATATAATACTACATCCTAATAAGTGTGGATTTGTTCTTTTAATTGAAACAACAATTAATATACCTGTAAGTCTGGTCCCATTCCGAGATCAGCATTGCCCCAAATGTTGTTATCTTCCCTTAGAAGAGAATTTGTTAGCTCAATAGACAAACGTTTCTTATAATCTTGTGGTTTGTCTTCGCTCATGCGGAATAAAACGGCTGCAGCGTAGGTGGCTACGCCTTCGTTTCTTGAATGCAATAAATCGGTTAAAGGCCCAGTGGCACCTTCTTGCTCGATTATCTCTGCTCCTTCTTTATCAGCAGCCAACTCACAAAGTACTCCAGCAGCAACACGCTTTTGATTCGAACAAAAAAAGTAATAAGAAATGTTTATTTTTTATTTTATCATAGCTTACCTGAATATTTTCAATTTCGTTGAATAACAAGCGAACAAATATCGGAATAACAGCCTGCTGGCGAATAAGTGCTCTATTATGTGATTCTCTAGCGAGAATATGTAATGCACCAACAGTGCCTTCAACAATCTCCTCCATGCGTACACCATCAGCATATGCACTCGGCTGCTGTGAACCTGTGCTTGCAACCGAAGAACGTTGCTACAAACAGAAAAAAAAAAAAAACAATATAAACATAAGTTTTTTCATTGAATCAATAAAATTTATGTATTTACCCTTTCTGTGTCTTGGAAGGCTCTCATAAGGAGCCTAACCAAGTGGTGTATGGCACCGTGCTCACGCAATGGTGCATGGTTTGCTGGACAAAGTGCCAGGTTACGAATTAAGCCAATAACTGCCTTAATTAGCGGCCAACGGGATGGTGGATGCAACAGCTTAACAATTACTGATAAGCCATAGTTCAAACGAACTGCATTCTGTGCTAGTTCGGAGTCAACGTGACGCGAAGTCAAATGACGTAGAGCACATACTGCAGGCTCAGTAATTTCTTCACGGTCACCTGCATTGATGATAGTACGAACAAGTGCATCAACTCCACCCACTTGGCAGACTGTTGCCTTGTTACGTTGGTTGTTGCAAGTCAAGTTGGAGAGAATGCCAGCTGCACAAGTAACAACATTAACATCTGTGGAAGCCAAAACTTGAACCAAGCTTTGCAGAAGCGCCTCTAGCCCCTCAACTTTGGTTGCTGCGTCCGACAAATTTCGCAGAGTCCAGAGACAATTCTGCACCAAACGCTGTGATGGATTGCCCAAATGCATGGCCAGAGCTTGCATGCCACCAGCATCAACGATAGCCGGTTTATTGCTTGAGCAGACAGACAATACCTTCAACACTCGCGATGTAGTCCACAAGAGTTTCTCGTAGTCATACGAACGCATAATGCGAACCAACTCGTTTGGTCCACCGGAAGCCAAAATTATCAACTTGCTCTCTTGATTGCCATAAGCCAGAATTTGCAAGCAATCAGTGACAATGGCTAAGAATTTCACATTGTTACGCTGCAACAGGGTGACCATCTTCTGGAGACCTCCAGCCAGACGCACGGCCATTTTTGAGCCGTCCTGGTGCAGAAGCAAATTGTGCAAAGTGGTAATGGCATAAAAGAGAACAGATTCAACAGGCGACGAGAGCAACTTAACCAGTGCTGGAATGCCACCGCTCTTGAAGATAGCCAATAGGCCTTGTCGATGGTGTGACAGATTGTGTAGGGTTCCTACGGCTCCCTTGGTTGTCTCCAGATCGTTGCTGTTTGAAATAGCACGGACCAAAGCAGCTACCATTTGGGGACTGTTCATGATGGCATGACGAGAAGCTTCCTTCTTCGACAATTGATGGACCATCATAGCGGCCTGCGAAACAACAACTTGATCTTCATCATTCAACAGTTTGATGAGTTCAGGAATTGCTCGGGTAGCAAGTTCAGCGTCATCCTGGTAGTTAATTAGATTGACCACGGCATGTTTAAGCATTTGCGACGGTTCAGATAAACGCTGAACAGCTGTGGGTTGTTGTGGATCGAACTGGGTCGATGGAATCTCAATACCTTCTTCAAGTGTTTCAGGGAACATTGCAGCTCGCACACGCTGGGAACGTGTTTGGCTCAATTGCTGATTCATATCGTCAACTTGATCTTGGGTAAAGTTCTGAGGAAAACCCTGGTCCAGATCAAACATCAAGGGGTCACCTTCCATTTCTTCATCTTCCTTGCCACTCAATGAGGGCACTTGCGTCACTGCACCCGAATGGATACCGGAATCACTCAAATAGGAGTTTTGTTGCCACATAAGCGTTTGCTCCTTAGACGATACCATTGGTAAGTCCGGTGGATTATATTGATTATGCGGCACTGAAAGACGAAAAAAGTAGAAACCATCATTAAAGGAAAATTTACAATAAATATAAGACGATACTATAGAAATACAAAAACAAAATAATAAAAGGAATACGAAAACAATAAATCGATGAGAGGTTGTAGAGTAGAAAATGTATTCGACTGTGAATCGTACCACTTGAGAATATTACTCTTTTAAAGATGGGTTCCATTAAAAGTGCAAAGCTACCGCTAGTGTATGTGGATGAAGGGGTTAGGTGTTTTTTTATCAGACGCATTACAATAATTACAGTTTTATATGCTGTTGAGCTTCCCTGCACATATGTATGTATTGTACATACTAATGTATAAAAGTAATGCAGTTTGAAATAATTTTGTAACCACATTGGAGATTGTTTTTTTTTTTGTTTTAATTTTATTTTCGTTGGAATCGTATGTTGTTGTCGGTGAGTATTCAATGAGTGAGTGCGTTTTGCTTTCATGTGAACATGATACTTGAATGTAGTGTGTAATATTACTGTACTGGATGTTGTTCCTTGGATAGTAAATATTTGTATATACACTTTTGGGGTTGTTGGATCATTTTAAAAGCTTCAGCGCTTAAATAACATTCACTGAGGTACACGAACTTATTTTATATTAAATCGCCGGCATAAATTACAATTAATTTCACTTTTTTAAACAAAATTAATTAAAGCAAAACGAGATGTTATTTTATTTTATTTTTTTTGTTAGTCAATATTTTGACCAAGATTTCTGGCATTCGAAAATGTGCCTGACAATTAATATTATGGGAAAAAATCATTTGAAAATGAATGGTTGAAATATTTGTTTATTTGGAATAGGACAGGAAAGATTTATCGAGAAGTAAAAAGAACCACACAATATGTCGAAAGTGAAAATAACCACACCTAAGCTTGAAAGTTCACACAAAGCTGGTGGCCTAGTTTTCGAACAGGCGATATCTTGCTAGTGAGTATGCAACATATTATCTGCAATTAATGGTCGAAGGTTAGCATACTCGATGAATTTAACCTCAACAATCTTTGCATGAATCTTAACGTCGCCTCTACATACAAGATTTTTGCTCCCGTATTGTGTGAACGCCTGAAACTGTATGTCAAAAACCTATTAATCCATCATCAATGTGGTTTGGAAAACAAATTCCACCATGGATCAAATATTCACAAAATCTTGGAATGAACCCAAGGCCTTTAGACATGCATCCACCCCCTATTTCTGGGCCGATTAACTCGTCCGTTTCTCTTTAAAAAAATATCTGCAGTTATGTATTGGAAGCCTTCATCAATTAATTAAATTGAATAATTTTAATCAGACTTAATTAATTATGATTACAAAAACTAGGATTAAAAAATTAATCTTAAGCATGATTATTGGCGTTAATCATTAATCGATTATAAACTAATAGGTGCATCGCACATGTTGTCTTTTTTATAATCTACGAAACAGGAATAGTGTTAAATAATAAATGATCATCATTTAACAAAACGGCAAATACGAATTTTGGGGTACAATTTACGCGGTCTACAAAAGCCCAAGGCATATAAACTATATATCGTTGGAACTGTTTTTTTGCACAGAAGTGCAGAATGCAAACATTTTTTAAATAATTACACCACAAAAGCTAAAAAACAATAAAATAAAATTGCGTAACAAGTGCGAACAAGACCGAGACCAAGCAATTATTTGTTTTTATTTGTCGTTACCTAAAAGTGACGTTTCGATTTGTCCACCCACCAACCGACCAATTTTCCAGCACTGATTGGAAAGATAACTAGAATGTCTGATTGCTGCGTTCAGTGCTGCAGAAAACAATAATGAGTAGTTTATTATAGTAAAAAGTAGCTCATTTCACGTTTACATGAGCGGATCGAATCCAATCCGGATCGAAATTTCGAACCAGGTTTATGACAACGAGCTGGATTAAATCGAGTAATCCGGATTCAATCCGATCTAGGTCTTCCAGGATTCAATTCTCAATGTTAACAAGTCATCAGTTTTTCTCTACGCTAAGGACAGCTTTTACTGACAAATAATATTATTAGCTCTCGAGTTTCGAGGGCTGGACGTACTAGTAATAATAATTGCATGAATACAACGTCATACGTTTACAAATGTGTAAAATGATAAGTCTACGTAAAGTTTGCATGAGTCACCTTTTATACATTTGATTAAATGGTAGGTAATTCAATCAGAGTGATTCACAATGACGTTTGAATAAGTTTAACCAGTTTGTTTAATTTTACGCAACAAAGTCCTTTGATAAGTTTAACCTAATTGTGTAAATCATTTCCCATACAAAATTTGACAGTTCATTAACCAAAAGATAAACTTATCCAATTTTTAAACTTATCTAGGGTTTTATGAAGTTGCATGAATACCCTTAATGACACATATTTCTACAAACATTTTTTATTAATAAAAAGTTAGTTCTAACGTTCAAATACCCGGAATTTTTATTTAGTTAAAATATTTTCCAAACTGGCAACTTCTCTCATTATTGCCCTCGGAAGCTAGAAATCCGATTTTTGTTTGTTATTCAAAAATAGCCAGTTGAAGATCTTCAAATATTTGTCAGGTGTTCAATATGCAATCAAGTCAAGAGCCAATATTGTTTGCTTTCAAGATAATGTACTCGAGACACAAACATTGTTTAGTAAATTGTTTAAAGCTTTTTTGTAAAAATAACAGTGCGTAGTGGGAGTATCCTTTGAAAGTTAAAAGCCTACGAGCAACTTCTCAATTCTGTATAACGGTATTGAGTGGTAGAATTAAACAGGGTACATGGTCTTTAAAATCGCGGTCTTTGTGTTCGTCTTGCTGCCGCCTTGACGTGGTCGTTTGCACGGGGATTTGTGTCGTGGTTTTCTCGCTATGGTGTCGCTTTGGTCTCACAGTGATATTTATATTCGAGCAAGGGGGCACATCTTGCTTTGGTCTCGGTAGAGTCTCACTAGTTTTTTTCTTTTATTAAATGTTTCAAAAGGGTTAAAATAAGCTTAAATAAAAATCTGTTCAAAACGTCCTCATCACCAAACGGCACAACGAAAAATATTTCTTTTATTTCCTTACCCCACAGAGTTCTAGTTAGAAAATCTCACTTTTTTGGCACGAGCACGCTTGGTTCTGAGCGTTTTAAATATACATTTTTTATCCGCTTGCTTTAACTCTTTTGAAAACAAACTTAAGCGAAACTCTAGCGAAATTATAGTAAAACATGCTCAATGTCAAAAACCACGTGTAAATTTCACGGTGAGACCGTAGTGTGAAAACTAAACGGCAGAACGAGACCACAGCAAGAGAAACATAATGATCTTCTTAAAGAAATTATGGCCCCGGGCAAAAAAAAGCTTCCAGCTTAATGACTGGGAACTCTAATGTTGTTGAATATAGTTTACAGTGGTGTTTTGTCAAAAAATCGACGTAAGTTAAACTGAACTTAATACGAACTGCGTATGACAATTTGGCATACGCAATAAAGGCTTAATTTGCTTACTTCGGGAAAACTCAGGACTAAAATGAGCTTACAGAATGGTGTGGCTGTAGCTGTAGCTCAAAACATTGTCAAAGAAAAAAGATACAAAAATATAAAACAGCGCTACAATGTGAAGCTTTAAATATAGCAAGAAATGTATGGTATAGTGTAGCTGATGTTAAAGAAAATTCAACTCTTGCTACAAGCTACAATCATTCTATTCTAGGGGTACCTCAGTCTCGATAAAAAGAAAACATATCCGTTTGAAAATGTTCAAGTTTTGGTCATTCGAATATTTTGCTATCAAGTTAGAAAATACCCTGTACACAAATAATCGATACAAATCAAAAAGTGAAGTATATTATTTCGTGAACCAAGAGAAGCAAGTAATATCGCGAATTGGCCTTGTAAAGGGTAGGCCATCAGCTAGTTTCTCCTTTTAAAAAGGTTATACAAAAAAACCGTCTCTTCAACACTTTCAACGTTTGGTTTCTTGAAAAGATTTACCCTTCCGATTAATACTATCGAATAATATTTCATTCATATAATGTATGACTGCATCCATTGGCTTCGCAGTAGGCCATCTTGTCAACCCAATTTTTCATGAATAGCTTTACAAATATTATTTTTAAGTGGATTCTGTGGATACCTTGCATAGCATCGATTCTGAATATCGCTTTATGGAAAACGTTTGTGGAAAGTTTCCAACAGTCGTTCTTGATTTATCAGAATACTAGGTGATGCCTGAGCTCCATTAACAAAATTTTGCTTTTTAATCAAGCGATTTTTTTTTTTAATATTAAGGTGCTACTATATATGTAAATAAGGGTGGTCCTTATAAAGAGCTATTGTTTAATTAAAGCTTGTTTGCCTCTCTAATTCCTTTGAAATATTTTTTTTTTTTTAATTTAATTAATTAAAGTTTTAGCTCATTATTTACCTTTTGTCGGTGCCTCTAGAGCCTAGATGAAATTTTAAAGAAGTTTTATATGGAAAATTTTATGTACCTAAAATCTTAAAACAAATTTTATTTTTTTTATAACTTTTGGTATAAATTTAGGCTTTCATGACCACATTTACGATTCGGTTCAAAACTCATGAAAATCGAAACCGAATATTTCCACAATTTTAGAGTTATGTGTGTTTTTCGTCTATGGGAAATAACTGCCCTAAATATTTTTCCAACACACCATGTACCACAAATTAAATTTTTCTATCAATTATGTTATACAAATTCAAAATTTTGATTGAATATTTTACATGAGTTTTCCCATATAAAACTGCTTTCCTTTTTTTTTTTTTTTTTTTTTTACTTTTTTTTATAATTCATTTTTATTTTTCAATTTTCTTAAAACTATATTAAAGCTAGACAAAAATTCATAAAAACTAGCCTACTTATCAATATCTTAAAACTAACTTACTGGCCCCAGTCGGGCGCTCTAAGTTAAACTATAATAACTTAATGCTAATGCCTTTCGGCCTAAGAACTATCTTAATACTAAATCCAGGTCGGTTTTATTTTTTACCGAGAAGAATTTCACAAAAAAACTCGGTATCTATGTCTTTATTTTTGGTTTTATATAAAACTTACAAACTAAATAAAACTAAATTAAAGCTAATTAAAACTACTTAAAACTACTTACAACTAATTTTAAACTAATTACAACCTACTTATGAGCTACTTACAAACTAGAACAGCCACAGCAAGCATTTTCCGGTTTTATATTTTTTTTTTGTATTTTTGTTGATTTTATAATTTTTTTTTTTTTTTTTTTTTTTGTACCACCCTGACTGTCCCTACTTAAAACTAACTACCTAAACCTATGCAAGTCGGCCATACAAAAGAAAATAGCAAGGTCAACTATTAAATATCTGAAGAAACTTCATCTTTGTTTTTCAACCACCAGAACTGGTTCTCCTGCTTTACCCTATCTCTTCGGTCCCGTTCGGACACAGTCCTACTGAACCGAAGGTGCTCAGCTCCGTCTTGTGCGAGGACGTCCCGACTGTACAGGAGCCGCCGATCTACAGTTCTCCGGCAGACGTGGTAGATTAGCGGAATCGCCGCTCTATCCTGGATCAACCCTCGACTGTCTAGGTGGAGGAATGCATCGGGCGGAATAAAGCCGCTTAGACGCACACTCTCGTAATATTCGTTGTTGGGGTAATAAGCCCCGAAAATAAAGCTGTTAGACGAGGACATCGCTCTTGCAATGTGACCCCGAATAAGCTTCAGCAAGAAATTATCTATTCTGTTTATGTTGGCGCCGTTGTATAGAGCCAGGTTGGAATAGTAGTGTTTGTACTCCGACTCTGGTGTTCTGTGCAATCCAAGGCAGCGTCGAAGACACTTCCTCTCAAACACCCGAATCTTTTCCATTTGAGATGGGGCAACGTTGAACCAAACCGGGCATCCATAGGCAATCATCGGCCGGATAAGGGCCATGTAGCAAATCACCTTCACCCTGCTGTCAAGCCGGCTGCTATAAAACAACCGTTTCGTCAGGGCAAAAGCTCCCCTAGCCCTGGCCAGAGCAGCATTTATATGTCTGTCGAAATACAAATACTGATCCATCCAGATGCCAAGGTACTTTACTACACTTTTACTCGCCAGTGGATGTCCATTTGGCCCTACGATCACCAGCTTGCGCCAGTTCTTTCTCGTATCCCTTGTGGCTCTAAGCAACGGAGTCCTAAACAAGATAGTTTCTGATTTCTGAAAGTTGATTTTCAACTTCCAGTCATCGCAATATCGCTGAATCTTCTCGAAGTCACGCTGCAAAAGAATCCTGATGACCTCGACTTTTGGAGCTGTTCTGTACGCAATTAGATCGTCGGCATACGCAATTGCCTGAGTTAGACTACTTATCAGATCGCTGGTGTAAATGCTGAATAGAATCGGCGAGTTGACCGCTCCCTGCTGAAGACCATTTTTAATATTAAAGGTTGTGGCAGAAGTTACATTGCCACTTTTGACAACAAACTTTCTGCCATTGAGCATATCGTAAAGCATATACAATAGTGGTTTACTAATGCCAAGTCTGGTCAGCTTTAGATAAAGACCCTCTAACCATACGGTGTCGAAGGCCTTCTCCAAATCAACCAGACAGGCACCCGTACACTGCTTCTTAGATTTGTTCCATTGGAGGAAAACTGCTTTCCTCTTGGGGACCGGGTTAACGGTAAAATAATAAGTTAAGGTTTTACAGCAAGATGCTAGGGGGCGCACCAACTAACATCTAAAAATGATTTTTATAAGGACCACCCTAGTATAAATGTACTATAAACCTGAAAATAAAGGCCTATACATTTTTAATTATTATATATTATTTCTGTAGCCTGGGTCCCTTTTTTTAGCTCTTATACTGAACCGATTTTAAAAAATGAGGTGTCGAAAGAAGGGGAATTTCCCGAGGACTTGATGAATTGTATCTTTTGTTAATAATAACAAGTATTTTATAAAATATATTGATTTATTCAATTTAATGTTTTTGTGACTTTTAGTCCAAATGCGTTTTGCCCAGGTACAACAATTGGGCTCATCAGTCATCGGATCCACTCCTATCGAGTCGAAGCAAGCCCATTTCAAAATCGATTCAAGTTTACAAGGAGTCGAAGCGAGCTTCAAGCTCACTTCAATACCATATGTTAACGTAGTTATAAATGCATGGTTGTTTTGTTTGTTTGCATGCGGCAATTTGTAATTTGGAATTTTCACCAGACGTCAGAATCAAAGAACAAACAAAATTTACAATTGTCAATGAACTAAAGTTGGCATTTATATTAAACTATATTTCCAATTACAATCTTTTTATTGTTAAATTGTTTTCTCCTCATTTTGAATTCCTTCATATTCCCTCCACACAAAAAATCGTATTGTTATATGTACCAACACTCTTTTTAATTCGGGAATTGTGAAATAAGTAGTTTTTATATCATGATTGCCATCCGACAGAAATTTTCCAAATTATTATTAACCTATATATCACTTTTAAAATGCATTACTTCTATCAAAAACAAAAGACATGATAAAAGCCTATTTTTGAGAGTTATATTTTTTGAGAGTTATATTAACATCATCACCGTCTTTGTGAACACTTTTTCTGATTTTCAAAATCGTCAATACTGTCAAGAAATATCATTGTTTGTATTATATCTGTCTCTTTCTTTATTAAAGCAATTCACAATGCATGTGAGTTTGGATATTTTGCATATATGTATATTAGGGTGGTAACTGAAATTAGCTCTGTTCATATGAGGTGCCTTGAAGCGAATACATAAGACATGTTAAAAAAAATGAGATCTCGGAGACGTCTGCAATCTCTCCTCAACTAAATTTTCAGTTTCGCTGTCAAAAAACTGAGGTACAAAAATTGGATTTGCTTGCTCCCTTTTTGATGGAGCAAAATTTTTGATATTTTATTTTCCTGAACACACCAGTCATAATTCAAAACAACTTAAGGCATATCTACAACCGGAATTATTTGCAAAAGTGAAAATGCACACACACGCTCGGAGACGACACGATGTAGAAAAGTAAAAAACAAATCATGCGATAGAGATATGAGTTTGTTAATCGTAGTAAAATTGTACTTGATCCGGTGTGAAAGAAAGAGAAAAGAACCCAAAATCCACCTATGCACCACTTTTAAAAATAATTGGCATGAGCGCCGAGCATGATACATTTTTTATTGTGCTAGTGACAGGTTATGTTTTGCGTGAAATATGTAAGGATATTATGAAACTGAGTCCTTACATAGTAAGGGTATTCATGCAACTTCGTAAAACCCTAGATAAGTTTACAAATTAAATAAGTTTATCTTTTGGTTAATGAACTGTCCAATTTTGTATGGGATATGATTTACACAATTTGGTTAAACTTAATCAAAGGATTTTGTTGCGTAAAATTAACCAAACTGGTTAAACTTATCCAAACGTCATTGTGGCTCACTCTATTTGAATTCCCAGCATTTAATCAAATGTATAAAAAAGGTCATTCATGCAAAATTTGCGTAAACTTATCATTTTACACAATTTGTAAACTTACGACGTTGCATGAATACCCTTAGTATTGAGTAAAGTTAAAATGTAGACACTTTCATGGATTCATATTTTGGCACTGTGTCTGTCAAACTCCACTTTTCTTGAATCCAAAAAAACATCTAAATTAACCATCATTGATATTAATAAAATTTTGGAAAAGAAAACAAACCAAATGCTTCTTGCAATATAATTTTCAAAATTATAACTGAATGAATTTTATATACATAAATACTAGATAATATTATAATTTACAGTGCATTTGCGCTGTTTATTTAATTCGTGTCGGTAACCATCGACTAAAATTATGCGCCTTAGAAAGGTACAACAACATCTAACTGATGAGCCCAATTGTTGTACCTGGGCGAAACGCATTTGGACTGAAGGTCACTTAACTCTTTAAATTGGATAAATACAAAACGTTATGGGCACTTTTTATTTTTGTTGGTCTCGCACGGGTAAGCTAGTATAATATAATTTAATTATATTACTTCTTCCAAAAATTATTTTATTGGGATATTTACTAAGAATTTGCAATTGACTGACAAATTATAAACAGCAATGTTTTAGACCACGAATACCAAGTGTGTCAAAAAAAATAATTATAATACATCTTTACTATTCGATAATACCATTTTATCAATTTTGTCGATAAACGTATTGATAATAATTGAAAACCCTAACAGAGCCCTTAATAGTATAAAAAACATTTGTTGCAAATTAAGGTATTCGTGTCCGAAGTTATTGTGTTAAGTGCCCAAGTAATCAAGTCCGATTCTGAAAAACAAACAGTTTCTAAAATTTGTCATTTTTTTTTTGGGGGAACGTGAAAAGATATCACCAAGGTAAAGGTACAGGTGTGTTCTGGATTTATTTGGTTTAAAACAATATGTCGACATCTTATAATATATTTGGTTCACATAAGGATTCATTATATAAACTCATTTCGATGTGAAAATACAGCAAACAAACGTAGCAAACAACAATAACAACAAAAAGACCAATCAAATGTAAATTTGAAATGGCGCAAAAATACCGCAAGCAATGCATTATGCAAGCATTGCGAATGTACATAGAGATTTCCTTCCCATAATACACATAAATGGAATATAAATGTACCTAAAGGTGATGGGAAATATTCATTCCACTTCGGATTTATATATTTCTGTAAACACTGCGGAACGCAACAGAAAGGCGCAGCCGAAGGACTCAACTTACGTAAACTTTTTCCACAGCCTCGCCACCCAATTTTTCCATTTTTTATTTTACTTCTTTTTTTTTGAATTTATAGAAAGCAGAAAAAATCCCTGTTGACAATCAAAATCCCTTTGACACATGCGACGACAGAATTAATGGGAAGCGGGAAAAATAGGTGGAGATTTTCATAACCTCCCCTTTGGGTTGTTGCTGGTGGTGTTCTCAGAGGAACTCTCTCCCGCTTTGCTCAATGCACTAACTCGGCTATCGTATCGTAAGGAATAATACACAAACGTCGAGAGAGAAGGATAAAGGATGCAGAAAAAATTATGATGACGACAAGGACTGTGACGAGACGCGACAGTGTTAGATGAATTAATTCAACCAAGTGCACGACTGCACTGTAAGCTACATACATAGCACTTAGTTTCTATTACAGAACAAGCAGTTTAATTTTTTTTTTGTTTTAGGGGCTTTACTTTGTTTTATTTTTTTTTTCACAATTTTTCTCCTTTTTTATTCATCTTTCTGCAGCAAGTTTATTCAGCCAAAAGGATTTTTCCCATCCGTCCGTTTGTTCGCCCATTTTTCGCAAAATGAGTACATGATTGAAAAAAAGAACGAATAGAATGAGGCTTAATCTTTTATGGCGGGAACATTTTCACAAGTTGGCATAATTTTTGCCTTTTTGTGTTAGAAAGCAAATAGATTCCATGCACAGGCATATAAATGTAAAAAAAATAAAGGCCAGGGAACGGCGGCATGGTCGGGATACACTGAGGCGTGTGCAATTGCTCAAGAGACCCAAATTTGCATTTTTTCTCAGATTTTTTTTAAGGCTTTAGCCTCAAGTTAGAACTCTTAAAACACCAATTGGGTGAGATTTTTTTTTTATTTTTTTTTTCCAAAACCAAATGGATTTTTATGATAAAATAAAGAAAAAGGAATCAATTAATTATGCAACGATGAGAAAAATTCTTAACACAAAGAGAATGTACACTACGTCGTCGGATCGGATGGAGTGTTTGTTTTAGTTTAAATTAAAAAGCATGCAGCAGTTGTTGAGTGTGTATGTACTTACTGGTTCGATTTTGGGGAGGCAAATAACTCATGGTGATTTAGGCGTTTCACACCACACCTGAAAAGAAATATAAAAGAAAATAAATGTTATAAAATTTATTCATAAAAATAAGGTTGTTTATTGAAATGGAAAATTTATTTTATCATTGACTCGTAGTTTTAGACAAAGATAGACATGCATTTGCAATACAAAATGAAAAAATACTCGTATTCAGAGGTAATTTACTGAAAACTGAAAGCCTACCTTGAAAATGTATTTAGGTTTATACATCAATGCTCTGCATTGGCACTCAAACTGATTTATTTGGTATTTAGGCAAGCGAAGCAACGGTTGAAGTGTGGAAATCTCTCCGGCAGACATATTGTTTTTACTTCCGATTCAAATTGACTTGATTTAAAAAAACTATTTAAGAGTTCAAAATTACCTGACTTTCGGGCCATAAAGATATTTCTTTTTCCCAAAATTTTGAGTTTAATGTTTTTTTGAAAACAATGAATAGAAATTATCTTTTTTGGATATAAAATTAAAGAACAGACTAGAAAAACCGTTTTTTTTAGATTTGACCATTTTTAGTCGTAATATCTATGAACTGAGCGTTCGTACGGGCATCGAGTTCTTCCTAGAGAATTTTACTATCCACACAATAAGCATAACTTATGTTTTAAGAACTTCGCCCTTAAAGACAGTTTTATTATTTTTTTTATTGTGCCCTAGTTATGTTGTAAAAATATCTTTTAAATAATGGCTTTTAGAAAATATGTTTTAATGCTATTTCTAAGGTCACAAATACCTAGGTATATATTCATTCAAGAGTTTTCGACCAAAAATACCGTTTCAGTGTTGTTTACCATAAACGAAAATTTTCAATACTTCTCCATTTTGAAGTAGTCAATTGAAATATATTAACTGATCACTCTTACACTAAGGCAAAGAAACCAAAATTTTTGTTTTTCTATAGAGAGTTTTGAGTGGTACAAAAATTGCAAGTCGTTTTCGATGGCATTCAACTTTAATGATTTAGACATTTTAATAGACATTTTAAACTTTTCGGATTAGCCGCGTTATAAATATTTAATATTTAGCGAGTTCAATACAGTACTCACCCCGAACGTTTCGCTGCGAATTGCATCGAGCGTGGTCACCGGGAAACTGCCAAAGAGAGGTTAAGAGCGATTTTGGCTACGCAGGTTGTAACGCTGCGTCGAAGGTTCTGCTTCTTGCTGTTGTTGTTGGTTCGCAAGTTGGGATTTATATGCCAAAAACCAATATTTTTGTCATTTTACCCTTATTTGATAAGGGTTTATCGTGTATAAAATTTCCCACAGAATTTCTCCAATCTTCTAAAATCGGAAAAGCCAACAATTTCCTACTGCTTCTTGCAGGTTAAAATTTGGTCGATCAAAATGGTAGCCCAGTGCCATGGAATATTCATTTTAGATACCAATTAATTCTGAAAGAAACTACGACCACAATTCACATTGTTCTTCTAGTAATGAAACATATGATTATTTTGTAACCGGCGTAACACATACAACTATGAATCAACTGCCCAAAAAAATAAGTATTGAATAACCAAATCACAAAAGTTATGACTAGTGAAAAGGGCACCAGTTTTCAAATTAAGAAACGGCTATTTTCTTCATATTTGACCAAAAATTAGTTTTTGGTATTTGTATTCAGAAGCTCTTAAAAAGTCTTAACAATATTGTATACCAAAATTTTTTAAAAAAGAATTTTTTGGATATAAAACAAAAAATTTAACCTTTTTTTTAACTCAATAGGGTATATTCATAGAAGTTGTTTTAGCTGGTGTGACACAAATCTGGAGTTTACCTGATGAAGTTTCCATATGATTAACTGCAGATTTTCTATAGCAACAGCTTAAACAACATCTATGAATATGCCCCAATAATTCTAAAACGACCAAACCATTTATTGAAACTCGGTACTTACGGGTTTTAACACTATTTGTATTTAAAAAAAAATATTTTACTTTTATGCAGAAATAACGGTAGCTTTCATATAAATGTTAAAAACTCGTTAAAGAAAATCTCTTTTTTCTCAAAAACGACTCCTGAGATTTTGATAAAAATGTTTCAGTGTTCAAAAATGAAAACATTTTACCATAAAATATAAACAAATTTTAAACTTAGTAACTATTTACAGTATGCTATTTTTTCTTTATTGGTTCATCGGATTTAATTTTAATAAATATGTACAAATAATATTGCATACTAAGTTGTTTAAGCAATTAAAAGAAAGAAGTCCATGCTTTTCAACATTTTCTTGTCATCTGTTTTTACTTGCGATATAAAAAAAAATTTTAAACTTAACTTTCCTTTCTGGAGAATCACCAAAATGGTCACTCTCCAAAGAGTAGATACATTTTTTTCAGCTCAAAAAATAACGGTACTTGCAATACCACCGTTGAAGAAAATCTTATAGATCTCAGAAACGGCTTCAACAATTTTGATAAAAAAAATCAGTGTGTTATTGTACGTAGGGTACATTCAATGCATCGAAAACGGGTAGATGAATTTTAGACTCAACGTGAACTATTAAAAACCGAGCGCGTTCACGTTTGAGAAGTTGTTCACGTTAAGCAAGGTATAATTTTTTACCAAATAAGTTATACATGTATTGTGTTTTAAACTCAAATTCATATTTTTTTCTATTTCGTTTTTGTACAAACCTAATTCCATATTGTTTTAAGTAAAAATGTACGTTTAAGTAAAAAAAAAGAAAGAAAAAATGGTTTTCGTTTCCCGGCTTTTCGTCAAGCATATTTTACAGTTTCATACGAAAAAAGAAATAAAAATGTTCAAAGCAAGTTTCCACCTTCTCTATGCATAATAGTGTAATATTCCAGGCGAAAAAAGTTTGCTTTGGCCTAAGCCGTCCATCGAGTCATTAATTTACCCTCAATAAATAAACCATAACGCTAATTTTGACGGAAAAACCATTTTGCGTCCAAAAATAATTAGTTTTGAAAATTTTAATTTTTGTTCGCTATGAAATCGGAATGCTATGAATTGGTATACGGCGTTCTTTGGGAGACGTAAGTACCTACGCTGAATGTTGACTTTGCAACATTATACTGCTTTCCAGTTTTAGTAAAGTACGCTTGATCCTGCTTTTAATTTTTTCTATCATTTTCACCGTGTTCACGCTGTAGAGTAGTCAGTGTTAAAAAAATATGTTCACGTTAGCCAGTGTTCACGTAAGGCTGTATTTTTGTAAACGCGAGTCTTCTGTATTGATATTTTTTCAAGTAATCAAATGGAATACTTGTTTTTTTTTAGATATTCTGTAAGGAAAAAAATGTGAGCATGAGGGGCTTATATTGTTTTAATATATTTGTGGCACTATTTGATTCTCTGAAGCAGTAAACTGGAGGCGAAAATTTGCAAACGGTCGACTGTAAGGCATTTGTGAGTAGGGCTGGCCACCAAACCTATCGTTTGGTATACTTTTGTAAGTATCGTTAAAATAGAAAAATATTAGTATCGTCTCGATATCGGTATCGGTCTGGTATAACTCAGTTTTGTTCGGTCTCGTATAACCAAGTCTCGTCTCGGTATCGTTTCGGATGCCTTTGGAGCTGATATCGTCTCGGTATCTTTTCACTTTTCCGATAACGATCTTAGCACAAAAAAGGAAACACTGATTTAAATGCTTTTTTTCTATTTTCTATTTTGTCTGTAATTACTTGGTTATTTCAGAAGTCTACGCTCCAAGCAACTTGAACTTAGAGCAAGTACGTGCGATGTAGTCGTGCTTTTCATTGAATAGAATGTCCTGTAAAATGGTATAACGGGGTTCCACGAACCCGTCATATGGGAACCGCGGATATATCCACCTTAAACAATAAATTCCAGTCCAAAAAAGTTAAATTCCAGTTAAAAAAACTTTTCTTTATATTTCAACTTGAAAGGTCAATGGTTAAACCAAAATATTTGACAAATTAAAATATTTTGCATTACTTGAATAAAAACCAAAATTACATAAAGTATTTTTCTACACTCGGTATAGCTAAATATTGTAAAATTGAAAAGAGTTGATAGATTATTGTATTTTTGAAGTGGGTATAATGGTCAAAGAAATGTGGAGTTAGCGCTTTCCGAACAATTTGGTCAAGATAAATACAAGAAGCTGTGCATTTTAAAGTAAGGTGAATTCTGAAAACCATTTTATTGAAAAACTATTATGTTTGATTGCCATGAATATAATTTCCCTTTTTCCTTAAAATAAAATAAAGTAATTACAATGTTTTTAATAACGAAGGGGAATAACGATCACAGGCAAATTTTTCCGATTTTACAGAATTCATATTTTAAACTTTCAAACCTAGCATTTTGAACTCAGGTTTCATAATTACACTTGTCAACAAGATTTTGTAACAGAAAACAAAGCATATACATTTTTCGTGTGCTGCATTCGAATTTGCGATATTGTAGTTAAAAAATCAACAAAAACTCGCGTATTTTCCCTCTGTATTTTCACCCTAACCGTTTTAATTTATATCCAAATTGTTCCATGTTTCGATTCGTTTTTAAGAGGCCTGGAAGATGGCAACATAATCTCATTTTCGACAAAAATTTACTTTGATCGTTATTTTCCGCGGCCTTTCATATGTGAAATAGCTTTTATAATTTTAAATTCTTAAAGCATTGACTTTGTATGAATAAAAATATCACAGGGTCGGTGGCACGAAAAAACTCAGTATGGTATGCTTTTTTTCTGAACAAATTGGACCACAACAAAGTCAACCTTGAAACTAGCAATTTAATTTGTGATTACGGCGAAAAAAGGTGAACTCAACTAACATAACATAGTTGTGCAGTGAAATGGATACGGGACATAAACGCTGAAGTTCGTTGGCTATCAAAAGGCAATTCACCCAGATTATCAAATCTGATGAATGAGCCGCAGAGGGAACCGGATTGACTTTCGACATTTGACATAATCGGGTTTAAATATATTGGCTTATTCTAGTTGAAAGAAGAATTTAAAATACTTTTGCGGGATGAAAACGATTGAACTATTGAATGCATTATCTGCTCCAGAACTTGAATTGCAACTGGCATACCTTTTGCTAAAGTGATATTATTGCTAACTTAAATCAACTGAACTTGCAAGGAATTTTTTCGTTTTAGAAGACAAATTACGTGCATTCATCTGAAAAATTCTCTTTTATGAGTCGAAAAGGTTAAAAGAGATAATTACAGAAAATGTTTTATACGTTAAAAAAAAAATACTTGTACAACATTTGCTGAAGGATTCAACCGCTCAAAGAATGGTATGAGTCCAGAATCAGTCTTGAATTGAAACGTACGAAAGATTGGCGGCTTCTTGATAATTGATATTCTCTGGTTCGTGTACGTTTGCACAATTTTACTTCTCTCTGAGAGAATTGCATCGCAACTCCTCAAATTTTTACAGACTGCCAAATTTAGCCCAGAAAGTACACGAACAAACCTATTGTCGTATTTGTAATTTGATTGTCCCTGATCACACGTGAACAAAATTCAAGCATTTTCTGCGATTTGTGATGGTGAGCGGGGTAACTTGCAGAAGAGGGAGGGGATGAAATATTTTAAAATATTTGAAAATATTCGGTGAAGAAAATTGGCGTTCTCTTTTGTGTTCATTCTCTTATTGATCGTGTCTTTCATTATGAAATAACGAAAAACACAAAGAGGAAAACAAAATCTGCACAGTAATTTTCTTCACATCTTAACATTTTCGTTCTTCACGTATAAACAAGCACATTGTGCTGATAATTTTTATTTTATTTATTTATTTTTCTATGTATGCGTGTTTCACTGGTTTACACTAATACTTTGCAAATCTAATCAATCCAGTTCGTTTAAGCTTATAGGCAAATCAATTTGACAGCTGAGGATTGCTATCTTTATTTGATAATCTTTTTGCATGAGTTATTTTTTTTTTTACATTGGGTACGTTCAGACAACCCAAGGGACTAGAAATTAAGGTAAGTTTCTAGTCTCTGATTGGTCAGATGTCAAAATATTTATTTCCAATTAAGGCAACTTTATTGGAAATTTGACTGGAAAGTAAGTCAACAAAAATCTCTCTAAATTATCAAGTCAAGTGCACTTATGTCAGAATATCAGCTGATTACATTTGGTCATTGAACTGAAAGCTGAACTTTATTATTTTGTTATTTTTTATTTGCACGTTCATTCAACTGAAGTAAATGTTTGAAGTAAATTTCCAAGTTTGACATTTCAAACAAACCTAGATAGGTACCTTGGTTAAATTTGCGTTCAATAAATTCAGTTGACTGAATATCTAGTCCCTTGGGTCGTCTGAACGTGCCCATTGTTGTACTTTAATGTCATTTTTCATTTCTGAAAAGATTTGATTTATATTTTACATTTTTTTATGTTTTATTCAAAAAAAGATTAACTCTGAAGAAGAAAGATGAGATCTTTCTAGCTTGAGAGACTTGATCTGCATGCACCCAATACATGCAAAGATTCTCCTGTCAAATGACACATTGAAATAGGGAAATTTGTTTGTTTTGCAGATGCCATACGACATTTTTATATGTATGCGTGTATGTTATGTATGCTATGTGGGTAAAATGAATCTATGAATAAACTATGCTCAGATGTTTCATTTAAGATAGTTATTCTAGATTTTGAAATCAAATCTTTCAGATTTCAATGAAAAACGACCTTGGTAGTATTTTATAGCATGTTTTTGGTTGATTATCAGAATTTTTTATTACTTTCAACGGCAAAAAAATTTTCCGGGAAATTATTTTTCTCGTAAGCATAGAGAAATTAGGTTACATAAACTTTCTAAATGTCAGTACCGTGGCAGTTAAATCCTAATTGAGCTTTAATTAAATAATTTCTTGCACTTATATTAACTTTCTACCAATTTTCCTTATAAGAATGGCAGCATTAACTTGAGCGAGCCAAGCGAAAATTATTCCGTGTAAAAAAACTCGATAATAACCCAGCACAATGAAAAGGTTGGCATTCAAAAGAGCACACTAAATAAAATTAAAAGAACACACTACAAAAAAGAAAATAAGGGAAGTAGAAATGCCAATAAATTAGAACGTATGGTCAAAAAGAGAGACCAAAATACAAATAAAAAAAAGCAAAAGAATTTCATTATCGTCTATTCCAATTTTAGTTCATTTCACCTAGTCAGGTAAATCTACGGAAAATACAGGGCTAACCCCGGACAAATTGTAAAAAAAGGTATATTCATTTGCAGTAAGATTCAATGACACATGCCAAAACATATCCAAAATTAAGCCACAGTCCACCACCGGGAAATGGCTTAAGTTTGAATGCATTTATACTTTTGCAGGGCGTTTTGCATGCGATACAATTAATGATGAGAGGGTGTAGTTTGCACCGAAAAAATTACGAAACGCCAATTTGTAGGACTAAAAGCCATAAAAAGCTATTTTGAACCCAGTCCTTCATGCTAAGTCTTCTACTTGGCTGATTTTTTTCAGCAGTATATAGAATTTGTATTATAAAAAAACCTTCTTTGAAAATAACTTAAATTAGAAAAAAAAACATATTACGAAACAATGACAACACTTAAAAATATGTTGCTATAGGATTTTGTAAAGCCAGCAATGCATTCCTTCATTTTCTTTCTAAATCAAGTTGTTTAAGAGAATAGTTTTTGAAAAATAAACCTTCAAACAGAAAATATTGAGAACAAAAGTATTCAAACTGAATTTTTCAGAATTTTATGTTATTAAGTACTATTTTTGTGATTAATATTCAATGTTTTTAGTCAAACACAAAAAACCAAATGGTTCTAAGACTCTTATTTTGTAAGATATAAACAAATAGCTTAGCCTTACTTAGCGAACAAAAATTTACTTTGCAGTGCGTACAACGTTAATAGCTTTTTGTAAAGCCAGATATCTATTTTTTCAATGTTTTTTTTTAAAATAAAGTGAATAGTTTTTTTTAAGAATAAACATTCAAACTTGAAATTTTGAAAACGTAACAAAAAACTAATCGTTCAAACTGTTTTTTTTTTTTTTAATTGTGTTATTAAGTACTTTTCTGTAAAAACTGATATCAAGGTTCGAATCACCGTGAAAAATTATTATAAACAGATGTATCTATCACAAGACTGCCTTATATCGGAATACATTTAGTCATCCGCGATATTGGAAACGGCTTAATACCACTGTTTCCATGGGCTTATTAGTGCCTTGACTGAATATAATTCAAGTTAAGTTGTAAATAGCTAAAATATTGCTAACTTAACAAATGAAATGAAAAGCTCATTTGAACTATTAATTTGAACTTTAGAAAGAACTTGAACAAAGGTTTTACTAGGAATAGTAATAAAAAGAAATGACGATTACAAAATCTTGACGTTTTGTTACAAAGGCTATTACATTTATTAAATATATTTCTAACAGTTTTCATTGAAAAAATTACAACAGCTGATTTTGACAGTTTTCAATAATCTGTTCTATCTAAAACACAAATAAAGAAAATACTATTCTAACTGTTCTACGCAGGCTCATTGAACAGTTTGGAGCCAAAAATGTCGTGTCAGCAAAGTTTGTACTTTTCGTTTACAAACTGTTCAAAATGGCCTAGTTGAACAAAGTTTAAAGAAGCATTTAAGAACTGCCATTCTGAACCTATCAGAGCTTGTTTAGTTCTGAAAATGAGCAGTACGAAGGAACATAGGTATTTAGCTAAACTTAACAATTATGTATAGGAATCTTGTACTTGGGTCTGAGATTGCTGAGATTTCCTAGATCACATATGTAGGTATTTAACTGCAAAACTTAAAATTATGTTTAGGAATCTTTTGCATGGGTCTGAGATTGCTGAGACTTCTTAGATCACATTTTGAACATGACTAGTGGTTAAAAGACCCATTTAATTCAATTGATTCAAGGTACCTAAGTCTCAAAATTTGTTTCCATGGTAGGTATCAAATTTTAGCCAAATGGTTAAGGCAGTTGACACAAGTTTAAAATGGATTAAATTTTCTTGAAAATGATATAGCTAATAATTTCTTGTCTTAAGCATATAAACCTTTTTGCCAAGCTTTATAGTTGAAAATTGGCGTTGTGAGTCGTCTTATCCTTTATATTATTGTGTGCAGCTCCATCCTATTTTTGCTCCGATATCGATGCTATAAACTTAAAAACACAATAAGACGCTCATAATCCTATTTTACGAGAATAAATTGAGAAAACCTAGCTACCTACATTTATCTGTAAAAAAAATTAATTTAGACTTATCCTAATACTTTTAATAATTGTTTTCTTTCTCAACAAAGTAGATACCTACCTATTGCAGAAAAAAATCTTTGTAATATCTTATCAAGACAAAGGCGCAGGTATACTACTTTTCCATCAATTTAATTCTTTACTTATAACCCAGACTCAATCAATTTTACAGAGGGATTCAAGTTACATAGTGTATTGTGCAGTAAAAAGCAAGACAATTTTTGTTTTCTCTTTAGCCGGGTTCAGACAGCCAAGCAGGCACTATACTCCCTAAGTAAGGTAAGGTGAGAATACTTCGTAAATTAGTCACGGTCTTTCCAAGAACTCTGCCAGCCAACAACGAATCTATTACAAGAAAAAAATACAATGCAACTACCCGCGACAAAATTATAAAAGGAAGAACAAAACCATGGCGTGGAGGGGTGCAGAAAAAAGAAGCATAATAATTATGCAGTTCCAAAGATATAAACACTCTTGCAAACCATGCTCAAGACAAGATAAAGAGGTCAAGAAGAGAAGCACCACATCAGATTACAACAAAAAAAAAACAAGCAATTGTAACAAACAAAAAGTTGTCATTTCCGGATTTTTCTCAAAGCTCAAACTTAATACAAAACAAATTTTTTTATTTTATCAAGACAATTTTCTTTAGAAAACATATATAGGAAAACGTGAACTACCTAATAATGTATTTTAGCCGACAGCTATTTTCCATATTTTTTTTAATCAAAAGAAAAATCCAAGAAATCTCAAAAGAAAAAAATTTAATTCCATGTACCTACACCCGCAATAAAAAAAAATTGTATGCAAGGTACGCGCTAGGCCGATCCAGAGCCAGCCATTGCACTTGTGATGAATTGATGAGATACCACACCCCCAGAGTATTTTGTTCAAATTGATTTTTAAGTATTTTTCAATGAGATTTTCACAAATATTTTATTCACTTACCGTTCGCAAATAATTAATTAATGTTTTTATGCACAATGCAATTGAATAAACGCGCTTATTTTGTTAAAAAAATTGATTTTTCACTCACGAAAAAAAATATTCGAGACACACAATATGGTGGAATGAAAAATTCCCCACACAACTATTCACTTGCAGATGAAAATTCACTTTGCTTTTGCTTTTGAATTTTAACACAAAAATTTACACCAACTTTCGTTTGGTGGATGAACATGTACACAATGGATGAACATATTCAGCGGTGGCCATTTTTTGTATTTAAGTTTTGTCAGCGATAAATAAATAATTTTTTGTGCAGGGATGTCAGAAAATAAATTGAAGAAGTGCTGCCAAGATATTTAAGACTATTACATAATTATTTTAGGTAGAACTATTTATTATGCGCGAAACAGATTAACTGCCTGAACAGAATGAAGACACATAAGAAGAAGAAGAAAAGACACAAGACACACAAATCCATAGATGCGAACAGAACGCGACGCAGTTGCAGACGGAGCTGTATATTCAGCTGGACAAGAAGGCCAACTTTTAACTTTTGCATGCAGCTTTTTTGACATTCCAAAATTGTGAGCGCAACCAAGTGTTTACATGGGGTTTGAAGAAAATTTCAAACTCTCTGATAAGGACGTACAGTAATTTTAGCTTCCATTTCATTATTATCCACCTTTATTTTTGTTTTATTTTCTATTTTTGTGTTGAATTAAACTCGCACACCTGACTTCAAATGCCCAAAATATCAGAAAGCTGTACAGCACATTGTGGGCGAGTAAAAAAAGCAGCATTTTTTTACAGCTATTCCAGTTGCAGCCGCAGCTCCAGTTGCAGCACTCTATTCTGGACAGGCAGTAAACCAGCACCGTCAACAGAAAACAGCATGCTGGCCAGCAAATATTATTCAAACACATTGCCACTAGCACCATCATTTCAGCATTGACATTTCACATAAAAACGAAAGTAAAAACAAAAACAACGAGCACAAGCAATGCACCAGTAACAGCAAATTTAGGACTTTGACCTAACGACGCTGTTGACGTTGGTGATGCTGGTGTAATAAAACAGACGATCAATGTTCATTGACGATTTCGAACAATTTTACATTATCTGTCAAAAATTGATGCAAAAAAAAAAAAATAACAGCCCTATTCTGGCGTTTTGAGGTCTTGTGAAGTATTCCTTCTGAGGTTTGTTGTGATTCGATAACATTTTCGGTATTCTGGGAAAATCCTAACAAGAAACTCACCACGGTGAATGGCCACGTCCATCCAAATAACAAAATTGCTTCGCATTTCAGACATTGAAGTGTAATTTGTTCCTATAGCTCTCCTATTACCCTTCCGACGATATAGAAAGATGTTATAGGAGTGTAGTTAATTCCATAAACCTTTTTTGTGCCAATCATATCACCGTAATAGGAGTGATCAATACATGAATGATGTCAGCGTTTCATCAGCAGTGGTCATTACTGTTAGGAAAAGAAACAGGCCGTATATGTTTCATGAGATAAACCATAAGGAAAAAAGGGATGTGTATATAGCACTTTTTTTCCACTAACCCACATCGTTTCATTTTCATGAGGTGACCCATATGGGTTATAAGCGATAATAAAACTCGGCTATTGTTTGAAAGTCGTTCGAACGAGTCACGTTCACGTCTCGTTTCCTCGTTGCATTGTGAATTAGGCAGATGTGGAATGCGTATTAATGTTGTGCATTGCGAATAATTGTTCAGCTGTTCGCAAAAAATATCTCGTTGGTCGTAGAAAATATAAAATACTAGATTTAACAATTTAGGCCCCTATTATGACTTGCGATTCGCCGAGTCTAACGTTCGATTTTAAAATAACCTAGAATTGCAGTTCGACACCGACGATATAGGCGAATGTTTGCCTAAGGTATTGAGTGACATTAAAGTTATTCAAAATTAGTAATTTTTGATTTAAATACATTCAATATAGATATTATTTTCACACTATTAGGAAGCATATTGAAAAGTTAAAGACCTTTATATAATCGATTGTTTTGGGTTTGTGCTCTTCTGTACAGCGGAAGTCACCAAGATTTCTCGGCAAGTATCTATTGTTGATTATGTACTCCACATTTCTCTGTAAATATACTGGATACATATTAAGGGTATTCATGCAACGTCGGAAAACTATTCTAAATATCGTAATCTTCGGCAAGTTTACTACATCGTAAACGAACTGTCAACATTTGTATGAGAAATCTTTTCCAACAAATCGTAAACTTTCTTACATGAATTTGTATCGTAAATAAAAATGGTAAACGTGGTAAACTTTTAAACTATTCTGAATGAATCCAAAAAAATAAAATTAAAACTTCAAATCGAGAAACATTTCAATGAAAATGGTTAAGGAAAGATATAATTAAAGAGAAATAATGAAAATGGAAAAAAAAAATTGGACAAAAGCATCTTTTTATTTGACGCTAAGCAAACAGCTTACGATGTTTACGCAAGCCGTTTCAAAAGGGTGTTCATGAAACGTGCATCGTAAACTAAAAAAAGTGACTACGTTGAAAAAAGTTTACATCGTTGCATGAATACCCTTATCATGTTTGATTTTTTTATGCCGTGTTTTCTTTTTAAAAATGTAGATAGGGTTTATTCAATTTGTCGAAAAGTGAAAACAAGAATTTGTTGATATTTGCGCTTGGAATTGCCTTAGTAAATTTAATCGCTTTCGTAGTTCACGGGTCATGTGAAACACTCAAAAAGTTCCCTGGGAGAATTTTTCGATAAGACTGATTTATCACATACGACTTTGTAGTTCTCAGCTGACGATATGCTAATTCCAACAACAGCCCTGTTTTTAAGCGCATTTTTATCTTTGTTTCGAAAAAAGGAGCGTGTTAAGTACAACAACTATACGCAATTTACCAATTTTTTGTTGTAATTAGCCCTGTTTTTTAATGCATTTTTATCTTCGCTTCGAAAAAGTAGCATGTTAATTAATCGTTCTACAGAATACTATTTCGACTTATTTTGTATCCACTTGGATCCCCATCTACTCGCGAAATTTCTAATTATAAGCAAAGATAAAAATGCGTTTTTATCTTCGTTTAGAAAAAAGTAGCATGTTAATTACAATAACAAACTGGTATAAAAGCCCTGTTTTTTAGAGCATTTTTATTTTCGCTTAGAAAAAAGTAGCATGTTAATTACAACAAACTGGTATAATTCATAACATACTACTTTTTTTCAAGCGAAGATAAAAATGCACTAAAAAACAGGGCTGATGTATTAAATATGCAACTTTTAATTCCGTAATGTTAGTCATGTTTTTAGTGGGTTTCTATACAACAACACCCAATTTTCCAGTGCATTTTTATCTTCGCTTGGAAAAAAGTAGCATATTAAATAGAACAACAGCAATTTTATCTTCGGGTCAATACCAGTTTGTTGCTGTAATTAACATGTCACTTTTATCATTTTAATGCACTTGAAAACAGGGCTAAAAAACGCATACCAGTTTGTTGTTGTAATTAACATTCTACTTTTTTTTCAAGCGAAGATAAAAGTGCACTAAGACAGGGCTAATAAAAATTCTTAAAACTTAGCTTTGCATTCTTGAAAAAGGGACAGAGTTTTGAAAGAAAAATGTCGTGTATTTGTAGTTAAATATTCGAATTATACCAGTTTGTTGTTATTAGCCATTTTTTTAGTGCATTTTTATCTTCGCTTAGAAAAAAGTATCATGTTAATTGCAACAACAAACTGGTATAATTCCGTACATGCTACTTTTTTCTTAGCGAAGATAAAAGTGAACTAAAAGACAGGGCTAATAAAAATTCTTAAAACTTAGAGCTTTGCATTCTTGAAAAAAGGACAGTTTTCCAAGAAAAATTTCGTGTATTTGTGGTTAAATATTCGAACTGCACAGTATTTACCAGAGCTTGAAGGAAATACAAAAATAAACAGTTTTGAAATAAGCATTAGTTTTAACTTAAAATTATATAAAATACTTTTAATAATATAAGTCCTTTGTTAAAAGTGAGAAATGAGTGATGTTAGTTATTAGAGATGTGTTGAAAGATTTAAACAGTCTTTGTTTACTGAGACGATTCAGTTTGTGTACGTTCACGGCGTAAGAACTGCCTAAGAGCACTTTGATCGTTAGACTTATTGTACAAGTCATATATGTGAACAAAACCAAAATATCCGGCCAACGTTAGGATGCCAAAAAATAAAAAAACTAATAGAATAGCTCCTAGACAACCAAACAAAAGGATTGATGCTATCGTGAGAAGAGTTCCTTGAGGAGAAAAAATTATTTGCCTGCAATTAAAATTGGAAAACATAAGCAAATGACTTACCTTCAAGTAGCATGAATCCTGTAAATGTTATAGCCATGGTCGACAATCCGAAGGCCAAGAGAATCATAAATGGAAGAAAAATGACTAGAAAGCCTAGCATTACACTCAATGCAATAAATGGGTACTTAGCCGCAAGTCGAGCGCTTTGGTCAATCAAATCATAGCCTCCCCAATCGACGAGTAGTTTATTCCCGGCCGCCTTGAACTGTCCCCCTGATAGGTTATAGATAGGAAAACGTTAAAATTGCAATATTTAGTTTCACAAAATACGAACATAATCTGTTAGCGCTGTCTATTAGCATTTGTGCTAATTCTTCTCTCGTGTATTCCTGTTCCGTATTCATTTGATAGGAAATTATTCGGTCAGCGGAAATCTGAAATAAAAAAATTGATAATTAGGGAAAAATATTTTCAAACATATAGTTTTGATTTTGTTCTTGCTACAAATACAATTATAATGTGCACATTTTACCTCTAAGTTGTAGTTGTTTTCATATAAGACTATATAAGATTTTCCTTTTCTTTAAACGAAAAATCAAATATATTTCGGTTTTGGCTTGCAGTGCAATGGCTGAATTCTGAAATGTTTGTTGACACAAATAACCAAATGTGAGTGATGCCAAGATACAGGATTAAAACATCTGTTGAGTCTTAACTCTGTTTGTTTGTCTTTTCACATTGGTATGGAACTAGACGGTGTACACATTGGTCGCGTTCCAAAGTTAGTTCTCAGTTATCCGGATGGCTTTGTGTTGTTGTAATCCCTTGTTTAAGTGACAAATCAACTGTTCTCAACAAACAAATCTGAAGTTATCCCAAAAATTCTAGGATACTCAGCAATCCAAAGAGACATTTCAAAACAGCTGATATTTTACAAGAAGTTGGAGTTGTTCATGTTAAGTTTTGCCATGTCGGGTTTTTTGAAAAAAAAAATTAATAAGTTTGATGCAACTAAAAAATTGTTTTTTGCATCACCTTAGACTCTACGCAATACGTAAATTACAATAGAATAAAACTTTGTTAAAAAAGTGAAAATTTTTTTTCAAATAAATAAAATTTGTAATTCAATTTCTTTGTCAGCTTTTTCAGCTAACCTATCTGGTTCTGGTCATTCACAAAAATATGGGCTACTCAGGTATTTTGGATAGCCTATCCGATACCCGAAGTTGTCCCAAAAATTCTAGGATACTCAGCAATCCATTTCATTTCAAAACAGCTGATATTTGACAAGAAGGTTGAGTTGTTCATGTTGAGTTTTGCAGTGTCGGGTTTTTTGAAAGAAAATTAATTAGTAAGATGCAGCTAGAAAATGGTTATTTTCAACATCTTGGACTCTACGCAATATGTTAATATAAATGAAATAAAACTCCGTTAAGAAAGTTAAAAATTTTTGGCAAATTTGAAAAAAAATTAATTCAATTTCTTTGTCAGCTTTTTTCAGCTAACCTTTCTGGTTCTGGTCGTTCACAAAAGTATCGGCTTCTAAGTTATCTTAGGCCCAATTCACACAGAACTGTGCCTACGTTCTGTAACTATCCCATCGAAAAAATAGGTCGAGAAACGTTGAAAAATGGAAAAAAAACTCATACAAATTTGTTTCAACTCTCATCGTTTCTCGACTGGTTTTGTCGATGCGAGAGTTACAGAACGTAAGCACTGGTATATGGTTCCGGCGTGGTTCTGGCATAGTGGAACGTTATTGAATTCACATGTTCGTTTATGGGGTAATACACACATAGAAGATGTGGCGGGGATATGATGCACCTTGCCATTGCCACGCTTTTTCGCTGCCACGAATGGCGTACATGGAAGGGCACGCCATAATGAACCTGCTTGAAATATTCGTGTTATTTGGTTTTACAAACAAGCTGAAGCTGTGATTGCATAACAATATGTGAGTTAATTGATATTATTGCAAAAGCATTCTGTGAAATAACAATTAATAAATATAATTAATAATCAAAATTGAGTTCTGCGATGAAATTTAACTGACAGCTGACAAGTTATCTGTTCAGTGTCACTTCTATTTAAATTTCACGCATCACATCCACTCCATGCCCACAAGATTTTTTCTTATAAGGTTTTCACACCAAACCCCAAAACCGGTTTTCGGCGAAAACTTTTCAATAACTATGATCCATATGAATTTAACTACCATAGACAAAATATTATTAATTTTAAATAAATTTAATAATTTTGAGGTCGTAATTTTAAATTTGATATGACAGAGTTTCGTCAGCTTTTTTCAATTTTTTTTTTTAAAGCATCCAATCAGTTTCTTTTTTGACATTTTACTAGGCACTGAACTTATTAAAAGATACGTTTGTTTCGTTCTATACAGCTATACAGTATAAAATAATGCATTTCAATACTTTGAAATTACCTGATATAATTTTCAACTTCAAGAATACATATTTTGATCGACACAATAATTATTGCCATCCCACTTCAAAGGTTCTTTGCAAAACACTGAAAATCCATAAACTCCAGTGAATGTATCTCGAATCACCAGATATAGTTACGGAGTTCCTCCTCTGTATGCTTTTATATTGATCAAGGGCATTTCTTTTGAGCCTTAGATTTTCTCTCAAAATTGAACGAAAAGATGTAAATTTTATTAAAGAAAAAATATGTACGAGACGAGTACCTACATATTTTTTTTTGAAAAAAATACAAACAAAAACTACCAACCTTAGGATAGTCCCGAACTCAAAATCGGAAGATAGCTTGGTTTTTTCTTTACTTATTGCATCGCATCGGCTTGCTGATCACGGCAGCCTGCCTTCCTCTTCTTCACAATAATTTCTTTTGTTAAATTGATTTAATATTTTTAGCCTGCATTTTTCTTGATTTGGGATTAATGAAATTATGAAATAAATATTAAAGACAAAATAAATAATTGCACCCAAACATCAGACGTAAAAAAAATAAAATTATAGCAGAAGAAGGCTCTGTTTTTTATAAGTTATAAAAGATGGCCTTAGTTTCTATGGCAAAAATACTTGTTCAGATCAAGTGCCAAGAGATGACCTACAAAATATTTATTTTTTTTGCCAGTTTGCACCAAAAGCATTTATGTCAGTAATAAAAAAGGAACTGCTTCCATTGAAACTTTAGTATGAAAAGTCCATATATATAGTATTTCTATGAAAATTCCAAAAACAACAAGAAGTGATTTTCATGAGGAAGGTGTTTATATTTGGCCAGTTTATATTTCTTGAGCGCTCAGTATTAAGCCTTATAACCACATTCACCACTTTTTGCAAAAAAAACAAAAGTAAAAACATTTTTTTATTTTTAGAGCTTTTAAGTCTCCCCCAAAGCAACGCGAATGCGGAGCGATTAGTTAGTAACAGTATCCTTCACATAGAAGTCAAAACAAATCTCTTCTTCTTTACTTTTTATGTAATTTACTGCGACAAAAAAATGATTGAGCAAGCGAATCCAAAAAAATTCAGTCTCAGGGGAAAAGTGAGGAATTTTTGAGAAGAATCCTGTTTTTATTTTTAAGCACTCTGAACCCTCTGAGATCTCAGAAATATAAACTGTCTAAATGGCTCACTACAAAGGAACACCATAAATAAAGCTGGCCGGAGAAAGCAATTCCGCAAAAAGAAGATTGAAGATGATTTGAATATTTCCAACATCAAAAACAAATTCGCCAGCTACTTCTATGCTCGCAGCATTTACTCAGGACCATTCCAGGTATTAAACGAACTGAAAACGGTAGTGACTTGTGCACCACTGTTTAGATTAGGAAAATTGAGTCCGAGCTCGTGATTCATTGATTCATTCGAAAATTTGAAGTGGCTCAAAACACATATCACCAGTTTATATTTCTTGAGCACTCAGTATTTTCCTCAATCTTTTGACAGAGCAGAAGAATTAAACATAAACAGTGTACCTCACATAGAAGTCAAAACATTTCTCTTTTTCTTTTCTTCTTATGTATAGTTTAGTGTGACAAAAACCAATTTAGCAAATGAATCAAAACATTTTTAGTCTCAGTTCTTAAAGGGAAAAGTGTGGAATTTTTGTTTATAATTTCTGAGTGATCTGAGTCCTCTGAGATCTCAAAAGTATAAACTGGCGCATAGAAACAACACCAACAATATCACAAGTCGGGTGTTTATATTTTGTTTATACCTCATGACACTCCTGACAATCACTTTTCTCTTCCAGGTACTACTGTGAGACCGGTCTCAACATGACTTTTCACTACATAGTCAAGCTATGCCTATATTACACGGTGATTCTTTGCGTCTGACTCTTTTCAAAATTCAATGGGTATGTGAAGGGGAAATCAGATGTTTTTTCTTCTTCAAACTCATGAAAATTCAAAAAGAGTCAGACACAAAGAATCATCGTGTAATAGGGGTCTAACCAATCAAAACAGGGTCAAGGTCACTGATCTCTATATACACTGGATCATTGACCTATTATATATGATGGACTGCCAGGAGCCAACTTCACGACGGTTCATCTTCAACAATCATGTGCCACCAGCGCTAGTTGGAGCAAAACAGAAAAATGGTGTAACTTTTGACAATTTGGTTTGACGGTTGTGTTGTCGTTATTTGTTTATTAACTTTTTTAGAAAATAGTAATAATAGTTTAAAACAATTGTTTAAAAAGCCATAACTTTTCTTTTTCAAATTAATCAGTTTTTATTTTAAGAGTTTTCAGTTTTCATTAAAAAAATAGCGTTGGAAAAATTAAAAGAAAGGATCTTAATGCGTAGATTTGCGTAGAATGTGAATCCAACTTGGGCGAAATGTGTATTTTCTAGTAAAATTGGTGGAAAACCAGCTTGGATGGATTTGGAAAAAAATCCAGCTACCGACGATTTGAAATATTTTATTTTATTTCAATCATAAATGGTTAAATGAAACAGAACTACAAAGGTAAAGAGTGTGATAAGGAGGTAAAATCATAAAAAAACACAGACTATATAATCATCTACATATTTATTACCTATTTAAACACCTTTCTACTGGTATAATTCTAGCGCTATTGAAAAATAATAGCGCAAACAAATTTACACAGTGAATAACTTAATGATCAAAAATAATAAACATCTTGGAAACACGTATTTTTGTGTAAATTAGACGTCAAATTATGAAGCCGACCACCTAATTGTCATCTTCAAATGGAAGCAATAAAACTGTTATACATTATAAGGAATACACTATCCAGTGTATATAGAGATCATTGATCTATACAGGCTCTATTTTGTTCATGCCTCACGACATCCCTGACCCCCCACTTCTCTTGTCAATAAACTACCGTGAGACCGGTCTCAATCTTCCCAATCTGAATAGCGTCAAAAAGACGATACACGGAACGACCGAAAAAACGAATCGTGTAATCAGGCTCATTAAAGTAAAAAGAATGTTTTGGGGGTGAACTGTACGAAAGTTTCCTATCTTTATAATTAATATATCTTTGCCTACAACCGGCGAATTTAATTTGTTCCCACTTTTCAATATTCAATTCACGTTCGCAGTTAACATTCATTTTACTTCGAAGTAAGTGGGAAGGTGTTTTTTTTTCTCAGTAGTTCCCAACCCCACCTTAAATCGCCTGATATTTTAACATGTTTTTTCTTCCCAATTTTGTTTCTTATTTATTATACTTCAGTAAAACAACTTAACATACCTATAACTAAAAAAATACATGCCCTATCACCAATTTATTTTCCTTCAAAAGCAATACTTATATACCTACATATCATCAATTTATTAATTACTAATACATACATACATATATTTATAGGATTCCCGAAGTCTTGATAAAATATTAAAATAAATCGACAACAATGTCCACCAAGGAGGTAAGTACCACATTGTCAAAAACAAAGCATACTATTAGTGGGGTGATTTTGTTTTTCATCTAGCAATTCGACAAAGCCGCCGAAGATGTCAAGAACTTAAAAACTACACCAGCCCGATAATGACCTTCTGGAATTATACGGTCTATACAAACAAGCAACTGTTGGCGATTGCAATACCGGTAAGAAAAAAATAACAGCTCACCTTTTTAAAGGTTATCTTTGTTGTCTTAATGAGTAATTGGATTTGTTTTCTTATTTCGAAACAGATAAACCGGGTTTCTTGGACTTCAAAGGCAAGGCCAAGTGGGAGGCATGGAATAAATTGAAAGGGCAAATCTTCGGATGATGCCCAGAAGGAATACGTGGACAAAGTCAATGCCCTTGTCGAATCCATTGGGATGAAGGCATAGAGTGGATCCCCATGTCATCAATCAAAGTCCATAAAACGCACAATATTATATTATAGAAACAACAAATCTATGAAAATCTTTACTACTCTCTAAGCACAAATTAGCGCATTTTGTTAGTTAACTCAAAGCACAAAAAAACAGCTGGCTGCTTTAGCTATATTGTAATGTATTTGCACAAGCTTCTTTTTCTACATTTACATGAGTAATATATTAATTTTTTATTAATTTAATTTTTAGGGTGAATGCAATAAAAAATTTACTCTTAAATAATATTTTTGTAATACAATTTTCTTAAGTATTGTAAAATCTTTATTCTGTGGTTATGGTGTTGATGGTGTTTGATCCTTGATGTTGCATATAGAATTCTCTTTGTAGTTCACGTAGATTCAATTCTAGAGTAGCAACTTCATCGAAACGCATTGCAGTACGTGCTTGTTTGATGTAGCCCTTGATGTTGTTGATTTGTTCAACCAGCGGATCGTTGCTGGCCGCGCCAGATGTTGATATTTGATAAGCACTCCAGTTGTCCAAGGTACGGAGAGCCGACTAATGAAGTATAAAGAAAACAATATTTTTTGGTAATCTATTAATATGTTAACACTTTTCTATATTTATCTCCCTTTTTAACTGACTTAATGACAACGTATTTCTATAATTTTTCGTTGTTTGATCGCGTCCCAAAAAAAAGAGTGATGCGCGAGTTTTTGATTGATTTATGCTTCATACCCGATACGTAATGGTGAAGGGTTATTGCTCCCCTCAAAATGTTAAATACCCTCAGTACCAGGGGTTAGGAAGATGAGGTACCTATTCATATCAGTAGTACGGGGGTCAAGTTTGACTTCGAAACTCGAAAGAGTATCATAACTCGAACCTAAAACCACATTTAGCACAACTGCACCTGTTGTTATATAGCCGCCATCTTACTTTTAACGGTAATTTGGTTTTTCGCTCATATCTTTCGTTCTTTTTTTTTTTTTTTTTTTTTTTTTTTTTGTATATTTATTTGGCAAAAATTTGCCATTTAAAAATTCATTACAAAGTATATTATTTTCTATAAACTAAATAAATCTATTTTTAACATACTCAATTAAAAGTTTTTTGAATCTTAATAAATTATTTTCCATTTTTAGTTCATTCGTTAAGTTATTATAAATATCTAAACCTCTGTGAAGAACCATATTTGTTGTTTTTGCATTTCTATACATAGGTAACCTAAAATCTCTAGCATTTCGTAAAGCAAAAGGTTGTGCATCACTTACATACGTTATATAATCATTTAAGTAATTCGGAAGTATATTGAATTTAATTTTAAACACAAATACAATTGCATTATACATAATTCTTTGATTCACACTCATCCAAGACAATTTTAACAACATTTCTCTTATTGGAGTAAATCCATTACATAACAAAACAATTCTCATAGCCCTATTTTGAAGTTTTTGCAATCTATTCATCATGAGATTATTACACATAAACAAAATACTTGAACAATATTCAAAGTGTGGCTTTATCATAGTATTATAAACTTTAATAGTTGTATTGGTTGACATTTTTTTTCTAATTCTTCCTAAAAAGTAAATTTTTTTAGATAATTTTTTACATATGTAATTAACATGAGCATCGAGATTTAATTTTTCGTCAATAATAACACCTAAATATTTGATTTCACCAACCGTTTCAATATTCTGATTGCTTATGCTAATGTTTCTATTTGTATTACCATTTAATATCATGGCTTTAGTTTTATTTATATTCAATTTTAACATATTACTATCGAACCATTCTTGCAAACCTTGTAAATCTGATTTAATTTTTTCGATACATTCATCAACATTACTACCAGATATAAACAATAACGCATCATCTGCAAATAGCACAAGTTTTGAAAAACGAACAGCATTTTCCATATCGTTGATATACACCAAGAACAGCAATACACCGAGCAAAGATCCTTGAGGGACACCATTAAGTACAGGAACAGGGTTTGAAATTTCTTCGTTCATTTTTGTTTTTTGAATTCTATCATCTAGATATGATTTGAACCATTGGATTTCTGTATTTCTCACACCATACATTTTTAGTTTTTCAATTAAAATTAATTTATCTACCGTCTCGAAAGCTCGCTTTAAGTCTAGAAACACTGCCACTACAACTTTCTTGTCATGAATGTCAATTTTCCACTTTGTGATGACTAGATTAAGAAGTGATTCACTATTATGATTTTTTCTAAAGCCAGATTGATAACAAGATATTAAATTAAAGGATTCTAAGTAGCTTTGTAGTTGGTTATACACAATCTTTTCAATAATTTTACTTTCGAGGTTCAGCATATTGACGGGTCTGAAATCTTCCACTTTGTTCGAGTTTTTTATCTTTGGAATTGGTACAATATGGGACTCTTTACAACAATTTGGAAACGTACCACTATGTAAAGATAAATTCACAATTTTTAGTAACATATCACCACATATATCAAAGGCATCCAAGTACATTTTAACACATATTCCGTTTTTATCTTTTTTGTTATTCATCGATTTTAACACTGATTTTAAGTCATTTGCATTTATCTCCCTAAATTTGAAGTTTAGATAGTAGTAATCAGGTATTGAATTAATATAAGGTTTATTTGGAATATTTCTTCTTATTTCGTCGATGCTATTAACGAAAAATGAGTTTAACACATTAGACATTTCGGCATTATTGTTGTAATTTATCCCGTTGCATACAACTTCATTTATATTTCGTTTACTTTCTTTCAAAACAAGCAGCTTTAGAGTTCTCCACATAGTTTTTTGTTCACTACAAACTTCAATTTTCCTTTTAATGTACTCATTTTTAACACTATTAAGTGAATTTTTAAATCTGTTTCTACAAATTTTATAGTTCTTCCAATCAACGCAAAGACAGGAAACTTTTGCTTTTTCGTATTTTAAAATTTTTTCATTTCTAAGTAATCTTAAACTTTCATTGAACCAAGGATTATAGTTACTTTTTATATTTCTATAGGATGTAAAGCTATTTACCGTCTGTAAGATGTTGCTGGAAAACTTATTAGCTAAGGCGTCAACCGATATACTACTATCAGGTACAGAAAAATCACAGTTTTGAAGCTTAGAGACAAAAGTGTCTGAATTGTATCTAAACACACGTACAGTCTTCTCTTTGTTATTCCTATTATATAATGCCTTAATACTAACTATCACAGATTCATGATCACTGATCTTAAATTTACTTTCAGACTTTGCTTCAACTCTCTCCGGATTATTTGTCATGACGTAGTCAATTAAACTTCGAGAATTTTTTGTAATTCTCGTCGGTAATGTAATTAGTTGGCTGTATGAGCTATCACTTAATATTGCACTTATTTGATTTTTCAAAAAACTATCTTTCAATAAATCTATATTTATATCACCCATTAATATCACAGTTGTATTATCACAGTTAAAGGAGTTCAACCAGTTGGTAAATAGGTCTAAAAATATCCTCGCTGGGTAGCTGGGCGATCTATAAATTCCTCCAAGTATATATGTTAAATTAAATTTATTTACCTTTACCAACAGGAACCAAATCTGTTTTTCAATTGCAATATTTTTTAATATTTCAACTCCCCAACCATCTTTTATATAAAAAACTACTCCACCCGTATGTGAAGATATAGAATCACATCTTATTGTTTGAAAATTTTTTAAGTCAATTTCTACATTTTGTTCTAGAACAAAAAATTGTATGACAAATTTGAAGTTAAATTAATTATCTACAAAAATAGATAGAAAGATTAAACGTAGTTATGTATGTATGTAGGTATATATAAAAAAAATAATCTGTTTAAAAAAAAAAATGTAATCAGCCCTACCACGAGTTCCATCGTAATCGGAAAAATTAGATAAATATATACAGAATCCATGGTAGTGAAAAATCTTATACAAATTGCCATTACGAACGGATTTGATAATAGCTTTTTTGGGTATTCGTATCAGTTTCCGATTAAGATGGAATTTATGATAGGGCTGATTGTAGGTAGGTACTGTATATTTTTAACTAAGGCAGTAAGCGAAAAAAGTTATTTAACCTATGTATATGTATTTTGTAGACAATTAGCAACAAACTTTTTTAATTTACCGTTAAAAACAAGATGGCCATTATGTGAAAGCAGATGCAGTTGTGCAAAATGTGATTTTCAGCTCGTTTTACATTTTCTTTCGAATTCGTTTTATTCGATTAAAATAGCCCTGTACGGATTTCTTCTCACTCTTACATATATGCGCTACAGAGTGCGAATGTCAAAAAAAGAACTAGGTATTTGAGCAAAAAGTATATGTATGTAGATAATTGAAAGATCTATTTCTTTTATTATGGCCCTCTTTTTGTGCAAACAAATATATGAAGTATATAGTATGGAGATACATAAAAAGTCAAATCGTTTTTTTTTTTAACTGTAACTTTTTAATTGTGGAAGTTACGGAAAAAGTTGTTTGACATATTTTGTACATAATTTCATTAACTACAACTTAGTCATACAGTTTTTCATTTTAGAACAAAAGATACAAAAGTGTTGAGCAAGAAACCAAACTACCCTTAAAAAGAAGATAGTGGCTATATGACAACTGGGGCAGTTGTGCAAAATGTGGTTTAAGGCTCAGGTTATGGTACTCTTTCGAGTTTCAAAGTCAAACTTGACCCCGTATTTTTTCCCAGAGGACCATATACTGAAATCTAAATGCCCCGTATTATTAGGTTAGAATTTCTATATTATAACAAGAGGGAAAACTAGATTTAACAAGACCAAGCGGTTAAAATAAAATTCGGTTATTCTCAGTTTTTATTGAGAAACTGTTGCAATAATAATTAAACGGTGCTGAGCATTCCTAAACACTCATCTTTTATCGTGAATTGAAGAAGCTTATAGTAGTAGTAGTACCTCTTACTAGCCAGTTTATAGAAGAAGCAACAAAAGAATGAAAGATGAAATCTTACGTCCTTTGTGAAAAGAGATTAAATATTTACGTCATGGTTCTATCACCTTTGGTATTAAAAGTAATTTTCACAATTCCATCTAGAATCTAGTGAATTGAGGAAGCACAATGGAAATTATTTTCAAGTTTCTTGAACCTTATTAGTACTATTTTAGCCACGTCGAATATTATGTAGAAATTCTACAGGACATATTTTACTTACCGAGAAAATGGAGATATTCTGTTTAGTTAAAGCAAGAGCCACTCCTGGACGGTGGCATAATTGGTTACTCCCACTTTAACCACAATAACAGTTGTTTTTCATTCACAAAAATTATTCAACACGATAATAGACAAATAAGTTTTTAAAATAATAAAATTCTTTTGCGGTTTTTTTCAACACTAAATTCGAATCTATGCTGTTTGATTGGAATACAATAAAACGAGATCATTTTGACCATCGCAAAGCATTTAGATTGAATTTATAAATTTGGAATCTATTTGGCAACTAGTGGTTGAATTAAATCCAGTAATAAGTCATTTTTTCTTGGAGATGTAGTTCCTTGCACGAATCGAAATTCCACAATTTGTGTCCAAAATACAGCATACAGATAATAAATAATGTGTAATGTTTGTTTTAACAAGTCGGTCAGTCTTCAAAACCACAAATTATTATTGATAGTATTTCTTACCTTATACCCATAAAATCTTATTCTTGTTTATGTCTACATTTGTAAATAAATTAATACATATTAGTTGCTACATAAATGAAGTGTTTTACGTTGTTAAAGGTTATTTTAATCTCACTTTCAAGATAGAGATATAACTCTCCTTTTGAGTGGTGATAAGAAGTTAAATGTGAGTAGTTATTTATAACGGGTATAGTTTTTATCTAATCTAATGTTCCCACAAAAACGCATTTGAAACTACTCAGAATAGAAGGTATGAAGAAAGAAGTGTACAATTTGAATCCTTTATGCTGTTGATTAACGATTTTTATGGCTAATGCCGTTGATCTGTCCGATTTTTGGATCACTACAAACAGCACACGACTTTGATGTTTTACCCGATACGAGGTGGGCTGACTTTATAGAGAAAGGTTTTTTAGTACAGGAAACTCTTTTAAAATATATGTTATGTCGAGAACACTTGAGTGTGTAACAAGTTTATTATCCGATTTTATGATTATCGGCCGGCCTACAATTAGAAATTATTGTTTGTATTCTTTATCGACTTATGTACGAGTACATCTGGCATTAACTTTGTTATGTTATGTTGTCTTGGTTGCTACGTTTAATTTTAAAGCAATAATCTTGGATAGTCAGATTGCTAGGTGCAGATAAAATATTTGAGTAGCGATCTTCAGAAATGGAAGAATTGATTAAATTTTCTGATAAAAAATACATCAACTTTTTCAAAATAGATTAGCAGGCACTAGTATACAAGCAATTACGAATAAACTTTCAATGGAAGTGAGGTTGAATAATGATTCCAATCCCAAGTATGTATGTACTACATTTAACGTTCAGTAAGTGGTAGCTAATTATTTCAATCAATCATTCAATCATTTCAACTTATATAGGAACATTTAAATAATTCTGTATTTAAATGATAAATGTTATAAGTTATATTCGCTATATTAACTGAAAATGCCAAGTTTTCACAAACTAAATCCTACACAAAAAAATTCTATATTTTAATTTGTTGAATATTGCGTTGCAAACTATATAGCTTTAAAAGCTAAATTTCAATTCGTTGCATATTGCGTTGCTACTTGCAAATCATATATGTAGTTAACAGTTGGAAATGATAAACTGAGGAAGGTATGTTAGAAAATTGATTTTTTGCAAAAAATAAAAATTAAAATAAAACTGAACAATATTAAACATTACAGGTAGATTTAAATTTATTAAATTAGAATACACGTGGTAGTGCGAAAGCTCGTCTTATGTGTCGACATGGATGGAGGGAAACTATAATTTTTTGCTAAGATGATTTTTCACTTTCTCGCAGGATGCAGAGCTCCTGACACCAAGACAAAAAATGTTTGTTCTGATTTCTGTTCGGAATCAAATACGTATACGAAAATGATTTCCGTACGTATTCAAAACTCATGTTCTGAATTTAGTACAAATTCTTTTGCACAATAGTCTATATTCAAACCTGTTTTTCTTTCGAAATCAGTAAAAAGAAAGTTCGAAATGTAAAACATACATATATATTAAAAAATTGCGAAACGAAATGGAGTTGAGTTCATTTCAACTTTTAACTTGAATTATTAACTCAGTCAAGCTGATTTTCAAATTTAAAAAAAAATTTATAGCCAGCTTTCATTTTCAGAGTGGTGTGTACTTAAAAGTACTTAATTCGACTGTTCATCGGTCAACACATCGAATGCTTTTATACACTTTTTAAGAAAAGTTTTTGAATCTCCTTATTTCGTTATGGGCCTTTTCGTAAGATTTTTACGAGCAATGTTCGTTATGTATGTATTTATGTATTTCTTCATTGCAAGGTTCAAGAAAGCTTGACAAAAATGTGTTTTGTCGGTTTTTGAGAGATCGAAATTCTATTGCGGTTCCGAAACTTGGCGACCGTTTTCGGTTATGAGAGAATCCGGTTATGGAGAATTTTTATATGAAAATCGTATATTTATTTCTGGTCTTTGAAATCCGTCTGATTGTGAGAGGTGTCCGTAAGGAGAGAATACACTGTATAACCATTTTAAAAATATTTTGTGTGCCAGTGATGCATTATTAAAAAATTAAAAATTCTCATCTATCTTCTACGAGTATGCATATGTATGTTAATAAAGCAATAATTTTGGTTTGTTTGTTACCACTAATCTGAGAAACCATATATCAGATTAAAAAAAATTTAGAGGAAGGATTAAATTGGATAAATTGATTTGGTTAACAACATTGTTTGAAGGGTGAAATGGAGGGCTTAACAGATAAATGGTGCCAGGCTTTTAATTTTTGTTGTTTATGTTTCAAGGGGCTTACTAGGAAGAATTGTTAAGGGCTAGATGTTTTTCGAGATTTAGCAACATATCTATAGGGTGAAATGGGGTTAAAAGAAAGCAGTATCCAAATTCGATTTACGTTTGTGTTCTAAATGATATTAGGTTTGTTTAATGAATCTGTTCCGAACAGAAAATTACAGAAAAGTGCAGGATTGTGTGCTCCATGAGTAAAAACCTTGTCCCAAACTGTTCTACATTCTGTGACTTTGTGTTCCATAACGTTTTTCAGAACACTTTAGAACATTTCCTGCACCTTCTTTTGAGGTGGAGCAAGTGATTGAGAAATGTCAGAGCACCAGCTTTTTTGTTTATTTGGGATAAAAATAAGCTCCTATTTATCACAGATGTACTTTTCTTATATTTTTGGAGTAAACATGAAGGCAAAGACATAAAAGAGGATAAAAGGCGTGAATTGATAATAAATTTTAATTGAAAATGAATGCAAACAAATAACAACTGAAACATTTTAAATTTGAAATTGAAAAGTTGAAAGCAACGGTCAATCCCATCAACACAAAGCTGCACTTTTCTGTTCTTTCTTGTTCTGACAGTTTTCACACACTTGTGCTGTTCTGCTCTGTTCTGATCTAGTTTTTCTTCAGCTATTTTTATAGAATAGGCGCGTCTTACCAACTAAAATCTCACTGAGCGCTCAATGTCAAGTCGATGGAGGCGGAATGCTTTGGTGGGACAAGATTCTCCGTTGAATTGTATAAAAACATGTGTTAAAATTTTCGTACTGAAATTCTGGAAACAAATTTCAACTTTGCTTAAAATATTTAAATTTAAAAGCACAAAACTTTATCAAATGAATGAAAAATAAAAGCAAATTCAATTTATTTTCATTTTTATTAACATTCCACCTTTATTTTGAATTTTAAATCGACTTTAGTATTTGCACATCAGCGAGAAATTACAATTTGCCTGTCAAATGAACAGCTGTTTAAGCAGAGAAAGAACATTGAGAAATGAATCCAAAAAATTTTCGTCTCAGTAATCTCCGCAAAAAATCTCAGTGCTCAGGTGAGATTTTTTGTCCCACTTAAAAAATCTCTGAGCGCTCAGAGATTTTATTTGGTGAGACGCGCCTAATGATATTTTTCAAAATTAATTTTATGGGGTTTTCTTTTGGTAAATTCGGATTTTGATTTAAAAATTGATTTTTTTCGTCGCGAATGGTATACGACTGCAGATTGATTTTTCGTTTTTATTGTATTAGTGTATAATTTGTGTCTGTGAAACTGTAGCGATCCAGTCTTGTCAAACTGATGGCTGTGAATTGTTCTGGTGTGTAATGGGTTTTCTTTAGGTAGCAAAAATTGTTTTTTTCCCTTTCTGACTTTTGATAAATCCAAACGCAGATTTTGACAACAAAAGCCTTCAAAAGTGAAAAAAGTCAATTTTTTTATTAAAAATTAATTTTGCTGATCTGGATTTTTCGGCGGATTTACCCTCTTTTTTACTAACACCATCACACACCAGAACAATTGAAAGCCATCAGTTTGACAAAATGGACGCCACAGTTTCACAGACATAAATTGTGCACGAACACAATAGGTCTGTTTCTTTACTTTTGGGATAAAGTTTGGGAAAAAGTTCGGGAAAAAGTTTGGGGATGAGCTTTTTGATGTTGTTGTTGTAATGTTTAACCAGAAATGAAAAGTAAAGAAACGCATTTGGGATGTTTCTGGTTCGTTGCGGTGTAAATCATCCATTCGACGTCATTGCTTGTAGGCTCAACGCATACAAAATTATGCAATTTCAATTCTATTAACATTTGCAATTATCATGTTGGGCTCTATTAAAAGATACCAGAAGAAATATTTTAATTTATATTTGTCTCCGTTGTATCATTTTCATTTAATTTAATTAAATTAAACCGTTTTATATACGCTACTTGACAAATTTAATTTCACATTTTTTGATCAGCTGATTTCTTATTTGACAAGCAAGAAAGTGCCGGAACTAAAATGTTCGGGTAGATTCTTGCTGGAGGGGAAATGAAAAAAAGTCAAAAGCTCTGGCATTTTTGTGTCAGAAAATAGTAAAGAAACACGTTTTGGGTAGATTTGGGTTTCTTTGGGAACCCGCGGGCGAGTAAAGAAACATACCTAATAAAAACGAAAAATCAATCTGCAATCGTATACCATTCGCGACGAAAAAATCAATTTTCAGATCAAAATCTGAGTTTACCAAAAGAAAACCTCATAATTGAGAGATCTAATTGTACCTGTAAACAGCATCTGCGCCAACAAGTATTTGTATTGAATGTTTTTAAACGCAAACTGAAAAAAATGTTCTGCTCGAGAGCAGAAATACAATTTTAATGCATCAGCATTGGGTTCGACAATGTAACATGTTAAAGTCAATAAATATCATTAATATAATGAATAAATAATAAATATCATATCGTTGAACATTAATAAATAAATGTTATTTAAACATAAGTTGTCCCCATCAATGTAAAAAGTAAGCTTAAATTGTTCAAACAGAAAAAATAATTGAGTATGAGAATAATTTATCAAAAAAAAAACCCTTGAAAAAGTTGGAAAAAAACAACGAAACGTCGGGAAGGAATGGAATAATTTTATTACATTCGGAAAACACTGATCTGTAAGCCTATTCTTTTTCTATGTAGTAAAGGTTATGCATTATGCTTAAAGGACAGCTTTAGGGCTCCAATTTTAAAATTTCTTTTTACATTTAAAAGTTATTAGAAGATGGACTTTGAAAACCACTGGCCTTATGAGTCATAATAAAATAAAATGCATGACTGGGTCGCATGTGCATGCTCTTATGTTCAAAAGGCTAAGGATTAAAAAAAAAATGAATATAGACATGGAAGTTATAAGAGAAAAATGTTAAAAAAGCATGAAATAAGATATTTAAAATGAGGATAAAACAAATCCTTTAATAATTTGAGGTGAAAAAAATGCCATCTGAATTCTTTATTAAATATAATTTAGCGGTATTTAATTTTTATATATCAAATTCTTAAATTATTTATAAGAACATTTTTTGGTATGCAAATCTTAATTAAAAAATTCTTTAAACATTTATAAGGAAGTTTTTTGGTATGCAAATTTTAACTATTTGTTTTTGTTAGAATCCTTTGAAGTGGCTCACCGGTGGATTTTGGGTTAAATTCTTTTCCTTTTTTTCCCACATAAAATCTACCTATCCCACTGGATCCACCTTTCAGTAAGACAATGTAGACTTGCACAGTATGAAATTCATCCTGGTAACACAGTTTTTATCTGGGCTAAAGTTAAGCCCCAAAAATTCTCTGGGCTTAGCTAAGCCCCAAAGGGCTTAGTTGTTGTTGTATTCAACATCCAAGCCCATTCGGACAAGGAAAAAAACACACCTATTATATGTATGAATGTAGTACCTATATATCGCAAATTAAAGTGGTATTAAATCTAATTTCCAAAAAAAAAATTTGAACAAGTTCCAACATTTTTTTTTTGAAAATTCGATATTTTAAAAACAAGTTGACAATTCTTTTCTTAAATTTTATTTTTATAAGCACATAAATAAATACTATAGATTTGCATACCAAAAGATTTCTTTAAAAATGTTTTAAGAATTTTATATATAAGAAATTATTTTTTAAGAAAACCGCTTCAACGATTCAAATTTTTTTTGTTATATATTCAATAAAGAACTAAGATGGCGTTCATTTTTCATCTTAAACTCTCAACAACGTTTTTTTTAGTTAATTTAAATATCGTATTTCATGTACGTCATGCTTTTAAACATTTTTCTCTCATAATTTCCATGTTTTTAGATATAATTTTCTTAAACACTCAGAGTCTTGAACATAAGAGCAAGTACGTGCGACCCAGTCGTGCATTTGATTTTTGTTACCAATGTATTTGTGTAATTTCACGTGTATCTCATTATTCGTAACAATTTGCATCCCTTGGTTCACTTTTTGTAGAGCAATATTAGCTCCATGAATTTACCGATTCACTTAAAATAGCCCTGTCCATTGGGCAAAAATTGATTTGGATCTGTCAAAATCAGCTCAAAAATAAATTTATTTATTTTACTAATGGAAAACCCTATTAATTTTAACGTCGCGTTTTTAATAATATAACCGCGACGTAAAAATGCCTTAAGGCTGATCATTTATACTATTCAATTTATTTAAAACTTTGTTTTATTATTTTTTAATAAATTTGTCTAGACAAGCGAAGCCACGACGGGCAGCTAGTCTTATACAGTATTTTACAACAACTTTAAACTGGATTAAGTGAACCATGGCTGATTTGACACAAACTGGACGATTGTCTTAAATCAGTCTTTTAGTTTGTGTTATATGAAATAATATGTTAATTAAATAGTTACGGATATTTAACCATATCGTTGAGTTTTGTTATCTCCAAAGGGTCATATTTTCTCTTCTCTGCAAAAGAGAACAAATGTATCTATTATTTGCTGAGCAAAAGAATGACCGTTTGGACATTTTTTGAAATAAACATTTTTTATTTCAAATTTATTTACTTACCTACGAAAAATATGCGACACGACTAAAAAATTGAGACTTGAAACTTGCGATTCAATTATGCTTTCGGCTTTAAATTTTTTAAGAAGCACCGAATTGGACTATGAAGAATGGGTTCCTTATAATATTCTGATACAAAAGTTTAAATCTGAAGTTTACCTGATAAGGTTTCATGATAAATTCCTAATTTGCTAGCAACGGCTTAAACAACATCTATAATATGCCACATTGTATTTATTATTCGTTCCAAAACATGCATTAAATCTAATGGCTTTCTTTCTCTATCTAATTAGGTACTAATATTATTTAATAATTTAATTTTAACTCTTTATTTGTGGGAGCAAAAAGAAATCATAAAAAGAAATGAATAATATTAAAATTGTGTTCAACTGGTCTCTAGATTGCAGTTTAAATAAAATTGGATACAAATATTGGATTTAAGTGCGGATTAAACTAATTTTCAGAACGCTCATCAGTTAACTTGTGACTAAACTATTGTGTTGCGGTGACAGTTGAATGTGCGCGACTTGCCTTAGATGTTAATATAAAAACGGTCTAGAACTCAGTGATCTCTCTGGAGTCTAAATATTGAAATAAAGAACAAAACAAAGCCTTTAAAGCGTATAGATCCCTTAGAAAATTTCGGTTGGAATTTGACAAAGTAAAACCAGTTAAAATGACAGGGTACTAGAATCATAAAAACCGGTATAACTGCTAAGCGAAGCGAAAACGAGAAAATTACCTCTTAAGTTTTTCGACTTAAGATTACTTCATGAACCCACGGGTTTTCTCTGCGGCTGTATGCAGACGGATCGAAAACTGATGACAGGATCAGTGGTGGTGTGTACTCACGACACAATTAAGTCTCTCATTCCGTCTTTCTTAATCATTGTAGCGTGTTCCAGGTGGAACTTATGGCGATTAAAGAAGCCATTTATTGGATGAAAGAAAACGTGATATCAACCACCTGTGTTGGAGATGGCGCAGCTGTTTAATATTCACCTGGGTGCCAGGGCATAGGGACTTCCTAGGAAATTTTAAGGCCGATGAACTCGCTAAAAGTGGAACAACTCTTAGTACCTCTTTTATCTAGAAGGACAGATATAGATATACCCACCACTACTTGTGAGATTTTTGCTGAAGCAAGATGTATTACAGAGAACAAACTTTTTCGGCTATCGGTGGAACAATATTACCACTTGTTTGGCAACAAAACCAATCTGGCCAGTAATGGATTTAAAGCGACCAAAGTGTTTGATATCTCTAAGTAGATTGCACATTAGCTCCATCATCATTATCATCATTGACAAGGAGTCGAAAAGAGAAAATATTTCACCAATAGATACTAGCGTGACGTTTTTCAATCAAACTGATAACCCGGACTAGAGGAGAATCAAAAAGCATAAAGAAATTAAATTTTTCTTAAATAAAACAACAACGTTCACTCTCTGAAATGCCTTTACAAAATCCGTGTAACTCACATACATAAGTCTGTGTACGCTGTTTTAAAGTTTCAACAAAAGTTAGTGAACTATAATAAATAAGAAAAAACCGGTTTGGTGTTAAATATGTGGGCGATCATTTTGTCTGTAAAAGCGATCGTTCGGGCGATATTCTTTAAAAAATCGTTTAGAACTTTTCATATCCCGTAAAATTGTTATTGGCATTCACATTGATTGGGAATATTTACAATTTTTTAGATTATTATGAAGAGGCTTTTCAGATTTCCGGAATTTTGGTAAATTTTGGTCCTATATTTATGACTGGACTAAGTATTGATTGAATAGCAGATAATTTTTTTTCTGCCAGCTTCCATCATCAATTTTCTACCCCGTTTTACCTTTAAACATTTTATAGAAAAACATTAAGGCTATTCATGCGATATTCTTAAACCATCGTAAATGTTGGAAAGTTACAAGATTTGTATGGTAAAGCTTTTACTTTTTGACGTTTACGATGAATTCTCATTTTCTGCTAAAAAAAACTTACCCCCGATGCATATGATTCGACGGTTCCACCACCATCACTGCCTTCTGCCAAACCATATTTTTCATACGCCTCCAACGCCAACCTACGTTCGGTTTCTATTCTCTGTTCGGTTTCCATTCGCTTTTTATCTTGAATTTTCTTTATTTCCACTTCTCCCGGCAACGGAGGAATGGATAACATTCTCTCTTTTATAAATTGCACACACGACAGCCGAATGGACTTTTTCATAGCCTCTTCTCGACTTCCCTCTTGACACGGCTGCATTAGAATCTTCTTGCTCTTTAAATCTACTATTTCGGCAACTTGTCCAATTTTACCACGCAATGCACTCGCATCGGCAAGTGTGAAAATCGAGTCACCTGAATACAAACTATCGATGATCTTTAGATACATTTCGATGTCAGGTAGGGCATTCTTTTTCAGCTGTTGGATTTCCTCATAGATGACAGCGGTCGGAGGACGACAGGTTCGGCTATCGTGCATTTCTTTTCGCGTCTCCAACAACCAGAGACAGTGATCACAGGTGCGAATGCTATTCAGGCGTTCGTCTTTGTATTTTGGAATCGGGTCAGTCCTAGACATTGTTAAACTGGCAAGTTCCACTGAAATTAATTGGAATCAGTTTACATTCTTTAAATAGAGAGGACGAGAGAGAACTAACATGCATCATCGAGAGGAAGGAACTTGGAACAATCATTGCACATAATGCTGCCACATAGTCGGCAGTGATGTTGTCGTCGAGCAATGTGAAAGCTCTTGGCACAATTGGGACATAGTTTAACTGAACTCCCATCCAGCCATGGAACTATCTGAAATAGATTCTTTTTCAATAAATGGTTTCGGGCAAATGTTGTAGTTTTCGTACATTTTGTTCATGTTGTTTTCTTTGCACCGGTTCGGTGGGCATATCTTTTAGTAATTTATGTAGTCGGATTATCAATTTATTTGTTTCACTGGCATAACGCTCTAATCTAGGATTTCTATAAAAAAAACAATGAGTTACTTGATGTCATTTATACGTTTTGCAAGATAATGTACCTAACTGAGATGAAATAAGAAAAGTGCGAACGTTCAGCTCCTAGGGTTTGGACCATATAATTGAAAACATTGCCACGGGTCGTTGCATTACTGCTGCTTATCCGAACATCACGGTCCAAACTTCTCGCCAAATCAATAGAATCATCAAAGTTTGATCTGATTTTACGTTTAGCTTTGCTAAAAATGTCTTTGAAGATAGATTTCAGGGCGTCTTGTTCTTCAGCATGAAAATTTTCAACATGGTCGGTTAGGAACTCAAGGGATCGAAGATCTTCACGACAAATGGGACATAGGAAGCCCTCGAGAATTTCCCCATTATCATCATCAAATGGATTAGACATTACTTTTCCTTACATTCAAATGCACACGTGGATGTTTTCCTTTTTTTTCTGAAGTGAAGAAAGAAGAAAACTAATTAAAGAAAATTAAACTAATCTTTTTTAGTAGAAAAACAACAAAAACCTTTCAAATAACAGCTAAAAAATGATGTCAACAAAAACACCCTCTTGACAGAAAATTTCTGTCATCTGTCATTCGATTTTGTAGGTTTGTTTGCTTTGAATATTTTGAATGGAAAGTTGCCGTACATTAATACTACGTTTTCATTAGGCCAAATGAGATAATTTCACAAATCACAGAAAGAGTTTTTCATTTGAAATTTGGTAATTTAGCTGATAGCTCATTTTATTTTTGAATTTCAACTGGCTGTTAAAACATTTTATGTTGTTGATTTTTTTTCTATTTCCATTGAGCTTTGACAATTTCATACAAAACCTTTTTAGAGCTCTTCAAACTGCGGCCAATTGGGTGTGTTCAATAGATTTTGACTTAATTTCCAATCAAATTTCGTGCAAATTTGGTTGAAACTATCTAATTTGGAAATGTGAATTTGTATTGGAAATGAGATAGTTTCGTATTGAATTTGGAAATTTTCAACGAAATTGGCTAATATTAAGAAATCCGAGCAATTGCTTTTTCAAGCTAGAATTGTGCAATCTGAAGCAATTGCTTAGTTTCATAGCTATACAAAAATTAAAGCGATTGCTTTTGCTTTCTCTATCTTCGAAAAACAATGCCACCACTCATTTGCTTCAATCGGTAATTATAAAACACAAAAAATATAGCAATTACTAGAAAATTTGAAATCTGCTACTTAAGTGACTTAAAACATTTGCTATGGATATTAACGTGAAACATTTTTTACATACTTATAAAGTCATTCAATTTAATTTATTTAAAAGAAAATACATTCAATTCAATGTTTGGTATTTTTGATCTTGTGCGTCAAGATGAAAGAAATAGGTTTGCACATCATTCCACTCTTGCCGGCAGTAGTTTCTTAAAGTTTTACAAAACTTGATATGTTTTGGTTTTTAGAATTGGCCACAGATTATTAAAATAAAGATATACTAACCTTCAATTTTACATAGGGCCCTCCACGAATATGTCAGCGTCAAGCAGCTAAATCACTTAGAGGGAAAACATTGGTGGCGGCAAATCTAATTGAATCCAAAATATTTCTTGCAAATGCTTAATAAACAATTTGATCAATTTTATACACTATAATCCACAAAATAAAAGTGAAATAAACAATAAATATCACAAATGCTTTCCAACAAAGTGCAATTACAAATAGAAAGAGATATAGCTTGGTAGAAAGCCCTACTGATGTTTTTGATAAGAGCACCTCTTGTATTCTATTAAAAAATAGTCTATGAAATTGCCGATTTCTTTATTGATTTTCATTTAATATATGAAGTGACAAGAGCCACAAACACCATGGCATATCAAATGTAAAGCAATTGCTAAGTTAAAATTTTCGAACTAACTTAAGCAAGGTAAATTTGTATTAATACTAATGTAAAGCAATTACTAAATGCTTTAACTTTGCTACGGAGTTTACTTCAATTGCTCTGTTTTATTAATGTTTTATTAATACGAACCATTACCTCATTTGGTCTAATGAGAAAGTAGTGAATCAGTACTGAATTTTCAGATTTCTGCCGATGAACGCACCCATTTTCTTTGGAATTTGGGTGTTTGACACTATGCCTGTTTGGTAACGTGAAGTCACCAAGTTTCCCAAACCTGGATTTTTTGTCTATGGTTTCTGGCAGCAAATTTTGCAAGAGTTTCACATTAACGAACACACTTGGTCAGTTTATATTTCTTGAGCGCTCAGTATTTTTCCTCAACTTTTTGGCAGAGCAGGAGAATAAAATATAAACCTCACATAGAAGTCAAAACAACTCCCTTTTCTTTTCTTCTTATGAAATTTACTGCGACAAAAAATAATTGAGGAAGCGAATCCAAAAAATTTCAGTCTCAGTTTTTAAGGGGAAAAGTGAGGAATTTTTGAGAGGAATCCTGTTTATATTTCTGAGCACTCTGAGTCCTCTGAGATCTCAGAAATATAAACTATCTAACTTACTATGCCGGTTTCTGACAGCAAATTTTGAAAATTTGTGAAACTTTGCAAGAAATTTCACGTTAACAAACACACCTACTATGCCTGTTTGGTAAAGTGAAATTTTCACCAAGTTTTCTAAACTTGTTTTTTTAAATGGTTTCTGACAGCGAATTGAGACAATTTTAAGAAATTTCATGTTAATAAACACACCTTCTACTTGACAGTCAGCTGTGTCTGGCTCTGTATCAACTTTGCCACTTTGCCATAATCGCAAAATTTTACTTGTCAATTAATTTTGTGTGTGTGATTCCCGAAACGGGTGGTGAAACTCTTTAACACACGAATAAACCCCGAAAAAATGCCAACAACGAAATCCAATGTGATATTTTCGGTAAATACAAAACAATTTATCTAAACTATAATACAAACTTTAATCCATTTTGCTAGAATACAGAGAAAAAGCCACTTGAAGAACTCGTCCTGCTTGTAGATGAGAATGGAGTCAATATTAAAGTTCCTGCTTTGGTATGAATAATCCTTGATTAATTAATTTAGGTTGTGTTCTGTGAATTAATAAATGTACGTCCTTAGCACAAACGATGGGCTACCAGAGAAGTCTTTACAACTTACCTTCCACTCGTTTTGTCAGGAGGTAAACTTAAAACCGATGCTGATTTGGATGAGTGGATATTTGAAGCTGATTGGTTTCTTAAAGACATTATGTTTCTACTCGAGTTGGAGCATTATGAGTAAATTCACACGATTCATTTAGATTCCGATAGACTATATGAAAACAATTTCAGATTCTGGTCATATATAATCCATCAAGAAGCGGCTATGAACGCGGTTCTTTCATTTCTCAAAAATGCAACACCTTTCTACATCGACTTGTCCTCTCTACCCTCAGACAAACGTGTTCTCATCTTGTACTCAGATATTTTATCCGCCATAGTTCGTGTCATCTGCCGCATCATCACCAACAAAGAAAGCGATCAAGAATGGATTTCCAAGGATCGACTTAAATCTCTTATATATTCCAACTTTCTCATCTCCATACCAATGCTCTTCGATCTTATCACCGCTCTCGGTGATTCCAATTTAAATATTTTGAGAAAAATCTTCGATACTGTATTTAGAATCGAACCACAGTACAAACACGACCTGGCAATTGCTTTGAAGTTCCTTATGGCAACCTTCACGACTATTCAGCAGCAAGCAGAAAACGAAGGTGCTATCGGCGAAGAAGACGGAAACACTGAAAATCTAGACACACCATACGACGACATGGTACTGTTCACACTGGATTCTGCGTTTACTTTGAGCATTCTTCTTGAGATCTTTCCAGATGCTCGACAAATTTGCTGTGACATCAATTTGGGGCAGAGGTTGACTGTCGAATTCAATAGTTTTTATCTCAAATCATATTTATCATTCTTCCAGATTAACATGTTTCTACGACAACACTATTCCATATCTTTACAAAAATATTTACATTATTAATGCCAATGCCTTGAGCTTGAAATGGCTAAATGAAACAAGAGTGCAGCTAATAAAGGCTTTTCGGAGTATTGTTTACCTGCACATTGAAACTGTTATGCGAGATCCGTAAGTATTATTCTTCGAGTTATTTTCTTTCAAAAGCAATAATAAACTTATTTTCGTTTTTTTTTAGAGAAAACAGTTTGTTGCCATCAGAACAATTCATTGCAATCATGACTGAGTGCTTATCAGATCGGACTTTTGTTATTGACTATCAGCGAGAATATCCAATTGAACTGGATGTGGATATATTGAAACAAGCTTGCAAAGATTTGTATCCTTTTTTAAAGAATTTGTTCATTCATTTTGATATTATTATATAATTTGTCTATTTCGTGTTCGTAAAGTTTGGGGCCTATTTCATAAAACTTCAAGACTAATAATTATTTGTGAATTATAGTTCGAGAGACAACCTTAAAATTTCTCATCTCATTACGGCTCCTGAAAAACAAGATACCAGTCGAGAGCTTTATTGTTTTGTTGCAAAGGTTAGAAATTGCAGTTTTCGGGTTGTATTTTTGACTAAGTATACCTTTCACATTTTCATATAAGAAATTTCTATTAATTGGATATCAAATGAATGCTAAAACTGTCCTCTATACTTTACTGATGGTCAGACAGACTTTTTCTTCGAATCAAATCGCCTCCCAGACTATAATTCACAAATAATTACCAGTTTTTTAGTTTTATGAAATAGGCTCCAGGTCTTATTGAAATGTTTTATTGTAGAAAATTTGTTCGATTGATTGAGATTTGATTTAAGCACTTGATTGTGCCATTTCATAAAAAATACATTATGATCTTCTTACATTGGTGGCTCATCGGGGTACAGTTTGGGGGCCTTGACAAAGTCTCTACCTATCTGGATTATGACCCCAAAGCTTAATGAATTTCTAGTTTATGTAATTATTCGAGCGTAAGCAATGCTTGATACGTGGGCGCCTAACATATAATACATTAGAAAAAGATTTTTCAAAATCAGATTCTCAAACGAGCTAAGTTCCTGGCCAAAGTCTACTGGGTTTAAGGCTGTGAACTGAATGTAGGGTATTTATATTAGCAATATATGTATAAATAGGTATTAGATTAGATTTTTTTTTGTTATTGAGCTTTCAATTTCTGTTATCAATGTTTGATTTTAGGTCTTTATGCCACTAATATGTATATCTTCTCTTAAGCTCTGATTCTACGTCAAGATGCTAAGCCAAACACAATGTTACAAAGGTCACGCCAGAAGTTATATCCTTAACTTATTTTATTTTAAAGAGATGAATTCAAAACAGATTTTGTAGCGAAAGGTTACAAGGACGAAGCTGATTCCGAAACTTTCGAAACTATTAAAAATATCGGAAAACTACAATTGGATGAACCTGTAACAAAACCAGGTGATTTCATATTTTTTCTACTATAAATTATCAGAAACAAAATTAAATGTTTACAATTCTGGCAGGTTCTTCAAAATCTAGTATGCCAGAACGTCCACAACCAGAAGGAGCCGCTGCAGCACAAATAGACTACGATGCTGACAAGCCATCCACCAGTAAGGCAGTCAGATCCCTTGCAACCACTGCCAAAAAAGCAAATAATGAGCCCAAGTCCAGAGATATAGATGTGGAAGTGACTAGTGTTTTAGATGTTCTACCACATCTGGGTGATGGATTTGTGCGACGTGTTTTGAGTCGATACGATAATTCTGAAGAAGCGATAGCAGCTATACTTGAACAAAATCTCCCACCAGATCTAATACATGCGGACCAAAGTGAGGTATACATCCCAATAGATCCACAAGATATTCTCTATCAACAGACTGGCATTAAACGATACAATATTTTCGATGGTGACAAGTATGATGTTATGACCCAGGATAATCCCGATTGTATTATAAAAATAGATAAAGGTTTTCCAAATGCCCCACAAAGCTTGAACGAAATGCTTGACGATAAGAAAGAATTGAATGCAGTTAGACATCGGTATCAAGAATACACATTGGTGGAAGAAAATAATGAGTACGATGATGAGTATGATGACAGTTATGAAGCAATTTTGGAGAGTGAATCTCGTGCTGTGAGGTCGCAGCAAATGCGAAAAACACTTGCTGAAATTGAAGACAGGAGTGATGAAGACGAAGTGGAGGAATCAGAAGAAGAAGAACAACAACAGAAGCAACAGCCCGACGATTCAACAAACAACCATTATGATAAACGTATGAATTTCTGTGAAAACCCTGAAGAAATCCGTGCAAGATATGAGGCGAAACGGGCAGCCAAATTCGGTCATAGTTCAGCTAAAGCACCACCTCAACAAGTGCCGCGAGATGTTGTGGGTGAGGCTAAAGGTAAAGGTCAAACAAAAGAAGTTGTTATAAATCGCCACAAAAAAGATGTTAACAAATCCAGTCGGGCCAATCACAATCGTAAGGCTGGTGCAGCTTTTAAACGCAGCAAAGGAATGATGGGCTAGAGAAAATTAATTTGTTTTCATATGTACAAAAACTTTGTTTTCTTATTTATTCAAAAATAAGTGTTGTTCAAAAATGATTTTTGCAAAGCGAAAAAAATAGTTAATTTATTTTTTTTTATACCTAAGAAATCAATAATTGAATTATACATAATAATTACTATACATATTATAATAAACTTTGAATGTACAAACTGAGAATAAATTAATTTTTTTTTGTTATCTTAAGCATAGTTTACGGTAGCATGAGAAAAACAAATTTTTGATGCAAAAAGATTTTTGCATCACAGAAAATTGTTTTCCATTTTTAGGCTCATGGTTTATTAATAAAGCGTAAATTAATGACTCAATGGGTGGCTTAAGCCAAGGCAGACATTTGTCGCCTTTAATATTATTGGTACAATAATAGACGGAAATTTGCTTTGAAAACTGTAGGTAAACACTATGCTTAAGCTTAAATATGGAAGATATTAATTTTGTTAGACAATTACATAATGTATTTGTATTTCATATATGGCAGAAATTTAAGAGTATAAGTCAGTAAGGGAAACTAGGTTTGACAGAGAGTTGAACGATAAGGAATCTGCACAGCAACAGCAATGGTTTAAAAGAAAATCTCGACACACCGATTAAACCTTATGATGAAAGGAAATTCAATAAAAGAGAATCGTCGTGTATTACATATATCTATTAAGCTACTCATTATCGTTATATAATAGGGATGAGTTCGATACACCAAAATAGTATTTGAAATTGAAGTATGCTACTAACCGTTTTTTGAATCAACTTTCAACTCCGTTTTGTATTTACTATTTAAAATCCAAATAAAAATGTTGAAATAAGGGAAAATAACCACCACCTCTAAGCAATTAAAGTAAAAAAAATATGGTTTCTAACTTCTACGAACAAAAAATATCATTTGCAATACTATTTTTCTAAGTGGTTCTGAATGCGAAATAAGTAATATCGGAGTTTTTAAAATCATTTATCTGTAAGGACCGATTTATATTTATAAAAGAAACGGAAATCAGGTTTTCAGACAAGAAGAGAAGATGATGCGTATCCATCATCAAGATGGATCCATAACTACAAGCGATAGCTGTTGCGTGTAATACAATATCCTCCAGTTCAATATCTAGTTATTGTGATGAAATGTTGATCAGAAGCATTCACAAACTAATCAATTCCTTCATTCTATTTTTACTATTTTGTATTATGCTAATGAATAGGTTCAAAATCACGGTCCAAGTCCATTCCATTCATAATTATTTGAATTACATTTACAACCATAAGAGTAATTTGTATAAAAGCATTGATTTATCTGATATTATGTATATTAAAAATCTCGGCATTGCATTACCTGTGATTGTTATAATATCTAGGCACAGTTAAACGCCATACAACCGTAAAACCTCAAACCGAAGAGGCTTAGATAATTTATTGAAATTTCATAAGGGTATCAATTTTCAAATATTATTGCATCACACTTCTTGATTTGTATTAAAAGTTTCATTCATTTAAGTCCATAGATCGCCCAGTTGAAAATGGATCGTTGGCAAGGCAAAGTCGCTGTAGTTACTGGTGCGAGTTCAGGTATTGGCGAGGCAATAGCCAGGGACCTTCATCGTGAAGGAATGATTGTTGTAGCCGTGGCTCGTCGACAAGATAGGTTGGAGGATATTCGTTCGAGTTTACCAATAGAAAAACGGTCGCGTTTTCATATAATGTGTTGTGATGTCACTGACGAGGAGCAAGTGAAAAATGTTTTTAAATTTGTGAATGATGAATTTGAGGGGGTGGATGTGCTTGTTAATAATGCTGGAGTTGTAAAGACAACTGAATTGGTTCAGGCCAATAATACAGCAGAAATTAAAGCAACTTTGGATACAAATATATTGGGAGTGGTTTTTTGTACGAGGGAGGCCTTTAATTCTATGAAAGCAAGAGGAGTTGATGGACACGTAGTGATCATAAATAGCATTGCAGGTCACAAGACACCTAATTTGGGAGATGAGATGCCATCTTTTAATATTTATCCAGCTTCGAAGCATGCAATTACATCTATGGTTGAAACTTACAGACAGGAATTTAATAGACATGGTACAAAAATTCGAGTTACGGTATGTTGTTGTGGATAAAGTTTGAATTGAAGTTTAAATATTTTATTTGAAAGTGAATATCTATCAGTAAATAATATCGTCGACTCGGGAGAAAAACGAAAAAAACTTAATCAAACGAAATTTTTGAGTTAACATCGCATTTTTATTGCATACAAAAATAACCCTCCGCTAGAAAATCACACTGCCTTTGGTCAACGTTTGTCATCTATAAATCTTTTTGTGGTTTTGATAATAAATTTTGTATTTAATTTTCCTTTTTTTTCTAATGAAAAAGGAGATTAGTTGAGTTCTGCCGTTTTTCGCACGAACAATCTTTATGTATATAGTATACATATGAACATACATATATTACTGACTATAATGTCTTTAGATCGGACATTTAGTCTTAAGATAGCCCTTTAATGCAGCGGTTCCCAAACTTTTTTAGCTGTGGAACATGGTCAAAATATATTTTGTCACTTTCCAATACGATACGATTAGTATAAACAATTGACAATTCAACTCTTAAAACTTTTTTTTTCAAAACTGAACGATGATTTAAAAAAAATTAGGTATAGCGTTGAAAAGTTGTCAGTGTGACCATTGTCTTAGAACAGCATGGAGGAATCTAGTAGCATTTTTCGTTTTAAGCATGCTTATGAATCAAGTAAAGATAATCAATAATAAACAGCCTTTCACGTTATTGTTTCTTTTTAAAAGGTCTATTCAATAGCCCAATATATTTTAAGCTATTAAAGCTTTTCTTGATAACTAACAAACACTTAACATGTACTCGGGCTTCATAAAATAATTAGTTTTTCTTGAAACCATACAAAAGGGATCGCATATTCGGTGATGTTTGTATACGTAAATACGTAATATTGTAAAATGTTAAGCGTTTGTTTATAAATTTATTTATAGCGGCTAAACCCGAAGCTGAGGCTTGCGATTAAAATTTCGTGACACAGCACGCAAAAAGATGCAAAAATGCATTTTCGGGGAGTTTTTCAATAATGGCTCGAAAAATACCAGTTATTCGAAAATTACATCAAAGTACCATTGAAAGTGAACCTAGCAATGAGGTCAACACAATTTAAGTAGTCTTGAAAACAAAAAGAGCAAATTTCATCCTGCTTTTAGCGTTTTTCCATGACAACATAATATTACTACAAATTAATAATTCCTAATGTCTTTCATATGAGCTGCGAACTGCGAATAAATTTGTTAAGACCATTTAAAGCGCAAATATCAAAAAGTTCTTGTTTTAACTTATTGCAAAGTAAATAAACGATCCTATCTATAATTTTAAAAAGAAAACACAGCCCAAAATTAGTTTTAATTTAGCATTTTTATATTTTCTACGCAACTAATGACATATTTTCTGAGAACTGCCAAACAGTTATTCGCAATCCATAGGCGCGTCTTACCAACTAAAATCTCACTGAGCGCTCAATGTCAAGTCGATGGAGGCGGAATGCTTTGGTGGGACAAGATTCTCCGTTGAATTGTATAAAAACATGTGTTAAAATTTTCGTACTGAAATTCTGGAAACAAATTTCAACTTTGCTTAAAATATTTAAATTTAAAAGCACAAAACTTTATCAAATGAATGAAAAATAAAAGCAAATTCAATTTATTTTCATTTTTATTAACATTCCACCTTTATTTTGAATTTTAAATCGACTTTAGTATTTGCACATCAGCGAGAAATTACAATTTGCCTGTCAAATGAACAGCTGTTTAAGCAGAGAAAGAACTTTGAGAAATGAATCCAAAAAATTTTCGTCTCAGTAATCTCCGCAAAAAATCTCAGTGCTCAGGTGAGATTTTTTGTCCCACTTAAAAAATCTCTGAGCGCTCAGAGATTTTATTTGGTGAGACGCGCCTCATAACATCAGGACGCATTCCACAAATCTCATTCTCTGCGAATGAAAAATTTAGTCAAGTATAACCTTAAATTTTCTTACCACCAATTTTACTTGTGTATTTTATATAACTATTTTCGTGCGTTAGCTCTTGTGAAAGAAATGTCAAAACTCGCAACCATTATTAATTCGCAGTTCGCTATACGCAGCTAATATCCAAGGCACCTTATGGTAAAACTTTGAACTCATATCTGTAAAGGCTTTTCTTAAAATCCCTAGCAAAATTTTTTTTATGGTTACCTGATTTGAAAATCTCTATCGTTATTGTTAACAAAAAACATTAAAAGTTAACTTTTATTTTTTAGAGCATTAGTCCAGGAGCAGTTGATACAGAAATATTTCCAGATCATTTGATCGATATTATTAGAGCAACAATGCCGTTATTAGCTTCGGAAGATGTGTCAAATGCCGTATTGTTTGCACTGGGTGCACCTCCACATGTTCAGGTAGGAGTAAATTCCAATACTGGCGTTTATCTACGAGTACTTTTTAGTTTTTTTTTTTAACTTTAATATTTCAGATTCATGAAATAATTGTGAAGCCCGTTGGGGAGAAATTCTAAAAGATGGCTTTAACTTCAAAACTATGTATTGGTTAATGAGTTCAAAATTTTCATTTTGTATCTATACGAATAAAAAATAATTGCACTATGACACTGTCTTTATATTTTGATTAAGGCTTTTTCTAGTTTTACATACATATTTGCTGATAAGTATATTTTTGAAGAAAGCTTAGTTTCCTATTTCAGTGCAGGGGGTATGGATGATGGTGTCATTTTGCCTAAGGGCGTGTTTATTCTGGAGCTTCGACTGTGCCTCAAGTTTAGATTTTATTGATACCTATTTCCTGTTTTTAAAAAGGGAATAAACCGTCATACCTCATATTTTGGTTATATACCTACATCCCATTCCCAAAATCTGATGAAAATTGATTCAAAATTATTCAGGTGAACTAGATTATCTTGACTCCAATTGGTGAAAAAATTTAAACATTTTTTTTTGATAATTTTTTTCTAATTTGTTATTAACATCTTATTTAATAAGTGTTTATAATTTAATCTAATTAAATTGAAATAAATTGTGAGAGTTATCAGAGAAGATCAGACTTTGTAAATATCAATTTACCAACATTTCAAATAGTTTGTTCTTGTTTATTTTAATACAGGGTATGGTCTAATACATGAAAGAATTTGGGAAGTGATTCTTAGGTTCATTTTAAGGAAAAATCGTTCCTATAGGGGGTTTTATATTATATTAAAAACATATTATATTTATATTTTTTAACATTATTAAATACAATTTTAGTTTTGAAAGTATTCAATTCAAATTTAAATCAAACGCTAAAGCGTATGCTTAAAATTCTTGAATGTTTTGAGAAAATCAAAAATAAGAATAGCTTTACTGCTTATTTAGTGGACATTCGGTTGGTTAAAAAGACGGAGATTATTGTCTCAATAGTTTAATAGCTTAAGAAATCAGTGGATAGTTCAATATTTTTTCAGTACTTACGATTATTTAATAACTGTTCCAGAAAATCCATTTTAGACATTGAAATATCTGAATGAATAATCGTGCTCAAATATTTAAAGATTTAAAAAGATTTCTTGAGCAGCAGCAAAATCAGCCTTTGTTGTTTTTTTTTTTAAATAAATAAGTTTGTAGGCCATTTTTAATTTAAAATAAGTTTTGGGGAAGTTTTTTTTTCATTTTATTTGAGGGAGGTTCTATTTCTAATTTGAGGTTGTGACAATTATCCATTAAGATTTTTTTTGTTTATTAAATTTCTTAATCGTGATGACTTTTCCCATTTTATATTTTGTTTTTTAGGTAGTAGAATCTGGAATTGTCCCGTTCATTAAAATTTGTTTTTATTAAAATTAAGCTCAGGAGCCCCGCTTATGCACAATTACCAAACACTATTAAAAGCCTTCATCCAGAGGTTTTCATTGGTCTAGGAACACTATATCAGGTCGTGAGTGCAATAGTGGCCTAATTGCATTTTTCATTATTTTCAGTAGAGCAAAAATAAGAAACACACTATTTTCAAACGCTTGTAGCTTAAAAATTTTTCAACGCTTGTCGTTTTTATCTAAAGAAACATAGTTTTTATTTTTATTTGAAATATGATCGAAAAATTAAAAAAAACGTTTTTGATTTTAAATTCATGATTCTTCAAAATACCGTCATTACTGATCAGAGAGCCCTCCTTGCACTCGAGCTTTTAATTTTTGTGGTTGGCCTCTTAAATTAAAAAAGAATTAAATGCAGACAAATTATTTAATACATTCAGATTCAATTTTATTAATACAACCAATTTCAATAAAATTGTAGTTAGGACACTATTGCAATCACGGCCTATGTGACTACTGACTCTAACTGGTTCTGATACCATTCAATTCTCACACTGATGGATAAATATAATTCAAGATTATGATGTCTTAAAAGGTGTTGAGTAGACTCACTTTTGGAAAAAATGTCAGTGTTGCCACTTTATGGAATCTCCTTTTATTTATGTCTAAAGGTGAAATCTTCAATTTTTTTGATAATTTTTACTATTTTGAACATGAACAAAGATGCAAAAATTCCAAAATTTTTGAGTTAACTAGTACTTGGAATCAGGGGACGATATGAAGGTACTACATATATGGTAAGTTATGCATCCGTAAAAAAATGGAACTCGAGATTTTGATCAGATTTGTCATTACGAAGATGGGCAAAATAAAAAAAGTAGGTCTCACAATTTCGCCCGTCTGTCCGTTTGGCTTAAGTAAAATCAATTTTCTTAAAACTATATACCTAATGGTTTTTGGTGATTCTGCCAACTCGTTTTATTTCAGAACGGTAGGTCAATACAATTTTTTTTAGCAATTTCACAAAATCTTATAAAAACGTACATGTGACCCAGTCGTGCATCTTATTCATAGTAGTTTTTATAGTATTTCGAACGGAAATGTCTCCAGATGCCTTTTAACATTAAAATGTATATTCCCGAAAAGTGGCAACACTGAAATTTTACGAGAAGATCCGGCTACTAACACCTATCTTTTTAGACATCCAGTCGTTGGTTGTTTCCGAAATTTTTGTATGTTAACATATTTAATATATCCACAAAAAGTGCAGGAGTTTTTGTTTCCGGAAACACCTGCAGATTCAGCATTTGAAATCCGAAAGAATTACACGGATCAAGCAGTTTTTTACCTTGGTGTTTTTTTTAAGACGTGTGGTTTTCAATTTGGCAATCCTTTTTTTGAAGTTGGTCTTTTTGACCAAGTGTCACCTGTCACTTGATTTATTCTCAGTTTGGTTTACCATTTCATAATGAAAAGACTTACTTCTGAAAAACGTTTGCAAATCGTGCAAATTTATTACCAAAATAATGGTTCGGTTCGCTTGACGCATCGCGAGGCATTCAATTTATTGAAGGAAACTTTTGGTGAGCGCATTATCTCGCGTAGTGGGTTAATTGACTGTTTCGCGATGCGTCAAGAAAGCTACTTTTCGTTGGTTGTTGACATTAGCTTCAGTGCCCTTCCCCCGACGATTATAGTTCTACCTTAAGTCTATTTATTATAAAATGGAAAACCAAACTGAGCATAAATCAGGTGACAGGCGACAGCTGTCAAAAAGACCAAGTCCGCCCTTTAGTACAGGTAAAATTGTACAGAAAGGCCTTCGAATACAAAAATTGGAACCAACATGAAACTTTGTGAAACATCAAGAGTCTATAAAAATATTTCACATGGAAAGGTATTTTTTAAGGGGGAGAAGAGGGAAGTTGTGGTGTATCAAACGGAAAAAATTATCTTGGTCCAGGCATATGAAGACATGTTTTCAAAGTAGTTTTTAATGCTGAATTATATGACCAAATCGATGTGGTCTTCATAAAAAAAGTTATCACCATTTTTATGTAGGGATGACTACATTTTCAGTATAAAGTTAAATAGTTAAATATTTCCGAAACCGAAAAAGGAAATAATAGTCTATTCATGAAACGTGGTATCAATAGTTCATTTGTCATACAAAACAAAAATTAGAAAAATTCATAAAAAATATTTTTATACACTCTTTTGATTTTAAATTCTCATGTTACATGAAACGTTTTTTGATGGTTCTATTTTTTTGTTTTATTTAAACTATTTTACCTGTACTATTAGCTGTTAGTGTACTCCAAAAATTACTACTTACAGAAATATTAAAAGCGTTTTCGATTTGTAATTCGGAAAACCAATTCTTATGTGTGATTATAAAAATCAAATCCAGAGGAATTTCCTTTTTTTTTAAGAACAAGAACTGTCATTCTGCCATCAACCAAAAAGGTCATTACATCGAATTTATTTAATTTCTGACTGGAAAAAGTTTCAGGGTTCAAGTTGAATACAAAAAAATTGGAGCGTGAACTAAAGTTCAAGGCCAACGCCAAATAATTATTTTTAGGTACTTTTATGGGTATAGAGACTCAAAACCTGCTTTACATCTAATGGCTTTGTAATAAGGGCAATAAACCAGCTGAAAATAATTACAATATTGTATCTGTCGATCGCAATCGCAATCGCTTTACTTCGCTGGCCCAATTTGTCTTATCTGCACAGTTTTAAATGTATCGTTGGAAAGATAAAGTCGCTGTAGTTACTGGTGCAGGTTCTGGGATTGGTGCAGCAATTGCCAGAGATCTTCATCGTGAAGGAATGAATGTTGTTGGATTGGACCTTCGCCAAAATCTTTTGGAGGATATTCGTAACAGTATACCGCCTGAAGAAAGGTCCAAATTCTATGTCAAATGCTGTGATGTCACAAACGAAGAACAAATTAAGTCTGCTTTTGCCTTTGTGGAAAGTGATTTAGGTGGTGTCGATGTCCTTGTTAATAACGCTGGCATTGTGAAGACAACCGACTTGGTAAAATCAAACAATACTGTGGACATTAAATTGACTCTAGACACCAATGTCTTGGGAGTTGTTTTATGTACAAGGGAAGCTTTTCAGTCGATGAAAGATAGAGGAGTGGATGGCCATATTGTGGTCATAAATAGCACCACTGGCCACGTTACTCCGAATATACCTGAATTACCCTCTATGAATATTTATCCTGCTACAAAATATGCAATAACTTCAATGACTGAGGTTTACAGACAGGAATTTTTGAGATATGGTACAAAAATTCGCATAACGGTGAGAAGATTTTGTATAGAAAAATGATTGTTTATTAATAGTTATTATTATAGAGTGTTAGTCCAGGTGCGGTGGACACGGAGATTTTTCCCGACCATCTGATTGAAAAAATACGAGCCAGTATGCCAATGTTGGCTGCTAAGGATGTTTCAAGCGCCGTTCTGTATGCTTTAGGAGCACCACCGCATGTTCAGGTATAACAAATATAGCACTCAAGAGTGTTTGAATTAATTAATTTTTATTATTAAAATTATACATTAAATAATGTAGGTTCATGAGATTATCCTCAAACCCATTGGAAAACCTTGTTTTTAGCAGCTGTTTCTTCATGCCGTGTTTTTTGTTAGAACTTCTCTCCCATAGGCTTGATTACAATGTTGTGAACCTAAAAACAAATTTGTTATGAAAAATAATTATTAAAAAAAAAAAATAGTGAAAAAAGGAACAATTTATAAATTTATATTTTATATAAGTATGACAGTAAATTAAAAAATATACATTTATGTAAATACTTGAGTCTTATTGATTTTTATTTTATTAAGATTATTCCTTAACCATAAAGTTCATTTAACTGTAATAATTAAGTTCTAATGTGGGTTAAATATTAAGAGAGGCCCGTCATAGTTATTTCTTTTTTTTCCCATAAAATTGAAAATCGTTGGAGTGGTTTTTTTAAAAAATTATTCTTATATACATTAATTAATATTCATTTCATTTTTGAATTTCAACTAGCAGCTTATCGCGTTTTGTTTTTGTTTTTTCTTTTCGACTTTTCTTCATCTCATTTCCCAAACAAATTCACATTTCGAAATGAGATAATTTCAACCAAATTTGCACGAAATTTTGGTGCACAGTTTGAAGAGCTCTGGATTTTTTTTTAGTGAAATTGTCAAAGCTCGCAATGGAAGAAAAAAGGAAATTACAACAACAAAAAGCAATTAACAGCCAAAAATGAAATGAGCTGTCAAACGAAATTACCAAATTACAAATGAAAACATTTTTTCTGTGACATTTCGACTGTAATCAAAAAATAAATATGGACAATGGGCAAACTGGCCCATATGCTCAACACAATTTTGTTATACATTTTTGAAAATTGTTATTGCTAGGACATCATTTTGTTGTACAACCTTTAAGCTCTAAGCCATGGGGCTCGCAAGATATTCTGCTTCAAAGCACCGAAAAGAACAAAAATGCAACTCCGTATTTCGACATTGTCTTCCTACTCAACATCAATGTGTTGTAAATAGTTGGAAAGTTTATAAGATAACATGTTTTTTATTTTTGTATACAACCGTTAAGCTTTAGGCCATGGTGTCAGTGCTGTAGAGAGTACTGCAAATGCAATATTTGTATTGCTTTCACCTAGTGCGTACTGCTCACCTCTATTTTGTACTGCATTTAGCTTTTTGAATTGCCATTTTGTATTGCTTTTTGAATTTTGTATTCGCAATTAAATGTATCGTAAAACAATAGCGATGGCATTTCTTTTCATTCAACATTCAATTTTCATTTGTAATTTTTGTGTTTGTTGTTTTATTGTCTAAAAAGAGCAATTGTTGTGAATTTGTCAGACAGACATTTTTTATACTTGATTTTAATACTTGATCTATCGTGTTGGAAATCAGAAATTGGTTACTTATACTTGATTTTTACTCTGAGTGTGTTTTTTCCACAAAATTTCACTGCTTTTAAAGTTTTACTTTAACTCCTTTTCAGGATTTTTTTCTGAGGAAATTTTACATCAGCCAATTCCAAAACATCCTGTTAAACAATTTTCTTTAAAATTACCTTTTTATAATTTAGGAAATTTACTTCAAGGATTCAATCTGAAAAAAAATTTAAGTAGTATCTGGATGCAAAATTTTTTGGAATGTGTTGCCCTGATCGTTTATAAAACGACAGCACTGCATGGTGTATTAGAGATATTTGGTAAAAACGCATTTTAGAACAATAATGCAATTCCGCATTGGGAGCTGGTCTACCAAGTCAACAGTAATGTGTAGTACATCATTGAAAAGGCCATAGGAAGAGAGATATTTGGCATCAAAAAAAGGGAAATAGAAAATGCAATTCTGCGTTGGGCGCTGCACTCGCCTTCCTCCTCAACACGAATGTGTTATCTTATACATCTTTGAAAAGGTTATTATGAGAACTTCATTTTATAATATGACCGTCAAATTCAAACCATGGGATTCGATAGTTATTCAGCTTATAAACACCCAAAAGCCTTGTCAAACCTAAACCAAAGGACTTGCGACTATTGAAAATCGTCTGCTCGTATCTAAAGTATATTTTTTTAAATCTTAAGAGTCGTTTTCGAAAAAAAATATGATATTTTCTGCAACGATCTTTTTAAGATTTGTATGAAACTAAATGTTATTTGTCCATAAAACTTAAATATTTTGGGTAAATTATTCTAAACAGTGTCAAAACCCGTTAAGTACATACCTCGTTACAAGAGATGAGTTGGTTCGAATTTAATATATTACCTAAGTTTAAAAAAAAATTAATTCTAAAAAAAATCAAAATAAACTTTTTTCAAAATCTTGATAAACAATACTTTTGAAATTTTTGGCAGGTTCTGCATACCAAAAAGATTGACAAAACTGTGAAACCTACTTTTTTCGTCTTCTTTATCATTTTAATGATAAGTGTGATCAAAATCTCGAGGTTAAGTTTTTTACGAAGACATAACCTAGTTCTAAAATATATACAATGTATACATATGTATATGTATGAACATGACTAGCTTGTGGACTATTAAGCCCCTTAGTAATTTTAAGATATTTATATTTGTATCCAAAACAAAAAGTAATAAGGTCGCATAGCTATACCTGAACATTATCCGGAGTGGAAATCGCATACAAAACTGCATCGGCAACATCTTCAGAACTCAGCATTGGCATGAATTGCTTAACAACCGTTTGAATTTCTTGCGGAAGAATATCTGTATTCACAATACCAGGGCTTATGCTCTTAAACACACAAAAAAAAAATTTAAAAAATCATTATTTAAATTTAAACTTCAATATTAAATCTGAATAAATTAGTAAAACCAACCGTTATCCGAACTTTAGACTTATTTTTTAGAAATTCTTGTCGATAAATTTCTGTCATAGCTCTTAGTGCAAACTTTGTAGCTGGATAGATATTAAGAGATGGTAAATCAGGTCCAAGATTAGGGACCTGATGTCCAGCCACACTATTCACAATCACAATATGACCCTCGACATTCCTATCCAACATTGAATTGAATGCTTCTCTCGTACAATACACCACGGCCATTAGATTCGTCTCAATTGTTTGCCGAATTTCTTTCGTATTGTTACGTTTGCTAAGTTGAGTTGTTTCAATGACTCCAGCATTATTCACTAAGACATCAACACCTCCGAAATTCTTCTCAGTCCACTCAAAAGCCTTCAAGACATCATCTTCTTGAGTAAGGTCACATTTGATAGCGTGTAAATTTCCTTGCACAGCTCGAGGAAGATCTTCGACGAGTTTTCGCACCCGTTCATCTCTTCTAGCTAAACCAACAACTATCAGACCTGCTCCAACTAATGCCTTTGCACAAGCAGCTCCAATTCCAGCACTAGCACCAGTTACAACGGCGACTTTCTTCTGCCAACGTTCCATATTAAATGATGATATTGGAAACCAAAGCGAAGCCCATTCAAGTCTAATAGGTAATTGAATAATCCAATTAAAAATTCCACCACATTATTGAGACAACCCCTAATTGGCAGCATTGATAGCAAGCCCCATCATACACCACAGGAATTCAGTTTTCTACCCATCAGTTTCATTTTTCATTCGAACATTAAAATGGAAAGGTGGCAGAACAAGTTGGCTATAGTAACTGGGGCCAGTGGAGGTATTGGAGCAGCATGTGCTAAGGCATTAGTTGGAGCTGGACTGAGAGTTGTGGCCTTAGCTAGGAGGGAACAAAAACTTAAAGAACTCAAGGAAAGTCTACCCTCAAATCTTCAGTCAAATTTGATACCAAGGAAATGTGATGTCTCCAAGGAGGATCAAGTCATCGATGCCATAGACTGGACTGAGAAGTATTTGGGTGGAGCAAGTGTATTACTCAATAATGCTGGAATCACACGAGAAACCGAACTTGTAACACCTGGAAATACGCAGAAAATTCGTGAAGTCATCGACACTAATGTGATGGGTGTGCTCTGGTGCACTCGTGAGGTATTCAATCGGATTAAGGCGCGAGGTGACGAGGGACATATTCTTATAATCAATAGCATAGCCGGCCAGCAAGTATTGAACTTTATTGATGTCCTGCCGTCATTTAACATCTATCCATCGACGAAATTTGCCATAACTGCCATGACAGAAACATATCGACAGGAATTTCAATTGCACAAAGCTAATGTGAAGATAACAGTAAGTTTTGATTATGGGCATAAGAAATTAGTTTGAAAAATTTTGCATTTCGAAATTTCATTTTGAAACCCTAAATATTGGAATTAAAAATTCCATTCGTCTAAAATTCTGTTTTTAAATGCAAATTAATTTTTTTCCTCCTATTTAATATCTAATTTCTTAAGGGAATCTGTCCAGGAGCAGTAAACACAAATATTTTTCCAGAGGAGATACATTTTTTCGTAAAAGATATGGCTAGACTTATGCCCGAAGATATTGCAGATGCTGTTTTGTATGCATTGAGGACTCCACCGAATGTGCAGGTTCTTATCTAATCTTTTGATTGTGTTGAAATATTAAAAAAAAAACTAATTAATTTCAGGTTCATGAAATTACAGTGAAACCGATGGGTGAAATATTTTGAAAATATATGCTTTAAACAGTTTTAAGTTTCAATTTCAATGTGGTTAGGTAAAAAAATAAAGCAAAAATAGATGAATTGTGTGTCTATTTAATTATAAAGTTAATTTGGATTGCAAAGGATATCTTCAATGTGCATTATGTTTCATGGTTTAACATTTATAAACAAAAAAGTACTGAAACATGCAATCTAGTTATTAGATTTTTTATTTAAAAGAAAGCTTTTGAATTGGATACATGATGTCTATTGCTTCTTGCCTCCACTTACCAACAGGTATAGTACCAAGGCATAGGATATCATAAGATATTTTGTCTGCTCGAACCCTTCCAAATCATAAAATATTTATTTTAAACAAATTATACACGATTAAGCGATTTAGAAAAAAAAATCAAAAAATATTTGATTTTTCAATTTTTATTATGTTGCTTTTTGTAAACTTTGTCTGCTTAAATTTTTGTATACAATTTTTGAAACCATCCATTTCGATAGAAAAATTAATTTTGAACAAAAAGTTTTAAAAATAAATTTGTCAAAATCGGGTTCATTTCGGAGTTATACCAAAAAACCATTTTCTCAGAAACGCATGGGTGAATTTAGTAGAATTTTCGGTTTTAAGCATGCTAATGGGCCAAACAAACATATTCAACAATAAAAACCCCTGCACAAAATTGTTCCTTTATACTCTTCAGTTTCTTGTCTATTTAAAAGACTATAAGAATGTATTTTATTTTTTTAAAGTTTGAAAAATGAGTTCTTAAATTAGACAATAGAATTTTTTGAAAAAACAAGATCCATTCTACTACGAGATTTTAAACATCATTTGGATAAACGAGATTTTGATTAAAAAAATTTACTTGTTTGCAATGTGCTTAAATTGTGCAGGATTTTAGTTTGCGGGATTTCATTATTGCGAGATTGTGAAAAGCAGGTTTTTGTTATTGCAAAATTATAAAAAGCAAGTTTCCTGTCCAACTCCCTTCCGAATGTAGATTTCCTTGTAAGTATTTAGGAATAAAAGACTGAGAGCCAACGACATAAAAGTCAAATTATTTGCATAGGGTAAAGTCGGGTAATATGGCACCACGGGAGATATATGTCACCCTTTAAATATTTCCTAGTTAATTATTTATTCTTTCAAACAAAAATATTAAAATATAAGTAAGTTTAACGTAAGCTCTCAATTGATGCAGTTTAAAATGAAATAGCATCCTTAGTATTGAAAACACAACCGAAAATAAAAAATATTGACTAAATTTTATTCAATTTATTTTGTGTGCATAGCTTAACACAGTGCAGCAACGGAATTATTTGGCACCAGGTGTTCGCTCTATCGAAAAAACGAAGAGTGATGCGTGTTTAATTTTTTGTATTTAACACTATAATTAAGATAAATAATAATAATAATTTGGATAAATAGTGGTAATATCAAAAGGCACCCAAACTTAGTATAAATCGGGTTTTTCAATAAGAGCACTACAAAGTTTTTTTTTTTAAATAAAACAAAAATGGTTTCGGATATCAATTAAATTCTTTATTTTTGTGAAAGTTCGTTTAATGCCATTATGTATGGAACTCGATTTCTTTTGCCTTGCCACCACAGGCACGCTTGTAAAAGTACAGACGCTGAACCCAATTTTCGACGGTTTTCAAGCATAAATCTGCCGATACTGCTGCAATTTCACGTTAGATATTCGTACGAAGTTCATCAATCGTCGTTGGCTTGTTGGCATAGACCATAGACTTGACGTAGCCCCACTGGAAATAGGGCCAAAAATATTCGGTTATCATTGAACGGAAGCGATCCCCATTCACAGTAACGTGCCGGTCTTGATCATCACGGAGGAAGTACGGCCCAATGACGCTGCCGGCCCATAAACCACACCAAACCGTAATTTTTTCGGGATTCAATGATGACTCATGGAGTACGTGTGGATTGCTACCTGACCAATACCACATATTTTGTTTATTGACGAAGTCATTCAGCCAGAAATGAGCCTCATCGCTGAAGATGATTTTTCGATGAAAATCCGAATCATTTTCAAGTTGTTGCTCAGCCAAATTCACGAACATACGACGCTTTTGGTGGTCAAGCAGCTTCAGTTCTTGCGTCAATTTAATCTTGTAAGGATGTAGGCCAAGATCTTTTCGCAAAATTTGCCACAACGACGTCACAGAGATGCCCAACGCTTGAGATCGACGTGTGAGAGACACATTTGGGATTTCTGCAACTGAAGCCTCAGCGGCAGCAATATTCTCGACACTACGGGCACTTCTTTGTCTCACTGGCACGAAAACACTTTGTACTGTGCCTGTGGATTCAAATTTTTCTACTAGACGTATAATTGTTGATCTGCTAGGACGATTATGACGACCATAAATTGGACGTAGCACTCTTAACGTTGAGGCCACTGACTCCGAATTTCGGTAGTAAATTTTAATAATTTCGACTCGTTGTTGGCTCGTATATCTTTCCATCATGAAATGGCAAACCTTACTGAAGAGAAATGTCAAAAGAGCGGCAAGAAGAGTGTCGTTTGCTGTCCCTGTCGCTCTACTTTTGTAGCATCTCTGTTGAAAAACCCTTTTTTGCAAGGGTAACATTTCACCCACTATTGCATTCGGTTAATTTTTCATTGACTTTGTATAGGTCTGCTTTCTTTAGCATTCGAGTCAAAAAACTGCATTATGTGTTTTTCTCATTAAATTTGACATAATACTGCATTGAGTGTGGTAAAAACCCATACAAAAACTAGAGTTCCATACCACCCTCTAGCAAGTGCCTTATCACGCAATCAACAATTGTTGCAATTGCACTGGGCCTTACTTCGATCGTCAGCACCGTAAGCATTTTAAGAACGAGCAACTCTACACTGAGGCTAAGGTAGCCCCCCTGGACAAATACTTAATGCTTTCTACAGATAAGCTGGTTAGAATCATCGCCAGCTACCCTATTCAACTTTTGAGAAGGATGACAAACCACGAACGACATTCGGTTCTAAGGTACTCGTATCTAAGCGCTATGGAATCCAGGGTCAGCACATTATCGTGGCTAAGCGCCAACTCTACCCACATCCTAAATAATTATACTGCCACAGGACAATCGGGACTGAACAACCCGAGGACGACAAAGTCAAGCCTACTTTTATATTAAGTTTTCCTATATACTCGTATTATAAATCTAATTTGAATTTTAAATGAAAAATGTATGTAAAGTATATCGTTAGGCCCCTTATGTGCCAGCAAAATCTTATTATTATCGATGTATCTTATATGGTTATACATTTTTTTTGAAGCCAATTGTAAATAGAAATGTTCAATAAAGCAAAATTGAATTGAATTATTATTATTATTAGCTTATTTATCTCAAAAACATTTTCAAAATTTTAAATAAAAAATTTGTATCTAAAAAAAACCGCTTCAGCGATTCAAATTTTGTTTGCATGTTTTCATATTTTTTCAAGGAATAAAATGTCGTAATTGTTTTTGAGCTCTAAGTGATTTTACTGCTTGTTTGTTTATTAAACTGAACTTAATACAAATTGCATATGACAAGGCCCTTACTATGTCACTGATAAGTCCAAGTGAGTAAGCCGGACGAAACGCCAATTTGTAGGACTAAAGGCCATAAAAAGCAATTTTGAATGAATAATTCAACAAGTCTTATCCTTAATGCTAAGTCTTCTACTTGGCTGATTTATTTCAGTAGAACAGAGAATTTGTATTATAAAAAAACCTTACAAAAACGTTTTATTAAATTAATTTTATAATATTGTACGAAGTTTTTATATTTCTTTCGATTTAAAAGTTCACTGTTTGATACAAAATAGTTTGAGAATCTATGTTGAAAACTTTAGCTTTAGCCACATCATAAGCTTTTTTCCATTCAAACTAACGAAACTTTGAATTTCTCATGTGGTTGTAAGCTTTTTTTATATTTTTTTTTTTTAAATTATGAATCGGCTTTAGTTGGACGTAAATAAGTTTGATGATTTAATTCTCATTCAGTATTATTTTCGATGGGTGGATAATTATAAACAAAAAAACTATAACTTCAGTCATTTGTTACAACGCTGTCAGGTGTATGCGTATGTTTTAATAAATATTGGTATACATATTTATAAACATCATTCGGATAAAAAGTGTTTTTGTTTACTTAATATTATGACGTATTAGGTACAAGTATCATATCAAGATTGTGTTCAATTAGTATAACATCATTAATTATTCTAATTTTTCATTGCTTATCAATCCTTACTAGTGAATTGAGTGTGATATCAAAGCAGATAGCAGACATGAATATCAGAAAACTAAGCAATGATCTTGCAAAAAAAGCCCAAGATGACCTTGGCGAGAACTGTGATCGCTTACAAAGTGACATTAACGCTCTTCGTTGTTGGATAGATAAACAAAATCACTTAATATCTCGAAACGATGACCAATTTCTACTGACATTTCTACGACGTTGTAGTTTTAATTTAGAGGAAAGTAAAACGAGAATTGATTCTTTTCTCACTTGTAAATCAGCCAACCCTGATCTTTTTAAAAATCGATCAGTCGATGCAACTGCTTTGGAAATTCTAAATTCCGGGTAAATATATTACTTTTCGGTATTTCTCCGATTTTTCTTTTATTTTATTTTAACTCAAATTGTTTAAATTGTTATTTTAGATTAATCACCATCCCACCACATCCATTACCAAATAATGGCCCAAGATTATTAATCTCACATTTTTCCAAATTTGACCCAAAGAAACACAAGTTCAGAGATATCATGAGGGTCAGATTTATGTTATTTGAAATACTGGCATTCAAGGATGATCTTGCTAGTATCAGTGGTGTGGAGTTGATTTTTGATTTAAAAAATTGTTCACTTCAACAAGCTTTATACTTGGAGCCAGCTGTTTTGAAAAAAGCTCTTTATTACCAAGAACAATGCATACCACTTCGAATCAAACACATTCATATAATTAACATGAAAAAACAACTTCAAAATGTTGTACAATTAGCAAGAAGTATTATCTCAACATCGGAAGAAGCAATTCAAGTGAGTTTGAGAAAATAATTTGCGGCAAATCTTGATTTTTATAATAATAACAAATACATATTATTTTTTTTTCAGATTTTAGTACACAAGGAAGAAAGTGATTTATATAAATACATACCACAAGAATCTTTGTCTGCGGAATATGGTGGAAGAAATGGATCCACTGAAGAGTTTCTACAAGAATGGGAAAGAATTCTTCTTGATCATGCTGAATATTTCGAAAAAGACGCACTTCTTGGAACCAATGAAAATCTTCGAAAAGAGAAAAACCTTCCCAAACAGAATGACATTGGTTTGAAGGGTAGTTTTAGAAGATTGGAATTAGATTAAACAAAAAAATTAATAAAAATTGAAGCAATACAAAATTTGAAATCATAGTAAAAAATAAATTGTTTGAATTCAATAGCGGAGAAATATTTTTATGTTTCCATACAAAAATGCATCCAGCACCTAGGATATCGCGTTTACCACCTTAACCAGGTATCGACCACCTTATAGGTGTTGATTCCCTCAAATTCAAAGTTTTTTTCTTTTGTTTGATTAAGAAGACGACAACGACCTTTCCGTTTGAATGTTGACTTTATTTTGATTATCTTTATATTTAATATAGGGAACGGACCATAAATTAATCTGTTATACAAGCAAGATTAGCAAATTTCAAATACAAAACAAAGCTATCAATACAAAAGTTTTGACTACGATCGAGAATACAAATTTTTGTGCTAAGATAGAGTCAAAAATTCTCTGCACTTCGCTAGCGCGTAGAGAGCATTTGTTATTGAATTTAAAATTTAACATCGTTTTGCTTTAATATTTTTCCGATATGAAAAAAACATAAGTTAAATTGTTTAGGCACTTTATTATGTGGATTTTTTTTTTATAAATGGAGGCTACTTCAACCAGGTAAGCGGTGCTCCAGTCCCGTCGAAACCTGACCTGAAAGAAAGAAAGAAAGGTCATCTTGGATGGACCAAAATCGACTCTCAATGAATTGAAAAATTCCCTATTTTTTAAGATTTTTATTTTCATCCTCTATAGTCTCTATAGGGGTAAATTTAATTTCCTTTTTTACTAGCATACTAGGTGGTTCGCGTAAAATCTGCCAAAAAAAATTCAGAGCATGTAGGTTTGAAACAGACAAAAAAAAAAAAAAAAATCCCACTGGAGAGGGATAATATTTCCCTCCGCCTGGACAAGGGGAACTTAAAAAAATAAATAACATTAAATAGAAAAACAAATAATAATAACGGTAATACTTACAGTATTGTTTTGTAGCTTTTTAGAAAGCCAGAAGTCCATTCTTATGATTTCTTATCATATAAAGTTCTTTTAATAAATAGGTAATTTTTTTTCTTATACAAAAAACACCATACCTTCATTTTTTTTATCGAAATCGTTAGCGCTGTTTTTGAGATAAATATACGCTTTTTATTTATGGTAGTAGGAAAAGTTTCGTTATTTTTGGTGCTACAAACAAATTTCAATTTCCCCTCTGGAGAGTTACAAAAAAAAAAATTTAAAGCAAATTGCTTCAGTGGTTTAGGCTGTTGAATTATGCCACCTATTATTTTCGTGTTCTTTATCATCGTAATGCCATGTTTGATTTTGACATCTCGAAATTGTTTTTTTGCACGAATTAAACAGAAGTACACAAATTGATGATTTTCTTCTTCTTCTTTATTTTATTTCAATAACTCTGACCCCACCAAAAGAGCAAAAGGCATCTTGGAATTAAGGTTGAATCAATTTCAACTCTTTGAAAAATGCCTGAAAACTTTATCAAATTTGGTAAAGTTGTTCGGATTCAATAGATTTTCGATAGATGTAAGTTGAACTACTGTGCGAGGACCACATATATATTTTAATACACTTAATTTAGTTATAGCTTTGATATCCATAAACCAGTTAAAAACTGCACCCCCATCTCAATTGCTGTTCATACTTACAGTTGTAACACTCAAAACCAAAGGTGTAACTATATGCACTATCTTCATATATATAAATATATATTTACTATGCAGGGACGGTTACAACGTCGGTGAAGTTAGCAAAACAATTTTAAGCTAGACCAATGGGATCATGGTAGGAATTTGCAGTTTTTTATTGCATGCTTATGCATTTCTATTCCGGATTTTGCATTCCATCAAATTGTGGGTGGAACCCACTGTAGTTATTGCTAACTTCACTGTGAAGCTTGTAGTGCATTTGCTCTTCTCAATCGGGCTAGCTATGAATCTGAAATGAGGCTTTGAATTTGCAGTTTAGTTTAGCATTTCGAGAAAATGATCAGCACAAATTTTGAAGTCCTTACGTTAGTCCAGTCAATTTGTGGGTTAGTTTTGATTTTGCCCCTCTTTTATGTTTTCGGGGGTGCTGAACCCAAGTCTGAGGTTTGCGACTAAAATTTCGTGACACAACATGGAAAAAAAATGCAAGAAATGCAAAAAAAAAAATACATTTTTTGAGAGTTTTTCCCTAATGATTCGAAAACTACCAATTATTCAAAAATTATATCAAAGTACCATTGAAAGTATACACAATTTCCAATAAATCTCTGTTGAAGATTTTTTCTGCGACAACCCATTCGGACTCAAGGGGTGGTTGAAAATTGACGTGTTTTTTACTGTTTTTGAAAATCCACTCGAAAGCACTAAGTAGCTACTTTATTTAAAATGAAATTTTGTCTGCAACATGAACCAATATATACTTTTCTGATGGTCTTTAATGCGCTGAATTCGAATCTGGCCTTAAAATTATTGCTCTAGCTTGTCAAGATATTCAAAATTAAAGATTTTAAAAAATGCGTTTTTGATGTAATTTTTTAAAAATTAAGTTAGCTACTTTTAGTTTTCGAGCGGTTTTTCAAAAACAGTATAGACACGTCAATTTTCAACCACCGCTTGAGCCCAAATGGGTTGTCGCAGGAAAAATCTTAAACAGTGATTTATTGGAAATTGTGTATACTTTCAATGGAAATTTTAGTCGCAAACCTCTGATTCGAATTCAGCACCTCCAAAAACATACAAGAGAGGTAAAATCAAAACTACCCCAGAATTTGCATAGTAAAAATACAATAACAATTTAACAATTTGCATAGTAAAAATGCATAACAGACCTTTTCTCAGCAACAAAGCTAGCTAGAAACTTGCCGTTAGGCATCAAATCTGCAGTTTAATTTGCGTTTCAAGAAAAATAGAGGTCCAAATTTGAATGAACTAGTTTTTGACTATGTTAACTCTACTGTGAAGTTAACAAAACAGTCCTTTTCTCAGTAATGGAGTAGGCTAGAAAATTGCAATAAGGCTCCGAATTTTTTTTTATGCACTTCAAGAAAAAACTCAGTTAAAACTTTGAAGTCCGAATTTGACAAAGAGTGGTGAAAAGAAATCAAAATGGGATTTGATTTGATTTTTTTAATTGTGATAGTTATTTTTTTTGTATCGATGAATTTTTCCAACAATCACCACCTTCTTATTGAAAGTAAACAACACTGTAAAAAATTCCAAATACAAACCAATACGTTCAAATTAATATCTGTTTATTTTTGTGTTTGCAAGTGCGTGTAAAACTTGCTAAAATTTGAAATTTGAGGAATTGGCCTCAGATTGAAAAAGAAATTGACTTTTCTGGTTGAAAGGAAAGCGAAAGTTGGTCTGCAGTCGAAAAAATCAAAATAAAATCGATTTTTTTGACCGAAAGGAAAACCATAAAAGACTAGAGTACGATTTTTATTTTTAAGTTTTTCTTGGAATTAAGTTCCGCTGGTTCCACAAATATTACCATTTTATTGTTGAAATTTTGGCAAGGTGATAATTCGTTTTGTAAAAATCCTATTTTTGAGATTCTGTTAACATAATTGAGGCGATCTTATTACTAAATTAAATTAAAATAAAAATATTTCCATTTGTTAAACGAGTTGAAAAATTATTTTTGTTTGTTTATTTTCGTTTATATATAAAAAAAACAGAGTAAGCAATTTTTTTTGTTTATAGTTTTAAATTACAAATAACTTTGAAAGGCAACATTTCTAAAAGCAGAATTTAAAGACATTATCTTCTGTCAAATACCCAATTTTGCAATTTTGGATTTTTTATGCACTCTTAAAAAATGTGTTGGTTTTGGAATTGAAAATTGAATATCTCTCACATTTTTCGACGTCTGAAGATAGTTTTTAGTGACAGTTTACATTTTATATTTTTCTTATCTGATATTTTAGAAAATACTGAATAAGAGGAAGTAATTTTCATCTTAATCTAACAAAAATTGTGGTAGTTGGAATTATATCTCCCATTAAAGTGATATTTTCATAAATTCACTATCGTAGCTCTAGTTTTAGACAAAAAATCATATCAAAAACTGTCTTCGAAGTTCAAATATACTTATTGATAATTATTTACTTTGATTTGGATTTCACTATGTACTGAACATTGATGTTAAGAAAAATTCCAAGCTTGGAAATACTCTTTTGAAGAATATACAAACAGGTGCTTAACCCTGCTAGTCTACCGCCAAAGACCAAACCCTTCAAAATTCCGAAGAAGTAAAACCACATTCTTAATAATGGGTTTAATTTTTTAATTTAAACAAAGAATATTTCATTAGAATTTTGAAAAATTCAAAGTTATAACTTAAACGTCCCCCCTTTTCCTTAAAATTGCATCCGCACCTGATTTCTCTTCATACAAAAAAACAACATACAAGAACATAAGAGTATACAAAAAAGCATTGACCAGTAATGGAAATATCTCTTCCATTGAATCCCATTACTTTATTCCATTTTAAGAATCACACAAAGTGAATAAGTACCTACGAGGAGAGTCATCTGCTCATAGTAGTTAAGCCCAATGAAATAAACACTCCCCATCTAAGTCCATCACCAGCTTAGTATACCTGACGTGTAAGTAACATGATTAAAGATGCGCTACCAACAACTTTTGGTGTGTTCAACAGTCCGATTTGAAAACTAACTAACACGCAACGGACCTATAAGAGGCGGAAAGTTGGAAAAAGAAGTTGAAATTTCTTTAAATCTCCATTCTCCACTTGGCTAAGCCGAAGTTGTGTTTATATTCTCGAAAGTATCAACACCAACATGTTCGATGTTGAGACATTTCCCCAGCCAAAAGAAACACATGCTCTGCTCTGTCTAAAGGGGCTAAGGCCCAAGAAGAGGTCTGAGTCTGATCTGGCGGAACTCAGAGCCAGAGATGGTGAAAAGCCATGTCTCTCTTTTAGTTTTTACTATACATATATTAGCCAAGCTAGACTTGGAAAAGCATTCAAGTGCCTTTGGTAAGACAGTTCAATTGGAACTTCGTTTGGTGGTAGACGCAGACGCATATTCAGATAGCTTATTTTAACGTTTGTTTAGTGAAATGCGAAGAAAGCAGAAGAACTTGACTCAAATCGAAAGTTGCATTGCGTTTGTTACGTGTGAGTCTTAGGTTTATTGAGTGTCAAAGAAGTCCGGTTCCTTGTGACACTGATGTAAACGGATTAATTGCGCAGAGAAAATCATTTCAACAAGTTAAAGATACGTTCGTAAGAGCTAGCGTGACAGTGATGATTTTATGTCAACAAAATAGCAAAAGTTTTTGGTAATTTAATCGCATTAAAATTCCGTAACTGAGATTTAACACGGAATGACGAGACGATAAATGAATGCCTTTTTGCGCCTGCTTTTAAACGTGATTTTTTTTAATTGTCTGGCACTTTAATCCAGAAGTAGGGCCTTTTCCTATGAGTTAAACAAAATTAATTACTAAAAGAAGTGAAAAAATTGTTATACAAGTGTTTTTAATACTTGCTTAGTGAAATTTAAGCTTAAAATCCAAGAAAGAAAAGCTAGTTTAAGTCAAGAAGTCTTGTACTTATATTAAGTGGAACGCGTAGTCGCAAAGATTTTTGTAATCATATTTTTGTTATTGTCGGCGTAGACATTTGTTTTTTTATTTTACAAAAAATAATTTTCTTTTTGGATACAAAATTGTTTAACACGCAGCAAAATGTCGGATATTTACTATTGCAGTAATAATAAGGTTAGTAAATTTTTTGTTATGAATGGGCACATTTTGTTGTTTTGAGTTTTGTGTTTTATTTTGACTACAGTATGTTATATTTTGGTTTGAAATATTTACATATATGTACATTAAATGCATGGAGGTTCACATTGTGTACATTGAAAGAGAAGGTGATTTTATTCTGTGTTTTTATGTTTTATAGACAAAATGATGAGAAAGTGATACAAAAGTTAATGAGGTAATTATCATGAATCTTGATGACACTACTTAATTTTTATGGATGAGGTAAATGTGAAATTTGTTGGCAATATAAGGAAAAAAAAAGTTTTAAGTGGGAATGGGAGAAATGTAAAGTTAATCGAACACATTTGTCTGTCACGTTTCTACTTTTTCATCTTGATTTAATTAACAAATATGAATTAAAAAAAATAATTCAACATTTGTATTTGGCTATTTGTACTTTTTTTAAGTAAATATAAATAATTATTCAATAGTTTAATAATGGAGTATATTGAAAATAAGACGACATTTAATTCATTTAAAATAAATTAAATATTTGTTTTGGAGTCATGAATTTGGTCATAATTTTCCTAGATAGAAAATATTACAATTTAAAATAAAAATAAAATAATTAAAATTAAATTTGGTGCATTCAATTCAATTCGTGTTTGTATTAATTTTTGCTTTGTATTCTTTCATCATGATTGCTTATTCCATTTGTTTTAAATCACAGAATTTCTGATTTTGTGTTGCTGTGGTAGTTAAAATATGTTCCGGCATCTCTTATAGATACTTGATCTTGGAAGAAGGCTACTTTTAATTTAAATACTTTTTTATTTATAAACTCTTCACTTGCGATGTGCATATATACTTCGAGTTCTTAAAAAAATGATTTTTCGTATCGACTATTCCGAAGCTTTTAGAGGCTATAGGTATTGTTTATAAGACGAAATCATGAACCCATTCCAAAAATATGCCTCACTTTAGACAGCTTTTCAACCCCAAAACACTATTAAAAACATTTGCTTTCGGTTGTCTTAATTAGCCACCGAAATTAAAGGCTGCCTAAAATTTGCCTAAGGTGGAAATATTTAATGAACATTAGGATTGCCATCTAGACGAGGTTTTTTGGATCTGAGTGGCAAGTTATTTTGAAATAACTGAAATGCTCATTGAACGTACCTTAAAATTCACTGAAATTCATTAGATAACAGATTAAATCAGCGATATTTAGGCAGCTGGGTGGAGTAAGTTTATGAATAGGGAAATGACTTAGGTATTTAGTGGAAAATATGTTGTACTATGGTTGTATAACTTGGACAATGGCATCAGTTGTCTAAGATTTGTTAAAAGTTAACATTTTACATTTTATTCAATTAAATTAAGCATAATTCCAAGTATTATGGACTTATAAAAATTGTGTAATTAGTCAACCATTTAAGAAATCTAATAAATAAGGCTTAAGGTTAAATAACGTTCTAAGGAAATCCATTGACTACAACTATAAGTAGTTACAAAAAGTGGATACGAAACCAAATTATACTTTTGTAAATATCATCTCAGTATTATAAAAATCAGGCACACAAATAAATTAATCTCCTTGTAGTTGAAACCACTTGGTATATTTAAGATTTTATAAAAAAAACATTACATTACAAAGGAATTCATAACATGCGAGTGCAAGTGTTACCATTGTTCAAAAATAAAAATTCTGTTTTGTATCAATTTTTTAGAAAATTGCCCCTCGGCTAAATGTGGCCCCACCCTAAACGATTATTTTCTTTTCTCAACCTACCCAATACGTTCGAATTTTTAGTACTTTTTTCAATTTTCCTGGGAGATACCACGCAAAATGAACTCACCTTGCACTAAACCTCAAAGGTGGTTCAAAAGAGTACATTTTATAAGAAACATATAAAAGTTACTTAAAATTTTTCGTAGGAAACTTTCTAGGCTACAACCTAGTGCTTATAAAATTTTTTCTGTGAGAGTTACGTTTCGGAAGATATTCCTTAAAAACCGTTTGGAGGACTTTTTATAGTTTTCTTAGAGTGCCATGAAGAGGCGATATATCAAAGTTCAGCTTTCCGCCATTATTTCGAAGCAAAAAATCAAGCACATTTTTGTACTAATTCGCTTAAAAATTATGTCAAGTGATATTTGCTTAACTTATCCTATTCAGTGAATTTTAATGGCCATCATTCAGAAAGTTTGAAAGAGCAAGTTCCTCAGGGCAGTTGTTTTGGCCCAATTCTGTTTATATTATTTGATTACGATCTGATGATACTAACATATTTAATACCATTTCAAATAAACTGATCTCCCTTGCGGTTCTGAGACAAATGTCACACTGGCCACTTTTCAATGTTCATATAACTCGGAAACTAAGATAATGTTAAAAATTTTACACTTAAAACATTTTGTTAAAAATTTAATTTTCTGTTGAAATGAATGGTTTAAAAAATTGTATTAAAAAAAATGTCAGCACCAGTTAACCAAAAACAAGATTTTGATCAATTATAATGTTATAATTATAGATAATATTTAAAAATAGATAAGCTCGTAGTTTTTTTCGGCTGCTTTTAAATATTTCCAAGCCTATATTGACAAAGGATAGTTTAAATCGTTATATAGTAATAAAAAAAAGACTTTCGGACAAAAACTGTAAAATATGATAAGAAATGACAAAATTTGAATGGCTATACGTATCTCTGTCAATTTTTAACTAAACAACATATTAAAGCCTTGAGCTTCTACTTTATTTCGTTTGAGCATGTCTTGAGCCTATCATTGCTCTAAAATTTGGTAATTTAGTAAAATTAAAAAAAAATTGTTTTTGGTTGGGTTTTGTTAACCTTTCCTGCAAAAAGGTTTTTTAATCATCTATTTTGATAAAAAGTTTAATTTTTATCAAAAAATTTCGAGAGTCAAATTGCGAAACTCGGCTTAGTTTCTGAGTTATACCAAATATATTACAAATTGGCCAATATGACACAGAAACGCAAGTGTGAATTAAGTAGCATTTCCAGTTTTAAGCATCGTCATGCTCTAAATAAACATATTCAGTAATTAAAACGGGAGCTGGTCGAAATTCTGGTTTCAAAATTCTGCTTTTCAAAATTCAGTAACATAAAGTGCAAATGGTGTAACCCACTTTTTTACAAAATTTTTAACCAGATCGATGTTTTATAATACTTTGCTTACACTAAGCCAAACTCCGATTTTTCACAATTTTTTTTTTGAGATTTCCAATTGGTGGACCAGATTTTCATTAAGATTTCGTTCAAATCTGGAGTTTTCATTGAAATTTCGATGACATTTTTATGAAATCTTGTTCCATCAATTAATAATGTCAAAAATCGAATTTCGTTTTGGTGAAATTGAAGTAGGTAATTTTTTTGAAAAACTTAGATATTAAGAATTAACAATATCATTTTCGACAGATTTTGACCAACTGATGTAAGTAAAACACAGGCGAATGTAGAAAAACTCAGCTACACCAATTTTTCACCAAATAAAAGAAATTTTTCCTAAATACATGAAAATTGATTTACAAAATTCTGCCAATAATAAAAAGAAGGTTTGCAAAATGTTAAAAAGCGCGCGCAAAAAAAAAAAAATCTATGCAAATATTTTCGCATGCCAAAAATTATTGAGGTGAAATAAGAAATTATTTTTTGCATGGTTGGCTTACAGTTTCATGCAAAAAGAAAAACTATTGCTGTCGTGGAATGTCATGCAAAACAATGGACCTTCAATCGTTTTGAGTGCGAACAAATTGTGATGAACATAAATTTTTTTGTATAGTCGGTTTACACTTAAAAAAAAATATATTCATCTTAAGGCATTATTGGCATGTAAATAGTTTTTGCATCCAAAAATAATTGTTTTCCATTTTTAGGCCTATAGTTTATTAATAAAGAGTAAATTAATGACTCAATGGGTTCCTTAGCCCAGGGCAAATATTTTTTTGAATATTATACAATTTGTTTCACAGAAGGTGGTAAATTGTTTTGAATTTTTTACTTTTTTTGGCATGGGATTTGTAAACTTTGCTTAATCTGAGAAACGTCCTCAACTATCCGATGACCATTCGGTCCTTTATAAGAGGTCAAATGACACCAAAATGAATTTTTGCCAAATATCTCGAAATTTGTATGTTTAAGAAAAATTGTTTTACGAACAGCTAGCAGAGGAATTTTTCCACAAAAAATGTTTTTTGGAATTTTGTTCGTAACATTTCCCAAGTATTCTCCAAAAGGATTTATGTATCTATATAATTTCTTCCTCCTTAACTTAGGAGTCCATCAGTGCCAGACAGGTGCTTTTTTGTATCGTGGTTTATATGGCCATAACTTATTTCAATTGAATATTATTTCATCTCATTTTCAAAATTTTCATTGCAATTAATCGATTTGTTTTTAAATTGTAAGCATAGCAGTATAATTTTTAACGTGGAGACGAAGCACAAATTCGGAGTATATCAATCAGTCACAGGGCTGGGGAAATCCGATTTTTTGATCACATTTACATTTTTCGTTTGGTCTTTATTAATCCCACAGAGCAATTCTATATCAACTCAAAATTTACTTTTATAAATGCTCAATAAATGGCTTAATTTTTGTTTTTATTTATTTATAAAACAACTGTTTTTTTTTTTAACTTAAACAAAAAATTAAAACAAATACAAATATTTTGAAACTATTGTTGCAAATTCAAAATAATAAAAAAGAAAATGTGTGTCTTTGTTTATTTTTCTTCAAAAAATCAATGAACCCAGACTTTGAGTTGAGTTAAGATAGAGAGTTAAAACGAAATAAAAATATTCACCCGCTTACTCACAAGTCACAAATGAGTTACTCGTACTTTAGCATTTAACTGTGCGGCGGGCGCCTTAAGATAAAATGAAAAATCATGTTGACACTGAGTAACAGATTGCAAGACAACTTTCATAATGTACTATAGGTATGTATAAAGATACGCGTCACGTATCGTTCATGATATTTATATAATTTACGGTTTCAAGGTTTTATTGAATTCAGATCACTCTGATCTCACAAGTGCACTAAATTAAACATGTTGTGTATTTACTTAGCATCTAGATGTCGTAAATTTTTGTTACCAAACAATTTATGATAACGTTGAATAATTATTGCAATTGGTTGAAGAGTTAATAAGAAAAAAAAAAACAAACTTGTAAGATTTGAATTTTGATAAAACTATGTTCCTACCTACAGAAGATAAATAATAATTTAAAAATTGTTCTAATAGAATTTCAATAAAATTTTACACTTAAAATAATTTAAGTAGAAGATGGCCCAAGATAAACGATGGGGTTCTAAAATTTAATCGATTATAAATTTTTTTGGATCAATGAAAAGTCGTTTAAAAGCAAGTATTTCGTTAAGTCAATGAAATTATATTTTGGGCATTGTTAAATCCATTGACAATCTTCTATAGATCAATGAATTTGTTTAATTAACTAATTTAAACGCATTCATTGATTTATAAATTATTCGTTGTGTGTACGAACTTATTCGTTTTTACATCATTATTTATACAATTTTTAGATTTTCTTCCTGTTCATTTTAATACTTTCTTACTCATTTGACTCCTAATCCATAGAGGGTCACAGCTTGAGACATGAGCCTTCCATCCTCTTTTTTTGTTCTCTGGAACCTGGAGGCTGAAATTCAAAGACTCTCTTGGCTGGAGCATTATACTGTTCGTTCACTCGATGTGGGTGAGCCAATGTAGTCGTGTTGTTTTAATTTTTTGGTTTTTCTCCCAAAACTTGGTGCCATATAAGACAAGACTGGCAGTTAACGCAGTTAAAGCACTTCGTCTTTTATGTGAACAGAACCCAATTTTTGAGCCAAACCACAAAGTCGTGGGTTAAGTTTAAGGTACATGAACTTGTCATCGAAATTTTTTCTATCACGAATGACGTTTTGTCCTAGCCGCTTCACAGATCTTTCATTATTAGTTGACAGTATGTATTTGGTCTTGTTCTTGTTTACTTAAACACCAACAAGTTTCGTCTTTTCTTCAATAGCTGTGAAGTGAGAGCGGACGATGATGTTGATGTCATCACAGTACCCTTGAAGTTGGACAGATTTGTTGAAAATTGTCCCTTCAGTTCTAACGCCTGTCCTGCACACTATTTGCTCTAGAACGAGGTTGAACAAAATCTCAGGAGAGCGTATTTCATTTCCAAAACCATGCGGTCATGTTTGGAATAGTTCGGAAGTGCTTTTCCCTAGTTGCACACTGCAACGCGTATCTTCCTAATGTCACGCACCATAACTGGGTCATATTTTTCGGGATCTTAAGTTCTGCCATCGCCATAAAGAGCTCCTGATGATGAATGCTATCAAATGCAGCTTTGGAGTAGATTAATACAAAGATGGTGAGTCTCGATTTAAAATTCATTGGTGTTTTCCAGGATCTACCAGGGAGTAAATATTCGGTCTATAGGCGATCTGCCTGTCCGGGAGCCGCACTGGTATCTGTCGATGATCAATATTGCAGAATGGCTTAAGACTCTTAAACAGTACGTTGGATGTGATCTTGAATGCGACTAATATGAGGGATATGCCTCAATAGTTCTTGCAGGACATAGGATCACCTTTTTTGTAGATGGGACATATGGAGTTGATAGACCAGTCATCGGACATGCTTTTTCTCACCTAAACTAGGATGATGAGTTGATGCATGCACCCTTTCAAAATCACCCATCCGTGCTTATAGAGCTCCAATGGTAAACCATCAACTCCGATGGCCTTGTTGCTCTTGAGATTCTCTATAGCTAAGTCTACCTATTTTAGACTGGGTGGTGGTAATAGGTCTTCATTGACTGGAGTTTGGCTTGATTCTTGTCCGATTTCTCACTCTACCTGATGCCCATTCAGCAGCTGGGAGACATTTATTTATTTATTTGTTTATATTATTTATTAATAAATTACCTTTGCTGTTTCGAAGAGCCAGCATTCAGGTTTTAAAGCCAGCAACTAGTTGCTTGGCTTTTTTTTTATACAATTTCCGGGTGTTGTTTTGATCTCCAGACTCTTTGATCTCCATGAGCTGTGAGGCTGCATTCATGCTCTTCTTTCTACGCAGGGTCATTTTCTCCTCTCTTCCCCTTGCTTGATATTCCTCTCTCTCTCTACTCCTCTTTTTCACTGCAAAATGTTCTCATGTGCATCTAATATGACACTATTTCCAGTTGTATGCTGAATACTACGCGTTCTTTTTCAGGGTTGGTTGGTAGAATTATATAGTTTCTATATCAACTTAATTTTCTAGTAGGTGTATGAGTGTTTAAATTTTTATTTCTACATACATAAAAGCTGTTTTAAAATTCATCAATAAAAAGTTGTCTTATCATAAAATGTTTATAAAACCACTTCACGAAGCGGAAATTGAAAAACCTAATTTTCCTTATTCCACCTGACCATGCTCAATTCCCATTCATATATACGTATAATAATTTTATTCCGCAACTGCGCCTGACGCGTTTGCACACTTAAATAACTTAACCAACACCATTCATGCCACAAGTCTGCAATTTTCTCCCAACTCGAAGTCTTAACATTTGAAAATAGCCAAATACGTTGATACAACTAGTATTTTTTCAACTATCCATTGTTTAAACGCGTGGAAAATAAAATTAAATTGATGTCATGTTTCCATGGCTATAGTACAGAATTTAATTATACACAACTTTAACGTTAGTTAAAGTTTCTGTTACCAAAAATGGTCGACATAGAAAAAAAAAAAACAACAAAATTATGGGAGAATCTCCCATTAAGACATGGCTTAAGGCAAAGAATTCAGTCAGAAAAGTCTTCATGTAAAAATACTCAAACATTATAAAGACTTAAAGACAAAAAAGAATAAAACAAAACAAAAGAATTTGGGACAATACGTGTATATAATAAATATTATTTGACAATAAAAAAAAAATAAACCCAAAATCGAAAGTAAGAACTCATATTTCCTTAAGAAATAATCCATTTGATTAATTATTCTTTTCAGACATAATGTCATATGGGTTTCTGTGATCATAATGTAAAGAACATGCGCCATATTAATTTATTCATGATTTCATTTGACATATTGACAGTTTCACTTTTAGCTAACAAAAATATGACATATGACATGTTCTTCATGTAGGTATTCATATGTACATGTTTGTGTATGAACCTAAGTATGTCATAACAAGTTTTTGTTTAAATAAAGAAATCAAACATTAAAAACTGTTTTAGGTTGTGTAAGACGTGTTCTAGGCCTGATTGCTTACAAGTAAAGGGCGAGGCTTAACCTAAAATCATATTTTACGTCCATTACTGTTGAGTTGATGTTGAATCTATTCACTTTCCCGTCAAAAATATGCATCAGTTGAAGTGTGGAGTGCGTTTATGTATCTATCGGAAATCTTATATTTGACACTTAAATCATTTCCTGGCTTTGCTGACTTTAACCACTTTATGACCACAAACAAGTTAAGGTTGGGGTTATTTATGTAGGAAAACAACAAGCTTGAATGTAGGAGAGCAGATGGTAAATGAAGGCAATCTTTATGAATCGATCAAATATCCTCTATCGAATGAAAAGATTTTCAGTTATGCAGCTGCAGAATTGTGGTCAAGAATATAAAAATACGGAACAAGTTTAATGTAACAATAATTGAAATATTGATCACAATTGCTATTGGAGTGTTTCATGTGTTTTTTTTATAAGAAAGTGCTTCTGTTCGGAGGGAATCTATCATGAATTTTTTGTGGTTAAATGAGAGCTCATAATAATCACTTTTTCTTTATTTTAAATATAAACTTACAGTAATTTGATTTAGTGCTCTTGTAGGTACATTTCAAAATGAATGTTCCTGCCTTTACCTATTTTTAGTATAAAAAGTTTGGGAACACAAAGACTGTGAGATAACATATTATACATTTTGAGTTTTAATAAATAAATAAATAAATTTAGTGGCTCAAAAACTCGTGAAAAATCAGAGCCTAGTGACTTACAACTCTCAACTTTTCCTGGCTGCGTGTTGTTGGCAGGAATCAAGGGGACCTACAACTTTTTGCCGATTGCGAATGGCTAGATGAGAAGTCCTTTTTCATGACGAGTACACTATTGGAGGCAGGGCCGTTCCTAGCCCTAAGAGCACCTGGGACAAGCTCAGAGATGCCTCTTTTCTTGCAACACAAAATTTTATACGGAGTTAATAAAAAAATAAAATCATAAATCGTGTCACTTCCACCGTATTTAGGCGCCAGTTATAGCTATCATTGAAACTCATCATTAAAAATTTTGTTTTTCAATTTAGAAATACTGATTAAGTAATACACGATTTTGCTTTCTTAATATCTCAAAATTAAGGTACAAAGTTGTCAATGATGAGTTGGAATGATAGCTATAACTGGCACCTTAATACGGTGGAAGTGACACGATCCAAAATGAATCACCTTTCATAAAGCTGGTATGAACACCGTCCTTAGGGTATACAAAATATATATCGATTCAAATCAATATTTCAACCTGTCGATATTCAACACAGTTCAACATTTTTTCTGTCGTTCATTTTAAGAAACTTAAAATGCAACGCTCTGCTTGGATGCTTTCAAACATTATGTCGCACCCAATTCATTTCGGTTTGGTCAATGTAATAGCAATAACCGTTGCATAATTTTTCCTACACAAGTTCACCTATATGACGTGAGAGGTGCCACTTTCACGGAACGTGTCATATGGCGCCTTTTTTGGCACGGCACCTGGAGCAGTTTCCCCATTGCTCTACCCCTAGGCACGGCCCTGTTGGAGGATTTGTAAGTTCCTCGGGAAAAACATTTCTAAGTTTTCACGTAGTAGCGGCTGGGAATCGAACCCAGGCCTTCAGCATGACATTCCAACGCACTAACCATCATGCCACAAGGCATGCCATAAGGTACTAGTAACATCATGCTATAGCTTTATTGAAACCAAAACTTTAATGAAACCAAAGCTTGGAAGCTTGAATTAATTTTTATTCTTTATTTTAAGTTATCAGCAGCTACAATTTTTGTTTTTAGTATCAATGCTTTTAACAATTATAATATTGATAAAATACTGAAATGAGAAGGTAAAATTTTGCAATAAAATAATAAAAAAAATTATTTGTTTTAAAGTTTTTAAACAATTTTTTTCAAAAAGTTACTATTTACAAAAATTATTTTTATAAAAAAGGAATTTAAGAATGTATTTCTGGCTTTCAAAGAAGCTTTTATATTAAATATTACTTAATCATGATATTATTTAAGAGAAAACTTGAAAATCAAGAGAAGTAATCTTCTAGGAATATAAAACTCAATGCATGTTTGAGGTCAGATTTTCAGATTATCTCTGGTCATAAAAAGAAAGACATTTTGTCAACAACATTGATTTGTTTGATTACAGCTGCATTCTGAGGGAGATAAATGTTTGCCTTAAAAATTTAACAAAATGAAAAAGCACGCATAGGCCTAAGTGGACCTACTATTGTTTTATCAAGTACCTTTCTGGTAAGAAATTCTTTATTTTCTTGGGAGCAAAAAATTTTGTAAGGCCACAAATGGAAACGCATGTAGAAACTGATATTTTGAAGCTTAACCACTCTCTGTTTCTAACTTCAGAGAATCAGTTATTCTTTTCAACTCATGTACTGTGCTATGAAACGCTACAACCGCTTCTAGTGACTTCGTTAAAATAACCAAATTTGCAGGTGCTTGTAATACAGTGTAGGAATCACTAGGTTTTTAAGGTTAAGGATCTACAAATAAACTTCGCAGAACGTTTGAACCGACAACCAATCTACGTGCAGAAGACGCGTATGCAATATCTTAAACGTGCGTCTTTTTGCAGCTTTTTCAGAACTCAAAGTTGTTTTAACGAAAACAAACTGCAGACCACCGAGGAGTGAAAACTCTACTTTGGATGCCATAGAACACCTTGCGTTACTGGTGATTGCTTGAATGAGAAGATATTTGCGTACTCACTTACCGCAGACATCAATAATTAGTGTTACTAGCAGCACGGCATTATCAAAGAGTCGGCTGGAGCCACCACGTGGGTTCATTGACTCACAAGCTCATTGCACAGAAATATTGTTTTTCCTGTAAACTATATTTTTTTAAGTTGCATTTCAATTTTTAAGCATTTTGCAAACAAAGTTATCAAATAAAATTTTCAAAATAGGTTGAGAAGATTGTTAGATACTAATTCACTCAACAGTTCTCAGAGTTTTGCACCCATAAATCGCTCTCTAGATCATTAAATGATTAACTTCACGAACTTTAGAAGTCAAAGTCAAACATTCAAGTCAAACAATTACCTATGAGTATGTACATACGCAAACTGCCTTTGAATAATAAATTCACTAAAGATCTCCAGCAGACCGCATCGAATAAATTTGTTGCAACACGAAAATGCACGTAATTCCGAAAAACCAGCAGATGTCTTTGGTGACGAGTCCAAATAGGTATATCTATCTTCATCTTTTATCACTTAAAGGAATCTCTAAAATTCGTACAATAAGGGAGCAATGAAATTAAAACAAAACAAAACACACACATTGAGTCCAGGTTATCACTTACCAGTTCCCCATAGAACAAAACTTATTTTCGTAAGAATTACATACTTGAGGAAGAGACAAAATACGTTTTATTGCTTCTCTTAAAGTGATTACAATAACTAAACTATAACTATAAGGAAACTTAAGGAACAAAAATAAAAAACCTTAACAACATTATAGCCTCGAGTAAGGGAAAGGCTCTTTGGAACACCCAGTTCTTGAACAACCCGTTTATTATCGTTCCTTGTTGGATGTTTTTTTGTTTTTTTTTTAGTTTAAATGCCTGCCGATCAATATTATCCGATAACAGTGAATTGTGGTATTGGTTTCTTCAAGTTGCAGTTCTCACTACTGCAACCCACTTGTGGAGACGGGGCACAAGAAGGTTATGTAATCGAATACCACCAGCAACAACAACTAACTAACTTGTTGCCAACATTAAATGCCAGAGACCTTCTTAATGTTAAGTCGTTACTCTGACACTACTCCAGCACCGATTGGTGGTGACGACGCAAAAGCAGCAGCACCTTGTGCAGCAGGCTCAATTTTACAAGTTTTTGTTCATAGGCTTTGTGTTAGAAAAATTATGTTTTATTTTTAAAGAGTTACCACATTGCTGGGATTAATTTAAAAACTAACTAGAAGAACTCAAATCAATGTATACGGTTTGGGGTTGGTAAGTTTTACAATTTAAAATCTTGTTAAAAGTAGATTTTATTATTTTGTGTTCAAGGCCACTTTTCTGTTAAGTTGTCCGAGCAGGAAAAGCATCATATGATTTCTTGGCAAAATATCAATTTTTGAGATTGATCACCTGTAATAAAAATTAATTGAACAAGTGAATCCAAAAAATTTTAATCTCACTATAGACTGATCTAACTGATCGTTGGGATCTCAGAATTCAAAAAAGATCAGTTGAAAAACTTTCGAAATTCAACTTAATAATTCTTTTGTTTTTAAAATCGAAAATTAAATAAATAAAAATAGAAAATGGAAACTACGGTTTGTTTTCATTTATTTTTGAAGCAATGTTTTTTTGCTTATCTCAACAAAACAATTAAGGACTCTTTGGTGTTTTTAAGGACCAAGAAAAACTGGATCAACTCTGGGTTCAACGAGTGAACCAGTTATATTAAATCGCCGAATATTTCAATCGCAAAATTTGTTAAATTAGAAATTACCCAAACCACATTTCAATGAGTCCCCTGATTCCTTGCGTCTGACTCTTTCCGAATTTTCATAAGTGCGAAGGAGAAAAAAGATCTGTTTTCATCTTCATTGCATTTTGAAAAGAGTTAGACGCAAAGAATTATCGTGTAATAGGGGATTAAATAAGCAAATAAAGCGCGTCCGCACGAAACCATATTAGGCGTGATACACATTAGGCGTTTTCCTTTGGAGGTGGCGAAGTACTCTCAAGTAGTTTGGCAGCTTTTTTCAATTGAACACACCAACATAGAGTACCTACATATATTATCTAGAGAACCGACTTCAGGGCTTTTTCTCTTTCACCCTACAAGCTCCATTGTGAGTATTTCCTCCACATGGCCGAGCATGTGTTAGCTGCCCAATGCATTTTAAATGGAACCTCACCAATAAAATGATAACTTAATGGATTTTGGCTTATTAGACTGAAAACAACAAAAAATTGAAAACGTCACATTTAGAGCTATCACACGTATTCACGGACAGGGAATTTAAGAGAGTTTTCTCTTAATGTGCTCAAATAAAATTTGCGGGTGTTTTAGGTAGGAGGGGTACGAGTCGCGACACTAGATAATATAGGTACTCTATGCACACCAAACTGCTTTTCCATGTAAAATGTATCTACTCGCCATGAGAGCATGTGTAGTTGATAGTATTAGATTAGGGTTATCATCTACTCACAAGTATTTTGCCACCTCCAAAGGAAAACAGCTATTATTGATCAAGTATGACAGTAATACTCACAACTGATGATAGGAACACACAGACGACTAAATGGGATTTTGGATATCAAAAATCGACTTTAATCCCCTTCTGATTTGCCAAAACACAGATATTGACAGTAAAAGCCTTCAAATAATGAAAAAAAAAAACAATTTTTTTTAATTGGAAATCAATTTTGCAGATCTATATTTTACGGCAAATTTACCCCTCTTTCAATAACACCTCAACACACCAAAACAATTGACAGCTATCAGTTTGACAAGCCTCGATCGTGACGAAAAAATCAAATTTTCAGATCAAAATCTAAGTTTACCAAAAGAAAAACCCATAAGGGGCTTGATATTCCATCAACTGCATTCATTGAACCATTAAACGCAAATTCGACCAAGGAAAGGTTTTTTCTAAATGTCAAACTTAAAAAATTACTTCAAACATTAGGACTGTTTGATTACTGAAAATTCGTACGATGTCGCACTACATTTCACAAATTCCTGTTTGTTAACTCCAAAGTGTAGCATCGAGAGGGCCAAATGAGAGAGCAAGAAACTTCCCTTCCATGAAAAAGCTTTCAAATTTCTGAGTGCAGGAAGTAAACAACTGTATGTGTGTTTTTTTTCTTCTTGTGTGTGTTTTAAGATTTGTCTGTTGTGTATATGATTCTGTGTGTCACGTTTGACGTTTCTTATACAAAATTTTTACAAAATTGGTTCAACGCGTTTGTTTCCTTTGTAGTAAGTTTTCCCCTCTATGAAAGATTTTTCCACTTCTTTCAATAATTTGACAGTTTATGAACTTCGTGCTACAAAAGTAACTAAGCAAACCTATTAAAAAAGTTCAAATAAGCCCAACTCCATTGCGTTTCGCAATTTAAAATTTAAAATTTTCTTCATATTTCATAATTGTTATTTAAATACTATTTATTTTTCAGTAAATTAATTTCCAATTTTTGAACATCAAAATCAAGAATAGACATTTTTGTTTTTTGTCAAAAGAAACAAACAAAAAACGACCGAAAATACGAATCGTAATCAGAGTCTTAGAAAAAAAAAATTGATTTTTCGACGTTTCAGTACTCACATCTCACTTCAATGAAGAAGTGGGAAAGCGATGTGATATTGAAAAGCCTAAAAAAGGCCACGTTTCCAGTCCAGTCCAGTGTGAAGACCGTCTAGTGGAGATTTTTCTTGACTACCATTGCAGTCAACTTTAAGATTGAGTTAATTAAAAAGCAATATTTTGACAGGTCTGAGACTAGAAAGCTGCCTTATTTTCAAGTTCCTTGTGTCATTCGATCGTACCTAATAGGTGTGTTCCACAACGAATTTCAAACAGTTGGAAACCACCAGATTTAGTGGAAACCCGTTCCACAAGTGAAATTTTGTATTGGCCAGCACTAAATCTGGTGGTCTGAATCTGTTTGAAACAGTTTTAAAAAATTGGGGAACAGGGTTATTGTGTACTGCTAGAAGATGGTTTGATATTGCTCGACAGTTTGATCGGTTATGAATTAAGTGCACATAATAGGCGATTTTTTTAGCTCAGAATAGAGCTCCAAACAGAGTGACCTCAGCTCCGGTCCAGCTATGAACTAAAAATGAAAGTTCAAAATTTTCTACATAATTATAAAAATAAGTTAAAAATAAATTGTCATATAAAATTAAATTTAAGTTAACCAAAATGGTAAAAAAAAAAAAATACAATTACAGATGGTACCCCCAGCACTTGTTATTTTATTTTTTTGTCAAGTCTTATAAAAGTATGATTTTGTGAGACTTTGTGGTTTAGCACGACCGCTTACCTTTTTTATGAATCAAAACTTTGTCGCTTTTATGAGTTGGTGGCCCAAATAGATAGCTTAAGGCTTTTATTGTTTTAATTTCATGTGAAGTGTGACTTTTATGGGTAAAACTAAAGACAAACCAAAACCAGTGAGATAAGTCGAGAAGTGAAAATAACTTCTTTTTGGCTTCTTATGTTCCTATAGTGCGCATGGTGACGGTCGGTAGTTTTATACCGTGCTGATGTTACCCGACTTAATATAGCAAATAGGCCCAACTCGAGGGATCAGCGAAGTTAAACAGTTTTGGTCAACTGCGTCACAATACGACGACGGACGCGACAACCGTATAGACATAGAGGATGTGAACGTGAACAGTGTTGGGAAGACTCCCAACTTGGAAATGCTATGCGCAGAATTGCCTTGTCCGCCCATGTCACCTCTCGTATAGTCAACGCGACGCGATTGTCGTGATATGTTGAATTAAAGAAAAGGGGACCCATTCTCAAGATCCAGAGACATATAGAAGCAGGTGGATGGTCTGAAATAAAAAAAAATGCATGTGCATTGGGTATGCGGTGTGGTGTTGTTATAACGGGGGCTCAACTACATTTATGTGTTGAACATTTTTTTTGTTTTTTTTTTTTCAGTCTGTCAGGTTTTTTTTAGTAGTTATATGTACCTGATCCAAGGACGCAGACAAATTAACTTAAGCTTAACTCATATTTTAACTTAAACTAAAATCGGAATAGATAAATATTGCAGGTAGGTATGTGAAGCAAAATTACTTCTTTCTTTGAATAATATAAATTTAATGTATGAAAACGAATGCACATGCAAAATTTACATATCAAACTGGAGTAGGAACATTCCTGTGCTGTCATAAGTTATTCATTTAATGGAATATATTTTTTCTATTTGATGACAATATTGATTTAAGCTTTTACAGAGAATAGGGTGTTACCAATTTCAAGCTGAAAATGAAAGGTCAAGTCAAGGAAAAAACAAAATATGTAGGTTTACCAGTGGCTTAGAAGTTTGATTAATTTATTGAAATAATATTTCACTTTAGATACAGCAAAAGACTAAGAACGATTGTAAATACTGAATCAATTTAATGAATAGTTTTTAGCCTAAAACGAAATACCTACGCTATTTTATGTTAATGAATATGAATTTATGGCAACAAAATTCAAAACTGTTTTATAATGTTTTTGTAAATATATTTTGTATGATTTTTTGTACATTTAAATTCTGCATTCATATATGGTGTTTGCCGGGAAGGTTAACAACTTTGTTTTCATATACATTATGAACAGAACAGCTCAATTCTGAAGTTCTGATTAAAATTTCATTAAATGATTTATGTACGTATAAAAGGCAATGACAGCTACTTGCACCTCTGGTTCTTGCATAGTTTTAGTACGAGTATTAGTAGAATTGGCTTCCTGGTTTCATTGGTAAGATCACCATTTTGCAGAGTAGTCCATTTGTTAAATATGAGCTTAAAATCGATTCCCACAACAATTTTATTCCCGATTCCCGAAACAACAATTTTATGATTCGGGTGAATTCAATGCCAAGACTAAGTAAAATAATATTTTAATAAGATTTTGACAGTTGAAAGTATCCAACTTAAATTTTAATCAATAATTTTTCATTTTTCTTTGCTTATTCCCCCATTTTGATATGTAAAAATATTTTCAATAAAACTAGATTCAGTGTTGTTGGTTTATTTGGGCCTTTTTTCAGTCAATTTAAAGTTAAAATTAATCTTCCTCTGCTTCTGAATTAAATTGGGCTTAGTTTATTCGTAGGATTAAAACTCATTTAGATTTAACTCAGACTCAACTCAGTTTTATCTCAGAACTCTAAAAATGACCATAAATGAATCAAATCAAATTGATTCGAAATTTTTGTGAAACCAATACTAAACAGCCAATGTTGGATGATGAATTGCTGACTGACGGTCGCAACGTTTCACCGACCGACGGCGGATGCCCACTTATGACTGCAATATCCGCAATCGATGTCTGTTCTAAGTAGGGTTGCCAGACTTTCTTAGCAGCTTAATGAAACAAATGGTTAAAATTAAGCAACATTCAGTGATTTCAAAATTTTCCATGGAACAAAATAAGTAAAAACAAAAATCAGAATATACCAAAATAAATATTCAATATCTTTTACTCAACTAAAAGTTCTTATGAGATCTAGGCAGGTACTCCAAAATGCGTTTTGTGGTTACGTCCAGTTACGAAGGTTCTGCTCGCAAAGACGGTTATCCTTCGTACATTTTACCTTCCAAACCCCATTTGAAAAGATGTGAATTGCAACAACAATGAAATGTGCTGAATGATTGGCTGAACGCTGAGTTGATTCTATGTGTACGTGTTTCACTAGTTTTCACTTATACTCTGCAAATTTAATTAATCCAGCAGTTTGTTTCAGCTTGTTGGCAAATCAAAATGACAGCTGAGAATTGCAATCCTTATTCGATAAACTCTGCTCGTCAGTTTCAAGACTCAAAATTTGATCGATCTTTACTAACGCATACAAATCACAGTAGGCGTTTTTCTTTTTTAGTTCAGAGTAGACCCTGAACTGTCAAACAAAAAGTTGTGTTTCTTTTTAAGCTTAGAACGTTTAGAGATAACAATTTGTGTTTCTATTTTTCATTCTTTGCGTGTTCCGAGTTTTTTCAGAGCATGTTCTAGCTTAGAATAAAATAACTGAACAAACATGCTGAACACAAGCATTTTGACAGATAGTGTTCAGACTTTCAGAGGGGTTTAAAAAATAATTCAGAGCGCTCAAAGAACACTTGGTTCAGAAGAAGTTCAGAACATGTTCGATATGCTTGGACTCTGTTCAGAGTTCTGTGCTTACGTTCTGTAACTCTCGCATCGATAAAACCAGTCGAGAAACGATGAAAGTTAAAACAAATTTGTATGAGTTTTGTTCCATTTTTCAACGTTTCTCAACCAATTTTATCGATGCGAGAGTTTCAGAACGTAGGCACTGTTCTGAATTAAAAAAAGAAAAACACCTAGTAATGAGGCGCTCCCGAACCAATCCGAAATGTTTGGAACAACTGGTGAAAATTTTGTTTTTGTTCTTATTTTGGCTTAGCACCGTGTAAATTAATTGTGACAAGAAAAGTTCCGATGTCATTCCAAATTTTTGATTGGGACTTAAGATACTGTGAATTTTTCTATTTTAGGAAATTTGCTTCAATTCAAACACATTTAAGTTGGTAAAGGCCTATGCTCTGCTCAGGCTTTTTAATATTGAATACGAAAAACAAAAAATTAAAAGAAAAGTTTTCTGTTTGGGTGAAGTGAGTGTGATTTCATACAATTCAATTAAAAGTTTAAAAAAATTATTTGTACGCTACTCGCTGCTTGTTGACCAAATATTTTGGAATTTATACTAGAAGAACTAATCTTTGAAAAAATAATATTTACATGGTGTGGTATTTTAGTAATACATAGTTGGGGATACACCGCGAATTTATGTTAAAAACACAAGAAGAGTTCCAAAACACGTTTTTTGACAGAAGTTAAGGTATTTTCTATGCGTGGTGTAACAACCCGGAAAAAAGCTGTCCTAAGTCCGGGACTTCCTAGTTAAACTGCTACATCTGGCAACGCCAGTTCTAAGAGAAAAAATTCAGATGTACTATATTATGGCAAGTTATATATTTGAAAAAATTAAGCTCGAGATTTTGAACAGATTTGTCATTACGATGATAAGAAAGACAATACAATTTGGGTATCACAAAACTAAATGTCTTTCTGTTTCTCTGTCTGTTCAGCTAGAGCCTAAAAAAAAGCAGTTTTCCTTATTTTAATATTTTTACTTTACAGAAGCTTCTAAAAAATATAAACGGGTTTCGTTTTACCAAAATTTCGAAAAAGATATTTTTTTTTGAAAATCAAATATTTTGAAAGCTATACCTAAGAGCTGAATTTTTGAAACTTGATATTTAAGGGTTTTCAAAACTCTCTAGAATATTTCAAGGAAAAAATGTACTTTTCGGAAACAATAAACGGTACCTTCCATAAAAATGTTTGTATTTTGATTTTATTTACGGGTCGTACGATTTTAATAATTTTTGTTTGTGCGCTTAAATTAGTGGGTTTAATTATTAGGGGGTTGAAAACGACCCCCGGGGCAAAAAGGACCAAATCGATTTTTGGCTTAGTTTTTAACTCCATCTTTATATGAGTGATGAAAACTTATAAAAAACCTACTTTCCGAACACATCCTTTAGTTTCGTAGAAAGAGTGAAGTTAGTTTCAATTAAATTATGAAACTGTAAAAAAAAGCAATTTGCTCAAAAAACGTCCACGTCCAAAGCGGAAAAATTAAAAAGATAGAAGCTTTTAAAGCTTAAATGGTCCTTCTTGCCCGCCTCTCCTCTACACATTTTTTGAAATTTTTCCCACTGTTGACAACTTCGAACGGGAATTGTGGTCTAAGTTTCTCTCGGAATTTATTGGAATCGAAAGTGAATATCGCATGGCCACTGAGCTACCATTTTGTTCAACCAAATTTGTGCCGGGAAAGAACTAGAAAAATTGTTGAAATTTCTAATTTAAGAAGATGGAAGAAGTTCCATGGGAAATTTTAGTGACAATAGCCTCCAGTATCTCTCATAGAACGTTGTTTTTTTTTTAATTTTCTTATTATCGGCTGAACGGACTAAGATTAGTTTTTTTTTTACAAACAAATTTCAAATGTGATTAAATTATATTGCACATTAAAACTCTCAATTTTATTTTCTTAATTCTAAAAAATGTTTAAATTTATGTTGTCAGGACATGGCCTTGGATTTCGTGATATATAATCCGAGGGGTTTATCTAGGGTGAGGTCAAATATCGGCCAGCAGAATAACCCTCGAAGTAACATTCATATTTTTTTCGATGCACTGTTTAATCACTAAAGCCCAGGTTAAGGACTGCAAAACTTTGATTTTTTGAATAGCCTTTACTATAAAGCTTTCGATGTCTATACTTCTTTTTTTTGCTATCACTCACACCCAAAATCTGTAGGCTCTTGGTCTAAAAGATAGAAACATTTAGCTGTTAAGTCTGGAAAACTCATTTAAAGCAAAAATAATATATAAATACGTTGATTTATGGAATTCTATATTAAAGTGAATATAAGACTAGCTCAAAACTTAACTTTCCTTTTGGTAAAGTAATTTCCTGTCAATTCAACCATGATGATCCGTCCAACAAAAAAACCTATAATTAGTTCACCTAAACTGATTCGATTCATTAATTTCAACCTACATTACCACTTCATGATTTCACTTTAAAATACGAAATACCAATCCCTTATGCTAGTTGTTGAATTTTGCAGGTTGAAATGCAAAACAATCATCATCAAATGCAGGAAAAATAAAAGAAACTAAAACTTTACCTTTAAGACATTTCACTTTTCTACCTAACAACAGAAAAACAAGAAGTGCACTGCACTTCACTGGCAATATTAAAATATATATCAGCTTAAGGTGAAGACTTTTTTGCTGCGTATACTAGTACAATACCGTTTCTTTTTTGTTTTTAATAGATGCAACAATGAAGCTATAGAAAAAGAAAGCTCTGTCTTGGGACGCAATCACCAAAGGTGATAATTTCACAACACAAAGCAACACCCTCTATTTATCTACGGACCATAATCAGATCTTTGAGGGTTTCAATCTCACTTCGCAAACGCCTCGAAGTATGAAGACAAATGAAGGCGGGAATAATAAGCGCTGGAAACAGTGAAAATTGTAGTAGTTTTGTGTACTAATTTTCAATTCAGCTTGAAGCTTATGTCAATAAGCAATCAAATTTTGTGAAAGAAACTAACTGAATAATTGGCCCTTATGGAAATCATTTGAGAAAGTTAACAATATTTAGTAAGACACAATGAAAGTTTAGCAATTTTTTTTCCCAACAGCATACACCCCATGGTGCGATGTCAGTTGGTGTTATTGGTTGTCAAAGTCTGTTAAAAGAATTCAATTAAAACTCACAATGACCTTAACAGTCTTTTGTGCTGAATTTGTGCTGAATTGAATCAATGATGCTCGGTTTATTGTTCTAAATAATCTAATCTACTCGGATCATAAATTGGACTCCAGTGATGGTAGCTAAGCTAGCACACCTCAATAACTAATCATCGCAACCGCAGCAGTAGCATAAGGCATGGTAAATGAAGTCTGGGTCTGGTTTGTCCCACTTTCACGTTCTATTGAGAAAAGAACTGAAAGATGTGCATAACACGCAATCTTGGTGAATGAACACTTCTTTTTCATGAAGACCATGATGATGATGATTATGATGATCATGATAATAGTGATTTTCAAGAGAGGAGTGTTTTGTTAATTGTAATTCTTCTGAACGTTTGTTTTAGCTTTATTTTTCTTTGAACGAAATCATAAAAAAATCGACGAGATTTTGAGACTGGAGAGAGAGATAGGCAAGAAAATAGTTGTTATCACTTTAGACTAGGGTGTTTCGTATAGCTATGGAAGATTGTTGATTGAAGAAGGTGCTAATGGTGATTAGATGCATGAAACTTGATAAGTTGTTGGGAGTAGGTGTATCAAATGCATTTGTTTGTTTAAGGTGTTCAAACTACAAAAGAGGGGAATTGTTTGCCTACATTTAGGTACCTTCATACTCGCATCATTATATAGAAAATGGAAGAAAGCATTACATTTTTTCTTTCTCTTCTTTTCTTTTTAATTGCTGAAATTTATTTTTTGATTATGTGAAGAAAAATAACTTCGCGTGCGATGCATAAAAAAAAAACGTTCTTTTGAAACTTTGGAAAGGAATATCTTGAAAATGATTTTTTTGTGGAAAAACCTCCGTTTATTGATAAGGGGATAGTAGGATTGAACTGCATTCTCTCAAAACATTTGCAGGGAGATAATTTGGTGTTGGTTAATAATATATTTCTACTATAAGTAACACTGTTAAACTTTGCCAACCTCAATCTTAATATAACCAAGTAGTAATAAAAATAACAGTAGTGCGTCCAAAATGAACGTGAGAAGGAATGAAAGGTTGTCCCTTCTAAGTATAATAATTGTTATATCAGTGATACAAAGCGAGATAGTTTTCGAAGTCTTTAATTAGTCAGTTTTAATTTAAAATAAACCAAATAAAAACAAAAATAACTTGGAAATACATTTCATAATTGCAAGAGTGAATCATCACTCAGCCCATCAACCAACTCATCATCACACAACGGAAATGCAACCCAACAATAACAAACTAATGCGTGGGTAATTCAATTTGAAAAATGAAGAAGTATCTAATTAAAATTCGAAGTCACAATAAAAAGCAAAACCCACTTTAAACAAGAAGCCATCAACTTCATGGCCAATACAATATAAAATAACTACGCAAAATTTGTATACACCGTGCGTGCGTCAGTCGTCGTCGCGATTGTGTTGATGACTCTGATGACTCTGATGACTTAATTTGGACATTTTTATTGTCTAACTCATTAGTTTCCGTTTGTTGAAGTTATAATTATTTTTTAATTTAATATACCTCTGTATATATATCAATGTGTAAATTGTCTTTGAGTTTTTTATTGTATGTGATAAGGGATTGGTTTATCAATTGATTTATTTACAGATTCTACAATCTGCAGGGAAACAAAGATTTGTTAACAAAAGCCACTTGATCGATTGCCAACCATTATCTTCCAGCGAAATGTTCCCATTATCGAATTAAAAACCCTCAATGGGTTCTTAAGAAAATTGCAGCTTCGGTTCTATAGTGATAGGTATCTGCAATAAAATTGAAATATTTATGTACCTTTGTCGAACTAAAATTTTAAAGGTTCACTTCAGAAAACTGAAATCTCGTGTTTACCACAAGAAACCACAAATCTAGCAAGTCCTTAAGGCCGAAATTGTAGAAAAAATCACAAATTTTAAGTCACATTACTAAAAATGTTTAATTTTTATTGTAATTTTCCATTAAAATCAAACTGTATGTAAGGTTGGAAATGGAGTTCAAGTTTTATGCCCACAAAATGGCAAACTATTTATTTTTCGATTCGCCAAAGTTGGTTTGCTAACTAGACATTTATGGAAAAAATACATAGAAAACATGGCACAAAAAAACTGACAACTTATTAACGATTAAGTAACCAACAAATATTAAGCAGTAAAATGTTTTGTCTTAGAAGTTTTTATCAATTTTAGAAAAAAAAAACAAAGAAAATATAAAACGAAAAATTAAATACTGAGCAATACAAAAATCGATTCAATAACCCCAAAAACGAAGAAAACATTTCACAACAAATTCAAGATTATCACAACCAAATAAAGGCTAGTTAGCGGCAAACAATTCAGTCAAAAAGTATTCGGTTTTAGCAGTTTTTTCCCTTTTTGAGGTGGTGCTTTGCTAACTTGATATCAAGATGTGTATGTTTCAAAGAAACATAGAAACATACTAGAAAACATTGCACGGTTAAATTCTCAACTTATTGACGACATATTAAAAGCTTGTTACTAAGCCTTAAAAAGCTAAGTATCACCAAATTCCAGGTTATGTGAAGTTAGCAAAGCATTAAAAAAACATAACATATTGAATGAAAATTTCGAATGTCAAAACTTATCAACAAATATCTCAAAAACACATAAGAAACATCGCACGACAAAATTGAATTTATCACAACTAACTAACGACTAATTAATGAAAAATTATCAAGAACTATTATATTAAATTTTAAAAGTTTTTACCACTTGCCAAAACTAATTAACGACGAACAAAATTGCACCTACCCATTTGCCTACTTTATTTACGCAACAAAAAAATAAAATATTGTGGAAGAGAAACCATGTTTAAGAGCTGCAAATGAACTTAAAAATTGTCATAATAAATAAAATGTTTTTAAATTTTTCAAAATATGTTAAATAGAATGTTGAATAAAATAAAAAGAAAAAAAAAAAACGAGCACTTTAGGTAACTAAAAATAAAATTCATGGCTAGTACGTATTTTCTATTGTGTTCAAGAGACTTAGAGATTAAAATTTTTTATATAATTCTTAACCATGCTAAATATGATAGAAAATTATTTAAAATTAAATATTTAATGCGAGGCAGCTGTTTGAAATATTTGAAAAGAAAAGAATGCGATTTGATTTCTATGGTCAAATATAAATGTATAAAAACAAAATTTAAAAACCTTTGCGGCATACAGTGGTCCGTTTGTTGAATTTTGGTGACAAAAATCATTTCTATTATGCCAGTTCTTAATACTTGAAATATGGTACACTTAATGACTGCTGAATGCTGAATTCAGTGGTACCACCTATTTTTTTTATACTTCAAACAGGAGCCTTAGAATAAAGGTCAGAATATGGTTCCAAATTTCAAAATTTTGAATAAAGTACTATAGAAGTCAGAATTTAAGTCAAGTTTATATTTAAAGTGTCCTAAAATATGCACCTGAATGTATTCTTTCATATAAAAATGACTTCAATACTGACTTGTACAAAATTTAAAGAAGATGATTGAAAATGTTGAAAAAAGAACTAATTTTAGTGCTAGCTTTGAATTTTTTTTGTGCTGGAAATTATTTTAAGATCTCATTTTATCGAATCTGGAAGAAATTTTTGGTCTATTACTCAAAGACTTAAAAAATTTAAAAATAGTCTTGATATTTTTTCTGGTTCTATTAATTAAATCTGACATCAATCTAAGAATTCTGGTAGTTGACAGTTGAAAAAAACGTTAAATTACCATTATTAACAAATAGCAATTTAAAAATTTTTATATTTAAAAAAATTACGTTTTTTTCCAACTGTCAAGTACAAGAATAAAAGCCAGACAGTTTTTTTTTCCAAAAACAGACGGATGTTCAAGTGTTCGTTGTCAATTTGTTGGTAATAATGACAATGAGTGTAATTTGGGCTAAACAGGGATATTTTGTGGTTGGTATTTTCAGTTGCATTTATTGTCAAACACTTTTTTCTCTCGGTAACTTTGGATTTCATAAGCCCTTGAAGAATATTTCAGGAGTTAATTTGGATTTAACTTTTAACCCAAGGACTAGGATGATCTCACACTAAAAAAGCAGCCCTTGGTGTCACTCAATTTTGATTGAAGCGCATCATTATATCCAATCTATGTGGAAAGCAGCAAATAACCGGCATTCAGGGAATTACATAAAATACTCGAATAAGACCCAAGATAGATACGGAATATCTATACTACCCTCTAATTCATTAAATCGATGACCTCTACCTCTTGCTAGCCTAAATACTAGCCACAAGGTTACTCTTATCTGAGTTCCGAGCTAATTACATTGAGGGAAAGGACCGTCCTTATTCCAGATAATTTGGTAAAATATAGGACCAGCGATTCATTGCTCAATTGCAAAAAGTGTTAATATTTTATCTACCTAATCTAACTATTGTGTGGAGACAATGTTTATTTACTGCTTTAAGTTTATCCAGACCACCTTTAATGGTTGCGTTCAGGTTCAACTGAGCAAGGTGTCTATAGTTTTGCTCAATGTAGATGGCTTCTGCTGTGAATAGCAAAATAATTATAGAAATAACAATACCCGTTGAGTTGATCCACGAAAGATGTCCAACTCCATGGGCGAATTGGGAGTGCCACATCAAAACGCTTCAAACTGATAGACGATCCCAATGCCACTCGGAATAAAATCGTATATGCATTTTGGACAGCACCGCGCTGTCTTCTGAATACTGATAAGGAGGACAACACCATAAAAGAAAGTTGATTCTTATTAATACTTGTTATAAAACACTGGAATAAGTTCTTTAAAATATTTTGTGTAGGTGAAAAATATGCTGCACAAATGTTTTTGTTTAAATTTATTGATGGAGGTAATAGCTGCAATCGTATTTATTGATTGGAAAAAATTTAAGGAATGTGATGATAAATTGTGACAGTGTCATAAAAAAAGTTCAACAAAAAGTATCTTTAAATATTTTTTTCTTATGGAAGTGCATGTTGGAAACAATGTGAAGGAAAGAACCTTATTTTATTTTATTTTATTTTATTTTATTTTATTTTATTTTATTTTATTTTATTTTATTTTATTTTACTAAAATTTGTTTGTTTAAAGTTTTTATTTAAAAAAATGTGTGTGATTAAACTCATACCTGCTCTTTATATTTAAAGTATCTTAATAAACGTAAGGGCATTGATTTTCAGAGTCATGTGTTAAAAGATTTATACAAATTTAAAGCATCCAACGCTACTTCTCAGACTGTTGAATCAAAATACTACTTTAGGCAAATGCTTTTCGTTTTGATAATTATCAATCCAGGTATTAAAATAATTACACATTTTACATAAATGGGTTGTTACCGTCCTCTCAAAAGATGCCATTGTCAAAAACTACCTTTTATAATGGGATCGCAAAAGATTATGTGAGAATTTGGCTAAGGAATTATAATTTGGGTGGGTAACCCAATCATTGATTAGGGGCAATCAAATGTAAATCTGTTGTTGTCTTCTTTTTTTTGTTTGCTGAAAACATTTTTTACCCACGACAGACAATGATGTAGGTACATAAAGATGGGAGTTTTATTTTGTTTTAATTTTAATTTAATTTTACTTTTACGTGATGGATGGTTCAAGTTATCCATATAACAAAGGGTATTTTATTGGAGTATCACAGCTTTTGAATGACAATTTTTATTTAAGTTTCGGGGTCAGAAAAATTGATGACTGGGTGTGTTGCATCGGGTGAATAGTAATTCGCTTAATAAACAAGCCATTTGTGTGAATTTTGCAGCAGACGGAGACGTGTAGAGTGAAAGTTATTGAAGGCTTTTTTTTTTTTTTGTTGCTGATGATAATGTGCTTGTGGGGTATATTTATGTTGTTTAACAGTTATTATCTTTCAGAATAAATATAATCTAAAAATTAACAATGTGCGGACAAGAAACGGGTGATTTCTCTTTTGGTCGAGATATTCGTATAACTACTGGTTGGCACATTTTAATGTGTGAGATTTTTGAGACTGGTAATAAAATAAAAACTTATACTTGCCTATAGAGCAAGTACCTACAAACTTGGGTAGGGTGTGTTAAGTTTAAAGTGAAAAATATATAAAGGTATTTAAAAGTTTGAATTAGTTTTCAAAACATGATCGAAACTGTGTGACTATAAAAAAATATAAATATGACTGGGATTTAGATTTCAATAAAAATGCGTACAAAGTTGAACGATTATTATTAAAATATGCACTTTTTCCTTGAAAATTAATTCATATATCGTCGGCTTTCTGTGAAAACCTCGTAGGTCTTAAAATTCCATTTTTATGTATTTCAGATCATGTGTCATGGTTCCTTTTTTGTTCTATCAACCAATTTAAAAAATTTGTTTTTGCGATCTACAAGTTCCTTATTATTGCCTTTTAATAGTTTTTGTTTGTGTCTTCTAAGCAATTTTTTAAAATAGACTTCGGAGATTTTGACAGAAAGCCGCAGATATACCTGCCTATGTACAAAAAAGAACGTTATTTACTCATCAAAAGCGTTAGTTAGTTTATTGAGTGGATAAAAAAGTTAGTTTGGTGAAAATGCTTTGATTAGTTATGAATAAGAAGTTAAGATACCTTAACCTCTAAAACCTAATTAGTTGCCTTTAAAATTTTAATGTTAACATCATAACGTAATTTTTAATGAATAAAGACTCTCGCAACGAGTACGTAATACAAATGAAACAATCTAATACTTCTTCTTTATTTTATACTTTTGTATTTACTAGTACGTCCAGCCCTCGAAACTCGAGAGCGTAGCGTAGAGATAAGCTAATACTTCGTTTACTTGGAGAATTGAATTAGGATTTTGTTCCATGTAGACCTGCAGCTTGGCGACCTGGATCGAATTGAAAAAAATGTATATATGTACCTAGATCGAAGAATTTTTGTGCGTGCATAATTGTGTGAGTTTTGTTTCCAGACTGTTGTAGGTTGTATCTTTGGCTTATTTTGGTTGTTTGTTATTTGTGGCCGAAATTTATTGTAACCAACAACGTCACATACACACAGTGAAAGCAATTCAATTCCATTTGAATTCAATCTTCCAATCTAGAATTGTCATAAGCCTGGGTCGAAATATCGATCCGGATCTATTTATTACTACTTTCTGCCGCACTGAACGCTGCTATCAGACATTCCAGGAATCTTTCCAGTCAGTGCTGGAAAATTGGTTGGTTGGTGGGTGGAAAAAATCGAAACATCATATTTAGGTTACGACAAATAATTGCTCGGTTTCGCTCTCGCTCTTACTAGTACTTATTACCCAATTTTATTTTATGATTTTTAGTTTTTGTGGTGCAGTTATATAATAAATGTTTGCATTCTGGAATTCTGTGCAAAAAAAACCTTCCAATGATATATAATTTATATGCCTTCGGCTTTTGTAGAAAGCGTAAATTGTACCACAAAATTCGTGTTTGTCGTTTTATATTATATATATATATATTTATATATATATATATGATTAGTCTCTCCTTCCCCCTTTTTGTCAAAATTTGACACAGAAGGCAGCTACGAGTATTTAAGATTGAATTCAAATTTTTCTTATAATATTTTTTTATTTTGAATGGCCACCGTGATGGATAGTATAAATTGGTACTTCACTCATATGAACTCAGAATATTTAATTTTGTGATTCGTGATTATGGCTTTGCAACCATACATAATTCATCCAATAATTTTTGATACTCGTAATATGGTACCAAAAATATTTTATGGCTTTTTACATACAGTATTAATATACTCTATATTTAAAGACACAGGCAACCACAATGATAATCTTAATGAAAAACTTTTTTTTGCACTTTTTCACGTACTTTCTTGGTTGCTTTCAGTGCAAGTACAAATAAATTTGTATTTACTTATCAAATAATTCATAAACTAGGCCACCAACTTGTCTTTGATACTCTTTCTTGAAGTACGATAATTTGGGCGCCGAAAATTAGTAATGGGTTTTTGTAGAGGGGTCAAATACAAACAATTTTTTATTATAGCAGGGTTAGGTCTATTATCGCCCAAATTATCGTACTCCCCCTCCCATACTAAAAATGCTCGTATTTAACCCTTGTACAAAAATCCTTGTACAAAAATTATTTTTTAATGCATTTTTATTTGCAATAATTATTAAAATTAAATATTAATATAATATGAAAATTCCTTGCATTAAAAAATGTCAATGCAGGCCAAACATTATTTGCAACAAAAAAAATGTTAATGCAAAGTCGAAAAAAATGGTAATCAGGTCAAAAAATGTTTTCATTGAACAAAATGTTAGTCCCATACGAAAATTTCTTGCATTAAAAAAAATGTTAGTGCAAAACACAAAAATTTGTTGCTAAAAAAATGTAAATAAAATTTAAAAATTTCTTGCATTAAAAGAAAAATATTCAATATTTCTTGCATTAAAAAAATTTGAATCAAATTTGAATATTTCTTGCATTAAAAAAAATGCCAACAAATTTTTAAATGGTGATTTGTAAAATAGCAGGCACATGTTTGGAGCATGTTTTTTCATTTAAAATCTTTAGGATTTTCACATTAAATAAAGATTGATTCTGAGGATTTAAGAAAATTATATGTAAATACAAAAATTATTTTTTGAACATTTTGAAATGTAATATTAATTAATGCTATCTAAGACAGACAGAATTGTGGCATTACATTACATCGCAAGTAAAAAGAGTATTGTGTAAGCTACAGTGTATAAGCTACAGGTTTTTCCTGCGAATTTTTGTTAAAAAAATTATAACTCATAACATTATATCGACCTCCTTATCACCCCCTAAAAACTTTTGCCTTGGTCAAAATTTGGGGTATGGGTGATTCCGTGCCAACTGTGATTCTTTGTGTCCAGTGCTTTTTTTGTTGTTTAATGTAAAATATTCGTATATATTTTTGGTTTGAGTTGGGTAAATGGCTATTTACTTCAATCTACATTTGATATCAAAACTGAATTTTCTACTTATTCCATTTGACTTGGGAAAGTGTAGTCAAAATGTCGGTACCGTGGCATGTTCGTTCCTTGTTTTTTCAATTAAACCTACTATTTTCTAATGAAATACTTAATTGAATAGAAATATTGTTCTTAAAAAAATGTTGTCCCAGGGCTTAGTTTTATTTTTGAATTCAAAAGATTTTGCCCTAAACTGACAATTTTTTTAGTTTCAAGACGTTTGAATTGTGGTTTTCTAAAAGAAACACATTTTTTATGCATAGTTTACAACGGTAGTTTTATTTTTTTAACGTTGTTGTACTTTAAGAGTGATATGTTTTCAATCGAAGGAAATGTGTCACAAATTTATTTGTCAGTACCGTGGTAGTATTTTTAAGCATGTTTTAACACGTTTTTGGATGAAAATCAGATTTTTTTATTTCTTTTAACGGCATATGTTAAGTTATCGTGGAAATTACTTTTCTCATTAGCATAGCGAAGTTAGGTCACATAAGCTGTCTTAATGTCAGTACCGTGGATGTCAGTACCGTGAAATCATGAACTTTAATGAAATTATTCCTTGCAATAATATTTATTTTGTACCAATTTTATTATATGAACACAGTACAAAAATGAAAAAGTTATAAATTTTTAAAGAAAATAAGGGAAGCAGAAATGTCAAGAGGTCAAAAAATAACACTTTATCAAGAATATCAACAGAAGCATGGTCAAAAAGAGAAACAACAAAACACAAATAAAAAAAGTAAAAGAGTTTCATTATCGTCTATTCCAGTTTTAGTACATTTCTTTCTTTATGTTGTACCAAAATGCTTTAACAGATTTGATACCCTGACTAAATAAAGCCACAAATACGAAACAAAAATTGTTTCTAATAAGTTTTAATTTTTGATTTTTTTTTAAGAATCACTGTTGGCAGAAAATCACCCATATACCAAACTTTTATAAAATGCTGAATGCAATACAACAAAATTTTGGTTTGTTAGAACAATTTTGAAGTTTGTTTTTTTTTTTTTGTAGAATTTCTCTAAGCCATAAGAGCATCTATAGAAATCCACCAGCATCATTACCCGTTTGTAATGATTTTTATATATTTTAGTTTTGACAGTAAAAACTGAATTTTTCAGTAAAATTTCTAGAAGTTTGAATTTTCAACTTTGTTAAAAAAAACATTCCACTCAAACGGAGCAGCGTTGGTAATTCTTAGCCTAAATTTTTCAGTAAAAAATCATCCTATTTTCAGAGTTATCTCGAGTTACAGTTAAAACTTGCACCGAGAAAAAAAAACTGGGTCTAGAATAATGTTTTATACACATCTACAAATCTTAAAGTTCACAGTAAGATTTGCTTATTTAAGAGTGGCAAATGTGGGAAATTTTAAACTCTTTGCATCATGATTTTAGCTATAACTTTTTTTTTCTTAAATATAAATAATCAAATCATCTGATTACAAATATAAATTTTAAAATGTAGATACTAAACGCTTGTCAGCCACGCTAAAAGCCACAAATTTTGCAATAACAAATACAAATAAAATAAATGACGTGATTTTAATTACCTTTGCAGAATTCATAGCAATTTACACAAATTACAAGTTATTAACAAAACAACTCTTAATTATTCTCTTCATATTAAAGAAAAAAGGAAATAAACGAGTTTGTATGTCAGTTCTTTTGTTTAGTATCGTGTTTTTTTTTTTAACATTTTCTCTTGTTAACACCTCATGAGCAAAAGAAATAATAATTCCTGACGTATCCATAGAATAACTGCAATTAATAAAACCAACTCATAAAAACATTTAAACACTACCTCACTGACAAGATTTTACGAAACTGTTTAACGGTTAAAACACTTAATCGAAGTTAATAGATAAAAGTAGTTCAACAAGTAAAAAAGAAATAACAAATAATTAGCAAGTAAGTGATAAATACATATTATGATAGTTTTTTTTTCTTTCTAAATTTGTCAATAAAATTAGCAGCTCTTGACTTTGTGAAAAGTTCCTTGACTTGAAAGCTTCCAAATTTAGTTAAAAAAAATAGTTAAAAACTTGGATATAAAAAAAAATCATTGACTGGTAGATACGGTCAAGCACCTTTTATGTCTATGCAACACCTTAAATTGCTCTATTTCCTTGTGTTTATTTCTTATTTTTTTATTCTGTAGGTATATTTTACTGAATAATTAATTAACCATTCTGATCACGACTTTTGTATACACACACAATTGTCTTATGCTTGTTTTTATGTTTGTTGAGGCTGTTGCATTTATATTTTTCGTGGATTGTTTCGACGTGGTTTTTTCGGACTCCAAATCTAAATTCAAATCCTAATTTTGTTCACTTCTATAGTTGATTTGTGTTTGTTATGTAAGACTTGTAAAATGCACTTAAGTTCATACATTCACTATAGTTGTGCTTTAGATCTTAGTTTTTGTTGTTGTTGTCCATTGATCTTATTTCTTTTACTTGTTCATTTTTGTTGCACTTTAAAGATAGAAACAATCCAAAAAAAACTATATAATCACAGTTTCAAGAGAGATCAGCTATCACACTGGAAGCAATGAACCACAAAAAAGAATTAGAGAACAAGTGGCAGCCATTTTTCAATGTGGGATTTTTAATTAATCCTATTTTCTCGAAAGTTTTGCATGTAACTAATTTTTTTAATTGGGAGGTTTAGGTAATGCTTTTGTTTCAAACTTCTTTTAATATGCCGTTTTGGGAAAAGGACCTTAAAACTATTTGTGAAAAATCTAATTAGAGATAGAACACAAAAATTTTGTCATATTGTCTTTAGATTAAAAGAAAGGGAAATAACACAAAATATTAAAAAAAACAAGCTTCCTTATTTAAAAATATGTATGTATGTATTCTAAAAAAGGCGACTGTCAAATTTCGTGTTACTTGATCGCGAGCAAAACAGTATTAAATGCATTTTTTCACATTTTTTTTTTCTTTTTAATTCCAGGTAACGGTCCATGAAACCAAACAATAATAACAACAGCAACACAATATATCTCTACCAATGCCAACAATGATTATAATTTTATTCCCAACTAAGCTGCCACCATCTCCTTAGTCTTAAAAATAAACTGTGAGTTGAATTATAATGGCTAAATGAAAAATTCCTTCGTGTGGAGACTAAAGTGCGGTTTTGGAATCAAATTTTCCGTTACAAGTAACTAGATGGTGAAAATGCTCTGAATTTAAATTGCTTAGGTATACTGTAAAGTGTTAAACATAGAATAAAAGGTCTGTCTATACTAAAAAGTGTTGGAGCTTTAAAGTGTAGATATTTTATTTTTATACTTTTTTTTTTCTTCAATATTTGTTGCACTGAAAATATGGGTTAAGCATAAATGCTGCACGTTGCCATGTCTTCTTGGAACTGTGTTGATCATAAATAGTTTTGCGTGTTTGCTTGCAGGTTTTAATCGCTGATAAACTTTTGGATTACTTTTTAGTCCCCCTTAGCGAGATTTGAAAACAAATTTATAAGAACCTTCACTACAGTTAATTGTATCAATGCATATTTATATTTTATAATATTTTTTCTTTTTTAAAAGAACCAAATTAATCGGAGTTGAGTAGTTATGGGCAAAAAACTAAAAGGCATTCAACGGTTAACGTTGATATTAACTGGGTTATTAAACACTAAAATTGTAAATAAATTTTGAAAGGAGTATGAAGTAATAATTAGAAAGAAATGAGATCAAACAGAAAATTTATATTAAGAGGAGGTGGTTCATTTGTGGAAATTAAGAGCTTCCTTGTAATTTATGTACATATGGCCTGTAATTAAAAAATAATTATCTTTTCAGAGTTGAAGAACCAATCACGTGTTCTAAATAAAAAGATGCAAACATCAAAATAAATATTTTAATAAAGAAAACAAATTTAAATTTAAATAAATCTTGAGAGATAGAACATATAAATTGACAGCACCAGAAGAAGAACAATTAGTTTTTTAAAAAGAATGGTAGCTCTGAGGGTTTTTAAAAAGAAACATTCATTTAATTGTTAAAATTACTAGTTAGTTGAAAGAGGTTTTGTTTGCGAAGATCCAAGTGTGAGAAGTCAAGTTATAACTTTTGAAGCTAACGAAATCAACTTTTGCTCACGATTAAATTGTTTTTAATTCAAATTTATTTAATTTATTAAAAGTTGAAAATTCAATTGAGTGGCCCTATCAATTTATTATTAAAATATTTTTCTGAACTCCGAATATTTTTTTTTTATAGTTTTTCATGTTGGAAACGGAATTAAAAATCGAAGGTAAAATCAAAAGTGTTGTCTCTCCAAGGAATTGTAAATATCATAAGTGGAAAAATATTTTGTTGACCTAAGCAAAAATAAAATAAAAAATGAAAAGTAAAATTCTTAAAGAGGCAAAAAAGAGACTTTTATTAATTTAAAAAATTATTAACTTAACTTTTAACTACCAATAGCTTTTTTAATTTTAATATTTTTAAGGAAACAGCTTTCTTCGATTGTCTCGTAAAACTGCATTGAAGCAGTTAAACGACGTCTCTATTCGAGCAGAAACGAGTTGAACCATTATTTATGCGTGTTCGGAAAGTTTGGAATTGATGACGCCAATAATAATTTCAATATTTAAGAAGGTTTTTTTTTATAATACAAATTCTGTATACTACTGAAATAAAACAGCCAAGTAGAAGACTTTCTATTAAGGATTGTATTGCAAGATTAATCTTGTTGGATATAGCTTACAGTGGATTTTTGTCAAAGAATTCATATAAGTTAAACTGATACACTAAAATTAATACAATTTGCCTATGACAAAGGCCCTCCCAATGTCACTGATAAGTTCAAGTGAGTTAGACGGATGAAACGACAATTTGTAGGACTAAAGGTCATTTAAAGCTATTTTGAATTACAGTATTCATTTGCTCAACAAAATTAGAACGCAAAAATGTGTAGTTTGTCAAATTTTGATGAAATTCTCTCAGAGAGAAGCAAATTGCCAAAGAAGTAGGTAGAGGGAACGTTTGGTGTCAAGAATGTTTTGTGTGTTTGTATACATCTGACCTATACGTTAACCAGGCATTTGACAGACCAAAGAAATAAATTGGGCAGTATTTTTTTCACGAAGGGTGAACATTTAAGTCTCTGGTAAGCACTTTTTTCTGCACAAAACAACGCTATTTCTGATGTGTGAAACACGAATTGAACAAAAATTGGTGAAAAATAGTAAAATTGGCCACTTTGTTCAATGTTTGGATTAACTGATTCAAACTCGATTCCAACGTTTGACATTTCAAAAATAAAAACAACAATTTTGTTCAAAGTCACCAAGAATTACAATCCAACATCGACGATTGAGGCAATTAGTTGCTACAGCTATTAAGTAGAGTGATATTTAAATTTTCCAAATTTTAGCCATTTAAGGCGAAATTTATTATGGTGAATCGCAAACGGTATATGCTACAAAGTCACATAAGAACGTATATGGCAAGTTATACATTCTTAAAAAAATCTAGCTCTTTTTACGATGATGGAGAAGACTAAAAAAGTTGCCTGTCTGTCTATCCATTAAGCTTCAGTTTTAACTACTCTATCAATTGTCTTCAAACTTGGTAAATAGCGTTTTAAGGTCATTTCCCCTAAGCGATCAATTGTCTTTAGAACATAGCGATTTATGGTCATGGCTTATACATTTTATGTCAATATTTTTAGAATAAAAAAAATAACTGTTTGGGCAGGTACCATTCAATTTTTTTTAGCAGTTTTGTACAATCGTATTATTCAAAAACGGGCCAACAACTTTTCTTAAACAAAAATTTATAAATTGAATAAAATTTTTAGCAAGGCTACTTTCGGATGGGAAACCATTTTTCAAGAAATGGTTTTAATGGATCCCAGAGAACATTTTTGTATTTTTTATTTTTCTTTAAAACGGTTTAACTGATTTCAATAATTGCTTTATACAAGTTAAAGCTAATTTTGTGCATAAAAATTCAAATACTAGAGTTTCTTAACACTTTCTAAAATATTAAAAAAAAAATTCACTAATATGTATTCTACCAAATAGAAACGACCGCTTTGATACTTAACAAGAGACTGTTTTATTTCAGAAGTAAAGCTTAAGATTAGGTTGTGCATAAGCACATTCAATATTAACAATGCAAAATATGTGCTCTCATACAATACATAATAATTCACCCTTTTCTTATTTAAAAACATCGTTTTGTTTATAATATTTAAATGACAGATTAAAATGTAAGTAATTCATTATATTAATTTTAAAATTTATTTATTTTCAAATATTCATATAAAATAATAAATACAAAAATAAAATAATTTACAAAGTCAAATAAACTTGTTAGCTTTATCTTAACTTAGTATTTGTAACTTATTTTCTTTTTATTCAAAATTTTCTTGATTCTTTCAGACGATCTTTTTGGATATAAACTCTTAGTGTATGATCGTTTTTTGTTTAATGTTTTATTGGCATCGCCCTGTTTGCTCGACACACCTCCTCGTATGTATAAATGCTCTGGAGCAAACGCAACTTTCTTAAACCTTCTTTTAATTTGGTTTACATGCGCTTGTCGTAAATTGTCCTTGAACTTAATAAGATATACATATGAAGAAATTTGTTTAACGATCACCGCTGGATACCATTTAATGTATTTTTCGAATTTCCCTTTATAATAGACATCTTCCCCTTTTTTAAATATTGATACACAATTTTCTTTATTTTCTTTATGTTTGTCTTCTTTTAGAATGTCTAATTTAGTTCTAGGTTTAAAATTAAATATTAAACTAGCTGGAGTTTCAAGCGTTGTCGTATTTGGTGTATTCCTGTATTTTATTAAAAAATTATCCACCCTTTGCTGCGGCGAAAGTCGTTTTGTCTTTGTGTCAATATATGATTTTTTAAAATTATTTTTAACTACTTGGACTAACCTTTCAGCTTGACCATTTGATTGTGGGTGGTAGGCCGGTGATTTCAAATCTTCAATACAAAGTAGTTCGCAAAAATGTTTATACTCATAGGAATTAAATGGCGGACCATTATCTGTAACGCATTGCAAAGGAAGGCCGTAAATTGCATAATTTGTTCTTAATTTTTCAATTAAAGAACTCGCGTTTGTGTTCTTCATTATATAAACATCAACAAACTTACTGTAGCTATCTACGATTAAAAGGTATGTTTGTCTTTCAAAGAAAAAAAAATCTAAATGAATCCTTTCGTAGGGAAAACTTGATTTTGGCCAGTCTTGTAACTTATGTTTTGAATGATGATTTCCTGTAACTGCACAAGTTTCACAATAATTAACATAATTTTCAATGTTTTCATCAATTTTAGGCCACCAAACTAAAGAACGAGCAAGTTCTTTCATGCGAACTATTCCTATATGACCTTCATGCAATAATTCTAAAATTAAACTTCTTAAAGAATAAGGTATCACAATTCGCATCCCATAAAAAATTACCCCTTTTTCTAACTCTAAAAGATTTCTTTTCAAAAAGTATGGTTTTAACTCAAAACTTTTTCTATCAGGCCATTTGTTAACTTCCATGCACTCTTTAATTTCGCTTAAAATTCTATCCTTTCCTGTCTCTTTTCTTATTTCATACAAGTTTAATGGAATTTCATCTGAAAAATTGAAAGTGTTTATAAAGAATTCCTCATCTCCTGATTTATGAGGCAATGGCAATCTGGACAAACCATCTGCATTCAAATTATTTACACCTTTTTTATATAGTATGCAATAATCATACATTGACAGTTCTACAGCCCATCTTTGTAACCTTGAAGCTGCAACAGGTGGAGTAGGTGTTTTCTCCCCAAAAATTTGTTTTAGTGGCTGGTGGTCTGTAAAGATAGTTATCTTTCTGCCAAAAATAAACTTTCTAAATTTTCTAACAGCAAATATAATACTCAGGGCCTCTTTATGCAACTGAGAATAATGTTTTTCGGAGGGACTCAACGAACTGCTAGCATACATGCAAGGCTTTTCTTTACCATCATCAATAATTGATAAGACACATCCTATGCCATAGGGACTTGCATCGCAAGATAAAGTTATTTCCTTGAGAGGATTAAAATGAGCGAGCACTTTGTCACCTGTCAGCAAAAGTTTGGTCTTTTCGAAAGCCTCATCGCATTTCTTAGTCCAACAAAACTCGACATTTTTCCTTAGCAATCCATATAATTCATGTAGCTCCGAAGATAAATTCGGCAAAAAATTCGAATAATAATTTACGAGGCCTAAATAAGAACGCAGCTGTGAAACATCTCTTGGCCTTGGAGCTTTTAAAATAGCTTCAATTTTGTCTGAACAGGGATGACGTCCCTCTGCACTAATAATAAATCCCAAATACTTGACCTTACTTTCATAAAATTTACATTTATCAATGTTAATTTTGATGTTATGCTTTTGTAACTTTCCCAAAACAACTTCTGTTTTCTTAACGCAATCTAAAAAACTTATACCCTTAATGATTATATCATCTATGTATCCAGATGCATAAGCCAAATCTTTTAAAATTTTGTCGATGACTTCTTGAAAAATTGAGCTAGATGCTTTCGCTCCATAAACAAGTCTAGTATATCTTAACAGTCCTAAAGGTGTATTCACGGTAAAGTACTCTCTACAAGAGTCTGTCAACTTAAGCTGCTGAAAAGCACCCGTCAAATCAAGAATTGTGAAGTGAGTATAACCACTTAAATTTGAAAATATATCCTCGGGGTGAGGAAGCGGATAGTGCTCAGTCTTCATGTATTTATTTATGGAGACTTTGCAATCCATACACAACCTCACTTCACCATTCTTTTTCATGACGCCTATTAACGGACTTGCCCATTCACTGTGTCTTACTTTTTCCAAAATGCCAATGCCTATGAGTCTCTCAAGCTCTGCAATATATTTTTCTCGCAATCCGAACGGGACTGAGTATGCCTTATATAGTATTGGTCTAGCCTTTTCATCTAAAATCACATCGGCCTCAAAACCCACAATTGGCTTTTCCAAATTCTTATCAAAAACACTCGCGAAATTATGTTTCAACTTAAAAATTATGTCATCACTTTTTTTAGAGATATCATTAACTTTACATATGTTTTCCGGACTTACTGTTATTTCTTGTGCAAAAAACGTTCTCCAGTTAGGATACAAACGGTCCAACCAATTTCGCCCCAGCAAAGGAGTAAAATTATGTTTGCTTTTGATGACCAGCATTGTCAACTGCATTGGATTATTCCATCTCTTTGATTCGACCATAACCTCTATACCGCCCAATACGACCACGCGTTCACCAGTTACAACTTCTACGGATTTAGAAACATCTTTCAGTTCAATATGTTTAAAAAATGATAAATAATAATTTTCAGAAATAACAGTAGCACATGCACCTGTATCTAATTCATACTTAACAAACTTGTCATTAACCAATAACTTAACCTTTAATGTACCCGAAACAACCTCATTCACATAATTCAGCATACCCAGCCAAGCCTCATCATCAGAGCTTTCGTCAGCCTCCGGTCCATCTACCTCCGGACCATTCACGTAATGTAATCTACGACCAGATCGATTTTTTAACTTGAAACAATTCTTTTTCACGTGGCCATACTTTTTACAGTAATAGCACTGTACATCTTTATCTTTGGCTCTGAATTGTCGTGATTTTGACCTCCCTCGCCGTTCAAATTTGTCATGCTTTTCATTTTTCAATTTATTTTGTCTAGTAGAGCGATGAATAGCATTGATCTCTCCAGATGCCATTGTCCCTGGCTGCACTACTTTCATTTGTTTCTTTGCCATTTCTTCACCCTTCGCCAGATCTACAGCGTCTTGAAATTTTAGAGTGGATTTTTCAAGCAGTTTTGCTCTCACGCGGTTGTCTTTGATTCCAAGCACGAATCGATCTCGAAGAGCATCGTCTAAGAAAGTGGCAAAATCGCACGTGTCGGCTAGTTCTCTTAGGATTATGACGTAGTCACTAATTGTTTCATCTTGGTGCTGATTCCGACTACCAAATTTGAAGCGTTCTGCGGTTATGTTTCTTTGCGGGTTAAAATGACCCCTTAGCTTCGTTTTTAAATCCGCATACTCCACATTCTCAATAGTGTCTGGTCTGGACACATTTCTGATGACTTTGTACAGATCCTTACCTCCAAGATTCAAAAGGTAGGATTTTTTGTCCTTATCGTTGATGATTTTATTTAAGGCCATTAAATTTTCAAATCGTTCCAGAAACATATCAAATTCATCTTCGGATGGATTGAAAAATTCAATCGCCCCGATAAAATTGATTACGTTTTGCGACATGTGATTTTCGTTTTTTATTTTAACCGAGACCACCGATGCACTGCTTTCTGATTCGGATGACATATATGTATGTACTTTTTTTTTTTTTTTTTTTTTGTACTTTTGTCCTCGTCGCCAATTAATATGTATTCTACCAAATAGAAACGACCGCTTTGATACTTAACAAGAGACTGTTTTATTTCAGAAGTAAAGCTTAAGATTAGGTTGTGCATAAGCACATTCAATATTAACAATGCAAAATATGTGCTCTCATACAATACATAATATTCACTTTATGCGAAAATAACCCTACCTTTTATACAAAAGTTAAAAACTGTTAAATTAAATATTTTATTTCTCCAAAATTGGCTCCTATGATTCGGACTCAAATTTTTTCATGTGCTAAAATTAGTGCGATCTAGTATAAATGTTTTGTCACCTCAAACTACCAAAAAGTTAATTAAAATGTTGTTTTCATGTTTTTAAACATTTTTCTCTTATTATTTTCATGGTTTATAAAAATTATATAATACTCTTAACATAAGAGCAAGTACGTGTGACACAGTCGTGCATTTTATTTTATATTTCTGAAGATCATAATATTTTTTGAAAACTTTTTTTTGAGTTAATTTTTTGGTAAGATACCTAGTTGACTTTTAATGAAAAAAAATTTTTGTTCTTATCACCAAAAGCTTAGTAAATCACAAAATGGCTTACAAAGTTAAAAAAATCGAAAATTTGATTAAACTGTCTAAACGATTTATATAAGACCTTGAAAATATTATTTTTTTAACCTTCATCGAAAAGAAATAAAAAATAACTTTTTTTGTGATATTTTGGTAACTCTTTTTCTGACCTAATTGTTAATTGCATGACTAATGTTGGTACGTAGACTTTCAGAATAATGTACATACATTCAATATTTTTGTAAAATTTCAAAGCATCCAGGTCAAAAACCAGCTAACTCCACTTTTTGACGAAATATGTTTTTTGATGCATAAGTAAAAAACAAAAAAAACAGCACCGTTTTGTATATTTGAAACTGAACTTTCTTTTTTATTCAATTTGCAATTTTGTACCGGAGTTGTCTTGTTTTTCCACCACGCACGTGAAAAAATTTGATAGACGCAAATTTTGTTAGAGGTACCAAATCCTTGGAGATTGACCTGAAACGGTGATTCAGCTTACAAAATATTTCATTGAATAGAAAAACAATACTTGTTGCAATCGTTTGTAGGTGTATGATGAGGAAGCAAAAAAAAAACGGAGCAAAAACCAAACAACTCTGAAAAAAAAATAAATTAAGTTTTTAATGGAAACATTTTTAACTTATTCTATTGTCTTTCGAAGAAAAAATGAGTTTTTGAGAATATTTCGTTTTTTGATTTTAAAAAAGTTTTTTTTTATATTTTTGTCAGCATTAAAAATTATGGAGTTATGGGGTTTTTGCCACGGCTGTTTCAATTTAGTTATTTCTGCTTTTGACTTGAGATTAAATAAAAATTTGATTTTTACAAAAAAAAATTAAAATGATTTGGAGAGTTTTTGTAATTTTTTTTTTTAGCTTTTTTTGTGGCAACCTTTTTTTCTTGTTTTCAGTAGTTTGTGATAATTCATTTTACACCAATTCTAACCTTTAACTTGAAGAGCTACATCACAATCGAATAAATTTTTGCTACAGGAGGGCTGCTATGATCATCCACCCACTTTTAAAATAGGCAAGTCAATATTTTTCCCTCTATATCGTCAAGCTAAATACTTTAGTCATGGTTTTTAGGGCTGGCCACTATACCAAACCAAACGATACTTTTGAAAATATAATCTCGGTATCGTCAAAATCGAACAATTTCGGTATCGTCTCGGTATCGGTCTTGGTCTCGTATAACTCAGTCTCATTTGGTCTTGTATCACAAAGTATCGGTATCGGTCTCGTCTGGTTTCATTCTGGTCTGTGTCGCAAATCGAACGACTTGGTTACATGTTCTTGACCTTGTAGTTGAACTCGCTTGGTATTTTAAGATTTAAGACAAAATTATAATCAAATTATAAAAGACAATTCTTTCACAATGTCTAAATAAAGTTCCGACTAGAAATTCGACACAAAAATTTTGACGCGGAGTCTTAAGTAAAAACAGATAAACAATGCACACAAATATTTTACGGATTTCACTTAAATCACTTGCTGCTCACTAAGGAGAAGCAAGTCTAAATATTGCATCTAAATCCTTAGTTTCAGAGAAAATCAACATAAGTTAAATGGGCATGGCAGTGGGCAGTTGTAATCAAAACTATTGCCTAAACCTTCTCCCTACTTAAGAGAAAAGCTCTGAAAATGTCATCTAAATCATCAGAGCCTTTTCTGAGAGACCAATAACAAAAATTTTATATTTGTAATAAATTAATAATAATATTCGAAAATCTATATTTTCCGCCGATACCAAATGACACTACTGAGAGTATCAGCAAATTTCGGTCCAAAAAATACGGTATCGTTTGGTATCGTCTCGGTATCGTTTAAATTTCCGATACCGAGACTGTTCTGGTATCGTGGCCAGTCCTAATGGTTTTATCTTTTTTTCAATGAGCTATTATTGAAAATAAGGAAAAAGTTTGTATTTTTGTCAAAGAATTTTGTGTGACTAAAGATGGTCACCGACCGCAATGTTCATCGCTAAAATTTTCAAATTTTCAAACTAATAAAGATTTCTTTTCTTTTACGTTAGTCCGCTTTTGATTTGTTTGTTCTGGTTTTAAAAATGTTTTAAATTTCTTTGTCAATAACTTTACTTACAAACGAAAAAAAACGCACTGGGACCGTAGTGACATCCACTCAAACGTTGCTAGACAACCCTTATGCATTGAGTTTCTTCTCGGTATATCTATCAATAAAGTCGTGTAAGCATCTCTATAAACTAATGAATCAGGTAGTGAACAAACGAAAGGCTCTTTGTCTATTAAGAAATTTGTCCCTGATGAAAAATCAAAGGAGTAAGAGAAAGATCATCCATTGCTAAATCTAACCAATGAATATACATTTCTTGGAATATCTTTTTTTAAATATCAATTCCATATAAATTGTTGGTCATTTACATAAATTTTTAACCGATTAATAAAGAAAAAAGTTAGCGAATTAAATTAACTCTTTTGTAACCATTTAAATACAATAAACATTTCATGACAATATACTTAAATGCTCCTATTACTCAATAACATGCATACAAATGGTTTCTTATATTATTAGCAATCTATGTACCATATATGACATTGTTTTCTCGAAACAAACGACCATGACCTTTGAAAAGTGAAATTTGCAATACAAAAAATCAGGGGACTATTAATTTGGATTCCGAATTGTAGTTAAAATTGAAACTTAATCCGTTAAAATTGACCTCAATCAGAATAAATTAATTTAAAGTATTTGTCAAATTTTAAAACGAATATGTCAAGAACCTCAAAATGCACAGACAAAAAAAGAAACAACAACAACAAATCAAAACATCCGCCTTAACATAAGAAAAAGTAAAAGTTACAAGATTAACGATCAAAGCATATTTTGTGTTTGTGGATAACTTAAACAAAGTAAAAGTCTTCTAGCTGTGCTGTGAGTAGAAAATTAAAATATTTTATTATAGCCCAAGAGGTAGAGTAACAAAAATGATTGTATTACGTTGATATGTATTTTTGATTTATGGATGGAAGATCGAGTCACATCGAACTTTTTTTTTCCATATAATATCGAAAATTATTCTTTGATGTGGAATTCTTTTGAAGATTGGTTCATAATTCTGATCTAAATACCATTTTAGGCAAATAGGATTTATTACCTAAATTTCTGACCACTCTTGTTAGAAGAAAGTCAATGGTTCCATTGGCAAAAACTATGATTGCTGGCTTGAAGATGAAATCACTTATGTAATCCTGATGTCAATGCAATTGAATCGGTGCTTTACTTTTTAAATGGAAGCTGTTGCTATTTTAAAAACTCCCTTAGTCTATTTTGCCAGTTCAGAAAAACAATATTTCATAAATCTCAGAAACACGAACACCTTTTTTTTACCAACAATTCTCAGCTTTGGTGTCAAATAATTTAAAAAAAAATGGATAAGCTTGATGGCGTTTTTGGGTCAAAATTAGTGACATTAAATTTTTCTGAGCTGACCAAATTCTATTCACGATAATTTTGTCTATCAAATTCTACATGATAAATAACCTATAAGTAAATTTTCTTTCATGATTATAGCAGAGTCTAATTTCCCTGTCACACAATTAGGTACCATTTCCAATTTTTAACATAAAATTAAAATGCATGACTACATCAGATGTTTGCAAGAATCTTAAAGTAAAATTCCATAAAATGCATCATCAACTTCCAGACTATAACTAAGACACAAACCTCAGTTCACCTCAGATGTTCTTGCCAAAGATTAAATAGTGAAATTGTATTTTAAAGTATAAACAGATAGAGACAGCCTCAAGCAACCGCAGTCTCACAGAACCAGTTCTAAATCATATCTACACGCAAACTTTTTTTGATCAGGTTTGTTTTGGTCATATTTTCATAAAGCTAACTTGTAAATATACTCACCTCATGCTGGTTAAGTCTCCTCCGTCATGAGAAAATATTGTAATTTATTTTCTGCAGTAATGAATGCTTGGTATTAAGTTTGATATTTTCACCTCTACTACACTGCCAAACGCCAGTATGTTCAGGTAAAGGGGTTGAATGCCGAAGCCGACTTAAAGGTTAACTTAAATGTTGGGTGTCTGCTTGCTAGAGCCAATCGGTTACCTGGTGATATATGGCTTTTTGTCTGTTTTGGTGATTCTCAAAATGCTAATGATCATTTGAACTTTAGAAAACAAACTTCGAATGAGAACACTTTTGTTGAATATTGAGTTTTATTTTGGAAAGAAAGTGAAATTTTTAGCATTTTGGCAAGAAGGTGAGAGTTTAAATGTTAATTTATGGGTTTTTGTTTTTTTTTTAAATTTCTAAAAGCTAGTCGACGCCTTATTTTTGGCTATAAGAACATTTTTGTATTCTTTTTATCAAAATAGGGTTAGAAAATTGTAAAGAGGCAGCATACGAGAATGATGAGGCTAATTAAGTTTTTGAAAGTGTTATTCGTTGTACCCAGAGCCGGGTGTATGGGTGACCTTAGATTTATTTTAGGTTAGCTGAATTAAATTTTTTGAAATCGTAATTAATTAATAATAAAAATTGCGTGTTGACAAGGGTTTCACTAACACTAGTCCACTGTTTCCAAGTGAGATCACTCCATTGAGAGGTTATTTTTGTGGATTGAAGGGTTCTTTTATTATTTCACTTCCACTTTTGTGGAATTTGAGTATGCCATCTTAAAGGTCAGAAAATATTCATAAATAGCTATTTATATGATGTATGTATTTAAGAGCTTTTGTTCAAGTTCAAATTTGAGACTGATGTTAGGATACAATAAGAAAAAGGTTAACTACAGAGTAATTCGGCTGGAGCCCAATGAAATATTTTATGAGAAATTGACGTCTTCTACTTGTCTATACCCGCGTAGTTATAGACAGTTTATCACGTTTTTGTATAAGAATTGTTAACAAAATTTCAACTCATCGGCGAGGGTGTATAAATACAAAACTTCAAATAATAAGAAATATTGTCCTCTCTGCTATTTTAAAACTAGCCCATTTTTGGTTGATTTTAACGATAAATTCATGTTCGACGTTTAATATTTCTTATTGAACTGTGAACTAGTTAAAAAAAAAATAAATTTTATGTTCACCACGATGATTTTTTTCCCGCAAAACAATGTCACTGACATTCCTCTGCGAAAAAAATGCGTTTGCTTTTGCATAGAATGGTCTCATTCAGATTTTTTTTGCAAACTGTAAACTGAAATAAAAAAATTCTTTTACACCACATTTACTTTTTATTTGACGAAATTTTTTTTTCTTACTATCAATTTATTTATTTTTTCAAAAGAATTTTATACCCAGCTCAAGGGACGCCTTTTAGTCCAGTCGATTTATGCTCAAAAAAGCTGTTAGAAAACATATTGTAGGGTATTTTTGATTTTGCCCCTCTTTTATGTTTTCGAGGCTGCGAGGCTGCAACATGGAGAAAATGATGCAAAATGCATTTTCTGGGAGTTCTTCACTAATGGCTCTAAAACTACCATCAGTTATTCGAAAATAACATCAAAGTACCATTAAAAGTATACCACTTTCCAATAAATCTCGGTTTAAGGGGTTTTTTCAGCGACAATCCATTTGGAATCCGTATCAAAGTGAAGCAAGTAATTAAAAGTCTTGAGCGAAAGTCCAAATATTCTTTTGATGAAGTATTTATCTTAGAATAATTTCTATACTTACGGTGACCATATTTTAGAATGCAGTATAATGAACAAAAAGAAACAAAATTTAACTCATTTTTCTTTTATTTATGCCATTAAATAAATATCAGATAAAAAAATTACTTTACTTAAAAAGCATACCTACAATTTAAAGTTGTGAAAAAATTCAGTTTTTTTTGTAAATATATTAAACCATTTTTTTCCGGCTGAAATCCAAATTTACAATGAAAAATTAGTCATGATTTTAATTTTGCTGCATTTTACAGTCATTTTTTTTGTGCCAATAATTTTTGAAAAAAAAAAATTATTAGCAAAAAAGGAGTGATGAGGAAAACTAGCATCAATAGTATATAAAAGGGGAAAAATAAATTGCCCCGCAGGAGATGAGATGATGGAAGTGGGGTGGGTGGGCGAAAATGTGGGGTGAGGGTGTAAAAACGAAGTTTTTTACGATCTCTGGCAAAAGTAGACCTCGTATTGAGAAAAGTTATAGGGGAAAGTTGTAGATATATAAGAGACCTAAAACTTTTATTGGGATCATTTTTTCACAGAACCTCAAAACTATTGAGAAAAATACAAAAAAAAAAAATTTTTGGTTTTTTATTTTTATCTTCGACAAAAATTATTCGATTTTGATGAAATTTGGTGAAAACTTACTTAAATGTATTTCAAGTTAGTTGTATTTTTTTGAGGCAAATTATATATTTTTGGTTTTTTTTGTGAATTTAATTTCAAAAAATAGATTCATTTTCAATCAAAAAAGTTGACAAACAATTTTCGATTTTTAAAAAACTTAGGACAGCATTCTTTTTGTTAAAACCTCTACTTTAAGACGGTGTAAGGAAAACATACCATTATTGTGAAAAAACACAGTGAAAAATGGCAAAAACCAAAAAACCTTTTTTCAAGTTCGATTTTTCCGTAAATGCCAGTAATTGTTCATTTTGTTCATTTAAATGGAGTGTTGGAAGTGATTGCCATTTTTGCCTATGCTTTTCATAATAATGGTATGTTTTCCTTACAACGTCTTTAAGTAGAGGTTATAACAAAAAGAATACTGTCCTAAGTTTTTTAAAAATCGAAAATTGTTTGTCAAATTTTTTGATTGAAAATTAATCTATTTTTTGAAATTAAATTCACAAAAAAAAAAACAAAAAAATATATGTTGCCTCAAAAAAAAAATTACAGCTTATATTTCAAGTAATAATAAAGTAAGTTTTCACCAAATTTCATCAAAATCGAATTATTTTTGTCGAAGATAAAAATAAAAAACCAAAAAATTGGTTTTTGGTATTTTTCTCAATAGTTTTGAGGTTATGTGAAAACATGATCCGAATAAAAGTTGTAGGTCTTAAATATCTACAACTTCCCCATACAACTTTTTTCGATAGGAGGTCTACTTTTGCCAGAAATCGTAAGAAACTTCGTTTTTACACCCCCACCCCACATTTTCGCCCACCCACCCCACTTCCGGTCAACTGCTGCGGGGCATGCAGTAATTGTGTGGATGTGACATTATTGTTTTTTTATGCAAATTCTTGCAATATTTCAATTTTTCAATAAATTTGTGTGTTGCTATAAGAAAGCAGTTAACTAATATACAAGTAGCTGTTTTGCTTTTTCCAATCCATAAAAATAATTTTTTGAATAGGTGCAAATTGTTGCTTTGTGGCCTTTAATTCTAAATTATAAACATTTGAACAGTTGGTTTTCGCATTAACACTAAGAACTCTGAGGGCTTAGAATTTATAACTTATAGATATGCAAGTATGAACGCAAACATAACTTGGTTAAAAAGATTTAAAACATTTTAATTTAAAAAAATACCCAACACAAAAAACTCTGAGGGTGTGTATTGTACGTTACGTATATATAGAGGAATAATCCAAAGTCAAGTTTTAATAAAAAAAAAAAACTCACGAATAATATTTAAACTGCTTAAATAAGTTTTCACCTTCAATGAAACAGGTATTTCAACTTGATTCAATTCAAAAAATTGAATCTGCCTACTCGATTTAATGCAATAAATTTCATTTCACTTCGTTACTTAACCCAGAATCTCTGAAGCAAATGTGCGTGTCGTCTTATAACTAGTATCTGGTTCGTTTTATGGAGTAAAACAACATGTGAATAAAAATAATGCATTCTCGAGGTTCATCATCGCAAAGTCTAATGCATGTAGTTAAAACTGGTTCAACTCATTCATATCTTGCACCAAGAAATCCGACTTCTATACGTATTTAACTTTCGGCGGGAATCAAATCTATGGAAATGCAAATGTATCTGATAGATACATAAATAAATTGCTTTGGCTCTGTGGGAGCAATTTACCCACTTTCCATTTTTTCTCAGCTCAATGGATGCACATTTCCCTCCGATTGCAATGAAGACCTTGACATTAGCGGCGACTGCAAGTCGAGAGGATGGGTTTGGCTGGTTTATAAATCCATGGAAAGTAAGTTGCAATGTTGAATTGCATCAAAAACTTGTAGTTCACACAAGAAAAAAAAAAAATACAAAAAAAAGAGAAAAAAACAAATCAAAACGAGTGTCGTGTCGTGTTGGTCGTTAAATTCGCTTTCACTGAAAGCGATGACGATTTTTTTTTGTCTTTCTTCAAATCTGTTTGTCGGTTATTTCCAGTATACCGACCGACCGACCGACACCGGTGGAAAGTGAAGTGCTGTTGAATTCGCACAAATGCGGTAGCAACCTTAAGGTGAATTTATTTGCTGATGATGCGCTTGACATTGCTTCTTTTGCGTCGAGCACAAACACACGACACCACCACTTAATAAGATAGAAGAAACCAACTGACTTTCGTTAGTAAGTTTTTAGTTTTTGGAGTTCATGGTGCTCAATCAATGGCCGACCGGCAAAAGTGGGTAACGATGTTTTGTGTTTTGGCTATTTGCTTAAGCCTCTTCTTGTTGATTTTTATTTAAAAAAAAATGGAAGATTTCACTTTTTTGCCAATGCCATGGGAAAAGCTAAGGCCTTTTGGTTGATTTTATTGTACCATGCGCACAGCATGGAAAACCAATTTATTAAGCAGACCAGGATGAAGCATCTCAAAGCCAAAGCCATATGTTAGCTAACTCGTGCTATGATGGTGACATCTTTTGTGCTTTGTACAAGAAGACTATACAGTTGTGGTTGATTTGATATCGTGGGATGATTTGACTTCTGAAAGGCACATCTGTGTATGCCAACTTATTGATGGTGGAAAGTTTTCTTATCGCAAATAAAATTTATTGATAGAAATTTTTCGTACAATTTTACTATTTAGATACAATTAAATGAATCGCAGAGGTGACGATCGGAGGAATTGTGGAAAGTCTTAAAAAATGGGATGTGAAGGTGTTGGCCTCAGAGCGAAAGTGAAGGATTGGATTTATTTTGAATGGAAACTTTCGAGAAAAATGGAAAAGGAGAAAATGTTTCAGATGCAAGAATGTAAAGATTTTCCAACAATCACATGAAACAAATAATTTTAAAAAGTGTTTCTAAAACTGCTCCATCTGGACTTTTGGATATGTTGTAGACGTTAAAATTCTGTGTTGATACCAATCTTAAAATTTGATCAATAAATTTTATAGACCCTAGATTTTATCTTTCTCTATCATCTGTCTTTAAACAATTTTTTTTTTTTTCAAATATACCTGAATATAATAATTTAGACATTGACATTGCAAAATGAAGCAATAAATTCCTTTTAATCATTATTTAATTTTTTGTATCTTGACTTTTAAAACCGGACAGAATTGACATGCAGCTCGCATTAAAACCAAAAATGAAACATATACATTCATACATATGTACATATGTAAGTCTGTGTACCTATGTATAATGTACATGAACACATTTTACCTTAACTTAATGGTCAGTTCCCGTTGTGTTCAAAATTAAATGTATTAGCTCTTTGTGCAAGCTGTCAACTTCAATTAGGTCCAAAAAATCACCCAAGGTCTACTTAGGTAAGTATATGAATCATAGATTGGTTTACTTATTGAGTTAAATTTAAAACAGAGCTTTGAAGTAACTTGTTTACATTATACCGGCTTTTTCTATGTAGGTATGTCTAGAGCTAATTGAATCCGAAATTTGTATAGGTATACTATGCCGCCATTGAAATATTCAACCCAACAAGCCATCCAATGAATCTAGTTTATACCCTGCAAACAAAAACAATATAAGGCAAATAAACTTGAGTTTTCATTATGCGTGATATGCGCGAAGCATGACCTAGTTTAGCAATATGGCTTCTTCTAAGTTAAATGCCAGTATTCTGTCAATAAACGTGAAGTGATTCACATTTAAGATAAACGCATAAGAAGACAGGCAGACTCATTTGAAGTGCTTGCGGTTTTTAATCTTAAGAAGCTTCTTCCATATATATATTATGAATTTATTAAAAAACGGTGTTATGGAATTTAAAATTTAAAAATGTCTTTTAATTTAATTTTATTGAATAACAGAAAGAGATATAACTAAGAAGTTGTGGCTGTGATGTCGGATTTAAGAACAATGGGATATATTCATAGATGTTGTTTAAGCTGTTGCTACACAAGTCTGGAGTTTACCTGACGAATTTTTCATGTGATAAACTCCACAATTGCTAGCAACAGCTTAAATAACATCTATGAATATATGTCCCAATATATTTATATAAACGGGTACTGCATAGACCAAGTTATACACTTTCTTGTTACCAAACACAATTATGATGATGCCAACAAGCTCTTCAGTATGAATTTTTTTAAAGTAATGGGTGGTTAAATTTTAAGGGCCGATGTTGGTTTTGAATAAAACACAAATTATTTAGAAAATTATTGTCATTTCTTTTTATTATGATAATATTGGTATGGTTCAATCATGTATGGAATAAAATATTGGCCAAATGTCCACCGCGACCTCGGTGGCACAACTCCATCCAATGGTCCAAATTTTCGATGACGCTGAGGCATAATTGAGATTCTATGCCGTTAATATGCCGAATTATCTCATCCTTTAGCTCTTGAATTATTAATAGCTTATCGACGTACACCTTTTCTTTCCAATAACCCTAAAGAAAGAGGTCCAACGGTGTCAAATCCATGATCCTGGTGGCCAATTAACATCACCACCACGTGAGATAACACGGCCACTGAATTTGTCACGCAAAAGAGCCATTGATTCGTAAGCTGTGTGGCAAGTGCCACCGTCCTGCTGAGATCACATATCGTCCACATCCATATCTTCCTATTTGGGCCATAAAAAGTTCGTTATCATCTCACGATAGTGAACAACATTCACAGTAACTTCCTGACCAGCCTCATTTTCGAAAAAAAATACGGCCCGATGATTCCTTCAGCCCATAAACCGCACCAAACAGTCACTCTTTGTGGGTGCATTGGTTTTTCGACAATCACTCTTGGATTATCATCCGCCCAAATGCGGCAATTCTGCTTATTGACGAATCCACTGAGGTGAAAATGTGCCTCATCACTGAAGATGATTTTCTTCGAAAATTCATCATCCACTGTTGCCATTTCTTGCCACCATTCTGATCATTGACAGCACTTGAAATGGTCAAGAGGCTTTAGTTCTTGAGTCAATTGCACCTTGTAAGCGTGTTAATGAAAGTCTGTATGCATAATGTTCATCAACGACGAGCGTGAGAGGTGCAATTGTTGGGCACGACGACTAGTTGAGGTGGATGGCTCTTCAGCCACACTATCGTGAACAGCAGCAATATTTTCTGTATTACGAGCTGTACGAGCATGCACTGGTGTTTTCACAATTCACATTTGCCCTCAACTGTGACGGAAAAGCTTTTAAGAGCATCTTTCAAGTTAGATGTCGATATACAACTTCGCAGAGTTAAAGTGCACTATTTGTTCGTTCTCGTACCGGTAAGTTCAAGGATCAGATCCCCAAAGTAGAGATACAAGAAAAGAATGGAAAAACGGTCGCGACGGTCAATGACATACATACATACCGTCGCTATTTGTTAGACCCGTTATCAATATTTTGCACTTACTGAATACATATTATTTATATACTAGAACCCAACAGAACTGTGTTTTTCAAACTTTTTGTTTTACTTTCATAGGAGTCGCGTCCCTTTGAAAGTAAAAACATTCTGGTGACCCCCACATTCATACTAACACGGTTAAAAAGTGATAAACATTGAACCCCTATTAAACCCAGGCATATCTTAGGATATGTCACTTATTCGTGATGAAGTTTTCCCGTGTAATCAAAACTGAAAAAAAAAATTAGTTTTCAATTTTTTAAATCTTACAAGTGCATCAGAATTGAAATTAAATTTTTTTCAAATGAGAATACTTATTGATCAAACAATTAAGTTTTTTGTGCAACCTGTCGGGAAACACCTATACGAGTGACCATAAAAAGGATAAGTTTCCCAAAAGACCATCACAGCCTTATGCACATCAGGTACAAGTGGAAGCGGTGGAAGTAAGGCAAAACCAAAAAAAATAGACCCTATGACGAAAATATCCACAAATATAGTCTTAAAATTTTGAATAATAAGCCTTAAGGCCAGTTTCAAATGTTCCGGTTAAAGCTTCGGATAGATATCCGACACATAACGATATCCGGCAGATAAAAGTGGCTGTTATTTTTTTTCTGTTTCATCATAAGAATAGTCTCGGATAAACTAACCGGTGGATAAATTTACAGTTTGAGAGCAACATAAAACAACAAAAACATACTGAAAATTAAATTTTTGTTGTCAAAACATAAAATCCATATCGTTTTAATTTAAAATGTCACTGTTTTTTAATATTAAAATTCAATATGAACCACGACGGATTAATTCAAGCCAAAATTCAAAATATTACGATGGAAACTCATAGCAGCTAGGCATCTTCTGGATAAAATATTTAATAGTCACTTGAACCGATGGATATGCTATCCGAGACTTTATCAGTCGGATATCACTATCCGAGACATTTGAAACCAAAAGTTTAACTTAAACTGTCAAAAAAGTTCCGAATAGGCTATCCGAGACTTTATCCGTAAGTCTTGAAACTGGCCCTTAGTCTACAGGATTTAAAAACTTTGTTTTTCAATTTAACTTGAATTGCTACCATGATCCCCTAGGCAGGGGTTCGTGACCCACAGTTTGAAAAAACACTGCACTAGAATAGAATCTTATTTAGCGAATAACTTTTATAACACAGTGGCAGCAATTTGAAATAAGCCTCCGTAGTAATTGCTTTAGTACTTACATTAAAACTCCCATCCAACCAGCGGCGTATACAGCTCCATTTCTTGGGGGGGTCATACCAAAACAAATACCCAATTCAGTTCTTATAAATTTATTAGTTAAAAGACTGATCCACTCGGTTTCAATTTTATTTGCTTTTTGTACTTTTTTTGGCATTAATTTCTGCTGGTCCCATAAATGTTACCATTTTTTTTATAATTATAAAGAGTTGGGGTCGAAATTTTAGCAAGGTCAAAATTCGTTTTGCAAACCCTTTCTTTCGAAATTTTGTTTCTCAATGTTCTCCAAATTCCGTTTACACAATTTTGACAAAATATAGAAAAGTTTGGAAAATCTAAAAAGCGCGTAATTTTTTCTTCTTTTTTCAATCACCTTTTTAATCATCTTAAAATAAAATACAGTAGAAGCTCGATATAGTGAAGTAATAAAACCAGCCTGTTCACTCTTTCGAGATTGTTTCCTTTTTCGCAGGAGTTGAAGCTTTAAACAAAGCTTTCAATGAGGTTTAAAAAAAAAGCAATTTCCTTAAGCAATGTTAAATTCTTTCGGGGCATTTTTGTACAAAAAATATGTTTTTATAAATAATTTTGTGTGTTCACTATAGTAAATTTTTTTAGATTTACTAAATCGAGCGTCTACTGTATTATTATTTGCTGACAAAGCTTAAAAATTTTTATATTAAGGGTATTCATGCAACTTCGTAAAACCGTAGATAAGTTTACAAATTTGTTAAATTTATCTTTTGGTTAATGAACTGTCAAATTTTGTATGGGAAATGATTTACACAATTTCGTTAAAGTTATCTAGGGATTTTGTTGCGTAAAATAAACCAAACTGGTTAAACTTATCCAAACGTCATTGTGACTCTATCTCTGATTGAATTACCTAGCATTTAATCAAATGTAAAACAAAGGTCGTGCAAACACAATTTGTAAACTTACGACCCTGCATGAATAACCTTATTATTTTCTGTGTAAAACACAAATGTTGTAGAGCTGAGTTATGGAAACAAAATTTTGATCCACTCCCAAATTTTAATATGATCTTGAGGTTGTGTACCAAAAATATTTCGTATGGATTTTTTGTGCACGCTAAAAAAAAGGAGGGTTTGGAGATGTTAATCTTAGTATTTTACTTAATATTAATATTTTTTAGTATTTTTCTTAATATCTTACGTTTGAAGACAGTTTTTAGGGAAAGTTTGCATTAATTTTTTTTCTTATCTGATAAGGGGATAATAATGAGGGGGTAATTTTCTCATTTATCAATCAAAAATTGTGGTAGTTAGAACCACTCGTTTATTGAAGACAAAAATTCTTAGCTTTCACAATTTGTTTTTATTTATGCCTGAAAATGAACATGTGAAGTATTGGCCGTAGATCAAAAAATTGAATGCCGACGCAAAATGGTCTTCGAACTTTCAAAAATGTTTAAAATATGTGTAAATTTAAAATTACCTTCCCAATGGGTTTTCTCATGATAATTGAAACATACAAAGTACGCAAAATGCAAATACAAATTCTACTGCGTTAGTATTGTGTTCAATAATCAAGTTCGCTAAAGTCATGAATTTGAATACATCATCTACGGTGCAACTGAGCAGTACAAAAATCGAGTTGATGATTATTGACAAGGCAGAGAGCATGTTTGTAAACGTCAAAAGCTTTAGCAAGTAAATTGACTGGCGTTGATGAAAACAAATTTTCAACAAACAGGACGGTTACATATTATTTGTCATGACGCTTTCTGCGTCAAAAAAACGACGATCATTTCACGAACAAATTGACTTTGACTGACCGATATTGTGGTCAGTTCATAGCTTAGAGAATATTTTAATATGGAATATGGATTGTCATCAATCGAATATATAATCGATACGATCAAAAGAAGATGTATTTTAAACATAATCCAAAATTAATAGTAACTGTTAAAGTCGTGTTTAAAAGTCAGACAAGAATGTATGATTAGAGTTTTTGTTGATTTCATTCAAACATTCCAAGCAGAGCGATGTATTTTAAGTTACGTTGCGTTGGAATGAAATTAGCGATAGAAAAAATATCGAACTAAAAATAAAAATGTCGACAGGTTAAAAAATCAATTTATATCAACTTTTTTTCTATGTACTAAATATTGGGAAGAAATATCGAAAATTCGATAAAAGTCGATCCTTTTCTCAACTTTCTTTTTAGGCTGCTGACTTTTTGTCTAAGTTCGAAGCTTTAAATTTTATGAACTAGTTACCAAAATAGGTATTCTTACATGCAAAAAAGTCGATATAAACCGACATTTCAACTAGTTAAATCGCCTTTTTTTGCTGGTAATTCGTACGTAACCTATACTGAAACATGTTGGTACTGGGTTTGAGTCGGAACGGCCCTGGTGTATGGAATACGGTTTAAAGTAAAATTTTTGTTTTTCATTGTATTATTCGTATAATATCGTCTGTTTATATTTTTTATACATTCATTTATTTATTTTTTTTTTATCGAAGATGATTTCCTTGATATTTTGAACAAAATTCTCACAAAATAAGTAAGTTAAACCGATCAAAAACAATATTGAAAATACTTTGAGCATTAAAGAGGGTATATCTGCAAAAAACGTAGATCTACCAAACTGATTTTGAATCAAAAAATAAATCAATGCTGAAATGTTCTGAATACAAAAGTGGTCAAAATCGTCTATTTAATAAATCTTAACCAAAAACAAAATTGATTAATTTCGACAATAAAACCCCAATAGTTTTATTCGGGCAATGGCTTATAAATGTTGATAGGAGAAGGTAAATAACCTTTACCTATAATGAGTAGGTTGTCTATTCCAAAGCTATAAACAAATAATTTTTTTGAAATTATATTTTAAGATTGCAAATATTTTTTGCTTTTCTTATTATTTTTTGCGTATATCTTTTTAGTTCTCGGGGGGGGGGGGGGGGGGGGTGTATACGCCGTTGCATCCAACTTCATAGTAGACTATGTCCTATTTCGACGTTTTAAGTGAATAAATCTGAGATCTTTATGGAAAATTCTCCTCAAGTTAGGGCCACTGATGTTCAGGTTTGTCGGCTTTCGGCAACAGCTACAATATTCAGGTCGAAAACGGAAATATATTCGATTTATTAATCAATCAGTAAACCAATCTCACGAATTGTCTTAACAAATTAGGGTATAGCAGCTGCAGTTGGTGCATTAGTTTGGCTGACATTTCTATTCAAAATTCACATTTTTATCGTTCATTTTTGCCTAGAAACAGCTTAAACAATGTTTATGTATAGTTTGCTTCTTTGCCACATTACCAAAAATAAAATCTCATAAAAAAGAAAATTGTTTTAATATCTGGTCCTTTTATCTACATATTTGAATAGAAATATATTGCTTGAAAAAGAAATGCGTCCAACAGTTTTTCTTAAATGCATTGCACATACTTACTATGAAATGAAAGGAAAATGCTGTGATAGAGACAACTATTTCTGACATTTGCCATTTTAATTTTAGATACACAACATCTTCTCTTTGGTCCTTAGTTAAACTGGGTTACGAAATATTTTCGATTTTCTTCAATTCCATTTCTTTTTGTTTGAAAATTAATGTTTTCAAGAAGTATAAATTTGTGCGTAACTCTCATCACCTCAAATCTAATTTTCCATTAAACCGATTATAATTTTCAATAATAATTAAATAAACCAGGAAACAGGTGCGCCATTACATTAGTCAAGCAATTAGAAATATAAACGCATTAGAAAAACAACCAATTTGCCACTTTGATGAGCTAACACACTCTGGGTGATGCTCTGACTGATTGGCAGACTTTTTAAATTATTATCTTTATTTTTAGTCTTGCACTCTTGAGAAAGATAGATATGTAACGGGTGATTTCTTAGCTGGTTTGGTTTCGGCAACACTGGTTTTGACAGCTGACGTGTGTTTAGTACCTTGTGTCACTGTCAAACAGCTTCAGTTTGGTTTGCAATCTAACCATGGATCGTCTTACAAATGAACAACGCTTGCAAATTATTGAATTTCACTATCAAAATTCGTGCTCGGTTCGAAATGTTCAAAATGTTGGAAATTGTGTTCAGCGATGAGGCTCATTTTTGGTTGAATGGGTACGTAAATAAGCATAATTGCCGCATTTGGAGTGAAGATCAGCCAGAAGCATTGCAACAGCTACCAATACATCCCGAAAAAGCCACTGTTTGGTGCGGTTAATGGGCCGGCGGCATTATTGGGCCATATTTCTTCAAAGATGATGCGAATCGCAGCGTTACTGTCAATGGTGAACGCTACCGAGCGATGATAACAAACTTTTTTTTGCCCGAAATGGAAGTTCTTGACTTGCATGATATGTGGTTTCAACAAGACGGTGCCACATGCCACACAGCACGCGAAACAATGGCGCAATTGCGAGGCGAGTTTGGTGAACAGTTAATTTCACGTTTCGGGCCGGTCAATTGGCCGCCTAGATCGTGCGATTTGACACCATTAGATTATTTTTTGTGGGGGTATGTCAAGGCTAATGTCTATAGGGACAAGCCCGCTTCAATTGACGCACTGGAAGCCAACATCCATGCATTTATTCGTGAGATACCGGCCGATATGTGTGAAAGAGTATGCCAAAATTGGACTCAGCGGATGGGCTACCTGAGACGCAGCCGCGGTCAACATTTGCATGAAATTATCTTTAAACATTAAATTGCAAGGTTCAAACTATCGATTCAAATAAATATTTCATTCATTTTTTCGAATTGTTTGTGTTTTTTTTTTTTAAGTTCTAAACCTCTTAAAAAATCACCCGTTATAAACACCTACTTTCACTTCATTTCTTCGTTTTTACCACTCATACCAACTGACTATTATTTGTGGAATATTTATTACGGATTGATTACGCGCGAGAGGAAATTTCCAAACATCTACGAACGCATCAAGGAAGATGCAAAATTATCTATTTTCATCCATCCATCCGCAATATGTCTTCCTACTATGATGATGGAGTTTGCTGACCTTTTTGCGTAATGATAATCATTTTTTTTTATTGAAGTTGGAGATATTAGCCGGAGCTGGCTAATGATAAAATTAATGTTTGTTAAGAAAGGCTTTTATTTGAACTTTTAAAATTTTAATTTTCACCTTTATTGCGCTATGACCGTAACTACGACAGGTTTTTTTTATTTGTTTTAATATTCTTTTTACATCATTTATGAGAATAATTAATATTTTTTTATTTACTCTTTAGGTCAGGTATTGGTTTCGTGTAGAATTTTGATTTTTTAATCAAACCTTAAATTGGCAGACAGTCCGTGTTGTTAATATCAGCGTAGTCTACATCGTCCTACTACTACAAATTTGCTTTTAGAAACTATTAAATAATAAAAATAAGAGGCAGTAACAAAAAATTCTATTAATTTTCTCCATTCCTATTAATTTATCCATTAATAGTATTTATAATTAAATTTGATATATCTTCGATACTCAACAACATTGACCCAATATAAATAGACCATAAGAGCAAGTAGATACAACTCGGTTGTGTATTTTACATATTACCTCAACTTGAGATGACACCATAGTTCCCATGGAAAATCTCATTAAGATTTCTGCTAACATTTTGATTTCTAACACATACCTACAAAGTTAATATATTTATAATATAATTGTTAAGATTTAAAATTTGTTTTAAGAAAAGCAAAATAAAACTTATAATTGACAATAATCATCATTAAAGAGTTAATTATTTGGAAATAATGTATTCTTACAGTTAGCCTGCATACATTTTATGCTTACATTTTTCAACTTGCGATACAGGTAGCTATGGCAAGCAAAGATTTGAATTCGAAAAAATAAATAACACTCGAGATTTTAATCAAATTTGACATAACCATGATAATGAACTTAAATCAAACAGAAGAAAGCATCAAAAGAATTATTTGAAGCCTTCAGAATCCAAAAAAAGGAGTTCTGGATCAAAAATATAATCCGTAGTTGAAACATCTTTACCACGAGTTGGAATCAAGTTTTTAACATTTTTGCTTGCGATACATGTAGGTACTATAAGGCAAGTTTTGGATTCGTGCAATTATTGACATTACGATGACAGAGAACACCAAAAAAGTGGGTGGCACAATTCTGTCTGTCTGTCTTTTCGTCTACAGCCTAAACGGCCTGATCGATTTTCTTCAAACTTGGTACATAGTGGTTTTTGGTGATTATGTCCACATGTTTTTTCATTTTTTTTAAGAACCAAAAATTAACGGTACCTGCCATACAATTTTTTAAGCAATTTTATTTAATCGTAATTTTCTCAAAAACAGCCCGAAAACTTTTCTTAAAAAAGATTCAGTAAATCACTTTTAGCAAAGTTTTCTTTTGGGTGGAAAACTATTTTTCAAAAAATGGTTATTAATGGCACCTCAAAAGAACCATTTTTTAAATTTTCGATTTTCTTCAAAACGGTATGACTGATTTCAATAATTTTTTTTTATACAAAGGCTTCCAAAAGCTATAAATATTTTTGTATACTTAAATTAAAAAAAAATATTTTTGGGATTTTTAAAAATTGTTAGAAATTTTTTTTTTGGAAAATCAAATATTTCGAAAACGATATGATAGATTATTCTCAAACTCGATACTTAAGAGGTTTTTAGTACTCTCCAAGATATTAGAAGAAAACATTTTACATATCGTTCCCTGATTGCAAGAACTAGGAAACTCAATTTTCAATTTTTGGAATATCTCTGCAAAAACGGTATTATTTTGTGCAATTTTGAAGACTTTTCGTGCAGTTTTTGACTACAAAAGAAAAATATAACATATTTGTAAAGTTTGAAGTAAAAATTGAAAATTAAACTTTCAGTCGTTCTCTAGTAACAAGTTATCTATGAAACATTGCCATCTCCAAAATTTTTAAAATTGAGTTACCTAGTTCTTGCAATCAGGGGAAGATATATGAAAAAATAACTGTACCTTGAATACAAATGTCAAAAACCGGAGAGGAAAATGCTTTTTTTTTCTCAAAAATGACTTACTATTTTGATTAAACTTTTTCCATATTCTAAAATTAACACGATCTACTGCAAAAAAATTATACAATTTTGCACTTAGCAACTAATAATAATACCTACCCCTGTCGTAGAAAGTGTTTTTTTTTTATTTTGAGTTTTCTCATTATCGTCTGAACGTATTGAGATACATTATTTTATATACAAATCTCAAATAAAATTTAATAATAATTATAAAAATTTTCAAAAAAAAAGTTTTTGAATTTTTAAAAAAAATTTCAATTTTTTTTTTGAAAATTCGAGTTGACAAATTTTTTTTAATTTTATTTTTATATGTACATAAGTAAATACATAAAATTTGTATTCCAAAAGTTTTCCTTAAAATTGTTTTAACAATTTTATATATAAAAATTATTTTTTAAGAAGAAAATACATTTTTTTGTCCAATCATATTCAAAAAAATTAAGATAGCGTTCTTTTTTTATCTCTAAGTCTTAATGAAGTTTTAAATATAGTATTAAATATGCTTTTAAACATTTTCTACCATAATTTTTATGTCTTTATATATAATTTTCGATTATGTTTCGATTTTGGTATTCCTCAAGGTCCATTTTTTTTTGTGAAAGTTAGGTTGAATAGGTTTTTCTTTTTTAAAAAAAACTTTAAGACTTCCCTAATTTTTCCGAATTTTTAAAATCAAAATTCGTTATTTTGAAAATAAAGTCCCGAAAAGAAATGTTTTTGTGTTGTTTTGACATATCTAAACTAACAATAATTGCCGGTCTTCCAACTTTTTGTCGACCTTTTTGACAAAGGAGGTCTTATATAAGAAAATCAATCTAAATCCGTTCAGCCGATAATGGGAAAATTCAAAATACAAAGCCCATCATTTCGTCGGCTTAAAATGAAAAGCTGCTTACTCCTATTTTGCATTTTTATAAAAAATATTTCTTGAAAAGTGTTCGGATTACTTGAATAAAACCAAAATTGCATAAAGTATTTGTTTATACCAGTTTTCGCTTAAAATTGAGGGAAATTGATATAATTTAATAGATTTTTGTATTTGTATTAGCAATATTTGAAGTGGTCTACAAAATACTAGGAGCCGTTTTTGGAAAAACAAAATATTTTCCTTTTTTTTTTGTTTTACATTTTTGTGGAAGGTATCGTATTTTTTGCATATGAGTAAAAAAAATGTTTCTTTAAATATTAGTACCGAGTTTCAAATAAATCTATCGTATCTTTTTCGAAATATTAGATTTTCAAAAAAAAAATTTTTAAATTTTTTACAAATCCTAAAAATATTTTCCTAAAAATTTGTATATTTCTAAGAAATTTCTGTTAAAAAAATCAATTTTACTTCTGTAAGCCACCGCTTTTAAGAAAATTGAAAATTAAAAAAATGGTTCATAACCATTTATCGAAAAATGGGTTTCCATCCAAAAGTAGCCTCAACTAAAAGTAATTTATTGAAATTTCGAAGAAAAGTTATGGAGCTGTTTTAAGAAAAATGGGATTACCTCTGTAAAATTCATAAGAAAAATGTAAGGCAGGTACCGTTTTGTTTTTGTGTCTAAAAAAATTAATAAACGTGTAGCAGGAACTTCCAAAAAAGTTTAAAGAAAACCGATCTAGCTGTTGTGCTGTAGTTTTATGGACACACAGACAGACAGAATTGTGAAACCCATTTTATTCGCCTTCTCTATCATCATTATAACAAGTTTGATCAAAATCTCGAGTTCGATTCTTTTTAACGATTAAAAAAATACATAAACCTTGTTGTTTACAAAATACATCATGAGTTTTTAAAAGTGTGTAAAAGTTATCAAAATCAGTCATACTGTTTTCGAGAAAGTTGAAATTCCAAAAATGACTCGATGGGCGGGAGGTACCATTGATCTGTCGAACAAAATTAATCAAATGATATTCTTTAACAAAAGAACAGTATTAAATAAGTATTTAAAAGTATTTAAAAAAAATTTGATAACAAATAAGCTTTTGTTAAGTCGCAAACAAAAATATAGCGGATTGATTGACTTGAGCAATAACTGAAAATACAGCTAAAGAGAATTTTTGAGATACACGTTTTTGGTCTTCTTTATTATCATAACGTCAAGTTTGATCAAAATTTCGAGTTCGATTTTGTTTGGGAAATGCATAACTACCATTGCACACTAACGAGACATTGATATTTGAATTCAACTGGCCAGTTTATATTTCTTGAGCGCACACTATTTTTCCTCAATTTTTTGACAAAGAAGGGGAGTAAAATATAAACGGTATTCCTCACATAGAAGTCAAGTCAACTGTCTCTTTTCTTTTCTTCTTATGTTATTTACTGCAACAAAAAATAATTGAGCAAGCGAATCCAAAAAATTTCAGCTTCAGTTTTTAAGGGGAAAAGTGAGGAGTTTTTGAGAGGAATTCTGTTTATATTTCTGAGCGCTCTGAGTCCTCTGAGATCTCAGAAATATAAACTGGCTTAATGATTTATTTTGATCTGAAATAAATTAAAATTACATTTTAAAACTTACGACGTTTTGACAGAGAGCCGCCAATATGTTATCATTATTCAGCAACTGATTAAATGTTTGATACTTTTCCGATTTTAAGAAATAGTTAGTAGAAACATATAGACCTCTCTCTCCTCTCGATTTTGGGAAAATTGAAAAAAAGAAAAAAATAAGAAACAAAAAAATAAACGTTGTTTCTTCAGTTAGGTGATGATATGAAATATTTTACTAAACTTTTTACGACCAATTAGGGAGCAAACGCTTTCTAAAATTTGTTATTCCATCAACTGTCATAATTAGTCAACGTCCTACAATTGGACAATAACAAATGGTTGCAGCATATAATATCACACTCTCATACGAAACACAAAACAAACATCTCTAGTGCCTTATTTTCCACCCAAACAGAGGTTGTCGTGTTGTGTATGATTGCTGCAATTTGCATCTATCATTCATCACCAGCACAGCACATCTGGGTGCAACTTTCTCAATCTGCATCACGAAGACTAAAGTTTTGTTCTGCGAATAAGTTCGCAGGGAGCTCATCACAATCTAACATCTGTTTGGATTGTATATTCTTCTTTAGCAGAAAACTATATGAGAATAATGGTGTAAGAAACTCTACGCGCATAGTCGGTCGTGAGAATCTCATTTTTCTATACAGCTAGTTACACTTCATTGATTTAACCGATGTTTTCTAAAGGAACCGGAATAAGAAATATATACAGCACTTCCATTTATTTATTTTTTTTTTGTATTTTATATAATGGATTTTGTTGTTTATTTATTTATTTTTCTATATTTTATTGTTTTTAGAAAAAATTGGAAAAAATGACATCAGCTGAGAAAGGAACTAAAAGCACTGGTACAAATACAAACAATACCACAAACAACAACAACAACAATAATAATATAATCAGCCGGGATAGTAATAACATTTGCGGGAAGCATTCAAATGGAAAGACGAATTGGAACACGAAGGTAAGTTCATGGTGAATGTGAATATCAATTTTTTTGACTAAATAATCTTCGAAAACAAGAAAAATACTTGAAAAGATTGTAACTTGCATCTTCTTCGCTGATTCTTTCGATGTGTTTCTAATGACATAGATAAGTTCCAGACATTACTTGTCAGATTAACCACACCAAATAAAAATGTGCCATAGATGCTTTAAACTTGCAGAAAATTGGACTCTTTTGAAGTAAGAGGTTTTTAATTATGGAAAAGGTGGATGTTACTCGTAAGTTTCAACTTACTGCCTGACCAGAATAGAGTGCTGCAACTGGAGCTGCAGCTGCAACTGGAATAGCTGTCAAAAAATACTGTACGTGCTTTTTTTTACTCGCCCACAGTGTGCTGTACAGCTTTCTGATATTTGGGGCATTTGAAGTCAGCTGTGCGAATTTAATTCAACACAAAAATAGAAAGTAAAACAAAACTAAAAGTGGATAGTGATGAAATGGAAGCTAAAATTACTTTTCGTCTTTATCAGAGCTAAAAAAGAGTTTGAAATTCTCTTTAAACCCCATGTAAAGACTTGGTTGCTCTCACAATTTTGAAACGTCAAAAAAGCTGCATGCAAAAGTTAAAAGTTGGCCAAATTGTCCAGCTCCGCAGCTCCGTCTGCAGCTGCGTCGCGTTCTGTTCGTATATTTGAATTTGTGTTTATCCAACATTTTGACAGCTATTCCAGTTGCAGCTCCAGTTCTCCATTCTGTTCAGGCAGTTAGTTGCAATCAGGAAGTGGAGGTGGTTTTAGTGTAGTAAGAATCTCACACATCTATGAGCACGTGTTTTTTGGTCTTGCACCTACCCACGGGAAGAGAAAAAATATATCTGTTTAGTGTTTTTTGAAGAGCTGTATCTCTCTGATAGGGCTGTGTTAATCAGGAACGATTCGATTTTTTTGATCCGATCATCGAAAAGTATCGATGATTGAAATCACAAATTTTCATTTCAATCGATCTCAATCTCAATTACTTCAATTTTTCTCGATTCTCCATTCGATTCTCAATTATTTCGACGATTCTCGATTTTCCATCTCACTTTCAATCATTTCGATGATTCTCGATTTTCCATCCCAATCTCAATCATATCAATAAGGAATCTCGATTTTTAATTCATTTTTAGAGATTTTTTAATTCATTGACAATGTAGCCATTCTTCATTGGAATTTGACAGTTGATAGTTTGACAGAGAGGGGACAAACCCGATATATATTGACAGAAAATGTGTATTTCGATCCAAATGTCATCCAATTGCCCTAAAATCACTTTTTTTTTGGAGCATTAAAAATTCTTCAAAAATTTCTGATTTCTTAGAAGTTTTTTAATACATCGACATCGTAGCTTTCCTTCAATGGAATTTGACATTTGATGGCTTGACTGATAGGAGAAAAACTATGTTTTGACAGGATAGATGTATTTTGATCCAAATGTCAACCAGTCGACGTAAAATCTCATTTTACCGGAGCAGTAAGGAAACTGAAAATTTAAGATTTTCTTAACTGTTTTTAGTCAAATTGTATTGTTTGTTAATTAAATTTTAGTGTTCTTTTTTAAAAGGTAAATTCAATAGCCTTGAATGAATTGCTTCATTCAAAAAATATTTTATTACAAATGTACCAGTTATTTGAATATCATTCTTGAAATATCTACCTAAGAAAAAAAAAAAAAAACAATTTCCAAGAATGTTGGTAGTGTCAAGAATTATAATTAAAAACGTATCTCTCTGTGATTACCTTTATCTTTTTATTTGTCAAGAAAAAAACATTTAATAATATGTTGAAATTGATGTAACCAGTTCTTTTTGGGAATTTGGTTCAGCATCTGCATCTTTTTTGTAATGTCACAACATAATAGTTCATGAAAGATATTTAATTCTTTCGAAAGAAAAAAATAAAAAGAAAGAAGTGAATGTCCAATGGAAAATAGAATTTCACAACCGTATCACATAAAGTAAGCTCTAGTTAACATACTCGTACTTCACAATTATTTTTATACAAGAAAGAAAAAAAAATATTCTCGAGGCCTACTTTTAATTTTTATAGCACATCAAAAAAAGTATAGCAACTGACGACCGATTGTATATAAGTTGTAACAAACACAAAAGAAGAGAAAACGACCTCCAAGTAGGCAGAAGAAGATTTACCCTAAAACAGGTAGAACATACTGATTACGTGCCCAGTTAAAGAGTTTCCTCCTAGCTAGCTTCTATGATTGTACATTATATCCATCATGATCAACAATGGACATTATAAACATTACATCTCTTGTACATTGACAAATGATAATGTATAAACTATTTGATTGCATTTATGTACTGAATAAACTGAGTATATATGGATATTGGATACAGGGGCGTACTTGGGCCAACCCGGGGTGGTGGCGCTCTAGGGCTCAAATATTATGGGGTATCAATTTGAAAAATTAAAAGTGGTTTCAATTTATTTTCATTATTTTTTATTTTTAAAAGCCTAGTACGCTGCTGATGTGAAACGAAGTTCTAAGTTGGTATCCAACAAGGCAACGAAGTTCTTATGAAAACAAAGCGGATATAATTCACTGACAGTTGCACAATTTGAAATAATGTAAATGTAAATGCCAACAAATTATCGGCAGCCATGCTGTTATGAAAAAAAACAACAAAAATAAATATGTACGAATAAACACAAATGTCACTTTTTCGCACACAATAAATGGTCTGGATAGTTTATTGTGTGGGAAAAAAGAGTGTAGAGTTCTCCAAATAATCTGCTACAATCATCAATTTTGTTCATCGAAGAGTACACTGCACAATGAAAAGTAGAATTACGTTTTTCGTTTATGATTTTGTCTCGTCATTTTCGTATGAGATTTTTCGTTTCGCATCAGGATCGTACTTAAGATCATTTCAACCCTTGAAATACAAAATTAGGGACGGGACTAGTGAAAAATATAATATTTTTATTTCACCGGGACCATCATTATTGAAGCCTAGTACCATAGAGTACCTATATTATCTAGAGTCGCGACTCGTACCCCTCTTGCCTGAAACACCCGCAAATTTTATTTGAGCACATTAAGAGAAAACTCTCTTAAATTCCCTGTCCGTGAATACGTGTGATAGCTCCAAATGTGACGTTTTCAATTTTTCGATACAATTTTTTGTTGTTTTCAGTCTAATGAGCCAAAATCATTAAGTTATCATTGTATTGGTGAGGTTCCATTTAAGATGCATTGGACAGCTAACACATGCTCAGCCATGTGGAGGAAATACTCACATTGCAGTTTGTAGGGTGAAAGAGAAAGAGCCCTGAAGTCGGTTCTCTAGATAATATAGGTACTCTATGCCTAGTACGCTGTTGAAATGAAGAGAAAATTTTCTGGGGTCTCCACATCGACAAGGAAATAATACACGAAAAGATTGCCGAAAAGTATGCATGATGGAGAGTTTAATCAGATATGTCAAAATAAATTCCAAAAAAAAAACAAAACAAAATCATAACTCAATTTTTTTTTTCATACAGATGTGAATTGTTTTTTTGTTTTTGTCTTCCTTTCGCCCCTCTTGGTATTAAGGGTTCCAAACAATAGTGTGGTCTATGTTTTTCAATTGCTTCTTGTTCCCTTTTCCATTTTAAAATAAAATTCAAATGCAAGATATGACAAACTGTCAAATTTTCGTCAAGAATATTGTGTCGGGCAGTTAATTGTGTGTGAAAAATAAGTGGAGACTTGAATATAGTAATCTACTACCGTTTTCTATTTTATTGACATTTCACTATCGAACTGCGTACTACATACGAAAAATCACAACGAAATTTTTCGTTTATGATTTTGTTGTTTCAATTTCTGTATTTAATTTTCCGTTTCACTTCAGCTGCGTACTACGCTTGAAATAAAAGAATTATTAATACAGTTTTTGAACTTTGGAGTGGATGCTTGCTCTCAACAATGAAAGAAAATTTTACCAAAAAAAAAAGAAACATAAATGCAAACAAAATCGAAACTGTTAATTGACTTTTTGAAAAAAAAAACATTCAATATTGAACACCAAAATTGTTCAAAACCATTTGTTTTTCTAAATCAAAAATGAAACCAAATTTGTATATACTGCTTAAAAAATGCCCATTTTTGGTTTCTGCCTCAGGGCCCCTGCACGTTTAACTACGCTATTGATTATACCTTACCTCACAACTTTTACTTGCGATACATGTAGATACTACAAGGCAAGTTTTGGATTAGTGCAAAAAAAATTTCCAGATACCTAACACTCAAACATGATATTATAATAGTAGAGAACACAAAAAAGTGGGTGGCAAAATTCTGCCTGTCTGCTTGTATCTGGATCTGGACAAGCTAAACCAATGATGCGATCTTCTTCAAATTTTTAACTTAAGGCTTTTTGGTGATTCCCCAGAGGGAAAATTGAAATTTTTTAAACTCAAAAACTAACAGTACTTGCCATGCAAACGTTAAGGAAAATCTTATTTTAGTCAAAAATGGCTCCAACAAAAACCGTTATTAAAGGTGCCTGTTTTATTACGGGTTTTTTAATTTTATATTGTCTCATTAACGGCTCTACCGATTGCAACAAACAATTTTACGCAAAAGCTCCTTTTAAATGTCCATAAAATTGCATACCAAAATTTTGAAAAAAAAAATAAATTTGTATTTAAAAAAGAAAACATTACATTTTTTTTGAAAATTCCATATTTTGAAAACGGGTTAGCGGCTTCTTTTTTAAACTAGTTTTATAAATGTATATTAATAAATACTCAAAATTGGCCTACCAATTTTTCTTAAAAAACTTTCCATAACCAAATTTAATTGTTTAATAACTTTTAAATGAGAGCACTTGAAAAATAATTTTTTTACATATATCATATCATAAATTTTAAAGTCAATTTGTTATTGTCAAAAGGAAAATTATAAAAGTTCTATTAAAAAGATATTTAACAATTACATCTGGCTGTGACGAGTTCTTCTGGCATGGACATGGCTTTGGTTCTCATAAACTCATACATACAAAATTAGTTTAACAAAAAAACCGTTACAACGAAATATGGAGTAAGATAAAAACTTTTGCGATAATATTCAGCCTTATTGTTAGTTTCACGTGAACAAAATTCCACGCGAAAAAATCGACTATTCACTTTTCGCCTATTATGAGTAGAGGTATTGTCCGAAAAACGAAAATCACACATTTTTGAGAGTATTTATTTCGTAATTACTTGTAACTCAGAACTTAAATTGTCACTTATTTTTTGATGGCGAACGAAAGAAAATTAGAGGGTACAGACTGGTGCCCTTTCGCAAACTTTTCGTTTATTTTAGGCCAAGAAATGTTCAGGCGAAACTCATAATAACTTTTAAATTTCCGGGGGAACAAACATTTTTCGCGCGAGATATTTTCCATGGAAAACTCATAATAGTAGTACCTCGTGGCATAATGCTTAGTTCGTTGGACTGTCGTGCTGAAGGTCTGGGTGCGATTCCCAAACGCTACCACCTTAAAACAGAAATGTTTTTCCCGAGACAAATCTTCCGTGACATGCTTGAGCAACTTCAAGACCAGATTCGAACTCAACGCATCAAAGACCATCAGAAAAGTTTAGCTTAGTTCATATCATAGACAGAAATTAAAAAATTTCACATAAAGTTATTTACTTAGTGCTTTGAAGTGGATTTTCGAAAACAGTAAAAATATGGATATTTTCAACTGGCGCTTGAGTCCAAATGGACTGTCGCAGAAAAAACCTTAAACAGAGTTTTATTAGAAATTGTTTACACTTTCAATGGTATTTTGATGTAGTTATCGAATAGCTGGTATTTTTCGGGCCATTAGTGAAAAACTCCCAGCAAATGCATTTTTGTATCATTTTTTGCCATGTTGCGTCACGAAATTTTAGTCGCAAACCACAGATTCCGATTCCGCACCCCGAAAACATAAAAGAGGGGCAAAATCAAAACTACCCCATAATTTGCTCTCTAAGAGCCTTTTTAAGCACAAATTGACTGGACCAATTTGGTTCGACTAAAAAGTATGCGACTTACAACGGTACAAGAAAATTTAACTGATGAGCCCAATAGTTGGACCTAGGCGAAAAGCATTTGGACTAAAGGTTATAAAAACTTTAAATTTTAATTTAAAACAAAACTGAATATATTCCACATGTACTGCGTAAAAAGGAAAAACAAAACTTCAATTTCCTAGCCGAAACCTTATTTTCGTGAAGAAACCCTTATTTATGTTTGTGGTTGAACTGTTTTCGCATACATACACATACATACATATGCATATGTACTATGTGCACATAAAAATAAGGACTGAAGATTCTCCAAAAATAATGTACATGCAAAATATTTAGGTGTTATTTCCTTTTTAATATTTGATCACAAAGTAGTTTTGGGGAATATTTTCAATCTCTTCTTATTTTTTTGGGCTATACTTCCTAATCAATTTGGGCACTTTTGTCTGGGCGTTATTTTCTAACGCCCTGAAAATATCCCTTTAAAAGTTATTTTATTTAATTCAGCGGACCAAAAAAATATCACAAAAACATTATCAAACACGAATCATTTTCGGCGATTAAGCGATATCCTTACAAGGCAGCCGATGTTGATCTTTGTATGTTTTGTAAACACTTACCCTAGTCTTTTGCCTCAATCTTACGAATCACCCTGTATGATTGTCTTCCTTATTAAATCTAACAAAAATTATTTCGTTCCATTACGCTAGTCAAGTGCATTTGATGTAGATTGTGGGCAACATACATAATTTTAAAGTTCAATGTCTCCCGGCACTTAAATACCATAGTAGTCAGCCACCATCCGATCCGAACAAGGAACAAAAACATTATAAGATTCGATATGATTAAGATACTTTTTGCATGCTATATCAATTTTAATTTTTTTTTATATAGTAATCAGTTAGTATTGCTTTTCACAACAACAAAAACAACCAAACCCACAACATGAACAAAATCTTCCTGAGATGTTGATGCTTTAATTAAATAAATTTTTACTGAACGGTTAAATCGTGATAACGAACGCGTGCATGAATATAATAATTTTAAGTTTTTTAGCATGTTTAAACTCAACAAGGTTTTATTTCTTGTAAATCATAACCGTTTTGCATGCTCTGTTATTTTTTTTAAATTTAATTTAATTTTGTATGATTAGTTTTGTTGTAGCTTGTAGGTACCTGTATGTATTTTTCTTTAACTAAAAAATATACAAAAGACTCGGACATGGAAGTTGATTTTATATTATTAATTAAAAAAAACTAGGCTAAGACTTATCAGTTATGTTCAATATACAAGACCAAGAAGGGAAAGAGAGATGTTCTTAGAAAATCGTCAGGGTGAAATTTCTCAAGTCGAAAACAGAAATGTTTGTACGACAAAATATTTGAAAAATCTCAGAGCTCAAATTTATGCAGACAACTTCTTGATACCAAAACGTGTGAATGTTTCGTCATCAATTTTGTTTTCATTTTTATCTGATGCCACCTATAAACCAAACAAAATAATAAATCAGTCACTGTTATAGTCTAACGGTTAATCATCGCACTTAAGCTTTATTTGTAGGTATTTATAAAAGCCAAGCCTTCACCTCCAAACACATACACACACCCAACCTCTTATAAAAACCAAAGCTTTACAAAACAACTGATATTTTTTCGATTTATTGTGACAGCGTCATTAACTACTATCCCCATCTGACACAGTTCAAGGCTGTCTTCACAGTAGCAAATCATAGGTTTGCTCAATCTCACGCCATGGTCAAGAATATTTTTCTGTCGAACTCCTTATGCACTTCAGTCTTCTCCTTGCGATCGACCAACCGAAGAAAATCATAAGCTACTACAATATTAGTAAATCAACTTAACACTTAAGATTGCATTGATCGTGTAACACTTGTTGACCTTGCTGCAACATTTCACTGTTGGCACTTCTTGCCAAAGTATCAAAGTGGACACCATACACGAACAATGTGCTTGTTCCTTTTAGTATAAGAATAATTTTAAAAACAAAACAAGTTCTACATTCTCAGCACTCTCTTGGGGAATTCGATACATGCCTCACATACTATGCCTGGAGATCAGCTTGAAAGCCTATGAGCTTATATAAATTCAGTCTATCACACCAACTGGCGACGACCACCATCATAGCTAGTTGAATTGAGTTGGACTCCAAAGTGCACTGTGGTACATAAATTCCCATTGTTTCAAATGGCGCATTTTACAGTGTTTCGTGTGTAGATGCAAACATGCCGAGCCGGTAAGGTGCAGTCGCTACGGTAGGTAACTTTGATCTTCTTCGACTTACAAGCGCGAATTGCTATGACGTCTGTAGCCCCAGGGGAGAATGGCGTTTCAGCAGCGCAAGAAACTTATAAAGAATATTTTGAAAGGCATGTTAAGTGGATGAAGATTTGGACAATGCATTCCATGTTACGAATGAAGAATTTCATTCGAATGGGTGGAACTTTATTGAATTCTATAGAATCCAACACAACACCGATTAGCATAAAGTTAAAGTATCGATGGCGATGATGTAAATGGATATGGAGTGGAGGAGTGCCAAAGTGCAGGCGGGCTTAGAATTAATGAATGGATCTAGAGTAAGTGTCAAGACCTATCAATCGATGATTGATTAATTGTCGAATCGATGAGTAAAATATCTTCAAATTGTATTTGTTTTGGGTCTTAAGAACTGAAGTATAAAATTCAGTGTTCATTTGAAATCGTCAGCCTGAAATTTTAAGTTTTCATGAAGAAAATTATCACGACAGATTGCGATAAATAAATAAAAAATAAATTTGGTGTCGCAACAGCTCACGCAGAACTAGGGCCTAATGACTTAAACTTTCAACCATTATTGTTTGTGTGTTGTTGGCAGGAATAGAGGGGACCTACAATTTTTTTGCAGAGTCAGAACTGCTAGATAAGAAGCACTTTTTATGACAAGTTAATCTTTGAGGATTTGTCAGTTCCTCGCAAGAGGCAAACATTTCTGTTTTTTTAGGTAGCAGCGGCTGGGAATCAAACCCAGACCTTCGGCAAGACAGTCCAAGGCACTAACCATCATGCCACGATTTACTACTAGATTGCGATGAAAGAAGTTTGCGTATGTTTTTGTAGCACCACGACTAACGCACTCAGCAGCTGAAGTGATTTTACTTAGAATCTTTTAGGTATCTTGGGGACATTTAAAATGTGGTAACTCTACATATGTTACACGCGGTGAGATTTTGAAAATCTTCGATTTTGAAAAAATTTCGATCATTTTGATTGCCTTTAATCAAAAAAAATATATATTCTTGTATTAGTTCCCTGTTCAAGTGCTCCCCATCTTAGCCATTCTCATTTTGGAGGAAATTCAACTGCCAAATTCAATTCATGCTGACAAGTTACTCTGACACAGAAATGCTCCAACACTTTAAGTCATTGGGCCCTGGTTCTCCATTAGTTCTCCGACCACCACTTTTCTCTTATTTGTCCACATTTATCTCAACATTGCATACATCTTTCCAACTTTATTTTAAAGAAAATAGTGGAAGCAGGCCTGTACACAAAAATTGCACAAGGAGGGCGTGATGCCCAAATTTTACATGAGTATAAGATTCACCAATAACGTGTGTTTCATAGCGCAAAGTGTTTTCTTGGGAGCGTCACGAAATCTCGGAAACTAAAATCTCGCATAGTGAAATCTCGAAAAACGCAATCTTGCAAATTAATAATCCTGCTTCTCATAATTTCGCAATTTTCAAAATCTTGCTTTAAGCAATATGGCATTTACATCTCGAACAGTAAATTTCACAAATATAAAGCGAATATATTCAAATCATTCGAGCAACAAAAAGAGACTATAAAATAAAAACTTTTTCTTTAGTTAGTATTATTTTCCAAAACATACATAGCTTTAAATTTTAAAACTTATCCGACTTAACAACTGGGTATACATGAATTTTCTGTGTTCTCTTTCTTTTTCTTTTAATTAAAATTGAAATATAAACTTAAGCGATAATTATGATGAATCGTGCCAGGTTTGAATTTTCGAGATTTTGATTTAAAAAAAAACAAATGGTGCCATGCATAATAACATACCTTGTGAAATTTGAATTTGTTAGTTTTTAGTTTGCAGCAGTTTTTAATTGCGAGATTATTGTAACTGCGAGATTTCGTAATGCGAGGTCCTAATTTGCGGAACTTCGTACCCAGCTAGGTTTTTTTAACTTCAAAGTATATCCTCTGTTTTAACATTATTTCAGTAAGGAGGTTAGAATCCCTTAACAAGAGCCCATAGTTTTTTTGAATTAGTGGTGCCATTGTTTTACATCCTTATTTTTACGTTCGACATTTGTTTTAAAATCAAAAAATGGGAAAATGTATGTTTCTTGTTCACTTAACCTTTTTGACATTTTCGAATTAACTTTTTGAATGTTTGGCTTTTTCACACATCTTTTTAATATGGTTACATTTATGAAGTATTACAGTACATCTTCAAAATAAAATCTAGTTTGCGCAATGGAGTCTTGTATTGCAATTCCGGTTGAAAAAAAAACTTTATTTTATAAAGCAATTTTTTCTGTGTAATTTTCGAATTTCTAATAGTTTTTTTGTTTTAATTTTGCAATATTATAAGATGATAAAAATGATCTTAAGCTCAATAAAAAATTTTGTCTTCTACTATCTACTATCCGAAATATTTACTAAGGCAAATATTTATTTCAACTTTGTTCGTGTGAAAAAAGTGCTCATACGCCATACGTTTTTTTTTTTTTTTTAAAATAAATTTAGTGTAAAATTTCTATGCTTGGTTGCTTTTTAGATCTAAAAATACTGACTTTTCATACTCTAATGAACCGGATTAAAATATTGTAAACATGCAATATTTCGTAATTTTATGTAATTGAGTCCTTTATTTTCATTCGATTGCTAAACCTGAGGCCACATGGGTAAGTAAACTCGCTAGCGATTTATGTTTGGAAAAACGTTGATTGAATCACCCGTTGGAAGAAGGGAATAAATCCCAAAATTTCTTAAAATGAGCTTTTGATGCAAAAGTCGACGCATCTGTTTGGTCTAAGAAAGTAGTAAAACTTTGTATAACACAAATATTAGGTTTTTTGAAATGCATACGTACCCACAATGTTCATTGTATTCATACTAGAATGCAGTAGAACACAATCTTATTTAGCAAATAACTTTTTTTCACACAGTGATTTGAAATGAGTCCCCATTGTAATTATTGTTGTACATAAAAATACGTTTCCAACGATATACCTGCCGATATGTCTTGTCAATATTTACATTTTCAGTGGGAAGAAGGGAATAAATCCAAGCTTTTTATTAAGTATATCTACTCGTAGCTACTGGGTAGCGTTAGAAGAAACAAATATATCTCATTCGAAGTGGAAACAAATAGAACTTTATTTTATCTTTATATCAAAAATCTGAGAAAGGGCAAATAAGGAAGCTATTCAATTTATTGCGTTTTCCCAAAATTAAGGTAAGAAGGAATTATTCTTTTCTTTCAAATAGTGATTCAATTGTCAAATCACTCGCTTCTCAACTGACTCCAAAAAATGCAAGCCAGTTGAAGATTGAGTAGGAAAAAATAATACATTAGTTGTGTTCCACACCGAGTTTCCAAGAAATTTCTTGTGGCCAATCCATGCTGGATGATTTGAAAATAAAAAAATGTCAATTTCAATTCAACAAACAAAACAGAATACAAATAGCTAGGGTTGCCCAAGTGTTATTTTTTAAATTTATTCTTTGGTAGATGTGCATAATTAATTAATTTATTTATCTTTTTATTAATCAAATGTTTTTCTTAAAATGCATAGGTATACAAAAAAAAATGCATAGGTTCAACAAATCTTTTTACGAAGAAGAAAATTTAATAATGCATATTTGTGTGCTTCTTGTTTACTGTAGTTTTTTTTTTTATTTAACAAATTGAAGTTTCATGATTTAATATGTAATTAAAGAATATTTCTTTAATTATTTTTATGCTTGTACTTTTTGTTTTATTCTTAACATTCAATTTCTTGTTTCATTGATTTATTGATTTTATAAAAAATATTGATTGACTTATGATTGCCCTACGGCAGCTCTAGTCAAATATTTTTTTTGATGTAGTGCAATTTAGTGCATGAACCGTTCCCGACATTTTCACAGTTTTTTTTTCTCTCCAAGATTATTTCAACCTCAACCGTCAAAATTTGACAAATAGTCCGAAAAAGTGTGAAGAAACTAAGGAACAGACCTATCATGTAAAACTCGCTAGCGGTTATTCGCTCATGTAGCCTTAGGGTAAGATAAGAAAAAGAGAGCAGAGATGCTTTTGTTTCACTTTGCTTTTGAGAAAATTGAAAATTTTTTTAACCAAAACAACCTTTTATAGAAATTTATTTTATTTTGCTTTACATGCATAAGTACATATGTATGTACATCTAAAGCTTTAGTAATTTTCACAATTCTCAAATATGAAAAAAACGTCGTTCCCATAAAATAAAATAAAAATAATTCTACATATAATTACTAGTATAATTTTGATTTTTTGTTCTTCAAAATTTTAAGTTCGAAAATAATTTTATGTTTTCCAAAATAAACTTGATTTAAACATAAATTGAAACCATGGTGTTCGGGATAAAAAAAAGCTCTAACAAACAATGTAAGTGTTTCTATTGTTTAAAAATATTTGTATCCAGACATTTAATCCACCTCCTGTCTAAACTGGGGGAAATAATTCCACCTCTCATTTGATTTTTTTTTGTTTTAATCTGAGCTACATGTTCTTAATCGAACCACAAGTTTTTAGCTTATTGTTGATTTTTATACAACTTATCCTGTAGGTTCTGGTACATACGTGCGCATTTGGAATCGTCTCAAAAATTCTTGCAATATTTATTGTATAGTATGTATAGATGAATGTATATTACATATTTTAGCAGTGGACAATGTGTGAAAAACTAAATATTTTGACACTTTCAAGGCTCATCGAATGAAGTATTTGTATTTGGACATACAGTCTTCTTTGACCAAAGTTTCATCTTTGCTGAAACGTGCAGCGAGATAAGTAAATCCGTTATTAGCTCTCCGTGTAATATGTCACTTATATATACATATGTATGTGCAATTATTGATGCATATTACAATATAAATAGGTACACATATAATATATATAAATGACAGGAAACTCATGTCATATTGCCAATCTTATAGCAAACTCGATTCACGCTCTCGGCGATTTCAAATCTTTGCCATTAGGAAAAGTCTTTTTGCATCTAACTCAATCATTTGAAGTCAATTAAACAATATTTATATTAGATATATATATATTATACAAATATACATCATATATGCATGCACACAAGAAAGCCATTTCACTTTTGTGTGCAAACCAAATGATCTTCTTCCTTCCTCTTATGTTTGTATATTTTTTTTTTCTTATAATATTTATTACTTTCACTTGTCATGACATCGGCAGTCATAGTTGTTATAGTCATAAAAACAACTTTGCGGTATCGTATTATGCAAATTATGTTTTGATTTCATTTCTGATTATATTGAAATTAAAATTCAGATAATGATGTCTTTGAACTCACAACACAACCTTCCTATATTGAATCACCATAAACAAATAATTAAGTCAAATTTTTACTCATCGTGAATACCATGAAATGAGCATAAATTAAATTAACTGCGCCAATATTTTGGAAGAAAGTGAAATTTTAAGGGAATCTGGATCAATTTTTGCTGACTACATACGGAAAAACAGATATTTATTGATGGAAGAATTTATAACTATAGGATGTATTAGAATAAAATATATTTAAAATCAGATTTTCTTAAAATTGTCTTAAAAGTTGTTGAATTATGAGCATTCCATAATATTCAAGTTACCTTCAGACATTTTGGATAACATGATGCAATCAATTTCACAGATCTGGGTTTAGAGATTAAATGAAATAGAGTTACAATATTTTATGGATATCGGTTGACAATTTTTGTTTTTTTTTTTTTTGGGATTCCTAATAATAATTTGATATCTATATATAAACCAATGGAACAGTTTATTTTTATATATTTTTTAAGAAATTTACAAATCCAAGCTTATTAATATTTTAATAATATTGAAATAAATTCGTAAATCGATTTCGTGGCTGTCATGAATAATGGAAAATTATTAAGTGTATTGATATGATTATTAAATTTTTTTTTGTAATAGTTAGTGCGTAGTTGAAAAAAAATCAGGATCGCAACAAATTATCGCGCAATTCATTAATTTACAGAAAATGCGAGTGTACAAACATGCTGCATAGTAATAATTTAAACTAAAAATACATATCTCAAAAATTGCAATAAAAAGACTTAAAAATGTGATTATTTTTTTGTTTCAATTATAAAGGGGCTTTGCCTACCCTTAAAATGGTTAATTCGTCCGAAATCTGGCTCAAGAGTAAACTGATGTGCATCCTCAAAATCGAACTAATTATGGAATGCATATGAGCTTTTTACCCGCATGTGAAAATGTTTGAATTTCAATTACCTTTTGATTTTAAAATAAGTAAAGGTAGAACTTTAATTGTCAGGGCACTGCAGCTGATGTCAAAAATCAACGAAAAGCAGCTTTCCGTATCGTCAAAAGGGGTACACACCCATACTGTACTTATGAGTATCATCTATCTCTTTTTGACATTCCTATTTCACCAAATGTCAGTTTTACTTAAGTGTTCCGGAGCGCACCTCACTTCTGTATGGAAAGTTGAACGAAACTTGACGAAACGCTCTCACTGGGTCACATGTACTTGCTCTTGTGTTTTAAAGCATGAACTACGACATTTAAATAAGCTAACACAACTTTTTTTATAGTTTCAGATGAAAAAAAAAATGCTATCTTAATTCTTGATTGAATATTGATTGATTGTGAGAAAAAAAAAAACAATTTTAAATTGTTGAAACCGTTTTTTCCTGAATTTTTTTTTAAATATCACATGCTTAAAATATTTTTAAGCAAAAACTTTGCTATATAAATCGAAATTACATAGGTATTTATTTTTGTGCATATAAAAATAAAATGTAATAAAGATATCGAATTTTCAAAAAAAGAATTTTTAAATTTTTTAAAAAACTCAAAAACTTTTCTTTTGAAAATTTTGGCATACAATATTTGTATTCTTTTTCAAAATTGAAATAGAGAAATATTATTCTAAATCTGTTCGCCGGAAAGTGAGAAAATTAAAAATAAAAAAAAATCTTCTATGAGAGGTACTTTTAATAGTTGCTATTAGTCAACTTTTTTTTTAATTTTTGGTACTAGGTCGCACTTATTTTTAAGCATCACAAATCGTTTTATAAAAACGATAAAAGAACCATTTTTAAGAAAAAAATTCTTTAACAGTTCTTTAACATTTGTAAGGGGATACCGTTATTTTTTCATAAAGGTATTTTTTTTTCTCAAAATACTTAAAAGAGTGTTAAAAATACTGAATTTTTGATCATTTTATAAAAACTCAAAAAATGTTTTTTTTTGAAAAATTTGGGAAGAAAACTATTTATACTGTTTATTTATTTATTTGTGTATAGATAGATATATGTAATTATTTTGAAATGAATGCGAAATAAAGCTTTGTAGAAAAACTAAAATAAAATAAATGGTTTTTAGGGAAGTACCAGTAATAACCATTTTTAGAAAAATAATTTCCTTTTTAAGGGCAGATGTAACTTAATGAAATTTATTGACTTTTCTTAAAAGAAAAGTTGTGGACGGTCTTAGAGAAAAATAAGAATTGTCAAATTGCTAAATAAAATTGTATGGCAAGTACCGTTATTTTATGTTCTAAGAAAAATTATAAAATATAGAACCACTATGTACCAAATTTTATGAAAATCGATCTAGTCGTTTAGGCTGTAGCTCAACGGACAGACATACATATAGACGGACAGACAGGATTGAGAGATCCATTTGCCATAATATTTTACCTTTATAACACAAGGGTTTAAAAAAAAATAGCGTGATAGATAGGTGCAAGTGAATACATGGCAATAACCTGTTGCGATCATGATTTTTTTAATTAAAATCGCTATTCCGGTCAAATGAGAATTTATTTCATCTGAAGTGGGAATCTGCTTCACTTTTCAAAGCGGAATTTATTCTTACTGCGAGAGGGAACCTACTACACCTGAAATTTTGTGGAATTTTGTCAAACCTAGAGTTTGGGATTTTGAATATTATTGATTCATAAATATACGAAACGTGATTGTTTATCTGGATTAAAGCAAACTTTGAATTTATCCTATATATCCAACATAAATTGTTAATATATCGTTTTTAGATCTTTATATAGAAAAGTATTATAAAGTAGAGAATGGATCATACTTTTGCAGTTTTAATAATACTAAAAACTATATGTTGTAAGAAAAAAACCTTCTTAGGTTTCGAATCAAAGGTTTCAACGAATCAAAAAAAATAGAAGTGAAATAGATTCTCATCCAAAAAACTCTTCTCTCCAAGTGAAGATCTTTTCCACTAAAAAGTGCAATAAATTCTCTCTCTCCATGAAAATAAATTGCACTTTGAAAAGTGGAACAGATTCCCATTTCAGATGGAATAAATTCCCATGTGGAGCAGATGCCCGTGGAATTTATTTTCCTGCACCGCGGTCGTTGCATTAGAATTAAAATAGAAACAAAAAAGTATTCAACAAAACAAGGAGTTCTGCTTAACTACTAGCTTAGAGTAAGGAGGCTCTACTTTATTTGCATAATTACTTGGATCTATAAGTCATTTATGACCGTGTATTAACATTTGGTTAAGATTTTACTGCAAATCAGGCCTTAGATTAAATAAGACTACATAACTCTAAATTAATAAATTTGAGCATAAAACAAACCTAGTTTAATTAATTTAGGTAATATTTCTTCAAGCAACACTGAATTTTGAACTGAAACATAAAATCCACCTTCATGGTTCTAAAATGAAGTCCATTATAATTATGGCTATGAATTTATAATCATAAGGTTTCTGTTTGATTGCTGTATATTAATAGACGTTATACGGTGGAATTAAGAAACATCGTAGATCCCCATTTTCGTTTTATTCACAGTTTAATAAATAAAATGCACGACTGGCTTCCATGATATCTACTTGCTCATTGCTCTTATTGTTCAAGGCTATACAATAATAGTTTTAGTATTTAAACAATCAGTTTATTAATATAGTTTAGTACACAATTCAGGAAAAACTGTAAACAAAAGTCATAGCAATATAAGATATATAAACAAAATTTCAAATTACTATTACCAAACGGCCATGTACTGTGCAAAAGCATAGCTCGACTGAACTTCACACTAAAAAAATAAAAAAAAAAATTAAATGGGCTAATTTTTGGCCAAATAAACTGTAAATGCAATTACAGTGGACTCTCGCTAACTTGAACCCTTGTAGGTTATCTTTTACTTGAACAGGCAATTTTCAAGGCTCAGTAACTTAAATGTTTGCATTAGGGTAGACTGTCCAACAGTGAGCCACGTTAGACAGTGAACCATTTCAGTTTTCTGCTTTCCTAGGCATTAGATAAAATTGAAAAAAAAAAACTAGTTCTAAGCACCTTTAAACCTCTAGAAGTTTAAGTAAACAGTTCGAAAATTATATCCCGTCAAACAAATAGTGGTTCACTGTTGGACAGTTAAGCCCTTCTAATTCTATTAGTTTAACAGTTTACGATGTTTTTATTGATTTGTTGAGCTAAAGATCTTCTTCCATTTCAAGTCAATTTTATAAAATGAAGTGCGAGTTTTTTAAGGTGTTAAAAAGTGCAAAATAGTCTTTAAAAAGATAATAACTAGAATTTTGACACATAAAGAAAGGAAAAATGCGTCAAGTTTGGGCAAAAGTATGCAAAAAAGAATAATTTGTTGATTTGATCCACTAACTTGAACAATCCATTAACTTGAACAGACGTGGTTTCAGTAGCGTAGCTATATGGGTGAGGGCCTTGGGTCAGAAACTGAAATGGGGCTTCTTAGAAGAAATTGGTTTCTTTTTGATAAAAAAAAACGATAAAGTTAAGTAGATATGTTCTGTTATAGGAACTTTTTATAAAAACTGTCAAAACTATATGTTCCTTGGGTATATAAACTCTTGCATGCAGTTTTCTTAATAGCAAAACATATTGGAGGTGGCTGGGAACAGAAATGTTAGTGGAATGTTTCAAATCCTTTTAGTTATACAAAATTCTGAAATTTTTTTAAATTTTTTTTTTGAAAAATATTAGTTGGAAAAGATATTTCACCATCATCATAGATCAAACATTTTTTATTCGTAAAAAATCACTTCACATTACGTAACAATTCAAAACGACATTTTTCGTTTATGATCTCATTTGTAAGTTCTTATGGAACTTTTCTATAAAACGATATTACGATACTCTTTAATTTCTTCTAAATAGCGTAAAATTGTTCATCAAATATCAATGCAAGCTTATGAAGTTTATTCACTTAATAGCGTAGAATTGTTCACCAAATATCAAATCTTTACTTGAGGCAGACATTTAATTCTAATATTTAAAAATTAAAACACTAGTATTGGTCTGAAAAGGAATTATTGAAAAGTTATGTATATTCTCAAAGCAAGAAACTGCTTTAGATATTTAGTATCGAAATCAAACTAAGCGAAAACTTTCCAGAGAAAAACTTTTATTTTGGCTTTGAAAAATTGTTTTTGTCAGTCTCTGGGGCCCCAAAACTCCGGAGCCCTTGGGTGCCACCCCAATTTGCCCCAAGGTAGGTACGTCACTGTTTCGTATGTCTTCAAGTTAACGAAAGCCCACACATTTTTAATTTTTATATTATAAAATTTTTTAACCAAAGGTGTCGACAATTTTGTTGAAATTTCTTACAATATCTAATAGTTATTGTCCTATTATTTCGTTTATTTTAAAGTTGGGTAATTTCAATTTATGTTTTTAGCAAATCCACTTCCACTTTCATAAAATCTTAGTCTTAGGCTTTTTACTAAAAAATAGCTGTAACTTTAATTAAAAGCTCTTTGAATCTTAAAGCATAGCAATGACGTTTTTCCGTTAATTTTTTCTTATACATATTAATATTTTCGACCTATGTATCCCACCTCCATATAAAACGAACTATTAAATACAAATTGTTTTGTGAAAAATTCAAGATGGTCCTCAACGCAAATGGGCTTGAGTCCCTTAAAGTACCTTCATGACTCGTGACTCCTTATAATTTTCCCTTACTTATACAATTAGATGTTAACTTCAGAATTGGGAGGCGCGGATGGGCGTCAGTTTTTTACATATTTTCCTGTGCACTTTATTGTAATGATTACCTGCACAAAAAACTTTAAAGCTTTGGCAAACTTAAAGTACCTTAGTACATGTTATTTTAATTTTGTATTCTCCCGGTCTAATTTATTGTATTATTTTTTATTTTGTGGATGGAGCATGAATGTTATCAATGTTATCTATCATAATGATTCATGAAAGAAGCTTTAACATAATTTTCAACGTATATGAGCTTTATATCTATTAAATTCTTTTACCACTTCAGCAAAAAAAATAAAGCTTACTTACAACATTAGAACTTTAAAGCTTCGTATAAATTTTTTTGCCCAAATTAAATTTTACCCCACATAAGGTTTCCACACCCGAGAATAGAAAACCAAATAAAAGCTATCGTGAGTCACGCTCTTATCGGATGTTGGAAGCAAACATAATGTACATGAAGCTAACATGAGCTGGCATAGAACAATTTGTGGTATATTGTTGGTATCTTCAACATTTTTGGCCAGCCCCCCTCTCAGCGCTCCAGTGGCGCAATTGGTTAGCGCACGGTACTTATAATCAGTAACTTGTGTGTGAGAAATGCCGGGGTTGTGAGTTCGAGCCTCACCTGGAGCAGTGTTTTTTTTGTTTTTATTTTTATAAACAATTAGAACAAAAGAAATCTATAATGGCATGTGAAAGAAGTGGAAGAGTGTTGGTTTTTTTTTTTTTTAATTTTCATGGAATGATTTAATTGATGGGCTTTCAGAAATGTAGGAATACAAAAATGTAAAAGTGGTTAAAAAGCTAGGTATTGGTTTATTGGTTAACATTACTCGAGTTAGAACTAAAAAAATGTTCAAGTTGCTTGGAACATAACTTATAAAATTTCCAAATAATGTTAGAAAAAGTATAGGAAAAATTATTTTAATCGTTCTCTAACTCGTTGATTTACTTAGAGCTAAGAAACAATATGCCATCAGATTACTAGAACAAATATGAATAAAACAAAAAAAACTTTAAAATCTTCGGAGGATTTTTTCATAAAAATAAAAAAAATGTTATGCCAATTTTGAGTATTTTTAATATACCTCTATTTATAAAGTTTCAAAAAAATTCATCAACTTGTTTTTGATATATTAAATTTTCCAAAAAAAAAAATGCATAATATAATTTTTAAATTCTAAAATATTTTTTTTTTTAAATTTTAAGATGCAATTATATTGACATTTTACAGTTGATTTCGTATAAAATTTTTTATAAAGATTGGTTGAACTCTTAATGATAAAATAGAAAACCTGCATTATATGGCAGGTACCGATAATAACGGTTTTTGATTTTTTTTAACTAAAATGTACAATATATACCTACCAGTAATACACGGATTTTATCTAATCAAAATCATAAGAGTCGTTTTTGAAATAAGCTTTTCCTTAACGATTGTATGGCAAGTACTTTTATTTTTGAGCTAAAAAATTCGAATTATAAAATAACAAATAAGTTCAAAATTTGATGAAAATCGCTTCGCATTAATGGCTAAGGCTGTTAATTCAAACAGACAGACAGAATTGTGCCACCTACTTTTTTCGAGCTCTCTATCAACATAATGTTGGAAAACGGATGAAGGATAAGATCTCAGCGCCAAAAAAAATGCTTAGCCATACATTCAAATACAAGCCTACATATATCTAAGCCTGCGATTGAAACAGAAATATATGTCCCAAAGTAATCTGGAAGACCAAATGGAATGTCAACATAATTCGTATTACACTATGGTGAACGAGATTTTTGTTATAGAAACCAAATTATACTTTTCCGTAGGTTTTTGGTTTGCTGAACTCGAACTTGAAGTCAAAAAAATTTGATTAGATCACGTTTTTAAGATATTCCCGTAATACATATAGAAAAAGAAACGCGAATGGGTTATGCATCGTTGAAAAGCTTATTGAGTGTACATCATTTCATAATATGGCCGTTGAGCTCTAAGCTCGAAAATATTTGAAATTTTGAATGAAAAAGTGGGCCCGGTTAAATTGGCTGAAATTTTGGTACATTGTTGATTAAGTGTTAGTGACCAAGTGTGCCCATAGAATTTTCGGTCTGAAAATTAGTGTTTTCCTAGTTATAACAGCTTGAATTGGGGCTTCTGGTGATGGCTGTGAAGCAATAATTTTACTCATATGGAATAAAAACAGCTACTTAAGTGAAAAATTTATATACCGTTAAAATTTAAAAATTAAACTTTTTTTTTGAATATTTTGTTATGCAATTAATTTATTAATTAATCTAAATTTGTTCAGTAGATAGTGAGAAAATTCATAATTAAAAAAAAAAAAACGTTTTATGAGAAGTATACAATGCGTTAGGGTCGAAATTCTGGCAGGGTCAAAATTCTTTTTGCTAAATTCTGCTTTCAAAATTCTGCTTTTCAAATTTCAAAGATATGACCTACTTCAATTTCGAGTTAAGTTATATTATGCTATGTTCCCACCAAAACGAAATTCGATTTTTGATATTTTGGAGCCGTTTTTGAGGAAAATTGCTAAAAACAATTGTAAGGCAGCACCGTTGTTTTAAGTTCTAATGATAAAAAGGAAAAAAAAACGTGTCTGCAGAATCACAACTAACAACTAACGGGTGATTTTTTAAGAGGTTTAGAACTTTAAAAAAAAAAAAACACAAAAAATTCGAAAAAATGAATGAAATATTTATTTGAATCGATAGTTTGAACCTTGCAATTTAATGTTTAAAGATAATTTCATGCAAATGTTGACTGCGGCTGCGTCTCAGGTAGCCCATCCGCTGAGTCCAATTTTGGCATACTCTTTCACACATATCGGCCGGTATCTCACGAATGAATGCATGGATGTTGGCTTCCAGTGCGTCAATCGAAGCGGGCTTGTCCCTATAGACATTAGCCTTGACATACCTCCACAAAAAATATTCTAATGGTGTCAAATCGCACGATCTAGGCGGCCAATTGACCGGCCCGAAACGTGAAATTAACTGTTCACCAAACTCGCCTCGCAATTGCGCCATTGTTTCGCGTGCTGTGTGGCATGTGGCACCGTCTTGTTGAAACCACATATCATGTAAGTCAAGAACTTCCATTTCGGGCAAAAAAAAGTTTGTTATCATCGCTCGGTAGCGCTCACCATTGACAGTAACGCTGCGATTCGCATCATCTTTGAAGAAATATGGCCCAATAATGCCGCCGGCCCATAAACCGCACCAAACAGTGGCTTTTTCGGGATGCATTGGTAGCTGTTGCAATGCTTCTGGCTGACCTTCACTCCAAATGTGGCAATTATGCTTATTTACGTACCCATTCAACCAAAAATGAGCCTCATCGCTGAACACAATTTTTCGATAAAAAAGCGGATCCTCGGCCAGCTTTCCAAGAGCCCATTCACCAAAAATTCGGCGTTGTTGTAGGTCGGCTGGCTTTAGTTCTTGCACCAGCTGTATCTTAAAAGGCTTTACGCCCAAATCTTTCCGCAAAATTTTCCACGTAGTGCTGTAACAAAGGCCTAACTGCTGGGAACGGCGCCGAATCGACATTTCGCGGTCTTCTGTCACACTAGCTGATACGGCCGCAATATTTTCTTCACTACGCACAGTACGTAAACGTGTTGGTGGTTTAATGTCCAACAAAGTAAATTTGGTGCGAAATTTGGTCACAATCTTCCGAATAGACTGCTCAGAAGGTCGAGAATGCCGACCATAAAATGGAAGCAGCGCGCGATGAACATTTCGAACCGAGCACGAATTTTGATAGTAAAATTCAATAATTTGCAAGCGTTGTTCATTTGTAAGACGATCCATGGTTAAATTGCAAACCAAACTGAAGCTGTTTGACAGTGACACAAGGTACTAAACACACGTCAGCTGTCAAAACCAGTGTTGCCAAAACCAAACCAGCTAAAAAATCACCCGTTACAAAGCTTAAAGAAAATCGATCCAACCATTTAGGCTGCAGCCAAACAGACACAGAATTTTACCACCCACATTTTTGTTGTTCTCTATAATCGTTATGTCATGTTTGAATGTTAACTCGAAATTTAATTTTGCACGAATCCAAAACTTGCCTTAAGCCTAGTACCTATATCACAAGTAAAAAAGGGTTCCTTAGGAGGTTCCTTAGGAGATTTCATTAGTATCCTTTACTTAAAGAAATTTATTGAATATTTTTTAAGAAAAGTTGCAGAGCTGTTTTTGAGAAAAATGAGATTCTGTTAGAAATTGTATGGCAGGTAGCGTTATTTTTAGTTCTGAAAAAAAAAAAAAATTAAAAAGGTAGTGAACAGAATCACTAGAAACCATCTAAGTTGCAAGTTTTAAGAAAACCTATACGTTTAGGCTGTGGCCGAGTGCACAGAGAGAATTGTTAGACCCCACTTTTTTCGTCTTTCCTATCGTACTGATGAGTCTGATCTAAATCTCGAGTTCATTTTTTACGACTGCATGGCTTGCATATCGCAAGTAACAAGGAGTCAGAATTGAATTGGATTTTGAAGAAAATATAAAATAATATGGAAATTCTAAACAAAAAATTCAGAATTCAAATAAAAAATACTTAAACTTAATTTTTTAGAAAATCTTCACGTTTAATTAGTAATCATGATGTAAAGTTTCACAATGCCATGACCATGAGTTTATGGGCGAAATCGGTGAGGAAATCAGAATCGAATATAAAGAATACACACAAAAACTTGAAAATTATTTGCAACAATTCGGAATTTGTCCATCCATTTTCTTGAGAAACAATTTTCTAAAAACAATATTAAAATAAGGATATTTTTAGATATATTCGGCCTGGTCCAGAGCCAGAGGGGGCCAAATTATGGAGTCCGACAAACAAAGAGAAAATATTTGTTAAAATTAACCATAATAATAATATAATATATGCACTTGTTCAAGTTGCTTAGAACTTAAGAACTTTAGGGCAAGTAATTACAGACAAAAAATAGAAAAAAAGAAATAAAGGAACTCAAATGGTACTTTTAATGGTATAAGCAACTCTTAAAATATATCAGGTAATACTAAGAGCTCAAAAATAAGTATGCCATTTGATTACTAAATAATATGAATATGTATATGCAAACAAAAAATTAAAAAAAATTTTAAACAAATTTTGTATATCTAAAATTTTGGTAACATTTAAAAAAATTAGGTACGCCAACTATGAGTATGTATTAATATACATTTAAAAACCTAAATTCAAAAAAATTAAGAAACCCATTTTCGAAATATTAAATTTTCCAAAAAAAAATTGTATTGTTATTTGAAAAATCCAGTATTTTTTTAATTTTTTGTATGCAATTTTTTTGACACTTGGAAGGAGCTTTTGTATACAAATTTGTGCTAGGCACCTATGCTACCAGCTCAAGTTCTTAAAATATTGCCGTTAGAAAATTACCAAAAATATATTTGTTGCTCTTTTTGAGGTTATGTAGCCGAGTGAGATATGTATGTAGTTGTTTTTCAATAAAACTGGCAACGATTTCTGAAAACTAAAAGTAATAGTTTTCCGCTGTAAAATTTTTAAATCTTTTTAATATCTTCTTTAAGACTATTGAATAAACCGGAAAATGAGGGGAATTTAGAAACAATAACGTGCAAGAGTTTAGTTATTGAACAATGTTTGTTCGACCCATAAGCATGCTTAAAACCGAAAATGCTACTAAATTCACTTAAGCATTTCTGAAAAAAATGGCTACACTGGTCAATTATTTTTTCGATAAATAAAATAATTGTTCCTTTTCAAAAGATAGATATTATAATAAACCTATTTATTCTCCGAGAAAATCTTAGCTATAGATGTTAGTGTCTCCGCCATTTTTGTTTGCTTTTATCAAAGTTATTTGTAACAAAGTGAGGCATTGTATTTTGTTTGAATTAGTAAAATCTTTTGAAAAATGCTAATAATATTTTTCCTTAAAACCCCCCGCTATAATTAACGTGTTTTGCCACATTATCTATTTTAGCTTGTTTTTAAAATTATGTGGGGTCAGAGGAAGATTCAAAACTAACTTAGCTTTTATCGAAGACTGAAAGAGATATAGTGTATGTACTTGGTGTACTTGTCTTAATACTTTTCAAGGTCAGGTCACATTTATTATAGGAACTCATTATCGTTTTATTGTTTAGCCCAAAATCCTTTTATTTCTTTTTCAATAATGTATTCACGCAACAGCCTTGGTAGGGAGATGTTTCACCAAATAATGAATTAACTTGTTTTTTTTTTTGTAAAAGAATTTCAATTGATTAGGTAAACAGTAGTTCAAATCTCTGGAAAAGAAAAGCACGCTTTGCGGAAATTTGGATTCAATAGCAACATTTTTAACTAATTCAAAAAGAGTGTCTGATAACGAGATATTCACACTTCCTTGTAAATGTTGTTAAAATTAATTATGAGAACCTGCTATGTACTGATTCATAGAAGTATGATGCTTCTTGTGAAACGTAGTTATATAAATACAAAATTATGAACTCATTCTTGGTGTTATAATTAAGCATGGCAGCATGGGAATAACAGTGCGTCGTTGGTTTGAAAGTCTCAACTTATCCTTGTATTATAACATGGATAAATGGTGCAAACGTTGGGTACACCTGAGTAGCTATCTATCTGATTAATAGTAATTATAATAATAATGATTGTAAGTGTGTGCTTAGTAGCTTATTAAATTGTTCTTTACATTCTATTTAAGTTTGATACTGTTATGCAATGAATAAAGAATCTAATACACATTTAATTTATATAAGAAGCCCAAACAATAGGTGGGTTTCTGGAGTCTGAATTTAGAATCAACAAAAGAATAATGATGCAAATTAAATTATTATTTTTCACATTATTTAGAGTCAAATGTGATTTCATTTTATGACAAAAATACCAGCTTATCGCTTTATAAAAATAAAATATTAAAATATATTAACGACTGTATTTCATTAGTGGCTCAAAGTCTTGGCTTGGCAAGTCTTTGAAGATTTATAGTAGTTTTTGTCAAATTTTTAAACGCAAAATTATCGGTCAAGTTGTTTTTATGATACGGAAATAATTCAAAAATAAGGAAAAAATTTGTGAGTAATACCTACTCTTAATTTATTACTTAGACTTTTTATAGCTTCGAGCAAAATTGCAAGAAAAATTATTTTTTTAAAATTTTTTAATTTTAAAAACTCTTAATTTCTTTTGCAGGTGATACAAACCAGCACAACGGCACACACAAATGGCCATGTTCCATCACAGAAAACATTTCACAACACACGTTGCACACGACATCACAAGCCCCACCAACATCAAAGTCATGGCCGTAAATCAGAATCCGTCCTTTCAACAGATTCAGATATCAGATTTACGAGACGAAAAATCGGTGATAGTCAAAAATGTGGTTGTGTTGTGATAACAGGTTTTCTAGTCGCTCTGCTCGTAGCTGGAGCGTTTGTTTATATTGGATGTAAGTTAAAAAATCAATTTTTTTTTAAATTTAAATTTTCAAACTTTCAAACTTTAGATACCTACTTCAGACCAGAACCTTTACCTGACCGAACGTTTCGAGGGAGATTTCGAGTGGTAAATGATAAATGGTCCATGGATCTAGCGGATCAAATGTCAATAAGATTTCAACACAAGTCAAGAGATTACAGAGAAAGAATTAATCTGCTTTTGAGGAGATCTGATTTGAGGGAACCTTTTGAGGGAACTGAGATTTTGGCACTTGATGGGTAAGTTTCACTATTGATCCCTCTGGCTTCTTTGATTTTTATGAGATCTTGTTTTTAGAACGGATGATACCAATGATATCCTTGTCCACTTCAATGTAATCTTTGATCCTTATATTGGACTTGTGTCGACGGCTGATCTTCTAGCTATCTTCACGGAAGAGATCACAGCTCAAGACCGAAGATACTTTGCAAATATGACAGTTGATCCAGAAAGTTTGACAATCAAAGAGGTAACCGGACTGATTGAAGAGCCTATAATGTCATCGTCGCCGCTGGAAAAAGACGATGAAGTTCCGATTTTAGTAACGACCACTCCTAGACCACCCAGATACTGTGAACCTCTCAAGCTTAACTATTGTCGGTCGATAGGCTACAATTCGACTACCTACCCGAATCTTTTAGGTCACACCTCCATTGTGGAAGTGGAGGCTGATGTTATTGCTTTTCGTGAAATGGTTGATGCTGAATGCTTTCGAGAAGCTTTTGACTTTGTGTGTCGACTTTTGCAACCACCTTGTGAGACACATGGACTATTAGAACCAACACCTGGAGTCATGTGTCGGGAATATTGTCAAATTTTCATGAAAGGTTGTGGCAATCGGTTATTGCACAGGTTTAAGAAGTACTTCGATTGTGAGACATTCCCTGAATCTACCGGAATGCAGTCATGTCATCACAAACCCCGATGCTCCGAAGATCTTCAGAGCAACGCCTTATCACCAAGGTTATGTGATGGAATCGGAGATTGTCCAGATCTTTCAGATGAACGTTCGTGTTCATTCTGCCCACCGAAATCGTTGTACTGTGGCCGCGGAAGAGCTTGTATATCTAAGACTGCTCGATGCGATGGAAAAGCTGACTGTCCCGATGGATCTGATGAAAAAGACTGTCGTAAGTATAGGGGGAAAGGGCAAATTTAAGTTACATTTCTCATTCTAATCAATTCGTTTTTTTTTTTTGGTTTTAGTATCAATAGCCCCCTTAGCATCAGCATTAATCAAACCAGAACCGTTGGTGCCATTTCAACCGAGATTTCATTCAGAAGGATTTGCAGTCTTCTCAGAGAAAGGAAGTGTTGGAAAACTTTGTGCTGAAGGTTTGGATGGTGTAGAAAAAGACACAGTGAGACAAACTGTTGCCGAATCTTTGTGCAAGTCTTTAGGTTATGAGTGAGTATTCCAACGGATTTTTTTTCGACTTTGAAAAGTTCAGTTCCTCTAGCTGGTAGATAATGTTTAGAATTTAGAAATTCAGGAATAATTTACAAGTATGGTCTTGGACTAACGTAGCAAAAATCTTCAGCCTAATATTTTGTCATTTGATTTAACCTTGAATTAATTTTTATATACCCATAGATCCGTTGAGATGTTCGATATCCGCAATGATACAGAAAGTCTTAAAGACTATGTGCGAGTTCTTGATCCACATGCTCCAGAAATTTCTTTCATTCGAACAATATGTCAAAACAAGAGAGTACTCTATGTGAGTTGTGGTGAATTGCAGTGTGGTGTTCAATCAGTGCTGTCGCCAAAACATACATCCCTACCAAAGATGTCATCGCCTGGAGACTGGCCATGGCTTGTAGCCCTATACAGAGAAGATACGCATGTTTGTGATGGTACTTTGGTGAGAATTTTATATTAAATATTTTGATGCAGGTATGATATTAAAAGTCATCTTTTTACATGTAAGGTTTCTCGTGATTGGGTCCTCACAACAGAGTCCTGTTTCCAAGGACAACCTCGAGCTACCTGGATGGCAATTTTCGGTTCTGTTCGATTGAATGCAAATGCTCCATGGACACAACGTCGACGTGTAATAGGTTTGATAAAGAGTCCCGTTGAAGGATCAACAGCAGCCTTAATCCGCTTGGAAACACCAGTAGTGTTTTCTGACTTTGTTCGACCCGTTTGCTTGCCTGATGAATTGGATAGGAAGTTGCGTCCCGATTACCAAAGAAGTATATTGACTGCCAAAGCTGAGAAGCTAGAGGGTGGCGAACGTCATCAGTCGCGTGACTTATCCGCCAAAGCATCACAGATATCAGAGCGAGAAATACAACAGTTCTTCGTTGCTCCATCACTAGAAAAACCAATTATACCTAGTACTGACTCATCCGATATTGATGATAGTTCAGAAACCGCTGGTTCACGACTGCCACGGGCAGTTGAACCAAGCCCCTTTCAATCATCATATCCCCTGCCAGAGAGTGTGCCTCAAATGGAATATTACTCACAGAAGGCGCGTTCGTTAGGTCAACAGAAGTTACCTGTTAACTATGTGACAACAGCACGACCCGCTGAACAGACACCGTGGACGAATTGCAATACATTGGGTTGGTCCAGGCAGCGGGATCATTTGCAGAGAGTGCAATTGAAATTCAGTGATATGTCCGCATGCGAGAATGTCTCGATTGCGACGGTGAATAGTATATGCACGGAAGCCACATTCCAGAAGCACGATTGTACGGTGAGTCCATTATGTATTTATGTATTATGGCACACTTGTGAAAACAAAAACATAAATTAAGGTATACATACTCGAACCTTCGTAGTTTCTTATCGGCGGCACGGCCTAATGGGTGTCGTCTGTATGAAAAAATAGTTTACCAAAATCCAACCATCGGAATTCACCTGAAAATCAGGAACAAATCTAGTAACTTTGGTAATCTTTATCGTAGAACAATGATTTCTTTACCTAATTTAGTGTTTTTAGGATCAAAGAGTTCATATCAAGAACTAAATTTTGTCTATGGGACCAAAAAGTGATATATTTTTGAAAATATCCTTTTTTTTGTGTGCTTTTTGTCAAAAAAAGGTGTCCAAACAATGCATAACATCTTTTCTATATCAAGCATAAATTGTAACAAAATATCCATATTATGGAAAAATATCTCGTTTTTCCAATGGTCACAAAATATCTTGACTACAGGCCAATCGAATATCTTTGAGTTCAAGATCATGCCATAGAGGTTGCATATCTTTTTTTTGTAATTATATTATGACCAAAAAAACGGAGTATTTGATTTACCAAAGTAAAAAATTAAATGCATTACCTACTAGCTTTTTTCCTATTTTTTTAAAGCCAAGCAACCGAGAAAACCAATACAGTGGTAGGCAATTAAACAGGTTTTACTGCAAATGCTCTGTATTTTGTTAGAATTTATGTTCAAAAATATGCCACTTTTCGGTTCCATATACATAATTTATTTCTTAAATTTCTTTAACCCAAAAAACCCTAGATTATATCGTCCCCTGATTGCAAGAACTAGGTAACTCAATTTTCAGTTTTTACAATATCTCGGCAAAAACGGTATTATTTTATGCAATTTTTAAGACTTTTCTACCAGTCTTTTTTACAATTGAAAAATATAAAATATTTATAAAGTGTGAGAAACCTAAATATTAAATTTTAAATCGTTCCCTAGTAGCTAGGTATCTATGAACCTTGCTATCTCCAAAATTTTTAAAATTGAGTTCCCTAGTTCTTGCAATCAGGGGACGATATACAACAATCATTGTTCTACCATCAAAAATTACCAAAGCTACATATTTTTCTGATTTTCAGGGTAACCAGCCACAGTTTCGAAAAAAAAGTAACTTCCGATGATCCGATATTAGTAAACATTTTTTCTCATGTGGACATGTTTCAAAAAGCGTTTGTTGGAATTTGTCCCATTAAAAAATCTAATATATTGACTCGTCTAATGGGGTTTTCTTTTGGTTAATTCAGATTTTGATCTAAAAATTTATTTTTTTCGTCGCGAATGGTATACGATTGCAGATTGATTTCTTAGTTTTTATTACATCGATACCTTCCCGTAAGAATGTATTAAGCGACATTTCAAAAATATTTGAGGCATCGAAATAAACCTCTGGATAAGTTTCTTATGTGTGCATCTAATGAAATAAAAAAAATTGGAAATTAATTTTCAACTCAAAATCCCTTTAAAAATCTGTTTATTACTAAAAAATACACAAATAAATAATTAAAAAAGAGGCTTTTAAAAACTTTTATTTAAAATTTTTAAAATGTCGCTTAATACATTCTTACGGGAAGGTATCGACATATATTGGTGTATATTTTGTGTCTGTGAAACTGTGGCGATCCAGCCTTGTCAAATTGATAGCTGCGAATTGTTCTGGTGTGTAATGATATTAGTAAAAGAGGGGTAAATCTGCCGAAAAATCCAGATCTGCAAATTTGATTTTCGATAAAAAAAAAATTGATTTTTTTTTACCATTGAAAGGCTTTTATTGTCAAAATCTGTGTTTTGACAAATGGGAAGGGGAAAAAATCAATTTTTGTTACCAAAAAAAAACCCCATAAGACTTTTCATTGCTTGATAGAACAATGAACGGTATGAATCTGTCAACGTCAAAAGTGACAGTTTTCATTTTGATGTCCTTTTTTTCTTTTAAGTTTGCGTTAAATTTTGGTGTTTAAAGTGTTATTTGTAGGTATTACAAGAATTTATTCTAATTAAAATTTAAATATCTAAATTCAAAAATGATGATTCGACGAATATGAATAAACAATTTAGCCAGAATAAACAATTTTTCTCAGAAAGCTCAGAGGACTCAGAAATATAAGCAAGAAAATTCCTTACGTTGCCCCTTAAAAGCTGATACTGATTTCTTTTAATTCGTTTGCTCAATTATTTCTTGTCGCAGTAAATCACAAAAGGTAGCCTAAAATGTACACATATGTTCATAAGTATATATTTTCATATTTTTCAATATTTCGAAAACCATATGTTTAGCAACACTATGCATTTCATTTTGTTCTTGTTTGTTTTTGTCATAGGATGGTTGTTGTAGTTATAACTTTTTTCTTCCATTAAAACAAAATTCCTTAATTTCCGCATGGAAAATGGCAAGTTTTTGGCAAGTTTATTCAAGACCATGGAAAGTTTTCATAAGGAAAATTTGTCAAAAACTGATGAGGCCAGCCTTTTCTAGTAAAAACTTGTTGGTTTGGTTTTGACATCTCATCACAAATAACCCCTATATAACAAAAACTTTATACCCATTATCCTCGTACTTGAAACAATTGTATGAAAAATATAAAGCGTGTAATTATTCATTTTTAACACGATACAACTTAATCACGAATCAGCGGAATAGTAAGTTTGGGATAACTTTTTTATTTTGGAGCACAACTGGAGAGGCCAAAGAGAATTTGGATTGTTTCCCTTTTGAGTACAATTATAAAACTTTTAGGTTTCTTTGTTTCAAAAAAATGTTGCTACATTTTTATTTATTTTTTTTCCTTGGGAAATAAGAAATATGTAAGTGAATTATATTTTCAACTTTTAATAAATATGTTAAGGCGTAATTTTGAAGGTTGTATAGTGCAAAATCATTAATTTTTGTTAAACTATTTTTTGCAGAGGCGTACCACCTCTTTCTCAAGAATTTCTATCTCAAGAAACAACATAGATACTTTTATGGACTCTAGCTATTCTTGACAAGAACATATGAAACACCATTATCCATTACCAGAGTTGGGTAGTAATTATTACAAAAAAAGTCAATCATGATTACATGTAATTTGTAATTGAAAATTTTAAATAACTGATTACATGTAATTTTAATTGAAAATATCAATTGCAAATTAAATATAGTTGAAAAAAGACCAATTACTTGATTAAATTACATGCAATTGAAAAAAGTAATCGAACAAAAAATAATTGAAAAAATCTAATGATTACTTTATTTGTAATTATTTCACAAATGTAATTAATAACACAAAATATCAATTACATTTAACAAGATAAGAAGAATATAGCTTATTCACATCTAGAGGCTGAAACCTTTTTAAGTTTCTATAATGTATGCCCATCCGTCTAACATGAACTTAGTAAATGGTACGGAAAGATTTTTACTTCATATATTGTTAAATGTAATTGATATTTTGAGTAATCAATTACATTTGTGTGTAATGATTACAAAAAAAAATCATTACAGGTTTTTCAATTACTATTTTTGTTCAATTATTTCTCTCCAATTACATGTAATCAGTAATTGAAAATTCTCAATCACAAATTGCATGTAATTGTGATTGAAAATTTCCAATTACAAAAACATGTAATTGCATTTGGAAAAAGTCATTTACTGATTTCATGTTATTGTTATCAATCCTGTAATCAATTACAAAATGTAGTAATTGCTACCCAACTCTCCCCTTTACACAGATTAACAAATGAAGCCATGAGTACAAAAGGTGTGTCACCATTTGATTTCATAATTGATACCTTGTTTCGTATTTCTATATTTATGCATCAAAAGTAATCTTAGCAAAAACTCTTAAATATCTACGCTTTATCTCCGTGGAATATCAAATTTAAAAGTATTTTTTAATATTGATTAAAGATAAAGAATTATGCTAAAAAATGGGTTACACCTTACACGGTTTCAGAACTTTGGCACACTGCCTCTTTTTCTTAGCATACTTTTGGGCTCTGAACTCAAATCCGTTATCAGTTTTTCGCCATTGCGTCGTATTTTTAAATAATTCCAGTTAGGAAATGAAAAATATAGTGTTTTCGTTATTTTCGGTGCTTACCTACATTATGAAACGAAAGCTATGTCATTTGCAACTATTTCTAAAAATATTAATACTTTTCATCAACACTCAATTTGAATCTTTCCAATTATTTATTATACTTTTTTACTCTCAGAGAAATCCCTTTTTAAAAGTTTAGGTTTTTAGCACATGAAGGGTCCAAGAAAAAGTATTTTTCGAAACCAACTCAAACCAAGTGTACTTCAACCGTTTTTTCCCTTGACCCTTCGTGTTACTATACCAATTTATTTCGTACAGTAAATGAGATATCAGAAAGATTTAAAGTGAAGTGAAAAGAATAATTATCTTCGTTTAGGATTCGTTTCTAGTTATAAAACAAATACCCCGTTTCTAAATAATTTAAAAAACAATTTTTTCATTTTCATATCTAGTGAGATTATAACAATGGTGGAAAAAAGGTGAACGATTTGGATTCAGTATCAAAAATTTCTTTCCCCGTGTCCAAATCCGTGTAAACCTTTAAAAAAAAGATCAAATAAAGTCCATAATTTACATACAATTAGTACAAAATATTAAAATATTGTTATAATTTTATTTTGAAAAAAAGTAATAGCCTGATTGTGGAAAACGAGACGCTTTGATTTTTTAGATTTTCAGCTTCAATTTTCAATAATTTGAAAAATCAAATCCGCTGCCGAATACGATTAGCTTTATAATTTATAAATTGCCATCAAATAAATAAAACATGACACTGATCGTCCGTGATCAGTCTTTTATGTAAATAGTTTAAGTGTTTATATTTTTATTTCGAATTTGCTTGGATCGTTTGTCCTTGAAAATAATAAAGGGGATTTGGATCTTGCAGAATGTATATATTTATTTATTTTTGTCAAATGTTACCAACCCCGATGATAGGTGCGGCAAAACTCTCTTATGTGCTTTGTTATGTTACTCTTTTTTTTAAACCAGTTGATTTGTAATCAGGAATTTTTGTTTCAATTAAAAAAAAATAAAAACAATCGCAAAGAACCCATCATCATTCAACGTGAAAAATCTCATACCTGTACAACAATATGTTTTTCTTTGATTCAAAATAGAACAACAAAATATTTAAGTTTTGAAAAATATGTATATATTTTTTTGAGATTCTAATAATTGTTTAAAAAATATTTAAATTAAAATATCATTTCAATATCTAAGCATAAATAATAAAGGAACGTTTTTTTAAATATTAAACATAAAACATACAAAACCTAGATACTAGATAATACATAGATAGTTTGTGTGGTTAAAGTCTTAGGTTTGGGGAAAAAGCTAACAAAAATCAGTTCAATGGTTATTCTTAAAATTAAAAAAAAATAATTAAATTAAAACAATGTTAATAAATACAATAAATAAAGGTGTAATATTCCTTAAATACGAATAGACTTCCTCGAAGATATCTTCTTAACAATACCTCTGGATTTGAGTATAATCATTTTTTGTTTCTTTGGTTGTGGCTCCTTTGTGTCTGACGAATCATTTCCACCAATTGATCCGATGAAACAATTCTGCCTTGTAACCGGAACTCCTTCATGTTCATCGCTGTTATTTCTCCTTTTATTATTCAATTTGGTAAATGGTGTTCTATCTTCTGCATCTGATTCCAAAGTGCCCAAGAGTCCATTGTAGTCCAACTTGATGTAGAATATAATTTCTGGACTTGGGAATAACAAGTTGAAGTATTCGAATGTGTACTTCTCAAATACGTATCTGGATCCATTTGAGATTTGAATGTAATTTTTGAATTCAGCAGGAATTTCAAAACGTTCACAAGCTAAAATAAAGGACAAAATAAACGTTAGGTATTTTTAAAAAACTCATAGGGAAAAACCTTTAAGACTTACCAATTTCAATACACTCTTCATATTTTGCTTTAATTGGGCAGGATATGTGTTCCAGATTTCCGCTATACATCATCTTTAATGTCTTGGTTTGTTGTTGTGTCATTTTAATGTTTAAGGAATTAATTTTCACTTCGATTGTTAAAATAATTTAAATTTTTTGTAGGTAAGTAGGTACTTCCGCTCAGATGTTTTCTGTTCAACGATGTGATCATGAATGTAGGTAGGACATCCAAAACTGGTTGCTTTTATTCTGATTTCACAATAATACTGCTAATCCACAAATGAATCCTTGTTCACAGTCTTCGACAACAACAAGCAATAACAAAATTTTATTGTGTTTTGATGATGACACCCTTTTATTCTTTTATTAGTAGATATCACAGGGTAGAGAACATCCCTTATTCCAGGAACATAGACTATCGAAAACACGACCGCACTTTGTCGTAGAATAGGAACGAATAAACAATAAAAATTAAAAATATCAAACGCAAGCCAAAAACCAACTGAAACTATTTCACACTGAGTCACATTCACGTTCGGTCTCGTTTGAGCGTTTGTTGAACCGAAAAAGTGAGGCAACACTGAACAGAATAAACAACGATTGAGTGGAATAATATTTTTCTAGTGCAAGACGAGGGTTACAAAATGTTCATGTTCTGACGTGTCGCGTTTGAAGCGACCGTTTTATTTTTGTTTTTTTTTTTCAAATTAATTTACTCGATCAGCTGCTTTAAAAAATTATGCATGCCAAATGAATTCTTAGCGTGTGCCACTGTTCTAGTTCTATATTCAATTATTAAAATTATTACAATCAGCTATGCTCAGTTATGCAACAACAAAATATAATGTGCTGATCGTGGTTTAGGCATAAAAATAATAATAATAAAAAAAAAACAAATAAATTAAAAAAAAAAATGACTCAGCTTACGAGATTATGAAAATGAATTCATTCAACTTTAGGAATCTTGTTTATGGACATTAGCTAGTTGTTAGTTAGGTACATCGGTACCTGTTTTTTAGGAAAGAGCACGGGTCACGGTTCATAAACTTGCAGATTAATAAATCTGCAAATAAATAATGTAAACAAACAAAAGGGTAAGCGGTAAGGGTTTAAAACTGGGTCACAGGTACTTGCGCTTAGTACTCAAGTGGCTTACAATAATTATTTAAAGTGGGAATAAGATTATTAAGTAGGTACCTACTTACGCATGGATCTTGAATAATTTTCATTTTATCTTTGTAATTAAGAAATACCTACATTTATTATATTGAAATTATGTTTTTAAAAACTGGAAAACTGCACTGAGTAGAAAAACAAAAATACATGCGTACCTAACCCAGGCATTTACATATGTACATTACATAGGTACATTGTACATAAGTAGGTTTCTACCTATATAGGTACACTTTTTCTTGCAAAATGTAAATTTTCAATGCAACGACACACATAACCAAAAATAATTTCAGGTAGGGGAGAGGGGGCACCTTTGGACACTCATAAAAATTTATGTGTTGTCATTATTGGACTATGAGATGTGGACTTGGTCTTTGGTTGAGTAGGTACACATTTAATAAAGGTTTATAATCATTATGATTTTTTTTGTTTAATAAAGCAGGTTCTTATGTTCAAAAGTACCTCCATGTGGGGCAGTTTTGAACTAGGCTGGAGCACTTTTGAACAGTCGTTTTTTTTTTAATGGCTTTTACCAGTACAAAATGAAGTGCCTACAAGTGTTTTTTTTTTTGGGAATTAGCAAAATTATTTTATTTCGTGAACAAAGGGAGTCAAAAAACTTAATATAAACAAACTGAAATCACAAGGGAACGAATCAATATATTAATATGACAACGAAGTGTAAGAGAACTTAAAGATTTAAACATTTATACAAACAAATTACATATGTAGCTGCTTCACATTCCTAGCTTAAATTTAGAAAAAAGTCAAAAGCCATCATTGCTTCTGATTGCTGATTGGTGGTGACAGCTTTTACCGTTTAATGGTGCCTAGAGATTGCAATCGTAGTACCTCGTGGCATGATGGTTAGTGCGTAGGACTGTCATGCCAAAGGTCTGGGTTCGATTCCCAGCCGCTGCCACCTGCGAGGAACTGACAAATCCTCCAAGAGTGTACTTGTCATGAATAAGTGCTTCTCATCTAGCTGTTCGGACTTAGCAAAAAATTGCAGGAATGGTTGAGAGTTCTAAGTCACTTGTCACTAGGCCTTGGTTCTCTCCACGAGCTGTTGTGCCACAAAATTTATTTTATTTTTTTTTAGAGATTGCAATTCCGAGATAATTTTTCAATACCGGGATTTCGGGACTCAAAAATTTGAATCCCAGAATCTCGAGATAATACCGGGATTTGAAAAAAGTCTTTTAGAATATTTGTTCTTCTAAACTTTTTTTATTGGCAAAAATAAACAGACATTTTTTATTTAGGAGAAACAAAAAAAAAGGTCCTAAAGAAATAAAAAATAAATTCTTGTAAGATGAACTGATTTCACTACAAATATGTGTATAACAAAGCCCTTACTATATGTCACTAATGAGTCCTAGGGAAATCACATGGGCGAAACGCAATTTCGTATAGACTAAAAGCTGTAAAAATTAATTTGAGACCTATTAGGTTAGTTCCTACACCGTGCATTTCTGCGCATTTAAATCCAAAGTTTTTTCAAAATTCATATGAAAAATAATTTTTGACAGTAATTCAAAGTAAAAGAACACACATCATAATTCAACAGGTACAATAACAATAATGACAGAAATAGTGCTATAAGTCTTCTACTAAATTGATTTATTTCAGGAGTAGGGTAAAGGCGGTGTAGACTAGCATTTTATTTTTTTTTTTTTAAATAAAACCAATAAAATTTAAGTTTTTTCATTGCTATTTATTTTTTAAATACAAAGAATAACATTATTTCTCAATAAATTCTTTGCAACCAAAAATTCATTTAGCTAACCCAATCAAATGCAATAATAAAATAAGAGTTTAACCCAAAGTGTATTTGAAACTATTGTTCATTGATTTTTTAAGAACTCCAAGAACTACATTATTGGATTTTTAGATCCGTACAAAAAAGATCAAACAAATTTAAAAATACCTAGTTTTCCACCCGTTAAATGGTTTTGAAATGAGATATTTAAAAAAGCAAAAAAATTTGTTTGTATTGAACCTTTCATTTACCATATATTCCTTTTTCATTAATGCATTGAAAAAATGTGTGCTTAATAGCTAAAAAAGATGAACATGTTCGAACAAGTATTTATCAACAGCCCTAATTTTAGAAAACTTAACAAAACAAGCAACCGCGTTCATATCGATGGCTTAAATCTAACTTAGGTTAGTTTTGCGTGCTTGCGCATAAATGTTAAAATGTTTCCCAAGATTGTATTTCTGGGTTGCGAGAAGAGCTCTGTGGTTCATATTTGCCACATATTCCATAATGTTAATATGTTAATATAATAATATTTGTACTATACAAAACGTTCTTATACAAAGTACCTAAATACAGTCATTATAGAAAAACAATATTGATCAGTTAATACTTCTAGAAAGTATAAATGTAAGCAAGAACAAAAATATTGTGTCCAAATCTATAAGCCACCTATCCCGAAAATTCCGGGATTGGAGCAATGTAATTCCGGGATTTTCGGGATCAAAAAATGTATCGGGATACTGAGATTGCAATCTCTAATGGTGCCCCACTAGTTGTGTTCAAACCTGTCCCAACATGGCCAGTGACAGAAAATTTTTCCTAAATAAGCAATTTTTACATATATATACAAAATTTAATATTCAAACTGTCTCAAATAAACCTTTTTTACAAATAGAAAAGCACTCTAACAAATTTGTACACTCTAACAAGAGAAATAAATAAAATTATTACAACAATTGAAGCTTAAAAACCTTCACAACGGGCTACTTTCTGTCGGCTTATGAGAGAACTACTGAAACTGAAACCCATTGACGACAATAGAAGACAGAACTGCCAATCTTAAAATTTGGTTATCGCTCTGAAATATTATTTTAATATGATTTAACTGGCGCTGTTCAAGAGCAGCCCACGTTCAAAGGTGCCCCCCTCTCCCCTATTAAGCTCATAATAGTTAAAAAATTTCAACTTCCAAGAAGAAGATTTTTTTAAATACATACTTACAATAGCTGTGTTTTTTTGCAACTCCAGTAAATTCTGTCTGAAAATAAACGACAACAAAACAAAGCAATTTACATGTCAAATATAACAACAACAATATCCATATAGAGTTAGCTATGTCCAGATAATTAAGTGGACTTAACTTTTGTCCCGATAAAAACGGCATTGCCAGACTACCATTGTCGTTGTGTTATCGATAATTTGTATAGAAATGTCAAATGTTTGTTAGTAAGATTGTGCAATACAAAATGGCAGACCAAGTTAAATGTTGAAATGTCCCGATGTCGTTTTTTTCACCAAAGTCCATATGGACAGCAAAAAAACGCAGCTAATATTACTCCACATACATACATTTATTAAGGTACTTATGCATAAAGAAGATTCTAAATGGTGCTTTTTGTATCAAAAAAAATGTAAAAAGTACAAGATTTTTATCTAACGATAACTCTACTTGCCATCGCCATGGGTACTTATAATTTCTTCTAGCAATTTAACAATAAATGATTTGTTTAAAATGTACATAACTCTTCAGATTAATAAAATTTATGACTGGAGTTACTTGTAACTGAGAACATTTAAAATATGCAATTAATTATAGAAAAAGTTTAAGAAGAATAATTTTAATCGTTCTTTAACCAGTTGAATATCTTAGAGCTCAAATATAAGCATATCATTTGATTAACTACTTGAAAAAATTATGTGCATATATGAATGTAAAAAAAATTAGTCGTTCTTAAAATTTAATTTAATTTAAATTAAAAAAATTGGTAGGTATGCTTAAAAAAACTTAGATTCACTGCGCATCCGACACGATTTGACATATGTTAATGCATGGAAATATTTGGGAACGGTTCTTAAACCATCACACTTTCTGTCCCACTTAGCGGTTTGAAGTTATGGTGAAACTAATTTGTTTGGATACAAGTGTGGAAGCTAAATATAAAAAAAATTCTCAGCACACAAATTTGGCAGTCGTATGAAATTCTTTCCCATCACTTTATTCTCACATGTGTACACAGTTTTAATCATTCATCTTCACCTACCCTTGGATTATGTTTTCGTTTGAAATTGTATCTGGTGTGACAAAATTTTGATTTAAACCCATGAATATAAAAACCTAATAGGACTATTATTCGTAGGTGAAATGAAATAGAAAATCAACACTTCTTAATGAAAACTATTGTGTCTTTAACAAGTAAAGGGTTTTTCAAAAGGGACGCTACAAAAGCGACAGGGACAGCAAACGACGCCATATTTCTTGCCGCTCTTTTGACATTTCTCTTCAGTAAGGTTTGCCATTTCACGATGGAAAGATATACGAGCCAATAACGAGTCGAAGTTATTAAAATTTACTACCGAAATTCGGAGTCAGTGGCCTCAACGTTAAGAGCGCTACGTCCAATTATGGTGAGAAAAATTTGAATCCAAAGGCACAGTGCAAAATGTTCCCGTGCCAGTGAGACAAAGAAGTGCCCGTAGTGTCGAGAATATTGCTGCCGCTGAGGCTTCAGCTTGACCTACATCCTAACAAGATTAAATTGACGCAAGAACTGAAGCCGCTTGACAATCAGAAGTGTCGTATATTCGTGAATTGGGCTGAGCAACAACTTGAAAATGATTCGGATTTTCATCGAAAAATCATCTTCAGCGATGAGGCTCATTTCTTGGTGAATGGCTTCGTCTATTCCGTTAGACTATTTCCTGTGGGACTACGTCAAGTTTATGGTCTATGCCAACAAGCCAGCGACGATTGATGAACTTCGTACGAATATTAAACATGAAATTGCAGCTGTGTCGGCCGATTTATGCTTGAAAACGTAGTGGCCATGCAAAAGAAATTGAGTTCCATACATAAAGGCATCGAACGTACTTTGACAGGAATAAAGAATTTCATTGATATCCAAAACCGTTTTTGTTTTATTTAAAAAAACTTTTGTAGCGCTCTTATTGAACAACCCGATATTTTATAAGTCTAATATAGGACATATTATTTAAGTGGACTAAAGTTGAATAATGTAGAAAACTTCCATAGAATTATTTCCCTGCACTGTAAATTCCATGTTTATAAACAAGAAAACTCAAAAATTATTAAAGATAAAAGAATAAAGGATTCAAGTTATTTACGACTTTTTACATGAAGAGAACAAAAGATTTTGAAATGACATTATGTAGATCTCTTTTCTAAAACAATAAATTCCGGAATGATTACTCCCAAGGTAGTTCTTAAAGCTAAATGTTTACATTTAGGGCTGCCATGTATTTACATATGTACAGCTTCGAAAAGACAATCCATATTTTGACAGGTAGAGAATTCTAAGCCTCCATTTAAGAGTTATTTTTGAGCTTCATATCAGTAAGATTAAGAGTTTAGTATGCATATGATGTTAAATTTAAGTTTCCTTTTTTTCTCACAATATCAAAGCTAAAATTATAGTCTAGGAGCCAACGACATAAAAAGTTATATTATTTGCATACATTTGTGATTCATATCAATTACAGGCTTTGAGGGGTTGAACTAATAACCGTTAGTCTGCCTACCTTAACACATGTCGAACAGGTATAAAATTTGACGTATAGTTTTTGCATCGATTTATTTCAAAACCTATTGGTCGGAGGTCGTTGGCTCTCATTCTATTAGGGCTAATTGTGAGTTGTCTTACCAAAAATTTGTAAAAAAATAATTTTGTTGATTTTTTTGTTTAAATTGATAAATAACAGAATATAGTTTATTAATTATAATGTTTTACTGTGGGTTGCTAAGACCGTGCCATCATTTTATATTATGAAACACGATATTTTTAGAACCATATTATGAATGTACATCAGTGAGCTCTACAGTTTGAGTATGATCTTAACCTGAACCCTATGAGATTAGATGAAAAATTCACCTGAATTGACCTTTTAAGATGGTGTGACACTGTCACAGATTAGACTCATGAGCCGCTTAGGCTATATGTATACGCAATATACACATACACAAGCATAAGGTATTGACTTATAAAAGATGAAAAACTAAAAGATTGCTTGCCGACTTAGCATGTCATTTTCAAAAGAATACTCACTAAGACGGTTCTTATGATTATTGTGGTAGCGAGCGATAAGATACTTATTCATAATTTTTATTGAAAGAGATTAAAAAACATTAGAATTAGTGAAATCAAAACCAATTCGAAATATGACAAATTAGTGAAATCAAATTAACCCTTAACCCCCAAATTAATTTAATTAAAGTGTGAAAAAAATCAAACTTACGTCAGCTCTTATCGCCGCGCTAATGTTTCTATTATATGGTATTTAGTTCAAACTATATAATGTGTTCTATGAATTTGGATCTGTTTGAATATTTGTTTTTTTAAATGAAACCCAACATTACAATTATGAAAAATTAATTAAAAAAGTATTATTTGTTGATTAGGTTTAAATACATAAATCCAGTTATTTGTGTTATCATTCGAATTTCGAAATCTCCGTTTAAAGTTGTTTTCTCTGACAACTCATTTTGTCTTAAGTGGCAATTGAAAACCGACGTATTTTTACTGTTTCCGAATATCTACTCGAAACTACTAAATAATTATTCTGAACTTTGGTTCTCCAAGGGCCAATGTCCAATTTGTAAATTTGTGAGAAGTCCAAAATTTCGCTTTGTTATCTATTGAAATGCTCATTACTTTTGAAAAGCCTATTGGCCCCTTAAGTCGTAGAACATCTTCCACTGAGTCAAATAGTGTACTGAGTAAATATTGTAAAAAATGGACATTGGTCCTTTTAGAACCAAAGTAGGTACCTACAGAGTTACACTGTGTGACAAAATTTGAATTTCGTATCTCTAATATGGACCAAAAATTACATTTCTACTATGCATTTGAAGCTCTGAATACGAATCTGTAACGTTTTTGAGTTATTCGAATCTAAAATTTGGGGTTATGTTATTGCTCGAAATTTACTATTTCAGAAATCATTATTGTGTGGAGGTTAGAGAACGATAAAAATATGCCAATATTTAATGGGCACCTGAGTCGCAATGGGTTTTTGCATAACCTTTCCCATGTTGCGAAATGAAATTTAAGTCACAAACTTAAGATTCGGATTCAGCACCCCTGAAAACAGAGCAGGGCAACAATTAAAATTACCCCTTTTTTGCATGTTAAAAACACAATATGACTAAACTATTGTGTATGTTAATATGGTAGTAAACAAATAATAAGTAGCATAAATATAACAACTTGGGATTTTCAAATAAAAAAAATTATGTGTACAATTTTCATGTCGACAATTTTTTTTTTTTTTAGCAATAAGATAATCTATGATCTGAATGACATCTATTAAACTATTGCTTAGAACATTGATCATGGCTAAAGCTATCATGCAGTTTTCAATGTTTTGTCGTTTGGGAGGAAATGCCCCCCCTTTGCCCCCACGTGTAGTTACACCACTGGCAGTAGGCTTGCAATTTTATTAATAAACTTCGCTTTTTATTTTTCAAACTTATGGTAAGGTTTTGTACAGTTCGGAAAACTCTCTCCAGAACTTATTCATTTGGTTGACACAAAATTTAATGTTGTTTTTCATTTCAAGTCAAAAATTTAATTACTTTTTGTTATTGTAGCCATTTTTCCCGCTACCAATCGTGGCTTTATAATTTAGAAAAAAACGAAAGTGTTGGACACAAGTCGGCTAATTGTTACTCGTCCAAGTTTTCAAATCATTTTAAAAAACCGTCCAGAATGTTGGTGCAACAGTTATTTTTGTGCTCAAATAATCGAGCTTGTAAAACTTTCTAATAGTTTCGTTTTTACGATCCTTACAAAAGATTTCGCTTACAAAGTTTTCAAACTTTTTTATGAGGCTGTGAGGACAAAAGTGATCGTAAATACTTTATAGTTAAAGATTTAAGGAGGATAAGTCACATTTTTAAAAAAGCTTAGATATTATTCAGGAATTTATAATTTTGGATTTGATGATATTTGATGCCTCAATGTAAAACTACAAAACAAAACTATCAAAAATGCCAAAAAATAGGTTACATTACTTTTGGACTCATGACCATTTTCACGGCTGTGAAGATAGCAGAACAATTAAGAGCTAGATCACGACAGGAATTTGCAGTTTTTTTTGCATTTTTAATGCATTCCTATTCCGTATTTTGCAGTTCACCAAATAATGGGTGTACTGCACTTCTAACATCACTGTGAAGTTAGCAGTTCATGACTTTTCTCAGAAACCGGGCTGGTTATGAATCTGAAAAAAGGCTCTTGAATTTACAGTTTAATTTGTATTTCAAGAAAAATCTAGGTTCGAATTTTGAAGTCTTTATTTGAAAAAAAAATCAATTGTCAATTTGTCATTATACAGGCATAAATATTTCAAATCTTTTAAATATATGTAGCTAGAAATGCACAAAAAAAACTTAACATTTTAATACAAATTTACATCTCAATATTAAAATAAATAATTGTTTGTTATTCAAAATTATTATATTTTTAATTTAATATATTTTCTCTTTGTCTCTGTAGCAAGAAGAATTTTCTGGTGCTCCAGTGCAATGTACCCTGCCAGGAACAAATCAATGGGCTTTAGTTGGTATTTCATCTTGGAGAATAGCTTGTGGTCCGACGGGTGTAGAAAGACCTCGAATGTATGACAAAATTACATCGAATGCAGCTTGGATAAGAGAAACAATTAATTCAGAATAGTTGTATTGTAAAAATTTTAACTTTATCATGTACATTTTAAAAACAAAACAAAACAAAAAAATATATGTATCTAAATAATGTATAAGATTTAATTAAATTTATCAGATTTTCGTATGAATGTGTTTGTATGGACAAAAAATGTAAGATATCTTTGACTAAAAATACTGATTAAATACCTATATGACTATGAGTATTCAAAACAAAATTATTCAGTAAGACAAAGTTTAAAAAATAAATAATTTTATTGAGTATGAATGAATGTGCTGCCATTAAAGTTTAGACTTAAATTAAGCTGAAATAAAAAAAAAAACATTTAAAGTTACTTATTTATTCATAATATATTATACAAAAGTTATTTCTATTGTTTATGTTTACAAAATTTATTTTAAGCTTAAATCTGTAAATTAAAACAATATTTTTATGTTAAATACATTTTTTAATAAACAAAAATTATTTTTGAAATTTATTCAGAAAAGAGATGTGCTAAATATTATCTACCAGGTAGATAGAACCACATGTAAAAATATGCAAACATTAATAGACAAGACAAGGTTAATGCAAATAGACAAATAATTTAAAGTAAATTAAAGTTTTACAAATTAAGTAGAATTTTTAGAATAAACATTTGGAAAAAAAAACTGAAAACGGAGAGTCAAAAAGTCAGCTAAGTAGATGTGTTAGCCTATTTAAAACTAATTAAAGTCTTGAAAATGAGCCTAATTTGCCTAATACAGACTGTTTAAGCATCACTTTTTAAATGTTGATTGCGTTATAATGAGAAATTCTATTTCAGACGAAAAATAAAAATAAGAAAGCATCTGGAATCCAAATAGCAAACATCTCTTTGAGTCACTTTTCGTAAAGGTCGTTAATCAAACAGTCGAAAACAGACTTATTTATCTGATAAAATCTCAAATCACTCAACCTAACACTCACTCAATCTGTCACTTACTTCAATGATATTCCATAAGTGACTCACAATTATAGACGTTTATTCCTTTTCAGATTTTATGGTCGCATTGTTTGTTTCAGATGTCAGGTACGGTTGTATTTTAAATGGGTAGGTATAATTATTTTGTGATACAACTTCATTAAGGTTTGTAGATATTTGATTCAAAACAAGAATGAGCTAAAGTTTTGTGTCATTTGTTATTGGTTGCTTTTGTTGTGAAATTATTAAACATTTTATGACTTTTTGTTGGGCGCCACTTTGCTTCTTTAGGTATAATGTATAAATATAGATTGTACTGGTCCTTCATGCTTCATACTTCATACACTCATTCAAAAGAGAACATCAGATAAAATAAATAAATATTTCATATTTCTTATAATTTATTCTTACAAAATGACTTTATATCAAAGCAAGACTTTAAAGATGATGTACAATGATCAATTGGAATACATAGATTGTCCTAAGAATTCCAAGTACGAAGAGTGTATTGAAATTGGTAAGTTTGTTTATTATATTATATTTGTATTTTTTATTTGAGGAAGGTACTTAAAACTAATTTTTTCTCTTTTCCTATAGCTCTTGAACGCTTCGAGATCCCATCCAAATTAAAGAAATTTGTTCAAATCTTCAACGAATCAAATAAAATTTTTGATAAATCTACTTTCGAATATTACAACTTACTGTTTCCAAATCCAGCAATAATTTTCTTCATCCAAATTGAGAATGAGGAAATAAAAAATAAACATTCAGAAGAAGAACGACAACCTTTTGCTAAATTAAGTAACAAGAGAAAACATCGTGATGAAAACCTTGGAGTACCAGTAACGAGACAAAATTGCTTTCTTGGTTCATTGCCAGAGGAACCTTCAAGTAAGAAACATAAATCATCTTTAAGCGAATCAAGAGATTTGGGTGTTGTGAGAAGAACAATTTCCAGAAGATGTCTTCGCATTTAAATGCTGCCATAATAATTATTTTATTATAATATTTAAATTTTGTAAATATATTAATTTAAAAATTTTAAAAAATAAGATTTAAGAATAAAAATCAATAGGAAATATTGTTACATATATTATATTTTGTTTGTTCTTTATTTCTTTATGTTCAAATAGTCACGTAAACGTAATATATAATTTGTTGCATTCAGTGATTTTGAAACTCGGAAACACTTACAGTATGGTTTTTGCAGCTATTTGGAAAGCCAAAAGTCAATTCTTATGGTTTATTGTCGAATCAAATTTTTTTGAAGAATAGTTTTGGTAAAAAATTGTTTCAATTCATTATTTTGTAGAAAAATTTAAATTTTTTTAATTTGAAAGCAAGTTTTGTTGAACCTATTTAAGCTTGAGGGTTATTGTCCTTAGTAGTCGACCCCTTAGATGTTCAGAATAAAGTAATCATTTACTGTCAGGGAACCATTCAACGTAAATATGTGGTTTGTTATTCATTTTAAGGTTTTTTTAGTAACCTATGTGAGAAAAGCTTAATTTCCCAGTCGTCGAACACTAGTTTCCTAAGCTCGAAAATAAAGTTTCCTTATTCCGAATACAAGGTTTGTACATGTTTGAAGCCCAAAAATGCAAAGAAGTAATTTTCTCTAAGTTTTATTGAACAAATTATATTCGTGGGTTTGTTTTTATTCAATTCTATTAAAAGCGAAAAAAAAAACTGTTTAACGGATTTTTATTTAGAACGTAATGGAAAAGGAATAATTACATGAGGTTCCTTGAATAGAAGACTCAAAGAAAAGAAGAAAAAGGTGTTCGAATACTGGACCTAACGTTCTTCTTCATGTTCTTGACGTAAAACCCTCAAAACAAATTATTTTCTTAAATATTTATTGCCTGAATGAAAGAAAACAATTTTGGCAAAATTGACTATAGTCGAACACTAGTGTTCGAACAGGCAACTCTGACAACAAAATTGGTTTTCTATCTTTGAGCAGTTAATTTATTAAATATTTATTAATTTTTAAGTAAAAACTTTAAGTTATACTAATAAATACATAAAGTAACTATTATATAACGATAATACGCGTTAAAATAGGTATCAACGTTAAAATCACAGTTTCCCACAACACTTCCATCAGTTTCTTTTACAATAAACTTTAAATAACTTGATTTTCTAAGGCTTCTAATTTAAGTTTTTTTTTCAAACTTTATCATGAAATTCGACAAGTAAATAAGGTTTGAAGAAATAACACATGCATTATTCTGCGATTATAGAATTTGAAAATCAGAGAAATTACACAGATTACATGCTTTATTTTAAAAAGTGTTCGACTACTGGGGTGTTCGAAAAGATTCGACTCTAACCCTATTAAAAAAACTAAATATTCCAAGAAATCATAAGAATGGACTTCTGGCTTTAGAAAAAGCTATAAAACAATACTATAAGTAGATATTGCCGTTGTTTTTTGATTAAGTTTTTCTATTAAATGCAATATTTTTTAAAATAAAATTTCATCTCTTTTCCAAGCGAGAGGAACTAACGGGTGATTTTTTAGCTGGTTTGGTTTTGGCAACACTGGTTTTGACAGCTGACGTGTGTTTAGTACCTTGTGTCACTGTCAAACAGCTTCAGTTTGGTTTGCAATTTAACCATGGATCGTCTTACAAATGAAAAACGCTTTCAAATTATTGAATTTTACTATCAAAATTCGTGCTCGGTTCGAAATGTTCATCGCGCGCTGCTTCCATTTTATGGTCGGCATTCTCGACCTTCTGAGCAGTCTATTCGGAAGATTGTGACCAAATTTCGCACCAAATTTACTTTGTTGGACATTAAACCACCAACGCGTTTACGTACTGTGCGTAGTGAAGAAAATATTGCGGCCGTATCAGCTAGTGTGACAGAAGACCGCGAAATGTCGATTCGGCGCCGTTCCCAGCAGTTAGGCCTTTGTTACAGCACTACGTGGAAAATTTTGCGGAAGGATTTGGGCGCAAAGCCTTTTAAGATACAGCTGGTGCAAGAACTAAAGCCAGCCGACCTACCACAACGCCGAATTTTTGGTGAATGGGCTCTTGGAAAGCTGACCGAGGATCCGCTTTTTTATCGAAAAATTGTGTTCAGCGATGAGGCTCATTTTTGGTTGAATGGGTACGTAAATAAGCATAATTGCCGCATTTGGAGTGAAGATCAGCCAGAAGCATTGCAACAGCTACCAATGCATCCCGAAAAAGCCACTGTTTGGTGCGGTTTATGGGCCGGCGGCATTATTGGGCCATATTTCTTCAAAGATGATGCGAATCGCAGCGTTACTGTCAATGGTGAACGCTACCGAGCGATGATAACAAACTTTTTTTTGCCCGAAATGGAAGTTCTTGACTTGCATGATATGTGATTTCAACAAGTGCCACGGTGCCACATGCCACACAGCACGCGAAACAATGGCGCAATTGCGAGGCGAGTTTGGTGAACAGTTAATTTCACGTTTCGGGCCGGTCAATTGGCCGCCTAGATCGTGCGATTTGACACCATTAGATTATTTTTTGTGGGGGTATGTCAAGGCCAATGTCTATAGGGACAAGCCCGCTTCAATTGACGCACTGGAAGCCAACATCCATGCATTCATTCGTGAGATACCGGCCGATATGTGTGAAAGAGTATGCCAAAATTGGACTCAGCGGATGGGCTACCTGAGACGCAGCCGCGGTCAACATTTGCATGAAATTATCTTTAAACATTAAATTGCAAGGTTCAAACTATCGATTCAAATAAATATTTCATTAATTTTTTCGAATTTTTTGTGTTTTTTTAAAGTTCTAAACCTCTTAAAAAATCACCCGTTATATTACCCCCCTGCCGGGCCTGCCGGGGGATTTTTTCCTGTCTCCTTCCAATTTACTTGCTCTTAATTTTTTGACAAATTTTAATTGAATTACCTAGTATGCAAAACATTATAAAGGGATATTAAATTAACCCCTACAACGTCTTTAGGGGTATGCAAATAAAAATCTGAAAAAAATAGGGAATTTTGTTTACTTTATTTAGAGTCGATTTAGGTCCATCCAAGATGACTTTTTTTTTAACTACCTCCCTTATATAAACATATGAATGTAGATGTAGTTAGGTATTAAACTGGATTTTATTTCAAGGAAAAGATACAGAAAATAAATATGTTTTCATAGCAGCACTAGGGGGTAGTAAATTTCACCATCGATGGTATCGAGCAGAGTGGCGCAGTGGAAGCGTGCTGGGCCCATAACCCAGAGGTCCGTGGATCGAAACCATGTTCTGCTATGAAGTGTTTTCTATTTTTTTTTATAAATTTTATTTTATCTTTCTTGAAATAATAATCATCAATATAAAAAATGTATATACTCTGTGAACCATTGTCCTTTAACCTTATTAAATGAATGTTTTCGTAGTAACAAATGAGTCTCGAAAATGTCTGATTATATTTAATGTAGGTATTTAGGTCAAAGTCGGTATGGAACTTTTAGCTAAACATTTTCTATTTTACTTTTGCAGAAAATCCATTTTGTCATTGTTTTTTTTTCATACAAAAAATACAACATGTATAGTAATTTTGTATATGGAATAAAGACGTAAATAATAGAAAAATTATTATTTTTGTTTTTGTGAACTCTTGAATATAAATTCAAGAGATGAGAGCTGAATCTGCAGAAGCGTTGTCCACTCAACTAACTGAGTACACTAAAAGTTCAACATCAAACAAAATTTTAAGCTACTTTTTTTCATTTAAACAAAAATGGTTTGATAAAAATTGTATGAAAGCACGAATTAAATCGTTCGCTCTTTTGGAGTTATGATCTAAGAAAATGGTACCATGAAGCAAATACACAATACAAAACACTTTTTCTTACGAAAAAATCTGAGTTTGATAATAAACAAACATTAACTCTAGGTCAAAGTAAAAGCTCGAAGGTATGGGGGTATGTGCCAAAAGTCTCGCTGTTCATTTTAAACTTCTTCTCTACAATGATGCTGGCCTCTTGTTTTCCTACGCTAAAAAACCTTTAATCATAGACGAATGTTTGGACTCTATTATAACAGAAACAGAAATAGAAGCAGTAATAAAAAAGCAAAAAAATGCAAAAGCCCCAGATAAGGACGGGATTCCAAACGAATTCTTCAAAAATACATCCCCCCATTTATAAACCAGCGCAAAACACTTTTTTCTATTGCTGACATACCTTCTTCGTTCAAGAAATCGGTAATCTTCTCCATGCTTTGGAAACTGGGGCATTTCTTTTAGGAATGTCTCAGCCAAAATATTCTGTGGCATACTTGCGGACAAAATGGTAGAAAAAAACAATATTTTAACAGATTTTCAATGCGGTTTTAGAAAAAAATTTTCGACAGTCGACCAAATTTTTATACTTTCTTTATCATGAAAGCGTTTGTAGCTTGGAATTAGAAAGTTTATTCGTTTTTTTTTTGTGGATTTCAAAGCAGCCATTGATTTAGTAAATAGAAATGCTCTCTTTTATAAGCTATGACAGATAGGTCTATCTACAAAATTTAGAAAAGTTGTAAAAGAAATGTACTTCGAAACTAAAGCTGCTGGTTGCGATGGAACAACCTTTTCTGATTTTGAATGGTTTGTATCAAGAACTGGAGTAAAACAAGGTTGCCTTCTTAGTCCATTGCTGTTTTCACTATTTATCATATGATATAGTGGAAGATTTACCCCAAAAGGAATAAAAATAGCTAACTCTGTTATCATTAAAATATTTGCACGCTGATGATCTCATTTTATTTTCCGAATCACCAGAAAACCCTTAATTGATGATCAATCAGTTGGCAATATACTGCAAGATGTGGTGATAAACAAATAACATCGACAAATTTAAAATTATGGTTTTCTCGCGATCACCACACTTACAAAGTCAAAGGAGATGGTACTATAATGAGAATCTTTTAGAATTACGAAAGACATCAAATATTTAGGTGTGAATTCAACCCTAGATTTTAACAAACATCTGACCGAGAAAGCCAGTAATTCTTAAAACTTAATTAACATGTCGGGGAAAAACGTTTTTCCCAAACAAAAGTATAACTCTATCAACAAAATATAAAATATTTGATGCGGTAGTAAAATCAACTCTCAGCTACGTTTCACAGGTTTGGTGAGCATATAAGTACGAAGCCATTGAAAAATTCCATAGAAACTTTAAAAAAAGAACTATTTGGCTACTTATGAAGCTTAGGGCTACCAAAACTTATAACACGTACAAGCTGATTTTATTATAAGAACATGTGCACACCAGGACACTAGACTGCCGAAAAAACTGCAGTTGCATGAACTAAGAAACAAAGATTGATGGTTTGCTAGATGGCAAAATGTTGGAAATAACTGTGGAGAAGAACTGCAAATCGATTTAAGTAACTTAATCAACGTGATAGAACAACCGTCTGAAATAATCAAGAAGAATGAAGACCCAATGCGGAGTGCATTCATTCAAAAGGTTCGTGATCAGCGTTTCCATATTGGCATTATAAATGCTAGATCTAGCATAATGCAGGAGTGAGAAGTATTTTGAAATTTTTAAATTATGCCAAATGCTTTTTTGGCATTATCTCTCTTTGTTTAGCATTCTATAATGCTAGATCTGATTTTACAAAATAAATGATTATGTACTCTAGATCTAGACTTAAGAGCTGAATTGGTAACTTACTTACTGGCAACAAAAAATTTTGAGCTTATGATATTCAAATTTGATAGTATCAGGGCTAATTTTTAAGTCATTAAATGAGTGTTAAGTAATTATTCTGATATTAGTTTAATTATGAAATAAATTCATTGACACAATGAAAGATTTGTTGTTTGACAAACAGCTTAATTTTAACCATAGCTGATTTTTTAATCATTAATAAACAATGTTTTGCAAGGGAAAATAGGTACATAATATGAATTTTGAAATCTTACATTCTGTTTTTTGAGCTCCTATACGATTTAGCATTATGAAATTTGAAATCTAGCATAATGAAATTTAAAAATATGGCAACAATGCTTGTGATTCTGAGAGTACCTACTGTCAACCTACTGTACCTACTGTCAACTTTCGATCTTGGTGATAGAAACTACTTCCATGATTCTTTAAGCTACAGTGAAATCTCATCAATCTTCAAGACAAGATGCGAACTTCTCGGTTTAAACGGCACTCCTTATAATGGTAGCTTTAGTCAATTTTGTACGCTTTGTGGCCTTAGATCAAGATTGCTTCCACCTCTTTAGTATATGCAAACAATTCAAATTCAAACCGCAAAGGCTAGCTTTCTTGGGAAAAAATACATTAACTATGGAAAATACTGTCCATATTTTAAACAAATGCGACTGGATGAAGTCAAGTGACTATTTAAAAGCCATTCTCAGGTATAGAATGTTGTTAGTAACAGAATATTTGTTTGATTTCTAAAGATTTTCTTTTAAATTAATTTTTTTTGTAAATTTGTGAACGAAAGTTGAAATTATTTGAATGAATATTAAAAATTGTTGAGTATATTATTGCTAACCAGGCAGACGGCTAAGCCATAGCTTTTAAATTCCTATTAAAATTTATTTGTAAAATTGTTAACATATGAATAAATGACTTACTTCCTTACTTTACTTACTTATTTTCAACTTTTATTCTTTACTTTTACTCGTTACTTCTATCCGTTATTTTTACTTGTTACTCTTACTCGTGACTTAACCTATTTCAAATTAAATAGAACCTATGTAAGATCGATTCCAAACCAAAAATTTGAAGAAAAGAAAAGTGTGTTAGGTATACCACTTTTGCACTCAGTGTCAATTAATGCCTGACTAAAATGTATATAGTCTTTTTTTATGAATACAAAACTTGCACCTTAGATTACTAATGTAAGATCGAATCTTTTTAAATTTCCTCAGAAGCCACAAATAAACCACAATTTCATCATTCTTAAGTTATCTTGATTTTTTGTTTGCCATTGGTAACCATCTTACCATTTATGATATTTGATATTTATTTAATTTTGAAAAGTGTTGAAATGCAATTATAGTTAGATTCTTCATAGAAGGTCACATAAATATTTTTAAAACATAATCTGAGATTTGTTGTTAGTTACCCTTTAGATATCAAAGCTAGAAGACGTTTTGTAATATCAATTTTGTAAAGAATTTGTTCTTCCTAAAATAATATAGTAGTATTGCTCTCATCAATATGAAGTCGCTTTCTGATATATCATTTATCGATATTGAAATGGAAGATCCAGTGAAAATGTTTTCTCATATTATGGAAGCATATTATAATGGAAGCCCGCATAAGACCTCTGTTCCAATTAATATAGCAACCGTCGATTCGTAATATATTTATAATATCTTTGATAAAATTGACTGCAAAACTGTTAAAATAATGTTTATGTTTTAGTGAATTTGGAGCTCTTAATCGCACTGTAAACTATCGTGGACTGACAAGTGATAAACATGTTACAATTGTTACCCAAAAGGGCAGCAGAAAACATGCAAATATAATGAAAGATCCAAGGGTAACGATCACTTTTTATCTCGAAATACCAATAGCAAATACTAAGGGAGATGTATCACAGTGGCAGGTAAGCTTATATTGAAGCTTAAAATATTTTCAAATCGCATCAATGAACTATATATTGTACTATCTATTGAATTAAAAAAAAAAAGATTCGCCTATTTGGAAAAGCAATTGAGCTTAGTCCTGAAGAAATTTCAAATCTATGGAATGAAGAAACAGTTTTTGCAAAAATAAGAAGTACGATTTGTGATTGTGGGAAACCTATTGATTATATGAAACTCAAAGAAGCTCATGATTCTATTCTCAAAGCTTATGAAAATGGGGAAGATTCTCTGCCTCAAACAGAATTATTGTGAGTAGGTGCTGCAGACTAATAAATTTAGATAAATATTTATTTTGAAAATGTTATCTATTTATTTACAGTACCGCTATTAAAGTCGTACCAAACATTTGGGATTTTTATAAATCTGACCCCAACTGCATAGGAGATCGAATTCAATATCGAAAAAATCAATCCGATGAAGGAAACTGGACTAAAATGCATGTTGCAGCCTAAGTTAATGCACACAGTAGCTAAAGCGAAGAGAGGCTAATGAAGCTTGAGCCTCTTAAGCAAATAACATTCTGTGCTTAAGATACCCGATGATATAGAAAAATAATATATAATTTTTTCTTTCAAAATTTTATTTTTGGTTAGTCTAGTTTTAAAAATACGAGTATTTTAAAAAAAAAAAATGATTTTTTCAAATGTTCTTTTTAAAGCGGTATCCCTGTAATTAGTGGTCTAATTGATATGAAACAAAAAGCATTCTTCAGTCCCATGGTTTTTGTCAGTTCTTTTATTGTAGCATAATTTTGTTTTTCATAGGATATCTAATTTTAAACAAAAGAAGATTCTTTTGTCTTTGATCATCAAATAATAACGTCACCATACAAATTGCAAGGACAGTTTTGAAAATTTGAATAAGTTTTCTAAAAGATACTTTTAAGATTATGTGGGGATTTTCTTTTATTCTTCACCGCTAGTTTACTAAAAGTACAAAAAAAGACTCGTTGAAGTCTTTTGCTTCACTATTCATATACCCAGAAACTGTTATAGCTTAGCTTTCGTTTGCAATTCGGATTTGTCATTTGTACAAATTTAAGAAAGACAAAAAATTGAAAAGAGTTGTGCGTGCTATAACCGGAGTTCGTTTTTCACTTTGAGGCGGTTAAAAATGACCTGATGACCACAACAACTTAAACCTAGCTAAATTCATTAGCTTGGTTGAATACTCAAAGAGAAATCAATGTTATCCCTGAAGTTGTGGAAAATTAATTTTCAGATAGAAAGAAAGTGGAGAATAGATTAAAATTTTGTATTAAACTCTTTTGTCTAATCTTAGGATTTGTAAAATGAAATGGCAAAACAAATTTTTTAGATGCTGAAAAATTTAATAACAATTACATTTTCAGTATGCAGTTTATAAAATTAAATATGTTGAACAAATTTGCCAAGTAAACCCACTTAGTTTTGATCAGTAATCATTAAATACAAAAATTTCTGTCATAATTTGGAGTTGATTTGATATTTTTCTACTTATGATATTAGTTGTGGTAAGCTCCATGAACTTAGAACTTGGAATATATTTAAGATTTAATTGTTTTTAATACTTCACTTGTTACGCATATGTTTTTTTGTATATGTAGTAACTTGGCTCTTTACTTAACATTTGTGTTTTTGCTGTGATTCACTTCTTCTTGCAATTTAAAAAAAGTGGGTACATGCCATGCCTTCTGAACTCTGAGCAGAAAATTCCAAATTGTTTTATTTTTCTTTTTGTACGTATACACCTCAAGCCATACCTCGCTACAAATTCTCTCCATTCTACGACAGTTATTTTCAAGCTTGCCAGTTTGGATAATTTTTCGGAAATTGGGCAATTTTTTCTAAAACCATACCGACCGCAATTTAAGTATGACAGTATTATCATAATTGGGCTATAAATAACCCAAATATAATCTGGGGCGATACTTTTTTCATATAAATAAATTATATAAAAACTTCTTTTCTCCCCCTTTACATATCCGTAAAGCATTAAACAATTTAGCACCAGTTGTTATTCACTAAACAACTGAACATACTTCTTGATTTTGACATTTCAAACCAACTGCAATAATCTTCCCTTACATAATATCATTCAGTTTGTGTGTTGTTCTCAGGATTCCCATTTTTATAAGAAAAATTATTTAATATTGGGATGCTAATTGGGCTACTTTTTCGGTTCTGATTTTGGACTGAAAATTTCTCAAATTGGGCTATCGAAGTAGTTCAAAACATGGCAATCTTGGTAATTTTTAGAATTTGGGTGCAACGACCCTGAGCGTAAAATTATAAATTTTTACCGTTCCACAACATTCAAAAGTGCTCCATACAATTTATATGAATTTTTGTGAAAAATTGACTAGATGGCACCCCCTCCTCTTAATGGAAAATTACAGATTATCAATTTTTGCCTTTGTATTCAGGGCTGCCATGTCTTGAACGAGTTTGATAGCCCAATTAATAAATATTTGAAGCCCAAAATCGGAGCCGAAAAAGTAGCCCAAATAGTAGCCCAATAACATTAAAAAATGTTTTTATAACTTCACAACGGAAAATAAAACACACTTTTTGGTCATTAAAAAAAATTGAAATGCAAATTCTGGAAACAACAATTACTACATTTACAAGCAGTGTCGAGAGCTCGAGTTGAAATAGTGGCGAATATACGACACAGGTTTTTCATCACTTGAGTTGAGTGCTCCATTTAGAGTTGAGTTGAAACGGTATTGAGATTCCAGAAAAATGAATGGCATTAATGTATTTATTTTAATGCAAAACAAATTTAATTGAATTATCTTACCAACACGTATCTATTAAAACAAAACTATATTTGTACACAAACATGCATATAAACAGACCATAATGCATCATCTGTGAATCCAACGCCTCAACCCAGGTTTTTCATCACAAATTTCAAGCTCATTTCAACTCGACCCAGGTATAAAACGAGTTGAAGCGATCTTCAACTCGCTTCAACAGCACATGTAAACGTAGTAAATGAAACTAAACGATTTTAAAGTGAAGTTTGTTGCAGTTTATTTGAAATATCAAAATCAATGAGTAATTTGACGGTACTTTGAGCCTTACTTTCATATCTGATTTTACCTGCGTACCCGTTGAAAAGAGTTAGACGCAAAGAATCTATTCAGTGAGTAAAAAGTTGTGCCAAATTGTGGAATGCTTAAACAGTATGTTTAGGTGGAGAAAAGTTTTGTATTTATGATTTATTTATACAAAATAATATATCACCCAAGAAAAGATTTGGGCTATAAATAGCCCAATTATGATTGGGCTGTCATGCTGAAATTGCTGTCGGTAATTTTGGAAAAAAGATAGCCCAATTTCCGATGAACAGCCCATTCTGGCAAGCCTGATTGTATTCACCGCAAGGCCTACCGTTAGCCATTGTGCGAAATGTTAAGCTTCTTTACGGTGTTGGGATTGCTTCATAATTTCATGATCTGTCAGTGAGTGATTGAGTGAGTGAATTAGTCAATTACTGTTTTAGCGATTTCTTAAGATTGACATCTCAGGAATAAATAATTATAAAAAGATGAAATTTAGTGATCCGGCTGCAAATTTGAAGTTTCTGACTTTATTTGGAACTAGGTTAAAAGGGTTAGTGTGTAGGACTGTCATGCCAAAGGTCTGGGTTCGATTCCTGGCCACTGCCACCTAAAAACAAATGTTTTTTTCCGAGGTACTGCCTCTTGCGAGGGACTGACAAATCCTCCAAGAGTATACTTGTCATGAATAAGTGCTTCTCATCTAGCCGTTCGGACTCGGCAAAAAATTGTAGGTCCCCTCCATTCCTGCCAAAAACACGCACAAGAATGGTTGAGAGTTGTTAGTCACTAGGCCCTAGTTCTCCATGAGCTGTTGCGCCACTAAATTTATTTATTTTTTTAAGGGGTTCGAAAGTCAGCCGAGCTTGTTTATGTTAAAAGGCTGTAGTGCCGCAAACATTTCTGGACGCGACCGTACCTTTCGATCTTTCGCTCTCATTTGTATGTTTAAAATTTCAAAACTAATTTTTTTTATAGTTTAGCGTACATCAAAGAGCTTATTATTACCCTTAAAATTAAATATTTCAGTGTGAGCGTTAGGAAAAGAATGCACGGCTGGGTCGAACGTGCTTGCCCTTATATTCAAGACGCTGAGGGTTTAATGACATATTATGAAATGACATGAACAGCATGAGAGAAACATGTTCAAAAGCATGAACTGCGAAATTTAAACTAGCTAAAATAACTTCTCTGAGAGTTTTAAATTAAAGAAAAGAACGCCATCTTCATTCCTGATTGAATATGACTGTATTAAAAACAAATGTTTAAAATTGTTGGAGCGGTTTTCTTCAAAAATAATTTTTAGTAGGTATATCAAATTCTTAAAACATTTTTTATTTACTTATGTGCATATAAAAATAAAATTTCAACAAAAAAAATTATTAACCCACTTTTGAGATATCGAATTTTCAAAAAAAAAAAACTTTTTGAAACTTTTAAAATTTTTTATTTAGTTTCATTTAAATTTTTATATAAGAAAAAATCCGCCAATATTTAGAAACTTAAAAAAAATGTTGTATGAGAGTATTATGTCGTTTTTCATTGTTGAAAAGATTTGATTTTTTTGGAAAAAGATTTGCACTTTTCACATTGTTTTATGTTTTATTAAAAAAAAATGAGATCTGAAGACGAAAGATGAGATATTTATAGTTTAAGAGATTTGAATACAGATCAAACATGCAAACATTCTCTTGTCAAATGACAAATCGAAATAGGGAAATTTGTTTGTGTTGTTCTATCTGTGCCGACACCATTAGACATTTATGTATGCTATGTGTGTAAACTGAATCAACTCAAAACTATGCCCAGATGTTTCATTCAATACAGTAAATGTAGATTTTAAAATCAAATCTTTCAGATTTCAATGAAAAACGACATACTAACAATAAGATCCGACAGCACATTTTGGGTGTGAATGATAGCAAAAAAATGAAGTATAGGCCAAGAAAACTTCATTAAAAGCTATTCAAAATACTGAAGTCTTGCAGTCCACAACTAGGGTTTTTTAGAATAAACAGTGGGTGAAATGCATAAAACATAGTAAGTGCTTTTGTTAGAGAATTTTTAAGTATATGCTATTTTTGATATGCATAAAAATGCTGTAAATGCCAAAATTTTAGTATTTACTTCAGGCCATAGTATTTATATACTTATTTTAGATGAATTCTTGAGAAGAACAAGTAAGTACTTTGTTTCTCTAGTAAGTACTTAATTTTTTGAAAGTTTCAGAATACCAAAATGAAAATTTCATAGCTCATACGTTTTTAGTTTTAGCCCGCGATTTAGGAATTGTAAAACCAAAAATAAACAGTCTTGAATGTGACTTAAAGGCAGAATCAGGTCTCTTTGTTTTATTTTAATTGGATTTGTTTTAATAGAAATGAAAACCGCGAAATTTGTGCGAAATTATTCTCAAAGAGTCAATAAAGGCAGAAAGTCATGCTCAGAGTCTTATCTGGATCAAAATCGCGTTGAATTTGATATCAAGTTTCATTAGAAATGTTTTAATTTAGACTAGAGATCAAATTTCAATGAAATATTAACCCAATTGACACCTAGCTCAAAAGGAAAATTACCTCCGTCGTCTCTTTTGCTTATTTTTATCTTGATCTTTGTTAAGTTGAATTCCAGCTTTAAGTTTCTACTAACTCATAGATAATTTCAAAGCTTAAGATTAAGATTTTATATTTGGAGGCTTAATCATCATATTGGATTTTGTTAAATGTCATTAGCCATAGAAAATAACCTTCCCGTATCGTCACAGGAAAGGGCCTTACATAAGCCATATTACTCAAGTGAAAAGAACTTTCCATTACTTAGTTGTATACTTAATAACTCACTTAAGCTTAGTACGCAGCTGAAGCGAAACGAAAATTTCCATTCAAAAAGAAAAAAAATATATATAAGAATTCACACCAAACGAGAAAAAAAATTGACTTAAGATTTTGAACTGTTTTTTTTTTTTTAATTTATTTTGGCATCTTTTTGATAAAACTCTACACATTTTTTTTGTAATCATTGTGTTTCTGAATTCGTTCTCAAGTTGGAAACTAGAGAGAAATTTTAGATTCATCTCAGCAGCGTACTAGGCTGTTCTCGTAATATTGTTAGAAGAACGAACAAAATTTGCCGAAATGTAACAATTTAGCTATTTTACACGACAATCTTTTAACGGAATATAAGTATTTACTATTAATTTCTGATGAATTTAAGTATTTATTTGGACGAATCTACTACCTTCTAAAAGTATTTGTCAGCTAGTATTAACTAATTTTCATGCATACGAAATGCAGTAAATACTTCAAATTTGAACTCTTACTAGAAGATATAGTAATTACTTTAACCTTTTACTTCTAGTAAGAACTTCCGTTTTATACATATCACCGAGTGTATCAACAAAAAATATGAAGGTAATCCAGTCAGCCAAAATTGGGTTTCGCCCCTTCCTAGATAAGCTCCTCGGATCACATGTCACGGAATCCAAGATCATTTCTTCAATAAAAAAACCGTTTTCTCTTTGTATTTTGAATTTTTATACGGTCAATATAATTTATATATTAGTAGACTTACTTATAATTCTTGGAAATTTTTCACTAAAAGTATTATTATGTTATTTATTTGTTACTAATAAACTATGCTATATAAACAACTAATCCTGAGATGTACGTATGTACAGGTACCTATTATGGTAAGAAGGATAATGAGAGGTAGTTGGTAGTTGATTAAAAAAAATCCCCTTCAAAATAGGATATGTTATTGAATGGTACCTATTGGTTGTTTTGCTACAATTTATGATGTTGTTTTCGAGAACAATTACTGCCATTTTTAATTTCTTAAGTAAGTATAAATATCACTGGCTATGATGTTGCGTCTTCATACTTCAAAATAACATCGAACAGAGAAGAAAGAAGGAATTCCTTAGCTGATATCTCTTCAATATTTAATTTTATTTTCAAAAAAATATGACTCAAACTAAGACTTTAAAGATGATATACAAACATAAATTAAAATATATTGTTTGTCCCAAAAATGCCAATTACGAAGAGTGTATTGAAATTGGTAAGTTTTACTATACTTTTTCTGTATCTATACATAACTAACTTTTTCTTTTTTCTAATTTTTCCAACAGTTCTTGAACGCTTCAATATCGAATCAAAATTCAAGGAATTCATACAAATCTCCAATGAATATGGTAATATTTTTGAAAAACATACTTTCGAATATTACAATTTGCTTTTTCCAAGCCCAGACATAATTTTTTCCATTGAAATTGACTATGAGAAATTTAAGAATCAAAAACCGAAGAAAGAAAGAAAGCCTCTAACTGAGTTACGTATCAAAAGGAAACGCTACGATGGAATTGAAGGAGATTCAATAACAAACAAAAACTGTCCTGTATTGTATGAAATTGAAAGAAACACATCAGAAGAGCCAGTAATTAAAAAACATAAATCTTGCCTTACAGAAAAAGAACCAAAGACAAGTTGGTGGCATTTAATTTTTAATAAGTTATTTGATTAATCTTTAATAAATTATATATAATAGAAGCAAAGTATACATACATAGTAATGACGCAACTTTGAAACTACCATAAAATAGTGAAAAAAAAATTGTTCGTCATAATTTTTCATTGGGCTTTGGATGTATATATATGTACTTAGTATACTTTTAAGTTTGTAAATTTAAACCTAATTTGCCTTTCGATAAAGAAATAAATATAAAATATTAATAAAATAAGGACGTAGTTTTAAAGGGTTTTCTGGGGAGTCTATTCAAAATTGTAGGAATCGGTTATTGGTTTGAAATTTCTATAAATACATGTGTAACTCCCACAATATGGTCTGTATTGTATTCCTTAAACCGTTAAATCACCCATCTAGGCTTTATCGACAAAGTTTGAGTGTATCATGGTACGTGCAGGCCCCAGTTATCTTTTCTGAGTAGTAGTAATTGGTATTTACATACCAACATTTTCAAAATATTTAATTAGGAAATTTATTATTTAAATACCTGCTTTTGGCATTCTTCGCCTTCTACCTATCATGTTCAGTACTTCATCACATTTAAAGAAAAAGTCCATGTGATACAGTCGTAAATACATTTTATTTCTTTTTTCTTTTTAATTTTTAGAACAAAATTTTCTGAAATGCCAACTGATATTGAGTCAAACCAATAACAATATGTTTTTACCTACATTTATATAAATTTATATTTGAAGAAACTTAAATAACTAACTGGCAACATGGACTATAGACCATTTTTCATCTTCAGATTGTTCTTTTCGATATTGAACTCTATCGGCTACACAGTTTGGTTCTGATTTATAAAAGTCCCAAAGTGTTGGTATAATTTTGAATGCAGTGCTAAAATAAAATATAAGAAAATCTATGAAATAAATACAAAAATTAAATATAGAATAAGAAAACTCACTAAGATTTAGCTTGCGGCAAAGAATCTTGTCCATTTTCATAGTCTTTAAGAAGTCTATGATAATCATCTTTATTCTTAGCAAAATCCACAGGTTTACCACTCACATTAATTCGATTACGAATTTTTGCATAAACTGGTTCTTCTGTCCAAAGATGTGAGATTTTTTCTGGTGAGAGTTCTACCGCTTTACCCATGAGACGGATCTAATATTCTCTTATTAATGGATTGAATATTAATTAAAATATGTAAAAATCTAACGAACCTGCCATATTGAATCAATTCCATTATTTTGGAGTATGTTGAATAGAAAAGTAACTGCAATCCTTGGATCTTTAATTATGTTTTCATACTTTCTACTATCGTTCTCGGTTACGAAAACAATATTACCATCATCAAGGCCACGATAGACAATAGTTCGATTAAGAACACCAAATTCACTAAAATTAAACATTAAATTTATTAAATTTAAAATATTAAATACATACATGTACAATGTGTGTTGTTTTAGTGAAATGCGAATGAAGTAAACTGTGAAAGAAATCTAGTGTAAACATTCATACGAAGTGAAATCGATCAATAAATCCTTCCTTCGTGTTAATTTTTCCTCTTATCGCCAAAAACAGTGGGGTTACATTTTTTTGTTTTACTTTCGTAAACTGGCCTAGTCATTTTATTTTGAAGGAAATAACCCCATCTGCCTCAATGGTGACAAAAGAACCCCCGTTTCCCAGACGATTTATTACTTATCTTGACCTAATAGTACGCCTAAATTTTTTAATACATTTTAATAGAATAAACTTGTATAAATGAATATTATGCAGAATAAAATAAAAAAAAAAACAAATTTCAAATTACTCATCAAGTGTGGCAACATTCATGGCAATAAATGCTTCATCAGGATTTGCTGTTTTGTTTGCTGCTATTACATTTGAAAACATCTCGACAGGATCTTTTGGTGTATTTTCGATAAAAATCATGGTTGAAGGTGGCTATGATTAAAGAAAATATTTTCATAGATTATAACTTGCTAAAAATTCATATTTTATAACTTACGTCCATTGTTATAAAGTTTTGATATATTCTCGTATATATGTCCTGATTGATATCTGAATAAAATAAAAAAAATAAATATTTATAACTTAATAAAAGTTGTTTATTTAAAGTTAACATAAATATGTTTAACAGTTTACATTTGAATTTCGTAGATAACAAGCTAAACCGTAATTTTGTATTGAACAATATTTTGATCTTTGAACCTTAAAAAAAGTCATCGTGAATGGGCCTTAATTGGATTTAAATGAAGAAACAAAAATCCCCTACTTTTAACACCCTGTAGATCAAAATTAAATTGCTTATATTTTTCTACAATGGCAGCACTAACAGCATTATTTTATAGCTTTTTCTATAGCCATAACTCTATTCTTATAACTTATTTTCAAATTAGATTATGTTAAATGAACACTTTTGACGACAAAATTGTTTCAAACTCAACTTTTTGAAGAAAAATTAATTTTTTTCTTTTTAAGTTTGAAAACAACTTTTTAAAAATTTTTTTTTTTAATTTTATTTTAGCCAGAACTCTGGCATTCCAAAAAGCTACAAAACTATACTGTTGTCATTTTTTTTTTAATTATATTTTAGCAATGTTTTTTTTTTTTTTTTATAAAATTCCTCCTCTTGTCTAAGCGAAGGGAAATATTACCCCCTCCGTTAGAATTTGTTTCTTATCTTACTGCCAACCTACATGCTCAGACTATTTTTGCGGCTTTTTGCGAAGTCCTTTAAAAATTCTGAAAAAAATAGCCATTGTTGGCCTTTCTTATGCCAAACCCACGTCAATTATATAAACTGTCAGTTTCTAATCCGTGTCAAAAAGAAAAAGAAAAATAGTTTTCAATACCATTGACTATAATTTTCTGGGCAAGTTTCTTAGACAATACATTGTGTTTTTTATTTCTTAACTTATCTTTAACCGAAGTATGTTTGAATATGCAATACTAAGTGTAGATAACAATTATTAATGCAAATTGATAATAATATTTCTACAGCAAATTAGTAAAAAATGATAAGTAAGAAGTACAAAACGGGGCACCTCCGACAGGCTGCTAGAGTTACCCTTTCATTGTTTAATTACCAAAAATGGTGCTAAAGTGTAACTTTTACTGTTCGTTGAAGATAGTGGTTCGCGCTATGAAAAAAATAAAACAATTCAAACAGCTTTAGGTGAAGAATCAATAAAAATGCACTTAGGTATGCAATTCAACAAAGTTGAAAACCATATTATTAAACAAAAAAAAATATACAAAAAAGTATTTTATTTGAATGAGTGGTAGGTACCTATTTGTGTGACATATGTAATTTTGTAACAACCTTACATTCGAATTGTTTTCCGTTAAAATATGAATTTTCAGTGAATTAAAGTTCTGACATTGTTTCTTCAGCCATTGTCGGACGTGCCCCAGTCGTTGTCGGTGGTGCCCCGTTTTGGGTACATTCGACACTTTTCTACATCTAAAAAAAAAAGACTACCAAAATAATAAACAAATTTGAAAAAAAAAACTTGAACTCAGCTAATACGTTGATAAAATCATAAATTTGGAAAAGAACTATTAAACTTTTGAAAAAATAAAAATTTTTTTATACTTTTGCATATTTTCTCTTAAGGCGTCGGAGGGTGCCAACTCTACCCTTCTTATTTTTCATACAAAACTATCACTTCTCTTATCACTGCAGTGCTCTGCTGACAAGTCGCTATACATGATTCACAATTGAAAATAGCCGTCTGCCGGTCAGAGTGAAAACTTGTATCTGGGTTGTTGAAATAAACCTTGATAGAAACCTTGATCCAAGGTTGTTTTCGTAATACTAGTTATAAAATAACCTGGACACAGACATGAAGTTAATAAAACGCAGCTCTTACCTGAATGTCCTTGTATGCAAAAAAAAAAACGGCAATTTAATTTACCCCAACAACGACTATAAGAAATGAAAATAAATTGTTTAATATTTACCGAATATTCTTTAACTAAGCCCTGGTTCGCACGACAATAAACCGTACGATTTTTCACAGTATGAATCCGTGTGAATGGACAGTGGCGTATACATTCTGCAAAGAACCTTTCACACGACGTTTGTACTTTTGCCGTTTGGTTTTATACAGCCATTTGGATTTATACTGCAAACAAATATGCGGTACATTGCCGTGTGAATCAGGGGCCTGTTTCACGGCACATACGAGTACATACATCATCATCATAAAAAGTATGTGCCTTAAAATTTTCCCCAGATGACACAGTGTGAATTTCAAATTTGTATTAAACATTTAAAATTTACCCAAAGTTATACCTGAGAGAGTTTTTAAAAACATGCATCACTTAGAATGTATGTGCCATGAAATAGTCCCCCTCCCTAGGGCTAGAGGTTTTTTGAAAATTCGATATTTAAAAAAATAGACCCGTATTTTTTTTAAATTAATTTGTATTTGCCCATAAATCACTAAAAAAATTAATTTGCAGAAAATGCTTTTGAAAATGGTTTGAGAAATTTTCTTTGAAATAATACTTTTTTTTTAATAATTTTTTTGACATTTTTAAGGAAAAAAGTATAAATTTAAAATATTTATTAACGTGGAAATAAAAAATTTATTTGAAAAAAGATATTAGTTTATTTTTGACATATCAAGTTAAAAAAGAAACATTAAATTTTTTTAATTGAAAAATATTTTTGACCACGAATTTCTATGAATTTTTTTACAGTTTAATTTTTGTATTTTAACTTTGACAGAACTTTCGACTTAAGTTTGTAGAAATTTCTTAGTTTTTAGAAGTACACAAATAGACATACATACAAACACAATATTACTTTTACTTATCGGATGTTTCTGTTAATTTTGATTCTTTAAATGCGATAAGACCGTAATTAGAATGTGAAAAATAAAAAATCTATGTGTTTTTGAGCGGTAGGTATAAGAGAAATTTGAAACAATTTATTGAAAATTTTGATATCTTATTTGAAATTTAATGAAAAAAATAATTTTAATTCATTCAGCCGATGTTAAATAAATGAAATTAAAAAAAATTATATGACAGGTATCTACTATATTAATAAATAATTGCTTAGTGTAAATTTCTATAGTTTTCAGTCGCAATAATTTTAGCACACAGAAAAAGTTTTATAAAAGTAGTAGGAGCTGTTTCTGAGAAAAAAAAATTTTTTTCCTTAACGTTCTTTAACAGTTTTCAAAAAAAGTTTGAACATTTTTTTAAATATCAAAAAAATGTTGTTTTGAAAGTTATGGTACAAAAAAGTATTTTTATTTCTTAGAAGCTTTTGTAAAAACAAAATTATTGGAATAAGTAATATCGTTTTTATGAAAATCGAAACCTAAAAAATGGTTCCTTTGGTAATGTCCCATTAATACCAATTTTTTTCTAAAATATTTTTCTATCCAAGGTAGCTTTTATTTAATTTTTGTTTAAGAAAAGTTTGCGAGCCGTTTTTGAAAAAAAGATTTTCTATGTACCAAGTTTTAAGAAAATCGATCCAGCCGTTTTGGCTGTAGCCAAATAGATAGACATAATTGTGAGACCACTTTGTTCGTCTTCCCAATAATCGTAATACAAGTCTGATAAAAATCAAATCCGAGTTCAACTTTTTTTACGAATGTATGGCTAATCACAAGAAAAAAAAAATAACCAATATGTCTGTCTTCTAGAAAATTATCTTAGCTTAACTTTATTGAATTATTTTTAGAAAAAGCAATGAAAAAAAATAATTTCCTTATTTCGCCTTTAAACAAAAATCAGTGACGTTTACGTATGCAGTGACCCAAAATTAGTATACACATTTTTTCTGATAGATGCTTTTAATGCATTTAGTTAGTGATATTTTTTTTTTTAGATATCATTGTTACCTACATATATCCATTAAATAAATTTGCTGCATTTTTATTGCAAGCACCATGTAGGTCATTCAAATATCTACGTTGAAGGTGTTTTCGAGAAAATTCAAAGAAAAGTAAAACCGATATAAGAGAGCTACCGAGCTAAGAAAATTGGTTTTGCGTTACAAACTTTTCTTCAGAGTTCTTTTAAATATACTCATAGTTTTGAAAAATCACTCATAGTCAATTTAAGAACATACCATTAATTTTCGTAAAGTTTTTCACAAAAGAATAATATTATTTTAGATCCATAACCAAAAGGAGCAATTTAGTTTGTACATAGAACATATGTAGGTATTATATTTTAGATAACTAACTGCTGAAAACATGATCTTTTTTCAATGGTGTCGTTTTTAATTCTTTTTTATTAAAATGATGTTTGGTATTTTTTTTTTTTTCTGTGGTTTTGCAAAGATCATATTTCAAAATGATTGTTTTGAAAAACAAAAAACCACTTTACCTATTCACTTTAAAGGTTTTATTATTTTAATAATTGTAAAATTTAATTAAAGATTTCAACATAAAACGTTTCCAGCTTGAATGTAATTAAAACAATTAAAAAATAATCTAAGATTCACCACAAACTATAAACATTCCAACTTATAAACTTATTTGAAATCTATTACTGTTTGTTACTTCACGGTTAAGACTGTGACAAAAACTAAATTAATATTTAAAATAAAATTTAGGAAAATTTACTCACAATTAGTTGTTCTTTATAACTTGGTTGTTCTATTAAAAATAAAACAGTTATTCGAAAATAAAAATGTATAAGGGAATACAAATATTTTCGGCTGACAAAAAAGAAGCTTATCTTTATTAAATAAAACAAATTAGACTATAATGCTTATCGTTTGCAAGATTAAAATAATGTTAAAGCACTTAAAAGACGTTAAACGTTACTGACCTTCAAATTAAGATTGCATTTTGGAAATGACTTGTTTGTGTTGAGCATGGAAAATATTTTTATATACAAATTTAATTATTGCTCTAGAATTTCTTGAGTAGGTACATATCATGGACACCATGGGGTTTGATTATGTAAGTAAATTTTATTTATTAACCAGGGCATTTAATATACAGTACACAGATGTGCAATAGTCCAGTTGAAATTTACAATCTGAAGTGCACACAATTAGAAAGAGGTATTTTTTGATTTTATTCGTTAGGGGGGTTCAAAAAGAGTCTAAAAGTTTTCGAGCACCTATCCCTATTGCGTTGGCCGCCATCTTGAATTTTAGAAGAATGATTTTTTGTTAAATGACTCGGCTATTTTCACCTTTTAACTAAAAATGCACTCAATAAAAGTGTTTAAAATTTAATTTTCCACAACTTGGTCATAAACTCATTAATGAGTAAACAAAAATTTTGTTTTTCTATTCGTTCAAAGAGGAGGGTATATACATACATATCGTCCCCTGATTGCAAGAACTAGGTAGCTCAGTTTTAAAAATTTTGGAGATAGCAAGGTTAATAGATACCTAGCTACCAGAGAACGAGTTAAAGTTTAATTTTTATGTTTTTTCACACTATATATAGGGCGATTTTTTAGCTGGTTTGGTTTTGGCAACACTGGTTTTGACAGCTGACGTGTGTTTAGTACCTTGTGTCACTGTCAAACACCTTCAGTTTGGTTTGCAATTTAACCATGGATCGTCTTACAAATGAACAACGCTTGCAAATTATTGAATTTTTCTATCAAAATTCGTGCTCGGTTCGAAATCGAAAAATCGAAAAATTGTGTTCAGCGATGAGGCTGATTTTTGGTTGAATGGATACGTAAATAAGCATAATTGCCGCATTTGGAGTGAAGATCAGCCAGAAGCATTGCAACAGCTACCAATGCATCCCGAAAAAGCCACTGTTTGGTGCGGTTTATGGGCCGGCGGCATTATTGGGCCATATTTCTTCAAAGATGATGCGAATCGCAGCGTTACTGTCAATGGTGAACGCTACCGAGCGATGATAACAAACTTTTTTTTGCCCGAAATGGAAGTTCTTGACTTACATGATATGTGGTTTCAACAAGACGGTGCCACATGCCACACAGCACGCGAAACAATGGCGCAATTGCGAGGCGAGTTTGGTGAACAGTTAATTTCACGTTTCGGGCCGGTCAATTGGCCGCCTAGATCGTGCGATTTGACACCATTAGATTATTTTTTGTGGGGGTATGTCAAGGCTTATGTCTATAGGGACAAGCCCGCTTCGATTGACGCACTGGAAGCCAACATCCATGCATTCATTCGTGAGATACCGGCCGATATGTGTAAAAGAGTATGCCAAAATTGGACTCAGCGGATGGGCTACCTGAGACGCAGCCGCGGTCAACATTTGCATGAAATTATCTTTAAACATTAAATTGCAAGGTTCAAACTATCGACTCAAATAAATATTTTATTCATTTTTTCGAATTTTGTGTGTTTTTTTTTTTTAAAGTTCTAAACCTTTTAAAAAATCACCCGTTAAATATCATATATTTTTCTATGGTAGACAAAAATTTGAAGAAAAGTCTTGAAAATTGCTCAAAATAATAACGGTTTTGTCGAGATATTGTAAAAATTTAAAATTGAGTTACCTAGTTCTTGCAATCAAGGGATGATATAAGAAGTCTAAAACCAAGTGTTGAACCACCCAGCTGTTTAACTTTGGTGACCATCCTTAATTTAAGGAAAATGGCTTTTGTAAAATATACCTTCAGGGTTTTTTGCATAAACACAATAAGGCTTATAACAAAAGCCTATACATATTATGTAGGATGAGAAAAAAATATTACTGAAGGGGGGTCTTTTTCCCCCGTTTATGTAGGAGGGGCATTTTACTAAAATTTAAATACAAAAAAAATGTCATGTAAAAAAAATAAAACATATTTTTGTTTTAAACTTTTTTGTTTGTTTTATTTTACGTTATTAAGTACAATTTTTGTTTTGACTATTCAATGCTCTCTTATAAATTCTTACTTAAATACAGAACTGATTGCGTACAATTTTTCGAGAAATTTAATTTAAAAGAAAAAATGTTGTTTTTTATAAATATTTTGAGCGGATTTTTCCTAGACTCTTCATGAACCCCCCTAGTTTGCATTTCAAATAATATAGGCAGACATTCCGACTGATCTATAAATTTAGTTGTTTATTTACAGCTCATTGGAGATGTAAGGTAACCTCAAAAATAAGGAAAACCCGCGTTTTTATAACGACAGTACACATAATATCTCAAAAGCTAGCTGATGGCTGAAAACGGATGACGAATTTAGATTGGATTTAGTGCCAAAAATGCCTTAGAATACGTCCGTATAAGCCCCTGTTAATTATTGTATATACCAGCTTAGATATTTAAGAAAATACGAATTTAATGCTGTACTCTGATGGCCTAAAAAACCCTTATTAAGATGCAACGCCGTAAGTTAACAAAATGTTCAAAATGATAAGCTTACGCAAAGTTTGCATGAACGAGTTTGGTTAATTTTACGCAGCAAAATCCGTGAATAAGTTTAACCAAATTGTGTTAATAATTTCTCATGCAAAATTTTACAGTTCATTAACCAAAACTTAACCAATTTATAAACTTATCTAAGGTTTTACAAACTTTGCACGAATAAGATTTTTAATAAGATTTTACTGTTTAAAGAAGAAGTTGAGTACATACCTACTTTTAGTGTACTTACCTATGCTCTAATGTCTAATGTATTTTTTGTGCAAATATTATTTCTTGAGGGTAATGTAAAATCTATACAAGCTTGAGACAATTGAGATACGATTCAAGTTCAAGGCACAAAAAGCCTTAGGAAGGAAGGTACATTTTTTTTTAATAATTTGCGATTATCATACATTTTATTTAATATTAATTATTAAGGGTTTTCATGCAACGTCGTAAGTTTACAAATTGTGTAAAATGATAAGTTTACGCAAAGTTTGCATGGACGACTTTTTTTTAAACATTTGACAAAATGCTACGTAATTCAATCAAAGTAAGTCACAATGTGACGTTTGGATAAGTTTAACCAGTTTGGTTAACTTTACGCAACAAAATCCTTTGATAAGTTTAGCAAAATTGTGGAAATCATTTCCCATACAAAATATGAGAGTTCATTAACCAAAAGATAAACTTAACTTATTTATAGCATTAATGTACGCTCAAGCATTTTTCAAAAATTCAAAAATCTACTCTCTCCCCACAAATTAATTATTTAAAATGTAACGTTTTACTGTATCAACAAAAAGTTTTCAACTTCCAATACAGATGTCAGCACTCATCATATCTATTCGCGTTGTCTCTTTTCTTTTGTGTTCTATCGGTTTCGGTTCTACACATGCTCCCACCCATTCCGACACTATCTGTCAGTGTCATTTTAGGTTGAGTGGAAAAAAGGTTCTTTTAGGGGCAAAAATAAATACAATTTTCATGAATAATTAAAACCCCCTTTAAAATCATGTGTTCGCGAAGCAAGTACTTATAAAAACACAGCGAAAACAAATTAACAAAACCGAACAACACAAACACTAAACCAATGGCATCGATTTTGGACATGAGAACGAATAATTTAAGTCCCAGTAGTTTCGATTACTGGACGCAGGAAATAACTAATTTCTTCACACCACTCAAATACTTACTGGCAAATTCCAGATTGGAATTGTTCCTAAAGGATGTGGATGTTAATTATATTGTCAATACAGTCTTCTGGATTTTCTTAATGTTCACTCTGGGTTTTTGCGGATTTTACCATTTGTTCCACGTAAGTTTTTTCTCTGCTTCTACTTTATCCGAATCAGAACCTAAATAGAAAATGCACGGGTCATTTTTCTTTTTTTTCTTCGTTGCTGAATTGTCTATTTATATTTTTTTGTTGTTTTTCTTTTGATTGATATGTGGATGGTTTTTTTTGTTTGTTTGTTAATTGGTGTACATTTATGTAGGTATGTGGGTTTGTGTGTGGAATGCCGTATCTACGATGCGGCTGTCAGGAACAGCTGTTTAAATTACCATCGAAGGGGAAGTAAAATGATTTTGTTTAGTTGACGTGTAGATGGCGATAGCAACAGTAGAGTGAGAATAAGAACTTGTTTGATGGTGCTATTACGTTAGATATTTAAATTTGAAATTCAAATATAGTTTTCAAAAATATAGTTAAGGATCTGATTTTTTTAAAAATTAAATTACTTGCATGTAGATGAAAAACTATCCTGTGTATGTAATGTATGTATGTAAAATATTTGTCCAGTTTGTTGTTACTCTTTTTGAAGTATGTAGGTACATTATGTACCTAATCCTTTTATATCTCAAAAAGTCATATTTATGTATGTATGTACCTACACAAGTAGATGACTCTTTGAAATCACATCAGAAATCATTTTGGAAAAAGGGGATTACATTTGAAAGAAATTTAAGTAAAAATATCAAAATTTAAAAAGAAAATAGACCAGGAATATTTGTACATACACAATATAAAAATTACCTTTAATTTTTGATTAGTATCTATGTATGTTTTCCATTACATCATCAGGTCACAGGACCTATAGCCCACTAAAAATTAAATCTATCTAAATCGATAAAAAGAACACGAAAATCATCATTTATATTGTTTTCCATTACTTTCAGGTATTTTTCAAATCACCAAATGTTAAATTCTACAAACGAAAGCAGTTCGCCCGATCTATTTGGAATATTGCCTTTTATGCAGCTTCAACAATTTTTCTCTATTACTATAACGAATACTTGATCTCACCTCAGTTGGTACGAAATGCCGGCCGACTCTTTCCCACCTATGAAAATACAATTTTCTACAAATCACAATCTTGTGAAAAATTTCAACTTTACTCTTTATTTATAACAACATTTTACCTACATGGAGCTATGTTGGATTTCAAGGAGTGTGACTTTTCTGAAGCCGCTTCGAAGACACTTTATGCATTAGCTTTGGTTTCAATAAATGGATATAAGTAAGACAAAATTTCATAATAAAAAAATAATGTCATAGCTCAAAAACAATAAACTTTCAATCAAAAAATTGCATTTCTCAAATTTTCATGATTATTTAGTTATGGCTGTTTTTTTTTTTAATTAAAATTTATTTACATTAATTTATTAATAATAATTTCAAACTAACTTTTAGATTTGAAAACTATTTTGTTGGATTAAATTTGAATTTGGGAATTTACAACATCATAACCGAGTGTTTGTTTCTAATGGCCTTACAAAACTCTCATCGAAATCGTTTGGTTTACCAAGTTTTTCTAGGACTCCGGATTGCATCCTGGTAAGTAAGCGAGTAATTTTAAAATCTTAAATTTGTCAGAACTTGATATAGACTCATACATTCGTATACACGACTTCTGCTTTTGATGGTTGAATTGATACAAGGATCACTGGATGTCAAACGATCTTAAAGGGCTGAATCATGATGAATGTATAGAAATCTGTGGGTTGATAGTAAATACGATACGAATCGCATTGCCATTTTCGACTCCTAGCAGTTCTCATCCACGATGTCATTTGTGCGAAATTTCACATTAGAATCGATTTTTGCAAATGAATAGTCAAGGATTTACTAGCAAAAATCAAAAACGCTACCAAAACCGAATCAGATCCAATTTTATAATCAGACACCTGCTTCACAACATAAAATGCTTTTTTTAATAACTCTATATCTGAGAGAGAACCTTTGGTTTCAGCATTAAATTCAAGCTGACGGGAAAGTTTTCTTTTGCAGAAAAAAACAAGCTTCACAATAACTGAATTTTTTTTAAATGGTCTTTCTAGTTATAATTATCATCTTGAGAATAGAAAACTATTTTTTTTTTATTTTTCAGGTCCCATGTCTTTATCAGTTTGCTCCCATTCAAATATCTCGTCCCAACCCTCTTTGCAAAGAATTTCAAAATTCTGTTAAATATTGTAATATGGCTCTGGTATGGTCTTTCAATATGGAACTCACCTGTTTTGCAGTATTTCAACCACCAAATTTATCACAATTCACCCATAGATTGTTCTGGTGAAGGCTCAGCTGCAAAGTAAGTTAAACATGTTTCTTAAAAAAATTATTTTTTTAATCATTTCCATTTTTAGGTGTATTCTTCTTAAAGACTCAAGTGAACACCGACATTTTAAAGCTTTGAAAAAAGCCTATTATGAGGTGAAGTTAGCCCACGAAAAGCTGACAGCTTGTGTAACAACAGCATCGACCTCAGAGAACTCCTCAGCAAAGACTTTTCAAGCTATAAAATGTAAGTTTTGAAATTTTTAGTAGTATTTGTTTTTCTTTCAATTTTTACTTCCTATACTTTAAGGTATTATGACGCTCAAAAGAAAACTCAAACGTATTCGCGAAGGACGAGGTGAATCTATTTACGATGCTGGTGAACTTACACCTGATTCACCCACAGAAGCTGAATAATGAGTTTTGAGAATGGAAAGATGACGGACGAAAGAGAAGCTCAATTAGGCTATTTGACTTATAATATTTATTTTATTCAAGTCTAGTTTATGCACAGAAACGAAGTGAACATAATAATATTTCATAGAAACAAACATTTTACTCGGTCGTGACATTATGGAAAAGTTTGTAAAGCTTCCCATTGAACATTTCATTATTTCAATAGGTTTTTGTGCTTAAAATGTCAGATTTGTTCCCGTCAACCTCTACTTATTCTTTTTTCAAATATAATTACTATTTTAAATTAAATATCAACAAACTGACTCTTCGCTAAAAACTTTAATAGACAATTTACTGAAAAATTGTATGTATGCCTTTTCACGTGGGCTCAGCTGATCTCACTTCGTCTTGATGTGTAAACTAGAATTTATTTATCAATATTGCTATTATATTTAAAAGAAACTATTATAATTTCAACCTTGTGATATTCTAAGAAAGATTTTATGTTGAAATCTTTGGTATCTACTTGTCAACTTCTCTCTATTTTATAAAAATATACATCAATTTAGACGAGAAAAAAAGCCTTCACCTCAATTTAATTCCTAATTACATATACGTATATGTGTGTATGTAACCATTTAGTTAGCAATTTTATTAGTAGTCCTTATTTATTTATCTTTTTTTTTAGCAACAAAAAAGACACTATTTTTGAAGATCTTATTAGTAAATGAATAATTCCTTTAAGATTAAAAGCAATTTTGTGTGTTTGTATTTTCGAATATTGTTATGTACCTAAACCAATACCTGTTATAGCTTTGCATCATAATGAATAATTACATATATATCCATAAATTATACACTTGCAAGAATTTTAGTTGTTTTGTTGTTTCCAAATAAAGAAAAAAAATTAATTTTTGCATAAAGCAGTGAAGGGTAAGTTCTAAAAGACCACTCAAAGATGACCAAAATTTCAAAATATCACAATTTTAATAAAAAACAATAATATTACTATAGGCAAGTCAATAAAGCAAAAATGTGTTGCAATCTCTTAAACCTCAAGAACAGCTTCAATTTTCAAAGTATTATTTTTAAAAAAAGTGTTTTTACTTACATAAATAATTATTTTGTATACTAGGTAAGGTACGCAAAACATCAAAGTTTATCTTAAACCGCAGAAGACTTTAGAGTTATTGTGCCATAACGTCAAGTTTTCAGGATGTTTTAATCTTGCAGTTGATATTTCTGGATAAACGATGTAAAATTACATTAAATGTCAAAAATACATAAATGTAGTACATAATTCTATAAGCTTTGATTTATTTAACTTGTTCTGAAAAGAAATAAAAGGAAAGGCTTTGGTATTTAATTTCAGATTTAAAACCAGAAGCGTTTATACAAATCAAGTTTAAATTCCTGATGACCAAGCGTCAATTAATTGAAAAGACCATAAACCATCAGAATGACGTTCAGTGAAGCAATGAATTCAAAATAATCATGATTAAAATATTTTAAAATAAGTCGGCTTATAGTTGGCCCAGTAACCTTGTAGTTTCATAAGAGGGATACCTTACGTCAGGGACAGCCGTTGTTGTTTTTTCGAAGTTGTTTGTGATGTTGGATTAATAAATAATCCAAGTTTTCGACCTCGATCGCCGAAAGCATCATGTTAAAAAGTTAAAAAAAACCCGCGAAATGTTTGCCCTTTTTTCAGTAATTGTGGATTTTATACCTAAAGGACTAGTTTTGAAGAAAACTTTATCCTACGATTTGAAATTAAATAAATTTGCAGCAATTTGAACCCAAAATCATCCCTGTAGAGTCAAGAGTTTTTTTTTGTAATTTATTTGGTACATTTTGAAAGGCTGCTTCCTGGAAATTCTTTGGTACAGAGACGATTGTGGGCTAAAATTGATTCAAGTTTATTTAATTTCAAATCGGAGCTAAGACATTCTCCAGGCATACTTTAACAACTAAATTTAGAAGGTTTTAATTTAAAATTGATAGAGATATAAAAATTGTAACTTTACCATTCACACCAAGTCTTAAAATGATCGGCCCAGCCATTTAGTTTGTAGGTCTGGAAGAATTTAAAAACAGCCGGAAAATAAAATTGCGGTCTTACCTACTTTTTAAGTATTTTCAATAATAGCAATGTTATATTTTATCAAAAACTTGATTTAAAATATTTTTAGAAATGTGAAATTTGCCATGTAGTACCGAAAAGAGGATTTGCCGACAAAAGTGCGAAAAATTTATAAGAAATGGTAAAGTTATCTATCTATCTATGGTATCTATCAATTTTGAATAAAAATAACTTATCTCGCACGCCATATTAAGGCCGTGAACTTCTTCTTTATTTTGTTGAAGTATATTTCGTCCAAAAAAAGACATTATTTTGAACAAAACGTTTTTAGTTCAAAATTGTCAAATTCGGTTTAGATTCCGAGTTATACCAAAAATATTGAAAAATGACCAGCGTGATCATTCTCCCGGAAAATGAAATGTACCTCTTGGAGAATCTAGATCCACGAAGTTCGAATACAAAAGTATATGTGTTGTCCATATGCTTTCAACTTTCCTCTTTGTGCATTCGGATTCCTTCAGTTTTCTGGCATAATTGAACAGAGTTTTAACGAACAAAAATTTTATACAAAATATTTGGATTGTGATTCCAAAGTCTGAATTTATGTATGATAAGAAAGGTCAAAATGCCATCAACAGCTAGATACATAAGGTCATTGTCTGGCTGCGGCCTTCTACACACACATGCCTGGAGCCCTTAAGTTCCTTCGATCTGTCCAGATTTGTTAACATCAAGGAAAGTTTTATACCAAAAACTTCAAGCTGCAAATGAGGCCAAATTCAAGATATTGCACAAAAATTGGTAAACAAAAATAGTTTTTTACAGTAGACGCTCGATTTAGTAAATCTCGAAATAGTACTTTCGAAAATAGGGAACACATAAAATTTAAAAAAATGATATTTTTATAAAAATGTCTCCCACATATTTAACATTGCTTGAGGACACTAAATAATTGTTCTTTTTTTTAAGCCTGATTGAAAGCTATTTTAACGCTTAAATAAATGTAAAAACATTCACATCAAACAAAATGTGCGTTTTGGACAGATTCGTCTTAAAAAAGCCTTTTGAAACTCCCGCTTGAAAAAGTGGACAATCTAGAAAGAGTGAACAGCGTCTATTCTAACTACATTATTTGTCTTTTTGATTTGTGTTATATCATAAAAATATTACAGCTAAAAATGAGAAAATAAATTATATTTTACTTTTATTTATTAAAAATCGGTATAAATGTGCACCTTGAACAGACTTCTGCCAGGTCTTTTGTATTTTCACGTGACTGAGTGTAGTAAGATTGAAATATTTTTTATTTAAAATGGTGAAATTGTAGAAAAAACTGCTAAAGGCTGACTGAGAAATACAATTTGAAAAATTCCACTGCCGCATCTCATTCCATTTTATGTATGGGGTTTTCTTTTGGCAAATTCAGATTTTGATCTAACACGATTGCAGATTGATTTTTTTGTTTTTACTGTATTGGTGTACAATTTGTATCTGTGAAACTGTGGTGATCCAGGCTTGTCAAATTGATGTCTGTGAATTGTTCTGGTGGTATAATGGTGTTAGTAAAAGAGGGTTGAATCTGCCGAAAAAATCGGCAAATTTGATTTTCGATAAAAAAAAGAATTGATTTTTCCACCATTGGAAGGCTTTTTCTGTCAAAATCTGTGTTTTGACAAATCGGAAGGGGAAAAAATCAATTTTTGTTACCAAAAGAAAACCCCATTAGTTTTATTCATTCATTTCAATTTTTAGAGACACATGGATTTGGCACCCCTGAATCCGGCACTGCCAAAAATAATAACGGATTCTTTTAGGAATACACAATGCAAGTATTCTCGTTCACGAAGGAGGGATGATTTCCTGGAAAAAAGAAACTCAAAATGAAAAAAATTGTTGAAGCGAAATTACCTTAATTTTAGATCTAATGAAAACGCGCCCTAATAGTTTGAACTGATCATTTGCTTTAGTTGGGTGAAGTCCCAGTAGTAAACTTGTGTTTTTTTCCTAATTGAATACAACTGTATGCTTTTGGTAGTTATATTCAAGCTTTCTATACGACAGAAACAATGGCATACTCCTAAATCTATATAATGTAATATCGGGACCGTTAACTCAACTGAACCACTGGAATAATATTATACTCGTAACAATATTCTTTCAAATGAAACATTTTTTTAATAAGATGGATCAAACTACGATTGATTTTCTCATGACACACTTACTTCTGCGGTTGGGTAGGTCTTGGTATATCAAAGAGCAACTTACACATTATTTGTAGAGAAACTACTAACATAAATAAATCTATCTTACCATTGGCATAGTTTGTTTTTGTTAATAAATACAATTTTTCGTGGCAGAAATAAAAGAGGTTTTTATTTTAAAATAATCAGTGAAACATCTCATTTTTTATTGGTTTTCTTTTCATTTATTATGATTTTGTTTTTATATATTTCTTATATCGTAATCATTACCTTATTTCCTGTTTTTAATTTTGCGTATTCGATTTTTACTTTTACATAATTTTTCATTTTGCTAGACATAATTTTACTTAAAACTGAATTATTTTTGTTTTTTTTTTTCAAATTTCAAAATTTTCATTCATTTAATTTACATAGGTACTTACAACAATATTGTTCGTTTGAATATACATATACTATAGTGAGTGTATATAAATTTATCTATTTATTTTGTTCTTATTTATGTTTTATATTTTTTTAAGTCATATAAATAAAATTTCATTTTTCTAGGTAATTATTTTTTTTTGTTTTGGTTTTTATAGAATTTCATTTTTAAACTTTAACGAAACCCCAATAAAGTATTATTTTAAGTGTGTTTGTCCCCATTGTCTAATTTTATTTTTGTTTTGCTTTTAAATTTTATTTTCTATTCATTCTTAAAAAGAAACTAATTTATTTTAATAATTTCATTTAATTTTAGTTTTATTTTTTGGAAATTATTATATGCACAAATTCCAAAAAACACAATTTGTTGTATGTTTTATAATCTAGTGATATATTTATTTATTTAATGTTACACTTAACATTTTTTGTTTATTTTAATATTGTGAGAACCAATATTTAATTTTGTTTATACATATATAATTATACTCGTAGTTATTCGACTGGTCCGTTCCAGGGTGATACAAAAGTAAAACAAAGTTAAAAAAAAGTTAAGTTTATAAATGTACTCCTCAAGAAACTATTTCATATTTTTTTCTTATTTATTAAAATTTTGAATTTTTAACATTGTGATGGTAGCACAGATTTTGTTTTTTATTTTGTTAACATGATTATATATATATATGTATATATTTATATTTTTTTTTTAATTTGTAGTTGTGTATTTTTATTTATAATATTCATTGGTCAATTCGATTAACCACTCGTATCACATAAGATTCCGTTGTTTTTTAATGTTTTTTTTTAATTATTTTTTTTTTATTATTTTAAGGAGTTGGCATAGTTATGAATTTTCATTATAAAAAAATACGGAACTTTCAATATAAAAAAAGAATTTTAGATTTTGATTGTTAATGTCTTTCATTATTTTTTTTTTGTTAAATTTTACTTAAAAAGTAAAATTGAAATGTAAAAAAGATTAGAAAACTAATTTATGTTCGTTTAAGAGAAAACCTGGGAAAATGTTGCTAAATTTATTTTTATTTTTGAAATTTAAATTTAAAATTTTAAATTTTGTTTCATATTTATTTTTTTTTAATCTCTAAACACATTGTTTTAGTTATAGATATTGAATAGACTAAGAAACAATCATTTTTTTTGTTTAGATTAGAAGTAATAACCGGTGAGGGTTTTTTTTTGCTTAAAGTTAAAAGATTTAGAACTCATTGCTTTATATTTTCATCAATAATTTTTACAAGTTTTTGCTTTGTTTTTTTTTTTTTTTACTATACATTAGAGGATTGCTTTTATTTATTACAGAATACCAATGGAAGTTTGAGGGTGATTTATTATAGTATTTTCTTACTTTTTGAAATATAAGCGAATAATTAAAATTTTGTGCGCTTATAATAATCCTAATGAGTAATCAATCACGTTACTTTTCTGGACAATTTTATTTAAATTTTTGTTGTGGGATTTTAAATGCATATTAATGAAAAATTATTAAAATATATTTTATTTTATTTTGAGAAAGCTTTATATAAATATCAAAAATCGTATATAATTTTTGCAATTGTTTATAATCGTTTAAAATTATGAAAAAAATAAATAAAATTCGAAAACTTTCTTTCCTATTCTTCTTCTTGATGCCTATATAAAATTTTAAATATTGCATAGAAAACATGAATAAAGCTTTGAATGATCCAACGGCCAATCGTATGAAAATGTAAATTTTCAGAACTTTCAAGGATACAAAAGCTTGAATGATGTTATGAACTAATATTTTGTAGAGAGGTGAAAAGAAAATGCAAAGTTCGAATCTTTTGAATTGGTTTTTCCAAATTGAAAAATATTCAGTTTCAAAATTTTTCAAAAACGCTTCTGAAAGTTTAAAAAAAAATTTCGAAAGAAGATTATGATCGATTTTGATCGGCACTAAGAGTTGCTTGACCTTGACCTTGTTCCTATCAAATGATATTCTCAAATTTGAATAGACTCATATTTTAATAAATATAAATTGAGTTAAAGAAAAATTAATTAATTATAAATTGTTGTAGGAACTAAATGTAATTTGATTTAAGAACAATTAATTTCACAAAATTACCACTTTCCATTAATAGGCCATTATTTTGAAAAAACGAATCTAGCACATTCCTTGTCTAAACTTCTTTCTTTATTCATTTGTTTTTGTTTCAAAGAGTTATCGTCACCAACAAATCCTTGAAACTTTGAAATTCTAATGACCCAACCAGATGCAACCCAAACATAAATCACAAAACCAAATGGATTCCTAAATCATAACAAATTTTCACCATCATTTAACATTAAATTGTTCACATTTCAGCGAATTCCGTCGAGTACACTTAGCAAAGATTTGGTTTTCATTTCTGTTTTTTTTTCAATTAAATACCAATCCAGTATGGCAATAAAATCTAAATTCTAATTGCCTCTTAACCCAATGCCGCCGCCCGCCCCCCGCCGCCGCCATTGCTTTCTCTCTAAAACCCAACCCTTAAGCAATACAAAATTCAAATGCAAATTCAAATTTCCCCCGGATTTTCTAATATCCTGCGGTTGGCCAACAAACCGTCCCGCAATGTTATACAAATTAATCCATGCATAGCTTTTATTTTCAATTAGAGAATAGAGTCCGAAAAACCATACTTACAAATACATATACCATCATATGCATATACAAAGCTGAATGATTTCGTTTCGTTTCATTTTTGGTTTTTTATTTTTATTTTTTGAAAAACAGATGAGGGACAGTTGGTGGACAACTACTAACGCTGACTAATGGTCAATTCGTGTGTCGGATGGGATCCCTTGTGTGTCGTTGACGAGCAAAGAACCTATGGTAGTCAAATTCAAAATGTACTTCTACAAGTTTGGTACGGGTTTTAGGCATCTGCCCTCAAAAAAGACTTTTGTGGTTAACCAAAGAAAAAAAAAAATTGAACCATAACCCAGAATATTACCACCACGAATTCGTATAAATTCAAAGCTCGTCCACATCATAATCTGACCAAATCCATAGCACATAAGTCCTAAAGTCAACCTCAGACAGCCACATTTAGAAAGCACAAGGGACATGGGATGCTCGGTAGGAGGATATCTAAATTCTGACACACATTATGTAGAAACACATATAGAAACAGAACTATAGTGCTAAAACTGATAGGCAGAGCGCAAGGACTCGTTTTATGGACGACATGGACATCCTCTCGGAGTAGTTTTCGTCATGATAATTGTGATTGCAAGCCGCGACGATTTACATTCAGTATTTCACGATGTCATCCGAATTGGATAAATTGCTGAAAATCGTCTGCTAGCAGGCTTTGGCCTGAGAATAGGACATGCGTTGGCGGCCAACCTGCGTCGTCGTCGGTGGTGGCTTGGTAGTGTAGGCGTACAGGAATCATTAGCGGAGTACCACAGAGTTTATTTAAATTTCTTTCGTTATTGTTGGATGTTGTTATTGTTATGATCCAGGTATTTTATGTAGATACTGTATTTATTGCAACTATAGGTATAATCAGAGTAGCTCAGCGCCATCACCACGCTAATGCTATTGCCAGCGGCAAAATTCATTATAGTTAGGAAAATTAATGAGGGGAAATATAGATGTGGTTGGTTGAGTATTGAGATTAAGTGCATTAATTTTCCCTGAATAAAATATTTCCCTTTTGGTCAAAGAGTATTCTAACCTAGCATATCTTATCTACATACTATCTTTGTCTAAGTAAATTTTAGAGATTCAATTTTAAATATATTTTCAACCGTGGATGAGATTCATAAAAGTTATCCCGATGGCCATCTGAAGTTACAAATTTTCTTTTTGATTTAGTTTTGAAAGAATCATTGAAATGCTTAGAAAAAACATAAAGTCAAAGTTCAACAATACTTTTGTTAAATTTGCAAGGTGCACTTTTCCCATATAAAGTTAAAGCATTTTCTGAAATTAACCTAACAAGTTTTCAATAACATAATATGTTCATTTCAGACCATATTTAAGTTGAGATATATAATAAGGTTTCATATTATTTCAACTATAATTTTTACTATTATGAGATTTTGACAAGAGCACTGTGTTTACTTCAACCAAGATCATGTTATTTTAAGACTGCATCATATGAATTAAAATCTGATGAATTTATGCTGGTCTTCTCATTTCATTTCATATTGTATCACATAATAGCTCATTTGTATCTAAGTACATATTGAAAAATACTTGACGGCCAGTTTCTTACAAATAAAGGTAAATAACGGGTGATTTTTTAGCTGGTTTGGTTTTGGCAACACTGGTTTTGACAGCTGACGTGTGTTTAGTACCTTGTGTCACTGTCAAACAGCTTCAGTTTGGTATGCAATTTAACCATGGATCGTCTTACAAATGAACAACGCTTGCAAATTATTGAATTTTACTATCAAAATTCGTGCTCGGTTCGAAATGTTCATCGCGCGCTGCTTGTGTTCAGCGATGAGGCTCATTTTTGGTTGAATGGGTACGTAAATAAGCATAATTGCCGCATTTGGAGTGAAGATCAGCCAGAAGCATTGCAACAGCTACCAATGCATCCCGAAAAAGCCACTGTTTGGTGCGGTTTATGGGCCGGCGGCATTATTGGGCCATATTTCTTCAAAGATGATGCGAATCGCAGCGTTACTGTCAATGGTGAACGCTACCGAGCGATGATAACAAACTTTTTTTTGCCCGAAATGGAAGTTCTTGACTTGCATGATATGTGGTTTCAACAAGACGGTGCCACATGCCACACAGCGCGCGAAACAATGGCGCAATTGCGAGGCGAGTTTGGTGAACAGTTAATTTCACGTTTCGGGCCGGTCAATTGGCCGCCTTGATCGTGCGATTTGACACCATTAGATTATTTTTTGTGGGGGTATGTCAAGGCTAATGTCTATAGGGATAAGCCCTCTTTGATTGACGCACTGGAAGCCAACATCCATGCATTCATTCGTGAGATACCGGCCGATATGTGTGAAAGAGTATGCCAAAATTGGACTCAGGGGATGGGCTACCTGAGACGCAGCCGCGGTCAACATTTGCATGAAATTATCTTCAAACATTAAATTGCAAGGTTCAAACTATCGATTCAAATAAATATTTCATTCATTTTTTCGAATTTTTTGTGTTTTTTTTTTTTAAAGTTCTAAACCTCTTAAAAAATCACCCGTTATATAGAAGTTTTTCATAATTGAAAAAGTTGATTCGTTAAAACTGTCGGTTGGGAAAAAATTGTTCTACTTTTTAATACCTACTAAATAAATAAATTTTATTTATTTTAATTTTAATATTTACACGCTGCTCAGCAAAATTACCACAGACTTAATTTATCAAGGTGTCATTTAAAATGCACAGGTCAACACGGTTAAATTAACAGTATGCAAAGTTAAACAATCCTATATCCCGTAGAAGTGCAACAAGGCTTACAGGCATTTGGCAGAAGTTTTTTGTTCTGATAAACTATTTTTTTTAATTTTATGATTAGAATTTGTACGGGTTTTTAATGTGTGTTTAACTCTGGAAGCATAGTATTTTTGATGCGAAATTTTGGCTAAATCAAGTTGTACAAAATGGTGGCTGAAAATCAACACTTTCAAACGAGTCATTCTTTGTATACTCAGAGACAAATTATCTATCGATTCTTACCATAAAACTTGACTGGTATATTTTTTTGTTACGAATTTCTTCTTTGTTTCTGCCGACGACTGATGATGGTGTTGATAAGTTAACTAAAAAATCAAATGCACAACTGAAATGCACGTTCAAGATGTTTGGAATAAATAATTTTTAAAATATGAAAGTAATTATAAACAAAAAAATATAATAAAATAGCATTTAAATTATGACCCTGAAATTTGCAGACGTTTTGAGTATTAAATTTTGAACTGTCACCAGTAGCGTTTTCTTGATTCGACTCAAAACAAAATTTAGTTAAATTTTTTTTAGCAGTCGATTTATCATGACAAAATCTTAATACTACAATTTTTTGTATTTAAACAAGTTATGATGTTGAATAATATAAGAAGTGTTGATAAAAAAAAGTTGAAAATTTTGGACTGTACTGTCTCCATAAAAATTGATCCATCTCAAAAATTGAATAGGCCATCAATTTGTTTTGAAAAAATCTGGATATACCTAATTTTAATTATTTTTTATTTATCGTAAGAAAAATGACGAAAAAAAGTAAGAAGTGTCAAAAAATACTTTGAATATTTTTGGACTGTCACCAGCCAGCGCTGTCAAAATGCATCGATTATGAAAACTGCAATGGCAATCGATTTGTCATGACAAAATCTGGGTACTTCGTTTTTTATTTTTTTTTTTTATAAACCGTAATAAAAAAGTTATGATGAAAAAGTATTTAGTGCCGAGAAAAAAAGTTGAAGTTTGGCCCATAAGCATACTTAAAACTGAAAATTTTACTAAATTCACCCATGCGTTTCTGAGAGAATGGTCACACTGGGCGCTTTTCAATATTTTGTATATAACTATGTAAAACATAAAACTTTTTGTTTTCAAAATTAAATTTTCTATCGAAATGGATGGTTTAAAAAATTGTATAAGAAAATTTAAGCAGTAAAAGTTAACAGAAAGTAACATAAAAAAATTTAAGAATCAAAGGTTTTATTTTTTTTTCTAAATTTTGCATGACTTTTTCTTAAGCAAATATTGGGTCCAGACATGCATGAACAAAATAAAGTAAAGACTAAAAGCTTTAATATGGCATGATCAAAAATAAATTTGTATCTTATAATTTTTGGCACTCTTTAAATGCTTCTAGACCTACAGAAAAGGGCTGGGCCGATTTATACATATGAGACTTGGTACTTGGTGGGAGGAATGTTATATTTTTCATGTGGTATCCAAAAAATAGGTTTTCGGACAAAAACTGTGATAAGTTTAAATGGCTGTTACTCCAGTTTTTGAACTAGTTTACTCCAGTTTTTGAACTGGTTTTGAACTAATATGGCTTTTTTTACATGTCATATAAAACCCTTACGACTCTACTTTATTTTATTAAGGCATGTATCAATGTATCATTGCTCCGAAAAAGTTACGTAAAACAAATTAGAAATATTTGATTTTTCGAGGTGGGTTTTTGATAACTTTTCATACTCAAATTGTTTTATAAAATTTTTTAAACTATCCATTTCGATAGAAAATTTAATTTTGAACAAAAAGTTTGATACCTAAAATTGTAAAATTTGACTTTGTTCTGGAGTTATACCAAAAATACTGAAAAGTGGCCAGTGTTTCAGAAACGCTTGGGTGAATTTAGTAGATTTTTCGGTTTTGAGCATGCTTATAGGCGAAACAAACATATTTTATTATAATAAATCTTGCATGTAATTGTTCCCTTTCAAAAGGTCTATTCAATAAGCTATTTATTGATTTTAAAAAATACAATTTTTATATTTACCGTGATAAAAAAGCTATGATGAAGTGCCACAAAAAAACTTTGAACATTTTTGAACTCTCACCCATCGATTTAAAAAAAATTGCCACGATAAAATCTCGATTACCGTAAGAAAAAAGTTTTGATGAAAAATGTTTTAAGTGCCGAAAAAAAGTTCAAATACATATTTTAATTTTTTTTAATTTGGGTACAGTAGTAAGAAATACCGTAAAAAACTTTTTTACTGTCATTTCGTTCTATTTATTGTAACGGGTGATTTTTTAAGAGGTTTAGAACTTAAAAAAAAAAAACACAAAAAATTCGAAAAAATTAATGAAATATTTATTTGAATCGATAGTTTGAACCTTGCAATTTAATGTTTAAAGATAATTTCATGCAAATGTTGACCGCGGCTGCGTCTCAGGTAGCCCATCCGCTGAGTCCAATTTTGGCATACTCTTTCACACATATCGGCCGGTATCTCACGAATGAATGCATGGATGTTGGCTTCCAGTGCGTCAATCGAAGCGGGCTTGTCCCTATAGACATTAGCCTTGACATACCCCCACAAAAAATAATCTAATGGTGTCAAATCGCACGATCTAGGCGGCCAATTGACCGGCCCGAAACGTGAAATTAACTGTTCACCAAACTCGCCTCGCAATCGCGCCATTGTTTCGCGTGCTGTGTGGCATGTGGCACCGTCTTGTTGAAACCACATATCATGCAAGTCAAGAACTTCCATTTCGGGCAAAAAAAAGTTTGTTATCATCGCTCGGTAGCGTTCACCATTGACAGTAACGCTGCGATTCGCATCATCTTTGAAGAAATATGGCCCAATAATGCCGCCGGCCCATAAACCGCACCAAACAGTGGCTTTTTCGGGATGCATTGGTAGCTGTTGCAATGCTTCTGGCTGATCTTCACTCCAAATGCGGCAATTATGCTTATTTACGTACCCATTCAACCAAAAATGAGCCTCATCGCTGAACACAAGCAGCGCGCGATGAACATTTCGAACCGAGCACGAATTTTGATAGTAAAATTCAATAATTTGCAAGCGTTGTTCATTTGTAAGACGATCCATGGTTAAATTGCATACCAAACTGAAGCTGTTTGACAGTGACACAAGGTACTAAACACACGTCAGCTGTCAAAACCAGTGTTGCCAAAACCAAACCAGCCAAAAAATCACCCTTTATTAACAACTCAAGCTTAGAAAAAAAAGTAAGCTAATTAATTGTTTGATTAATATGAATAATGAAATACATTTATAAACCTAACTTAAAACAAAAATCATTCACCCTGTTTTAAAATATTGAATTTTCAAAAAAAAAATCATATTTTTTAAAAATCCAAAATTTATTTTTTTCAAAATCTTGACACGAGATATTATTGAAATTTTAAAGGAGCTTGTGCATACAAATTTTGACTGAAATCGTTTGGGTCGTTAGTGAACAAATCAAAAATAAAAAAACCGTTATATTGCCGGTACCGTTAATAACAGTTTTTGGTATTTTTTTAATCAAAAAGCATATTATATCCACAGTAATCCACAGATTTTTTTATTGAAATAAATAAATCGTGTTTGAAATAAATATGCTTTTCCTTTACGGTTATATGGCTATTGTTATTTTCTGGATATAAAAAAGATTCAATTTCCCCTCTGGAGACTTACCTACAAAAAACATTAAGTTTAAAATTTCAAGATAATCGTTTCAGAGGCTTAAGCTTAAGACAGATAGACCGATGACAGACAGACAGACTGAATTGTGACAACCACTTTTTTCCTGTTCTCTATCATCGTTTTGTCATGTTTGATTGTTATCTCGAATTTTTGTTCCACGAATCCAAAACTTGGCCTAAAGTATCTATGCATACATTATATACCGTTTAAAAAATTTATAAAATCTGAAATACTGTTTAGAAGAAAATCGAAAACAAAACAAATTGTTCTTTAACCATTACTGTCAAAAATGTATTATTTCTTTTTTTAATAAGCAATTTTTGAGAAAAATAAGATTTTGTATAATTGCAACAAAAAAAATGGTGACAGTTTCCGTAATTAGAATAACATGAGAAAACAATCACCTAAAAACACTATGTACCAAGTTTTAAGAAAATCGATTCAGCTGTTAAGGCTGTAGCTGAATGTGACAGACGAAAATACAGGGTAGCTAAGTTATCTAAATCTGATTTTAGGGTGCGTTCCAAAGTTTTCGAAGATTTTCACAGCGCAGTCAGGTTTCCACCTGTTGACTGTATTTATTATTTTTATTATGTTGTGTTTCATCCACTGCAATTGAGTTGCATAGACGAACAATAAGCCTTTAGAGTGTTCGATCTCACATGTTTTCTTGTGTTTTATCGTTAATTGCGAAGGTATGTATATCAGCTTAATATTCACACGACAAATGGAAAAATCAAAATCATTTTAATTTAATGGTAATTTTTAAGACCGATCTTAGTGGCCGATCTTATAAACCATTTACGTGATGAAGTAATAATTGGTTGAAAAATGAAAAAAATAATGAGAGCTTATTGTCACTTTGTCAGTCATGTAAATATGTCATTATACGCTTACTTAACGCTTCACTAAAACACCATTATTATTTTTTTTTTCTAAATTCGTTTTTGTTCTTGTCCTTAATCTCTTCAAGAAAATAAACGATTCCCATCATCGCTCGAGATTGTTTCTCATTTAAAATTTGCCTCGATTTAAAATTTCTCTCGCGGAAAGCAATAGACAGGACATTATAATGTCCGGATCTATTAAGTCTCTTAACGATAAATATATAGAGACAAGATGACAGTCATTATCATCACCTCGAGAGTCTCATCGCATTAGCATTTCCTTCTGTCTTCACCTTTCTCCGAAAATAAGGAACCATGAAGCACAAAGTGCTATGAATCTAACGACTAAAACATCCTTACCTATACAGACACGTGTATAGCTCTTTCATGAAGTCATTGTTATATACAAATCGATATCCCGTCCCCTCCCCCCCCCATCGCATTATAATATCCTTTGCATTTTCAAAATTGACCCAAATGTTGATGCCATGTTTCCGCATATAAACCAACTCCATGGGGGTCTCTATGGGGGTTTTTCTCAGTGAAAAATGTATTGAAAATATAAAAATACGAGTATACTACACAATGCCAAAAAAAAAATCATTAACAAAAGGGTCAAAAGCTAACAATAGTCCTGTCGTAATTTTAAGACTGTTTTTGTCACATCGGGAACCCCCAATTATGAATTACCACAAGAAAATAAGGAAAACGATGAATACGATAATAATTTAGGAAGCCATCTGCTGGCAAGCTTTTCAATAATCAATTTGAGTTGATTGCTATAAAAAGGTTATAGACCGTTTATTTTCAGTATACCAATAAAATCGACAACAAATAAAATTTTCTTTTCAAATTATTTTTATTTATTTAATGTTATTGGAGGTTGATGAAAATTGTTTGCCATGGTAGCTTTTCATTTTGTTAAATGTAGAGTAAGGCTTCAAGTGGAAACAAACAATCCAAAGAAGAGCAATTTTTGTTTTTAATTCGATTCGAAATTTTAAAAAGAATCTTAACAAATGTATGTTTTTCTAATAAACTTTGATACCAAAATGAGTTTAGAGAAAACAGTAGAAGTAAGAATTAGTACATTGGGCCTTGTGAATACAAAAGAAGCCAAAGCTATTTTTGGAAGAAATTAAAGCTTGCTAGTCATAGCTATGACTAGAAGATAAAGCTAGACAGTTCTAGTTTAAGCTTTGTTTTGTGTGAATAAAAAAAGATTACACTAAACAGCTTAAGTCAGAAAATTCCAGCTCAGTCTATGTTGTACGTCCACTTTTCATCGATTTGGAACCTAAATGGATAGACCAATTTTTTGAAATTCGGTACAAAGCATTTGTGTGTCATTTCCTAGAGGAAAAGTTTGAACCTTTGTGCTAGCCCATCTAGGATAGGTTGCTCCAATATAATGGTTTTAATATTTTCAAATATTTTTAAAACTTTTACTTTTGGTATTTTAACACTCTTTCTTATCCATTAACATTTTTATTGCATTCATGCCATATATCTTCGATTCCTAGCCACATTACGGTCTTGAACGCACCACAACAATTGAAGAGAGTTTTAAAAAAATAAGAACCAATCAAAGTTTTTACTATAGTATTCTATCTTAAGATATTTTCAATCACACAAAGTGGATCTTAAGTTAGAAAAATAAGCTTAAACTACATGCCTTGGCTATTTTAAATTAGCTATTACTAGAAGACATCTTTTATTTTCTTGCTCAAGCTTGTTTTTATTCACACAAAACCCAGCTTTATCTTAAAAACAAAAGTTTTTAGCTTAAGATTTTTTTATTTACAAGACTCATTGGCATGAAAAAATAAATAGATTAAAACATTTGGTGGCGCAGCATTTTATGGAGAAACAGGGCCTAGTGCCTTATAACTCTTAACCATTTCTTGTGCAGGTTGTTGGCAGAAAGGGGACCTACGATTTTTTTTGCTGAGTCCGAACGTCTAGATGAGAAGCACTTATTCATGACAAGTTAATCTTTGAGGATTTGTCAGTTCCTAGTAAGAGGCAGTACCTCGGGAAAAAACATTTCTGTTTTTAGGGGGCAGCGGCTGGGAACCAAACCCAGAACTTTGGCATGACAGTCTAACGCACTAGCCATCATATCACGAGGTACTACAATATTGGCATGAAAAAGGCTGAAAAAAATAATTAAAGTTAAACACCTTAGATCATAAAAACAGAAGGTTACTTCTCTCATCGAATTCCTTGTTAAAAATATTCCAAGGAAACATTCCTTACTTTAGAAAACTACATAAGTATTTCAAAGCCTAAAATTTTCGCTTATACATTTTCTACAGAGAAGACTAATTTTGATTAAGGACTCCTTAATGTTATGATTAAATCTCCATAAACCGTTCCTACACTTTTCAAGAGTAATACCAAAAGTTAATTTCATCTGGATGAACCTAGTATCTGTGGGTAGGTTTTACTAGAATTTAAGTGAACTATTTAAAAAAACAAACATCTTTGAAATGTCAATTCATTGCTATCGTTTATGTATTTGTCATCACATTGTATCTTCCATTTTCCATTAAATGAAAACAAAATATCACTTTATAGAAATGAATACAAAAAACCTTGAAATACGAAATGAAATCATTTAAATTGATTTTAAAACAATCCTTGGACAGGGACTACTCTAACACAAAAGAAAACTATCCTCTGCTAAAAGAAAAAAAAGAAGAAAGAAAATAATGTAACTTCACTGTCTGTAATGGACTGTCATGTCGAAACTTAACAAATGAGTCTTGGCGTATCAAACAGGATCCAGTGAACAGCTGTATACAATGGATAAGTTGCTGAGGTCCATTTTGAAAGGACACTGTTGTCTTTTATATTTAAGTAAGCCATTAAGAATGTTCCTTTTTATCAGATAAATACAAGGAGTATAGATGTTAACATTCTGCGTCGCATGATATAGTTCACGTTTCTTAATATTGTCTGCCATTGAATATTAATTTTGTTTGAATATTTTATCAAGACACAAAACTGGTACAAATAACATTACGCGTTAAAGAACACACTTTGAAAAATTCGTGTACAAGTTTTTATGTTAAAAGAATTAAAATAAATTGAGTGTGTGCATGTGCATTAGAATACGGGGATTTATGTTTTTTACAGTGGTACAAAAGTCGAAAATTAAGTATTTTTATGAATTTGTATAAAAGATTTTTTTTTGCAATTGAAAAAGAAAAACATTCTGATTCTATAATTTGCTTGAATAAATAGAAGCAAATCTTTGATATTAGCCGAGATTTTTTCTGTAAAATTTTATCAAAATCTGTTCAGCAGTTCGTTAAAACATGAATTTAGAAAGTACCTCAATGTTCTTTGGGTATTTTCTTATAAAAAAGTGACCTCAATCAAGTGATACAGAGTGTATATACATTTTTAAAACAACACTTTTTTTGTTAAAGTCAAAAACACTCTCACAGTCATTAAAAGAACAAAAATCATTTATTACAGAAAAAAAAAAACAAAATATTAAAAAGTGTGAGAATTAATGGAGAAGAAATGACAGAGATAAAAGAAGAGCACGATAATACAAATACAGTAATAAAAAAACTTCTTCTTTTCAATACTTAATATTTATTCTGCAGCGAGAATAAGTCAAATTATGCGGTTTATGTTTTAAGGGTTTAAGCTTCAAGGTAATATATTTTTTTTTTAATTTTTATTACAAAAAGTCTGATGTACTGTTGATTATTACTTGCGTTCAAAAAAAAAAAATTAGAGATAACAATCACATAATGACATTACGATGATAGAGAACACCAAAAAAGTGGGTGGCGAAACTCTGTCTGTCTATCTGTTTGTATCTGGATCTACAGGCTAAACCAATTATGCGATCTTCTTAAAATTTTGAACTTAAGGCTTTCGGTAATCCTCCAGGGGAGAAATTGAAATTTTTGTAGCTCAAAAAATAACGGTACTTGCCATACAATCGTCAATGAAAATCCTAATTATCTCAAAACGACTCCAACGATTTTGATAAAAATGAACTATTTTTTTCTTTCTGTTAAAAAAAATATCAAAAGCCGTTGTTGACGCTGCCTGCTAAACAACGATTTTTTATTCTTGATTTTCTCTTTAACGGCCTAACCGATTGCAATTAAAATTTTTACGAAAAAGCTTCTTTCAAATATCAAAAATATTACATACCAAAATTTTGGATTACAAAAAAAAACATCACAAAACTATTTTTAAAATTCAATATTTCGAAAACAGGTTGATGTATTTTTTTGAAGCTAGGTTTATAATTGGCGTTTTAATTTTTTTTTAATGTAATCAATATTTTATACGTTTTTTTAAAACTAGTTGTTTTTATTTTTATGTATATAAGAAACTAGTTTTTAGAAAAACTGCTCCAACTATTTTAATTTCTTTTAGCATATATTCATATTTTTTCAAGTAATCAAATGACACACTTGTTTTGGTTGAGCTCTAAGTATCTTACGAGTTGTTTATACCATTAAAAGGACGATTTAAATGTTTTTTTCTTTTTCAGTTCCTGCATACTTTAAAAGTTCTAAAGTTACCAGCAACTTGAACATGAAAGCAAAAATATTTTTAAAATTATTTAAACTTCCCTGCAAAATCCATTATAATCATACCTGACAAAAACACACTTTTTTAAAATTCAAGATGATAGTTTTTAATCAAAGTGAAAAATAATTTTAGTGGAGCAAAATTTTAAAATATTAAGTACGATGCTAAATCAATTTTTACATAGTACTAAGGTAAAAAGAGAACTTTGCTAGTCTTAGGGCCAGTTTGTTCACATTGGGATAAATATGTAATCAGTTTTTACACGCTTTGGTTAAATAGAACTAATCTACCAATATTGTCTGATTAGCGATTTCGATAGTTTACAACTCAAACTATGAATTCATTTTCTAAAATCGTGGTTAAACAGCACATTTGCGGATTTACCAGTCACACTAATCACTGATTAAAAATGATATGCTGTGAACAAACTGGCCCTTAAACTCTTAACATTTTACTTTAGGTAAAATCTTCTTGCTTAATTGATGACATTTGTTATTTTCTTCCAAAAAACTATTCTTGGCAATTATATTATAAAGAATTGAATTCAGCTTTTTTTCTTTTCTCTAAAAATTGTACTTAAGGACGCTCAGGAATTTAAAGGATTTTTATAAATTGCTACAGAAACGAGTTTCATATTTTGTCTGTTCTTTACGGTCAGCCTCTTTCTTGATCTTTGTTCCAAGGATCCGGAGTAATTTTAACAAAAATTTTTCACAAACAACAAAACAATCACAAAGTTGATGACTAGAACCTTGAAGAAAATTAGATCTAATTAAATCGAAGCACAATCAAAGCCGAGTTACTTACAAAATGTTGGTACTTAGTAGAATGGCGCAAAATTTTAATCACTTAAAACCAACACTAAATTACTCTTAAAATGAGAGTCTACTCTTAATAAATTTTTAGAGCGAGAGTCGGCTCTTTTTCAATTTTGAACGACATAAAGTACCTATATTTTACTCTAAAGCAGTCGTCTAACTTTAAAAGCAGTAAAAGCCTTCTTTATCTCATAAAAAGTGTACCTTGTGTATAGAAAATGTAATTTCACGAAAAAGAATTACCTAAAGGAAAGTGTTTTCAAAAGTTTTTTTTTTAGCATTTATACGATCTTAGACATTATAAAATTAGGATGAATCCAACTAAGGAAGTTTCAATTTTGCAATATGGTGGCAAAACACACATACACTGTACCTACAACTCAACTAAATTGCAACAATTTCCAAGGAATTGGAACAACATTTTTTTTATTGAATCAAAGTTATAAATTTTTTCTTATGTAAATTAAGTATGTAATAATGTTTAAACAATCACAATCTTAATCTAATGGCATTTTCATTTCATTATTACCTTCTTCAGCTAGAAATTATTGGCTTCGAAGTATTTTTGTTTTGCGTTCATTTTAGATTTATTTCTGTTGTAGCTGTGCCTCTTTCTTCATCTGTCAGATTTGGGCTTGTTCAACCCAAATTTGCTTACGTTACGTTGCGGAGTTCACTCTTATTAGAAGAGTTGTTAAATGCGTTTAAAATTTAGGAATAGTTAGACAAGTGTAAGAAGTAAAATAACTACGTTAACTAGAGCCGGTTCTATTCCTTAAACGAGCAATGTTTAAAATTTTTCGCTAATGAATTTAAGGTCAACACCGTTATGTAAATAAAAAAAAGTTGTATGTTGTCACTTTGACATTTAAGTAAAGGAACAAACCTTGTTTTTCTATTCAAACTGTCATTTTTTGGACGTGTACAGATGAAGTGTTTTTAATAAAATTTAATTAGTATGGAACGAACAAAAAAAAAATATTTTAAAATTTAGAAGGGTTAGTAAATTTCTAAATATTGAAAAGATTGTTAACTAGTATAATGCTAAGCCCTTAATAAAAGGCTGTTTAAAATTTTGAACTTTTGACTCAAAACTTTAGATAACCTATTTTTAAGGGTCTTAGGGAGGGTTTTTGAGAAATTAAATGTCAAAGTCAAATTTAGTTGTGTGTTCTTTTTTCAAGTTAATGTTTTTTTTTTTTAATTTTGCGTAGTTAAATGCTGTTTTTGTGTTCGATATTCAATACCGATATCAATTACCTAAAAATTCAAAGTATTATTTGTTCCCATTGTTTGATTGTTTTGTTGTGTTTGTGAGGAAAATAAAATAACAATTGAATCACAATTGAATTGGCAGTTTTAAGAAGGGATTTAGAAATTAGTTTAGAAAAAAGAAATTAAAAAACCTTTCGATTCTTTTAATTTGGTTGTGACTTAAGATTTATAAGGTTATTGAATATTGAAGGCAAATATAGTAAAAAATTCGCAAAATTGGAAAAAAGAAAATCAATTAACTTTGGTGGAAGTCCTTAAGTAAGTACATCTTTTATTTTTTTATTCACGCAAGTGTGAGTACATACCAGAAACCAATTTGACTACACTAAAAGATCACTACTGGTAAATTGCAGCTGTAAATTCATTAAATTCTAAACAATATATCTTAAGTTTTTTTTTCATCATCGCTAATCTGTACTTTTGAGCTTACAAATCATATTACATATTTAAACCACTTTGAACAAACTAGCCCTAAATTTGTTTATCAAGTTCATTTTGGATTCTACGGAGATGTATTCCTTTAAAACCACTTTGCCTTCTTCTATTTAATCCAGACATTTTAATAGTGCAATTATAGCAAGAACAATGTTTCTATTTTTACTATTCCCATTAATTCACACTTGAAAAAGACTTCGCTGAATTTTTCGGCTCACCGGCCACGGGACTAAGTCACAATAAGTGTACATTCTTTTCACTCATCACAGCGCGCTCTGTGGGTGTGACGGTTTGACCTACGACATTCAACGTGAATTGCCCTTTGAATAAATAAAACTAAAATACAGAAACGATGCTGAAAGAAATTTAATTATCTTGTTTTCCTAATTAAAAAGTTCTTCTTTCAGCTGTAGTTTTGTCTAACGTTTTTCTTTTCTGTCTGCGTTATTAAAGCGTGGTGTGATCAATTTCATTTACTCTACAAAAAATTAAACACTTAAAAAGGTACGAATACCTACAAGTTTTAAAGTTGTTTATTAAAATTTATTCAACAACTGAGTAACATGGACTTTGATTGAAAAACTTCTTACTTGTGGTTTTAAGGTTTTAAAATCAGTTTATTCACCGCATTGTGAACATTTTAAATGGATTCAATTAAATAGAGAGTGACTAAATAAGAATGCTTGCTAGTATCTGAGGAGCTTGAAAACAGAAAGTGCTATTTAAGCTATTCAGATTTTTGTTTCAATGGATCCAAAGCAATGATTGAACCCGCACAATTGTTAGGGGAGTGCTTTTTTTTGCAAATATGTACCTATTTAAAAAAATTATCTTTAATTTGCCTTTCACATGAGCCTCGAACTGCGAACTGCGAATTGGCAATGGCCGCAAATTTTGACATTTCTTTCACATGAGTGGTCGTCAAGAGATGCGAATAGTCATAAAAAATTAACCAGTAAAATGGGTGCTAACAAAAATTTAAGGTTTAATTTGTGCGAATTTTTCATTCACAGATGGGTTGCAAGTTAGTGTTTGAAATTTCGCAACAAATATCTCGTTGGTTGCGAAAAAAATATTAAAATGCTTATTTTAACAATTTAAACTAATTTAAGGACGTTTTTTCTTTTGAAAATAACTGATGGGATTGTTTATTCAGATGGTCGAAAAGTAAAAACTAGAATTTGTTGATATTTGAGCTTGGAATTGCCTAAAAACAAAATTGTTTGCGTTCGCGTCTCATATGAAAGGCACTTTAATGTTGACCTACACAGATAATCAAGAGCTGAAATGAAGAAATTTCGCAAATCAAAGAAAGTGTTTTCATTTGTATTGGTTATTTCGATTGACAGCTCATTTCATCTTTCAAGCTTTCTTTTGTTTTTTTTTCTTTATACTTCTATGAAGCCTTGACTTTTTCATATAGAACCTTTTCAAAACTCTTCAAACTGTGGCTATTTGGGTGTGTTCATTAGGTTTTGACCTAATTTCCAGATTTGAGGATCTACTTTTGGATCCAAAAACGTAGTCATTCATACGTTGTTCACTACGTTTGCGGATCCAAAATGAAATCGTTTGCTTAAAGGGAGCTGATTATAAAGTGTCACATAAAAGTTTTCTTGGAAATAATTATTGTGAGATATTAAAATATATTTCTTGTCATTGACTAACTGATGGCTAGTTTATATGATGTGCTAAAGGGGCTGCCACATGATCCTAAATTTGGTCCCTAAGTTAGCTCACCAAATTAGGTTACAACATCCTGGTAAGTAAGCCTAGGATTTAAATTGACCGAAAAACACATTTCTGGGGTTGACTCAGGTTTAACAAAGATTTCGATGATCTCGCACTGAAAAACTGGCCCTTAATATTTTTAGCAATTTTGAAGAAAATTGGCTCTGTTTGTTTGGTTTTTTAAAGATTTCACTTTCATATAATTATATGACCAACCTATATAACGAAATTGGAAATAAAACCCTGTACTTTTAGAGAAAATAATATCGAATTTCCTCACATTGACCTTGAAATCGATATTTTACCTAAGCTTTGTTTCCTTAAGTTCAAAATAAAAACTACCTTCATTACGATTTAGGCCATTGCACTTTGCAAAAAAGAAACAAAAACAATAATAACAACATAAAAATAAAAAAAAACAACACAATTTTAAGTCCTCCTCACTGCAAGAAATCGTTTTATATGCATTTTTAGTAAAATAGTATATTATTTTCTTGTATTACAAATTTAAATCTAGTTTTTAGTTCCCATGTTTATTTTTCCTTACCTTGACTTTAGCAATAAATTGTTTTCTATATTTTGTTCTTATTAAAAATTAATGTTTGTTTTCTTTTTTTTTGTCTCCTTTTTTAAGTATATAAATATAAATGTATAGTAAATGTTTTTCCCATGTTTGTGTTTTCGTTTAAATTTTCATACATAATACACTAGAAATTATATTTATAAATACATATCTATAATTATTCTTGTTTAAAACTATGTGGTTTACCTTTTTTTTTATTACATGTAGTTTAAGTTTTTAACTTCAATAAACTTATAACACAGGTCTGGCAATGTTTGGTTTAGCTGTTGTCGATGCAATTTCGGACAATTTAATATCGATTGGTACACGGGTATCGTACAAGGTTGGTGCTTGTAGTATGATTCCAGCTGTTCCAACAACAACAGCTATGGTAAATATCCATAAGAATAATCGGTCCAATACCATCGCAACATATTTCCAATCTTCTTTCACCTAGGAAAAAAGGGAAAAACAATAAAATAAAATACATAGATAAGAAAAAGGACTCAAAAATACTATAAATTTGGTCAAGAATAAAATAAAACGAAGAATATACAAGACAGCATAAAAATGGACCCTGTTTTTTTATCTGAAGTGTTTTTATGACGAATTATATAATTTTATCATCTGAGAAGTTACATACAACTTCTTTTTTTTTTTTTAAAAGAAGAAGAATAATGGCACGTCATGTTGTGTGAACGTGTTTGCTCATTCAGACACTTTGTCATTTTGCCTTTACATCTGAATCTATCGTATTAAGTAGAAGAGCTATAATATTGATAGAAAAGATATGGTTGTGCAGATGTGACAGATCCATCATCTCGCACTTGAAAACTCCTATGACAGAAGTATTCAAGCACAGCTGGTTGGTGTTTTTTTTTTATATTATTAATACTTCTTTTTGTTTCATATTTTCGCGCTTACATTTCAAGATGAAATAATAAAATAATTAGCGACATATTGGAAGGATATCATTTGGTATGACATTGAATCGCTAGCGGTTTTTGGGGTTTGCTTTTCGAAGTCTTATTCTTTCTCTTTTATTTCGTGTTTCATTTCTTAAATATAAGAAATTTGATATAATAATTTCAAATAGAAGCTTTTTTCTTGTTGAAGAAGAACTTGATCGAATTTGGAAAACACCTGGTGCACCTAAGAAATGTTTTTGTAAGAAAGAAAGTACACGGTGGCGTATACGTACTTTTTTGCTTGAAATTAAATCTCTTATTGCTTGCTTGCCAACTGTCTTTTCAAGCTTTAAGATTGTTAGAATAAACGATATCGTTAAAATAAAGTTTCTTAAGACTGAAACAATGTTTCGAGGTTAAATGTTTTGTCTTTGGGAGAATACCTGAATATAAGTGATGCTTGTTGGAATAAATTCAATGTTTACAAATCACAAATGCTAAGAAAAGCACGAAAGTTTTGTTGATTGTTCTATTTAATTGGGGTATAAAGGTGGAAAAGAGTCATTGAGTATATTTTTCGTAGAAGCCTCAATTTTATTTTTCTCAAATCTTAATCATTTCAATTTGGTAAAGTTGAACTCACTTTTTTATAGCCTGTTTAAAGGAAAAAAAATTCTCAATACATTTTGTGTAGCTCAGAAACGAACTTTTTAAAATATTTTTCCAAACCTTTTCAGTATAAGTTTGTGAGCCCAGTATAGTAAGACAGATAAGTATCTGGGTAGTATACTATTGAGTATACCAGAATAAGAAGGGGGTAAAAGACCAATTGACTTAAGAGTTTCTAGTATTGAATATGTTTGTTTCTGGCAAAAGGTTGGAAAACTTAACGGAAACTCGAGGAAACAAAGATTTCTGATTTTTATAAATAAGTTTAGCATAACTTTTATTCAAAGCAAACCTATACTCAAGACATGCACGTTTCATTTTATTCAATTTTCAATTTTTCACGCAAAATTTGACATGGGTAAAAATCTTCGAACTCAAGATTTTGATAAGGTATGGAGACGATTATAGAGAGTTATTGAACAAGGTAAGCCCTCAGTCATCTATTTGTATGTTTTCCAGACCTACAAACTGAACAGTTGAGTCGATTAATATACGAATTGGTATCAGGAGCGAGGAATATGAAATTTGTCATGTACAAAAGGGCTCCGGGCAAAAAATGGAAAAATTCTGAATGAGTTGGTTGCATCTGTGCATGTTTTGAATAAAAATGACATTTGGTCAACTGAAAGCCTTGAGTTTCTGGTTGATTTCAAACATATAACCATATCTAGAGCCAATACTTGCTCTGAAAAAAATTATGCGCTATTAGCCAATTAAGAAATATATGATTTTTCTATTTTATTTAATAGGTAAGTTTTCTGTTTTTTTTTTCAAAACAATTTTTTTCAAACCATCCATTTCGATAGAAAATTTAATTTTCTACAATAAAATTTGAGTGATAAATTTTCAAATTCGTTAAATTTCAGAATTTTACCAAAAACATTGAAAAGTAGCCAGTGTGACCATTCTTTTTATAGCCCGTGGATGAATCTAGTAGCATTTTTGGGGGAGCTAAGGCATGCTTTTATAAACCAAAAAAACATTGTTAACACGAATTATGTGCCTGGGTTCTGCATATGATTTCAGTGATCATTACATATTATTTGCTAAATTAAAAATTCTCATTTAAAAAAGTTTTATTTTTGTGGCCAGAAAAACATCATTTGAAAATACATGAAAATGTGCTACGATTGAATCATTTAAACATAATATTTAAAGATATAAGATTAAGATGCACCAAAAAACTAGAGTGTAAAGGTGAATTAAAAAAAAATAAGCGGGTGTCTATGTTCATCTGTTTAGACCAGTGTTTCCCAACCTTTTTTGTGCTATGCCCCACCAAGACATTTCCAAAATGTTCACTAAAAACCTTATTTTTATTAAAAAATAGGAAGAAATTACCAGAACAACAAAATTATGTTTTGTAATCACATCTTTACTAGCATCAGTCTCTTCACATTCCCGAAAACATTGAAACCTGTCAAAATTTGAGTTGTGAATGGTTGTCTGAAATATTAATAAGGATAGCGAAGCCAAATATCTTCCTTAAAGTTGCTTATTAGTTTTTCAAAAATATCGACTAATTAAACGTTTTCATTAGAGCCGAAATGAGGTAATTTTACAAATTACAGAAAAAGTTTTTTCATTTGTAATTTGGTAATTTTGTTTGACAGCTCATTTCATTTTTGAATTCCAACTGGCTGTTAAACACCCTTTTTTTTGTTTTTTCTTTTCACTTTTATTCAGGTTTGATATTTTCATACAAAACCTTTTCAGAGCTCTTCAAACTGTGACAATTAGGTGTGTTTAATAGGGTTTTGACTTAATTTCCAACCTAATTTTGTCCAAATTTAAATGAAATTTTCTCATTTGGAAATGTAAATTTGTATGGAAAATGAGACGATTTCGTATTGAATTTGGAAATTCTCAACGAAATTAAATCATTTGGCCAAATAAAAACGTAGTATAGAACTTACAAATGCCTTTCAATCGATCGTTTGCAAATTTTCGTTTCCAGTTTATTGCTTAAGAGAATCAAAAAGTTCCACAAATATTTTAAAACAGTATAAGTCCCTTGTGCTCACACTTTGTTCTTTACAGAATATTTGAAAAAAGCGTTCACAATTTGGCACAAGAAAAAGGTTGAACCAGCAAAATAAAATAAATCAGTGCGAAAGTGAGAACTTTTTTTCCTTCGCACTCTTTTAATGTTGAAATCTTAAATGGATGTGAAGCATCAGAATGTAAAATTGCCCCCCTAAAAAATTGAATTGCCTCGTTGGGAAACACTGGTTTAGACAGAAGGAGTATTTTTTTCAAATACTAGAATTAAAAATAAAAATATTAAAAAACAACGGCAATACCAAAAATACCACGATGTTTTTTTTTAGAGGACTCTATTTTTCTTCTTTTTTTTCTACTTGTTTTTAATTAATATTTATACTCAGTATGGTTTGGTTCGCGACGCATCGCGAAGCAATTAATTTACTGAAGGAAACTTCTGGTGAGGCACCGAATATTCTCTTAAAAGGCGTCAATCATCTCGGACTTATCTGCGTTGACAACGACTACATATAACCCCACAAAAAATAACCCAACGATGCGAGATAATGCGCTCACCAAAAGTTTCCTTCAATAAATTGATTGTTTCACGATGCGTCGCGCAAACCGAACCATTATTTTAGTAATAAATTTGTACGATTTGCAAACATTGTTCAGGAGTAAGTCTATTCATTGTGAAATGGCAAATCAAATTGAGCCTAAATCAAGTGACAGATGTCAACAAAATCGAACTCCGAAAAAAGTATTGCCAGATTGAAAACCACACGTCAAAAAAACACCCTTTACATTATAACTCTTATTTTTTTTATTTTAAATTAAAACGGTATTCTTTGTTAAAAAACACACTGACTTTGGAGTGTGCCATTGAAAAATAAACGTCTAGTATAATCTTCCATCATTGTTTTATTAGATTGACCTTGATAGCAACCGAACTTTTATTGAAGACCATAAAGTTCTAGTTAAAATAAGTATTCTTATTTTTGTATTCCTTAATCGTGTTTTAACTTCAAAAGTGAAGTTAGGATATGAACTAGTACGAGTATATACAAAAATTCAATTCATCATATCGTCAGGTCAAAAGGACAGATTTGCCCTCATATAGTGTACTAACTCCCCTACTTACTACTATGACTGTTTTTTCAAGGCTTTTACATCATCAATAAATTATTGTAAAACTTATAACTATTTTCAAATTCCCATTTGACACAAATATTTTCACTTACTTTATCTTACTTTATTCAGGGACACCCTGTGTATAAGGAGAAAAATTCAGCTCACTTACCCTTGTGCTTTCTTCTTCCTTGCGCGTTTGATCCGCAATGTACGTAACACCATCCATAGCTTTGTGCAATTCAGGACAAGTATGCCACCGATGACGCACAGTGGTACACGATCTCCCCGAGGAACAACAGGGTGCCTGTCTCTGCTGCTGTTGCTGATGACAACTACTACTACTACTTGCACCCGCTGTCCCCGCCAATGACACATTCTGCTGCTGTTGATGATGTGTAGGTTGATATTGAGCCTGTATGCTGCAGCAGGACTCCGCCAGAGTCGATGCTGTTGCCACGGAATTCACCGTCGTTGTGGACTTTATCACATTTGAGTTGCCCAGCAAGTCGCACGTAGTCGTTGACTGATGCTGCTGATGCGAATGTAACGGCGCTGGCGAGAAGGTCGCCGACGACGTCGATTGTTGGCGGTACAAGTGCTGATGTTGTTGCTGCTGCTGTTGCTGGTGATGATGCAGCGTCGATGTGGATGCTGATTGATGTGGATTGTAACTGCCCATGCCATTTGTCTGACACGAGGTCGATGTCATCTGACGAAATCGTGAGGGCGTCAATGGGTGGTCGAGCAAACTGCCACCCGTCTGCTGGTACTGGCTGTGATGGTGACCGTCAATTAGTGAGGATGTTGTCGATGTTTGCTGGTTGACAGTCGATATTGTCGATGGATATGGCAGCGATGTCATTTCATCCATCAGATTGAAACTTTGTACTCTGTGCTGGAGATGGGGCGATGTACTCCGTGATGTTGTCTTTGGACTATGGTGGAGTCTGAAAAAAGGACTATGACTCATTAAAACCCCAATGGACTTGAAAATCGAAAATCCAATCGATGACTTACTTTGACAAGGCAACTGGTGGCGGCAGCGGTGGTATTTGATCCCTCAATTCCAGTCCATTGCATGTCCGGACCATTAGACGTCTAGATGATTGTCTATGAAATCAGGAAGAGAAATTAAAAAAAAAAAACAAAGGAGAATCGAATTAAAATCAATAGAGGCATGACAAAACTAATCAAGCTTCTTACATCATCTCACTGATTGGATAGAGTGGTCGCCGCATCACCAGTATTCGTGGCAACTGATTAATGAACACAGTCCGTACCCATGGGGCCATTGTGTGAGTTTGTGGCGAACGAAAATGCACATTCAATACGACTACTGTAACGCATATACTGTTATGTGTTTTCGGAAGTCCAAGGATCAATTGTGTAATGGAAAAAAGAAGGTAGACAAAAAAAAAAAACATCATAAGCACATGTAGGTATGTAACAATATTTTTGTTGAGTATTTTAATAGCTTCGGGCACAAAGAACGGTTAAGTTCATTTATTGGTAATTTCACTTATTTACTGCTTGGGATGCCATCCGGGTTTCGGGTTTTGGGTTTCTATAGGCTGTAGTAGTCCACACTGAGTGCGAAAATAAAACGATTACTGGGCGGAAACGAATTATTTTGCAGTTAAGGCCGAAAGGGTTAAATCAAATTACTGCTGTTGGTGAAGGGTTCCGCAAAGTTGATTGGGTGGTTCGGTTGGTTTGGATTCGTGTAATTGAGTTATATTTTTTTTTTAACAAAACTAGGACACATGATGGTGGGAATATACAATTTGCGTTCGGGTTTTCTCAATTTGTTTTAAAGACAAAATCAGGGAAAATCTTCCCTGAGTTAACGGTCTTATTTAGTACGGGAAAGTGTTTGTTACATTACATTATTTAATGACGGTGTGGTGATTCGGTTTTTTTCAAGTTAAATTAAAAGTTGAAAAGTAAATTTGTGTTGCACTTATTAAGCTTTGTTTCTGGAATATAATTAAGGAAATGAAATAATTTTTCAACGAAAGATAAATTTGAAGAAAAAGTCTGACTAAGTATCTGGAAAAACTTCATGTTTCTGTCAACGTTAGGCTAAGAACAGTTTGTTGTTGAGAATTTGTTGTCATTTTGGGAAGTAATGAATATTTAATATTTGCTGTTGAAATTTTGTCCTTTAAATTGGCAAAGCCTTTGATACCAAGCACTATCATTTGATTAAAAACAAAAAAAAAAAATGTTCCTCTTTCGTATAATTTTTGCAAATTTGTATTTCTCCTCTGAATCTCCCTCGTTTCACTTAAAGTTACTAATGATGGGTCTAGGGTGATTCTTATAACACGTGAAAAGTATTTAAGAGTGAATAGATTAGGCTCAGATGAGAAGAGGATTGTATTGGAAGGGATCTATTTCCACTCGTTCAAGTGGGTGGTAATTTTTTAAGTAGTTGACTCAAAACTGAAAAAAAAAAATTATTTAAAAAAAATCGGTAACACTTACAATGCCATGCTATGTCCTTTCTTTGAAAATCACAAATCCATTCACTTATATGCGTTTTAAATAAATTTGTTATTGTGCATACATAGTGTGTGACAAAAATAATTCTCAGACTTAAAAAAATATTTATTTTTTTTTTTATATTTTGAGTTCGAAAATTATTTTTTTCAAAAACTATTGACACTAAAACTTTTTTAAGAAGGTAAAGGGTGTTTTTTTAAGACGTGTGGTTTTCAATCTGGCAATACTTTTTTCGGAGTTCGTCTTTTTGACAGATGTCGCCATTTCATGATGAAGTAACTTACTCCTGAAAAACGTTTGCAAAACGTGTAAATTTATTACCAAAATAATGGTTCAATTTATTGAAAAAAAACTTTTGGTGAGTTCATTATCTCGCGTCGTGGACCTGTGGCGTGGCCTCCAATATCGTGCAATTTAACACCGCAGGACTATTTTTTGTGGGCTTATGTGAAATCACTTGTCTATGTAGATAAGCCCGAGACGATTGACGTCTTGAAAGAGAAAATTCGGTGCGTTATTGCTGACATACGGCCCAAATTGCTGCAAAAAGTGGTGGAAAATTGGGCCTTTTGTCTGGAATTTATTCGAGCCCGCCGCATCGGCCACTTTCCCGAAATTATTTTTATAATAAAGCTAAATTTTAGGCCTTAACATTTAATTATAAGCGTTTTATTTCTTCTTGAAAACCACATGTCTTAAAAACACCCTTTGTATAAGAGAATGGAATGTGGCTTTAAAAAAGAAAAGAAAGGATTAGAATTTTAAATTTCTTATGATATAAAACATGAATATTATGAGAGAAATTTCTTTAAAAACACCTTATTTTTAATACATCTTCAGTTAAAAAAGACATGCCTATCTGAACTTATGCACAAAATCGAATTTATGGGAACAAAATTTTGAAAATCGTTTACTATGAAAATTTCAAAAACATTTTTGGTGAAAGATTTTGGCTTTTTTATATTTTCACATTTATTTTAAAAATTTATTTTTCAGTCAAAAATTAAATTTCCAAATAAAAACCTTTTTTAAATATCTTATTTTCAAACAAAATATTTTGAAAGTTGTTTTTCTAAATTCTCAAATTTGTTTTTGGGAAATTTAGGAATGCAATATTATTGATGTTTATTGGACATTTTTGTATAAGCACATTTATTAAAATCCAATAGCTAATTTGAATATTTTTTTTATAATTAAAAAATATTTTTTTGAAAATTATAGTACACAATATAGTGGATAATTTATGTAGGTTTTTTGAGACTTTCTGTATAAAAAATGATTCAAATAAATCACACTGTTCTCAAGAACTTAAAATAAATGGTTCTTTGGGTGGTACTATCAATTAAAGTTTTTTGAAAAATGATTTTTTTCTTAGCCCCGTGGAAATTGGATGAAAAAAGATAGAAAAACTAATTGAATGTGCGTAGGCTCTATTTATTCCAAACCTAAGCAATTTATGCCTAAAATTTTTTTCAAGTCTAGAGGGAATTGGATATTGAAACTACAATGGGGCTGCCAAATTAAAATATTGGCTGCTTTTTTTCTTAGGTGTTAGGACTTTTACTGCTACATGTTTGAAATCAATTCCAGCTCCGTCGCCCATTCTGTTTGGCTTTTACATGTAAAGTGTGTTTTTTCAAGACCCTAGGCTCTAGAGAATTAACGAAAAAACAAGAATTGGGCGAAACAAACAACGTTATCTTAGCAAATTTACTCGTTGAATGCAAATGAAGAGGTTAAAGATAACATCTGGTGTTTTTATTTTATACTTTTTCAGCAATTGAAAAACCGGAATTCAGATATTATTATCTTTAGTCGGTGAAAAATGTTACCTTTTCTTTTGAAATTTTTTTTGTCAGGTAAAATTTTCAATAAAGCTTGATCTTCATCAATAAAACTTAATCATTACTGAATGAATGAATGAATTCTATCGATAAAGCTAAAGATATTGATTGAATTAATCATAAAAGAACCTATTGAATTTGACCACAAGAGTAAATCAGTCTGTTCTTGTACTTCCCAAAACTGCCAATTTCTACCCATTTTAGTCGAAAGTTCTGTCATAGTCTATAGCTAAAAAAAACTATGTTTCAGGTGCCAAACAAAACTTTGGTATCCATAGTTTGCATTAAAGGTTTTCTAGCAACTGCTCTAAATATGTTTTTTTTTATTATAAAAGTTTGTTTAATTTGTTTTTGAAGCTCAAAGATATTTTGACAATTTTAGAGGCATTTTAAAAAATTCTTTATTATTCAGCTAATTTGTAACAAATAATTTTTTTCATGAGATTCAGGTCAACTTTACTTTGGAGAAATGAAAATCGCAGTTAAAAATATTTGACAAGAAACAATTTATCAAAGGGAAAACACAATTTTGTTTTAAAAGATTCACTTGATACATCGAAAACTAATTCTTTGAATTGGTTGAATAAAAATTGTTTTCCGAGAACAGCAGCTGTTTTATTTGATATTTTCTCCACAAATGTAATGTTAAAATACAGCAAGCATTTTAGTTGGTGTATGGTGATCAATTTGGGAGCTCAAATTCAGCATGTGATGCTTAGATGTACATATAAATACTGCAAAAAATATTCAGCATAAAAAGAAATATATTTAAGTCTTTAAAAATATTTTTACAACTTTTTTGTACATGTTCTTGACATTATGTGAATAGGTTTTGGTGCGTTTTTTATGTAGGACGCCAAATACAGCTACTCCATTTCCAGTATTTAATTTTTTCATTAATCATTAGGTATATTTTTGCATTAAAAAAATTTGTTTGACTCAAACCACTGGCTCACATTAGGATTGAGAAAATAAAAAAAAAAATTGCCTCAAGCCCTACAGCCAAGTCCTAAATCCACTACTGATAGTGACACGTTTTCACTTGCCTCTCAGAGTGACATTTTCATACTTAAATTCACTTTGCAAAAAATCTGTTAAAGTCAAAATTTTTTCCAAACAAATTTTAGATAATTTAAGAAAACACTATTCAAAAATGGTTTGGTCTATGAATAAAAGTATATGGTGTATATGTATATGTATATATAAGTATATGTATCGAATACCACGGTAGTGACCATTTTTTCGTATCAAACTGTTGTCAAATTTTTGCTGCTGGATGTCAGGCACACCAATTTTTGGAAATAGTCGTTTGGTTATCATGTAAATATATGGTGACTTACAGGCACTGATACCAAGCATAGAGTATTCATTTATTAAAATGTCATCAAAAAATGTTTTTTTCGTTTTTTTCTTGGCAGTGAAAAGAAGACTATATGGTTTTATTTTTCTGATTGTTCATTTCACGAAATTATTTAAAAATACTAGAACAACCGATCTATCTCGCCCCTCCCAGATGTGAAGTGAACAAAAATTCCAATTAATTGAGCGATTGTAAAGCTTATAACGTCGGTTTTATAACGTCCAATCTTCAAATTTAAGGTCTTTAATTAAGTGACAAATGTCAGGCTACATTCCTTTGTAATATTTTTTTGAGAATAGTCAAGTAAGGTGCGTCTCACCAAATAAAATCTCTGAGCGCTCAGAGGTTTTTTAATTGAGAAAAAAATCTCACCTGAACACTGATATTTTTTAAGGAGATTACTGAGACGAACATTTTTTGCATTCATTTCTCAATTTTCTTTCGAACAGACAGACAAATTACAATTTTTGGCTGATTTGCAAATGCAAAGATCGATAAAAAAAATAAAGGTGGAATGTTAATAGAAATGAAAATATACTGAATTTACTATTATTTTTCATTCATTTCTAAAAATTTTGAGCTTAAATATTTATGTAAATATTTTAAGCAAAGTTGAAATTTTGTTTACAGAATTTCAGCATTAGAATTAGAATCTTGTCCCACCAAAGTATTCGGCCTCCGTCATCTTGACATTGAGTGCTCAGTGAGATTTAAGTTGGTGAGACGCACCTATATTTTATACTAGAGAGCAGATTGAGTCCCACATTGATCTTATTTCACTTTTTCAAATAGAAATGTGAACAAAAGATGAAGATTTTTTTCACCTTCATGGATGAGTTTTAGGAACTTCCTTACTATTCATCAACAAATCAAACAAAATTTATTTCATCAAATATTTTAGAAACTACAGGTTTTCGCCCATTTACTTGGTTTCATGTTCATTTTCTTATTGCCTGTGTTTGATTGTAAACGACACGGAGCTAGTCAATTTTGCTTGCAGGCATATTTGACGTTAACGTACATATTTTCTGGCTTCTGAATACTTATTTGTTCCGTCAACTCGATTTTCTTACGGTGCGGTGAAATTGCAATGTGGATGATATTTTGAAAAATGTGACTTTAGCAAGCTGCATTATCGAACACAGAGCTATTGCAGTAAAACTTTTATTTGCTTTTTGAATAGAAGACTTTTTCAGGTCACATTCTGCAAATGCATTTCTTGATCCCTTGATCAGCAAGGGACATAAAAGTATCAATTTGCTGAGAATCACCCATATATAGCAAGTAAAAACTATCAGAACTACCAAAAACTGACATATTTTCTAAAATCTCATGAAATAAAGTGTCATCAAAATTAAAAGAGGGCATTCTAGAATTCAAGTCCTACCAGCGTTATTGAGTCACACAAGTTGGTCAGATATGAAGATAGCCTGGAAGAATATAAAACTATTTCGTTCAAATTAAATACCTTCTACTAAATTGTCTGTATGAATGAATGTTTCTTTAAAGTTGATTTCCAGCAATGCGGTTCCGCAATCAAAATGAATTTTATATTTATTTATTTTTATAAAAGTGTTCAACAAAAATGATCTTAAAATTAAAGAAAAGCCATAAAATAAAATATCAAAGAGATACTCATATATGATTACTTCGAGATATCCTCTCGCATAGTATAAGAAAAATATAATAATTTATATCGCTTACTTGAATTTTGCAGAGTTAACTTCAATAAAATCGAAAATATGCTCTAACCATTCAGAAAATATACTAACATTAAACATGAAATTCCATTTGAAATTGCTGACCGTATTATGATATGGGACTCCACAGACACACACACACACACATACTATCAAGCATTTGGGAATGCTTTAACTTTTACAAACACGATGATATTAAAATCCAAACGACTTATAACATGCAATACGAGTAATAATTTCTTATCTAAGGAAAATGCCATCAAAATTCCTTAATTACATAATTTCACTTCGAAGTGAGAACGCGCAGTCACCCTCATCACTACTGAACGACAGAAGTTCTGTTTACTTTTTCTATTTGGGTGAAATTTCATTCCCTACGTCAAACAAATTGAACTTACCACAGGAACCCATTGACATGGTTGAGGGAAGAGCTTCAACTAACCTTCATGGCTCTGGTAATGATCTCAACCGCACGACACCATTTCTAGCACACATCATTATATCTACGACATGATGAGATAACTTCCGTCTCGGCAATGATGGCAGGATGAAGGAAAGTTATCAGGATAAAAAAAAGAGGATATATGTACATAACGCCGCAGCAGCAATGTACGCCAATCCTATATTTGAGACAACACACCAGTTATGACACGTAAGAACGAACATTTAATGACAAAATTCGAGGGCGTTTGCGAACTTTTTCACACTTGCTGGTAATAAGCGGAATCTGGTGAGGAATTTTAGATAATTTTTCTTTCGAAGGTAATTTTAAGAACCTTATCATGTTTTTCTTGTTTTCCGGCACAAACGAGTTGTTATCGCAGACTGGAGACACATATTTTCACAAAGTTACAATATCTAAAATGTTGGCAAACAGTCAAATGTAGGGCAGCTGAACGACTTTAAATAATTGTTTTTGTATTTACTCCTTAATCACTAAAGATTAAATTCCAACAATTTCAATGCCTTTTAACACAATGAAAAAGTTGCATTCGTTTACCTTCCAACATTTTTGGTATGGTACTCTCTTAGGTCTTGAAAAACAAATAAAGAAATTCATTGGTTTTTGAAAAATATTTTTGACGATTCTGGCGGTAGATAAAAATATAAAGGGTGCCCAAAATTATTGTCGTAAAGTGTTGGCAACCCTAATAAATTATTCGAAAGCTGACGTTAAGGTTAAGTAAAAAATGAAGCATTACATAAAAAACAATATGTATTCATTGTTGAACAATATTTAAAAAATAATCACAACATTTTGCTATAGAAAATTTCAACAGAAGAGTGTGTGTCAGCTGTCAAATTGCCTTTTTTAAGGTTTTGAACACTTTACCTCGACAAAAAATATAACCCCAAATTTGCATACAAAAATGCATGTTTTGTCTTTAGGTTCGAGTATCTACAAAATGTGACATGCTAGAGCAATTTCAACACCGGATTTAAACTCAGCGCATCAAATACCATCAGAAAAGTATATCTTGGTTCATGTCATAGACATAAAATAAAAATTTTCATTTAAAGTATTTACTTAGTTTATTTTCGAAAATAGTAAAAATACGTCAGTTTTCAACTAGCGCTTGAGTCCAAATGGATTTTCGCAGAAAAAAACATTTAACAGACTTATTTAAAATTGTGTACACTTTCAATGGTACTTTGATATAATTTTGGAATAAATTGTATTTTTCGAGCCATTAGCGAGAAACTCCCTGAAAATGCATTTTTACATCATTTTTTGCATGTTGCGTCACGAAATTTTAGTCGCAAACCTCAGATTTGGTTGAAGCACCCCCGAAAACATAAAAGAGGGGCAAAATCAAAACTACTCCATAATTTGTTTTTTTAAGAGCCTTTTTGAGCGCAAATTGACTGGACTAGGAGCAGTATTTAAGAAAATATATATATTTATTAAAAGTTTGCAAAACATTAAGGAAAAATTAGATTTTCAAAAAAAATTGTGATCGCATCCAATTTTCAAAAAAAAAAAAAAATGTTTTGAAATTTTTATGAAAATTCAAAAAATATTTTTTTGGAAAGAATATACTCGTGTCAGAAAAATATAATCATGATTTTATCATAAAATACCAAAAACATCATGAGACTGCTTGTTTTGGGCTAAACTATAAACTCATGATTCCCAAATTTTGTTGGCAAAATTTTGGGGTTTCGGCAACATTTGTTTCTTTTTAATAAGAAATTTATCTATTAACAAAATGTAAATTGTATTAGTAGTGAGGAGATATAATGTATGAGAAAATGTTACAACTTCCCAACTAACAAAATTGCATTTCATACATTAAATTGTTATTTGTTTCTATAGCACTCCATTAACCCCTCTGACAGCAAGTAAATACCTTATTGAAGTATTTAAATATTTTCCGGTGCAAATTATATCAGCTTCATAGAAGCAATGTACCAATGTTTTTTTGATTCCTCTTTATTGCTCTTATGAAATAATCAAAATATTTTTCGCTTCAATAGTCATCCCGTAAAATTATTATACAATCTTTATGTTAGTCTTTGTTTCTATATTGCTTGTATTAGTGAATATGTTGACGCCAAGCTATAATCGGCCATTTTATAATTTATATTCAGTTTGCAATTAGGGCACATTTATTCCTTACAATTGTTAATATTTTTGGTTGGTTTTAATGAATTAATTAATCTATTATACTCTATTTATTTAATTAATAATAGGTGTTTGTTATAGCAATCTATTATTTTATATTTTTCTTGAACAAAGTTTTCTCTTATTACTTCAAGCTTTTTGTCTCATACGAGACAATTCAATATAAAAGTGATTCTGATTTAATGCATTGAACTGTATATCTGAGATTGGTTGAGCGATTGGCGAGCAAGACAATTGGTTCAGAGGAGCACGGTTTCGATTCCCGAGCCTACCAACACATTTTTTAAAATTTATTTTAATTTAATATCAACTTCTTTAGGACTCTCATAATTAACTCCATAAAGGTACAATAGGAGTAAAAAAAGGTCACCTTTTTCACTTTATGGAGTTTTATGCTTTTATGCGTAGGTTTTATGAAAACGAAAACCGTCTATGGATGCATATAGAAGCGAAATTGTTAGTTAGGTTAGAACAAAATAATGTACTTTATTTGTCTCTGAGCATTCAGGGCTAAAAATTTGTATTTCTTTTTCCGTTCTGAGCTTGTTCAGAGTGCGCTTTAGAGTTAAATGTTGAGCACAAGCATTGAATAGTAAGCTAAGAACACGCTTGATTAAGATGATATTTAGAACATTTTTGACTTGTTCGTATTCTGTTAAGAGCTCTTTTCTGAATTAAAAAAGAAAAATGCCTTTTGGTTGTCATTTTAATTCACATGGAGTTTGGATAAGTAATTTTTTGAATCTTTTAAAATTGAAAGATGGATGGGCTGATTATAATAGTCATATAGCGATGTTTGTTTTAAAATTGAGTCAGAAAATTATTGGTCTTGTTTTAAAGGTAAATTAAACAACCCTGCAACTTGTCATGGAAAAGTACTCTTCATCTAGCAGCTTGGTTTAAGAAATTAGATTTATAAAATAAATAAATTTGGTGGCACAACAGCTCGTGGAGAACCAAGGCCTAGGGACTTACAACTCTCAACCATTCCTGTGTGCGTATTTTTGGCAGGAATGGAGGGGACCTTCAATTTTTTGCCGATTCCGAACGGCTAGATGAGAAGCACTTATTCATGACAAGAATACTCTTGGAGGATTTTTAGGTTCCTCGCAAGAGGCAGCACCTCGGAAAAAAACATTTCTGTTTTCAGGTGGCAGCGGTCGGGAATCGAACCCAGACCTTTGGCATGACAGTCCTACGCACTAACCATCATGTCACAAGGTACTATTAAAAATTAGATTTACAATTTTTAAAATCCCAATCCTGCCAACAACACACACAGGAATGGTTGAGATTGGTAAGTCATTTGCCCGGCTCTCTATAAGCTGGCATTCCACCAAATATATTTATTTTCCTTTTTAGTTCAGAATAGAGCTCTGAGCAAATTCTGAGCATTTCGAGCATGTCGAGCATGTTCTTAACATCATCTGAACCAAGCGTGTGTTCTGAGCACGCTGAATTATCTTTCAAATACACTTGAACACTAGCGGTCAATCAAATGCTTGTGCTTAGAATTGAATTTAGTTATGTTACTCTGAGCACATAAAGTGCACTCTAATCATGCTGAGAACACGCCCAGTACGTAAAAAGCAACACAAATTTTTAGCCCTGAACGCTCAGTGATAAAAAGAAATACATTTTTTTTGACAGTTCAAAAAAGAAGAAAGGAAGAAAAACGCTAATTGTCAATAACTCCGAATGTTAAGCATGCTCAGTGCTAGTTAAGCACTGCACGTGCTAAAAAGTCCGTTATACAAAAAGTAAGTATCCGCCACAGTACACAAATCTAAGGTACAGGGTGTCCGCCGGGAAGGTATACTACTTTCTTTGTGTATAATTTTTGATTAAATGAAAGAGAATGGATCTTATATTGATAAATGATTTATTTAATGTCGGCAATTATGTATGGAATACAATATCAGGTAAATGTCCGCCCCTGTTAGTCTCACAAATGCGAGCACTTTTGAGCACATTTTTCATTACATTCTCACACATTTCACGCGGTATTTCATTAATTTCATCACGAATATCTTGTTTGAGTTCCTCAAGCATTTCTGGTTTGTTTGCATAAACCTTGCTTTTCAGATATTCCTACAAAAAGAAGTCCGGAGCAGTCAAATCAGGCGACCGTGGAGGCCAATTAACATCACCATTTCTTGAAATAACTTGTTGTGGAAAGAGGTCTCGCTGTAATTCCATTGTAATTCTGGCTGTATGCGATGTGGCACCGTCTTGTTGATACCACATGTTAATCAAGCCCAAAGCATGCAGTTGTGGCGTTAAAAAGTTATCAAAGTTGTTCTTTGAAGACCAAGCTCCTGAGCACGGCGTCGAATTAAGGTTGATGGATTGTTTTGAACACTTCCTTGAGCAGCAGTAATGATTTCAGCCGATCTTGCAGTACGTTGTGGTCCATGCTTGGGCCTATCACCTACAGACCCACTTTCTTCGAAATCATTCACTGGAAGATAAATAGTACGTTTTGTTGTTTCTCCCAATACTTTACGTAACTTTCTCATCGTCACAGTAATCGATGATTGATTTTGATAAAATGTTTTAACAATTAATACACGTTGGTTTATCGAATACTTTTCCATAATAAATTTGCTACGAGTCTATTTCACGACTGCCAAATATGAACTGTCAAGACTAATGTTTACCAAAATGGCGGCAAAAAAAAAGTAGTATATCTTCCCGGCGGACACCCTGTAGTATATTGCTCAGGTTGTCAAAATTGAAAATGTCAGTTAAGCGAAGGCCCTTCAAATAACACGTAAGCACAACAACAAATATTGACATTTGACAAGTAAACCAATCTCTGGATCTGTCATTTTCACCAATTACATAATGATGGATACGCAAACACGAATAAAAATTAAAACGCTAATTTGTATACAAGTACTGTGAGCATTTTCTACTTGACCAATTTACCGTTATATACAAATACTCAGTCATTTCCGAAGAAGAGTTTAAATAAAAGAAGTTTAATTATTTAAGTTTTTGTTTTTGTGGACTTTTAAATTTAATTAAATTTTAAAGTCTTGTGACTAAGTCCAAAATAATTTTTATTTATACAAAATGAAAAAAGAGAAAATACGAAGATAATTAATCAACGACTTTATGAATAAAATAAAAAAATCCAAGTTCGTTTAACAAATTCTGGCATTTAAGTTCAACAAAAACACAATATAAGCTAATAAGTACCTAATAAACTAAGAAAGCTTCCGCTTATTTTATTAACTAATTCCCTTATAATCTAACCATAAACATAAAGTGTATCCTTTTTCTTATGAACTTAAAACTTAAAAGTTCAAGTAAAAACCTTTAAAGCAACTCTTTCTCTTATACAAACAAAAAAGGAAAAGAAAACATTTTATTTAAAGCGTTTATAAAAAAATTCTAAAAACTCTTCTCACTATCCGCCCGGAAAAAGGTAGATTAAAAAAAAAAAAAATACAGATAAACAGATAAACAGCCCTCTCCTAATCAATTCACTCAGATAACCTTTATAGGCTTTATGCGTAGCCATTTTTCTTTATATTTTTCTATTCAACCTTTATACAAGACTAAAGTAAAGAACAAATGAAGGTCGGTATATAGGTCTATAGAGGAAGAAACCTAATACAAAAGTTTATGTATTCAATGAACTTGTGAAATCTAAGGAATTGTGGTTCTCGAGTTTCCTTTTCACCCCTCAGTTAAGGGCTTAAATGACCCATGGCAGTGTGAAGAATTTGCTAATACCCAGGCGGAGCAGTTTTTTGTTGTTGTTGTTGTCTTTATAAGTCTCATTATTTGAACGTATACAAGAAAAAAAAGATATTAAATAAAGTATATCTTATAAACTTACCTGAATGTATCGAGAATCATTGTAAATAGTACGAATTTTCCTAATAACGGAACAACTAATGATGTTGGGGGTATAATTTCTGCCAGTAGCAAGAAGAACACAGTCAGCGAGAGCAGAATAGATATGCTTAATGATACCTGAAAAAAAAAAAAATATAGAAAGGGAAGAAATTGGTAATTGATGAGGTACAAAAAAGTGTTTACTCAAGTAAAAAAAAAAAACTTAAGAAAATCATAAAACGAACAAAATGCTAATGCCTAATTCAATTTTGATTGAAAGGACGTAGATGCGTGTGATGTGGTTTTTTTACGGGAAATTTATATAATGATAGCAGGAGTTTAAGGTGATAAGCGAGGATTATGCAAAATTAAAGAAAAACGAAATTAGTGCTCCCACTTTGTCTATGAAATATACAAAATAACTTAACATAGATTTTTTTTCACTCAAGGCTTTAGTCCTTGAGTGCTTATAAATTTTGTTTGCGGTTAAATTTTATGAGACTCCAGTTCCCAAACCTCCCCTTCAAGAGTTTTATTTTTTGAAAGGTCATAACTTGTGTGTACTTTTGATAGAAAAAATTGTAAAGCATAGGTAAATTAAATTTATTTGTAGGTAATGTATTTTTACAACAAGCTGAAGCCTCATCTTCCACATCTTTCTATTTCAAGTAGCTATATAGATGAAATTTTTAAAATCCTCCCCCTCCATAAAATAACAACAGAAAAACACCTACACTTAAGGTCTTTGAATTTTGTAGTCCTTAGATGCCAGAAAATCACACAATTAACCCCAGGTAACGCAAATACATCAAAAAAAAAAAAAAAAAAAAATCACAAAGGACTTTTGTATGAAAAATACATAGCAAAATTATAATATTAACCTTATTCCAAATCTCAATCCAAGATTCCAACTCTATTAATGGAAGTTTTTGATCCCCTTGGCATTTAAATATGAATATTGGGGTCTCTGTCGTTAACAAAAACTTGGTACTACATATACATACTTAAGTACACATACATACGTTGTGGGTAATATCATCTTTTCATTTCAAAAGCCACAAATAATGCTAACGGCTGTCTAGGATGAACTGACATTTATACCACGGGGATTTCAAATATTATGGATAATAACCTCTGGTTCTGATGCGCGGTATGATGGTGTGAGCATTTCAATATGGTGTATTGCTGTTGAAATACATTTTTGGTTGCTGTAAATGAGGGATTTAATCGATTTTTGATGTGCAAAGTCAAAGAAAGTTGGGTGGAGATAAGAAGACTATGCCAACATTTTCCTTGGAGCATAACGCATAAATATATGAACGTATCGTTTTGGGTGAGTAGTTAATCATATACCTACACATGTACAAAATGTAGCTACATCTCATTTCATCGATTATGAGTTTTTATATTGTCCTATGAGATTTGAATTTGATATAAATGTTCTACATTCATAACATTTTTATAGGGGGTTGTGGATGTCAAATGTTTAATTTTTATGAAACGTGTATAAAAATTTAATGGAATATCATTTTCAAAATAAAATTTAATAAAATAGGATATACACCTACACACTTGAGCTAACTGGCGAATTTTTAATAACAATATAACTAAAAAAAGATTATTCAAAAAAGCTGAAAAATTGTTTTGGTATAAAAACAGAGAGGGGTCAATATCCCAAAAAATAGAATTTCAAAGTTGACTTTAAATTTAAAGAAAAAATTAATTTGTTTGCTCAATGGAGTGCAAGCCAGGTCCGTCTCTAGCGCTTAGAACACATAGGGCAAGCTGAAATGAGTGCCTTTTTCGCTACAAAACTTTTTATACACAATAAATAAAAAATCGAATATTAAATCGTGTACTTCCACTGTCTTTATACCGACTCAAAAACAGTTCCAACATATTTCAGTAGGTTACGTACGAATGACCAGCAAAAGAAGGTGTTTAACCAGTTGAAATTGTTATATACGGCCTTAAGCCAACCCTGTTTCGCTAACAATATTAAAGTTTTATAAAATGGCTTCTTTCCTTTTCTTCCTTTTGCTTCCTTTCCCTTATTTCTAAAGCTGAGATCAGCTTGAAAAACGAACGATTGAACCTCTTCTTTATCAGCAAGTCAAGCCGATCACACGGCTCTAAGCAAATTGCAACTTAACCTATTATCTTATTATTATTACATATATACATAATTATAATTTACAAGCTAACTACTTTTGTGAATAAAATAATTAAACTGAAGATTAAGTTTATTTCATCAAAGGAAAAAACATAATAGAAATGTTGGTTTATATCGATTTTCTTATAAGTTAGAATACCTTTTTTGATTACTAATTTATAAATGTTAATCTTCGAAATTAGAGAAAAAATCAGCTGCCTTGAAGTCGAAAGTCGAGAAAAGGATTGACTTTTATCGACTTTTCGATTTTATTTGCCAATAATTTGTCATTTATTTTATTATTTTAACAATTCGACATTATTTCTGTGATTCATTCCAATGCAACGTAATTTTAAATAGTTACATCGCTTTGCCTTGGAATGTTTGTACTGAATCAACAAAAACTGTAATCATACATTCTAACTTTTTAACAAGAATTTAACAATTTTTTGATACTTTCGAATGTTAGATTTTATTTTAAAATACATTTATTTTGGTTTCTTGATGCAGATATTGCGTCATATCAAGTAGTAAGTAACCGCATGCTGTTTGCAGAAAATTTGTTCGATCGACAACAGTCAATTTACTTGCAAACGCATTTGACATTTACAAACACGCTCTCTGTCTTTTCAATATTCGTCAACTCGATTTTTGTACAGCTCAGCTGCACCTTAGCTGATGATGATGAATATGTGACGTAAACAAACTTGGTTATTGCACCCAAAGCATTAAAATTTTGTTTTGCATTTTCGAATACTCTACAAACACATTTTTAAGGCAGATGACTTATTAGATACCGCCTTTCAAAGTGACTTTCAAAATATCCCCGTTTAAATATCGACTTTTGAAATCTCGATTCATAAAATGTCGATCACAGTCGCAATTTTGGAGAAATGTTGTCTCTTAGTTGTTCAGTAATTCTTTTGACCACTAGAAATTTTTGCTGCTTAGATTATAAAAATCGATCTTATTTTAATATCGTACCCAATGCAGTTGTTGGTCAATATAATAGCAATAATAATTTCTCAATTTTGTCTACGTAAGCTCACCTCGTGTCAGCCTTCATGAAATGGTGGCGCCTTTTATGAGCGTGCCGAGCCATTCGCGGTACGGTATCACAGCGCCCCTTCACATCAAGGCGCCTGGGGTATTTGCCCCATTGCCCCACTCCTAGACATGGCCCTGGTGCAAGCATTATCAAAATTGGATTTTTGATGGAATTGGATAAACTTTCGAAACAAATTTTGTTCATTTAAAAACATTGAAGACACATGCGATATCATGCTAAATTTTTTTTTATAGCCAGAAATCAATTTTTAATTTTATTTTAAAAATAAGTTGTTTGAAAAATTAATAAAATTCACTTTGAAAAATTAATTTTCAAACTCAAAATTTTGACCATTCTTAAAAACAAATTGCTTAAACTGTTTGTTTTTTTTTCTCAAAATTTTATGTAGTTAAGTACTATTTTGGTTTCAAAAGGATTCAATACATCTGTCAGTTTTTAATCAAAACCAAAAACCAAATAGTTCTAAAACTTCGAGTTTTCAAGACATAAAACAAGAACTGAACTCATAAAAATATTAAATTTATAAAAAAAAATAATCAAAACAATGGCAACACGTACAACTATGCTATAGATTTTATGTGGCCAGAAATGTATTGTTTAATTTTCTTTTTAAATTAAGTCGCTTTAGGGAATAGTTTTTAAAAAATTAATCTGAAAACTAGAAGCTTTGGAGACATAATTAAAAACAAATCAAAGTATTTTTTTTTTTAATTTAAAAAAAAAGCAGAAATAGTACTTTATGTACTATTTCTGCTTTTGTTTAGTTTTTAGTACATTATACTGTTAAAACGTTTTGGAAACTTCTGTTTAAGCAATAAAATGCACGAATGGGTCACACGTACATGGCAAAAGTTCAAGAAGCGGTGGGTTTAAAAAAGTTGTATGTGTGTGATTCCATACCAAATGACCCTTTACAAAAAAACACTATGGCAAAAAATAGTGGTTGACGATTTTAAAAGCTTCAATTTCTTATTTCAAAAGTGAAAGTATCCATAATTTAACTCTCGTCGCTTATTAAAATTTTGGTGTGGATCACACTAGTTTTAGTATAAGTACACAAAAAGTTTTATCAAAATCGTGGGAGTCGTTTTTGAGAAAAAAAACAGTAGTTTTTTTTTTAATATTCATAATCGATTGAAAAAATATCAACTATAGGCGTGTTTTATTTGAAAAGTTATAGCTAGCATAGTAAAATTACCCTTCGTAAACAACAACAAACCCAAAAGTGTCGATAGATAAGACTGTAAAAAAGTTGATATAAAAGTTAGGATGAAGTTTCGTTAAGTTTAAATTTATGTGGTGCCGGGATTGGGTTGAATATAAAAGTGAGTACAGCTTATGCAATTTTTAAAATACATATATATTTGGTTTTCAAAAACAAACATATAATTTTTTTTTGAAAATTCCAAGAAATATTAAGCTTGTGAGAAAATTGAAGATTAAACAAATTGTTCTCAGGGAGTTACCAATAATAGCTTGTAATAAGCGTAAATAAATAAATAAAAATTTTTTGAAAAATCATTTCCAACTCAAATTTAGCCTTTACTAAAAATTTATTGATTAGTTGCCCAGCAGTTTTTGAGAAAAAAACTATAATGTAAAATTGTTAAGAAAATGTATATAAATGTGCCATTATAAATATTTGGTTCTTAAAAAAAGTGAATGGGGAAATGACTAAAAAACGCTATGCACCAAATTTAAAGTTAATCGACGCAGACTTTTAGCTAATTTTCTTTACGAATATATTATTTGCATTAGCTAATAAGTTCAAAATATCAAAATCAGTTACGTCGTTTCCAGGAAATACAAAAATAAAAAGAAACGGTTCTTTAGAAAGTCCTATTAATAATCACTTTCCGAATAAGGGTTTTTGGTCAAACAAATGAAGTTATTTGCCCAAAGAAATTTATTGAATTTTTTTGCAGAAAAAATCTGTAGCCATTTTGAAAAAATAAAGATATTTTTGAATGTAAAAAAAATGTTGATCTGGTACAATTATTTTTGGTTCTAGAGTAAAATAAAACAAATGTACCAGGGAATAACCATAAAAAGCTATGAACCAAGTTTAAGGTACATTGTTTTAGCCATTTAAGTTGTGACCGAACAGATATCAGAATTATGAGACCTACTTTTTTCTTTATGACAATTTTATCAAAATCTTGAGTTTTTTTTACGAATGCGTAACCTGGCACGTTGTGGTACCTATCCATAAACCACCATTAAAAATGGAATTTGGGGTTATTAAAATCGTCTTAACGGTACCTGGTTTAATGGATTGGTAGGCCCAATCACGTTTCTTTTTTCCATTAAACCATCTTAAAAAAATTTCATAACATTTGAAACCTTGCATTCAGGTCAGCTATGCCATGAAGCTTGATTTGTCTTCATTTTTTATAACATTTTTGAACCAAGAATTGGGAATTATCTTAAAGCACACCGGAGCTATCTCAATTTTGAATAACCAAGCTTAAAAAAAACACCCTGTTAATAATGTATTCCCTTGTATTTGTACTGCCAGCCAACGATTTGATGAAACTTACAAGTGGTAGAGTAGCATTCCTCATCATCGTCAAACAGTAATATACAAAAAATCATATACACTTAACTCATACTAAAATAAAACGATGATGACTAAAGAAGAGATATGTTTTATGATGATGTGGAAGCTTTTCCTGTCGCTAGATTTTCATATTTTATTTTTTGTCTCTCGATGTCGGTTCTTTCTATTTTCCATTGCCTCCAGTATACCGAGTACGAGGTCATAGAAGCCAGATATTATTTATCTATACGGAAAATAAAAATCTCTTCCCCAGATGCATTACACTACACATACCGTTATTCGCATGAAATTTATGATGGTTTTTCCTGCAGGCAATTAGAAAGGCAAAGCATCGTGCTTTCGTGCTTTATGCATATTTTGACACCCTCACCCTGAGTTTGATATATTTATGTTTGTATGTTGTTGGAATTCGCAACATTATACAAAATATTTTTGTTTTTTTTTTTTAATTTTGTATGATTTTGCATTTTGTGGTTAGAATCGATATTAGAAACTAGAAAGTGGAAAATATTATTTCTCATTAAAAAACTTTCATCCTGCCATTTCGAGAGTAGTTGTTATTATGCTTTTGCTATCCGCTATTTTATGAACGAACATTCGCATCACACAAAAGTACAAACAAAAATTGTTGAATTAGAATTTTAATTGGAAAATTATGGACTCTATTAGAATTTGGTTATTAAAAGAGAATATTTAATAGCAAAGTCATTAATTTAAAGTGTATTATTAAATATTAATGTGAAAATTGTTTTACTTTTAAATTTTAATTAACATTAAGTAGCAAAGTCATTTTATTAGTTTTCATGGTAATTTCTAATGAAGTGGGAACACTTTTTCAAATAAAATTAATAAATAATTAAAACTTACCTTCTCTCCACTATCCGATGGTAGGTAAAAAACTAAAATTGTTAAAAAACTAATTCCCATACAGGGAATAATTAAGTTGACAGTGTAAAATAATGTCTTACGTCTCATTGTAATATTAAATGTTATATCTAAATATGGTTCATCGCAGCATGTGTAGAATTTTTCATTTCTGTAAAAAAAAAAAGTAGAAAATTAATTTTTTCATAATTTAGTTTATTAGAAATAATTAGATAAAATGTTGAACATATTTAATAAACATTCAATGAGCCCTCGCTCGCCGAGCCCAGCTGGAGAGCATATATTAATTATTTAGGATTCAAAACGCCAGTAGGTAGATTGGCCAAATTATTTATGCCCACTGTGGGAACAGGATGGGATAGTATTTCCACATAGCGATGATGGTAATGCTGATAATGATGATGATATGGTTGTCGGAAGGAAGGTTTTAGCAGTAGTTTCATATTTAAAAGCTAAATTGGTTTGAAGTTGATAGGAACTTAGAGCATGTTGAGTGGATTTGCAAAATGAGATAATCGTGTTGGCATTATTTTGCAATCCAATTAGGTTTAACTTAAGTGGTGTGGTTGGGTTGGTTCTGGATGTTGGGGTGTTAAATTGAGGCAATTGGATTAATGGTTTTTGATGAATTATTGCCATGTATAGAATATTTTTTACCTAGCACTTTAGGTGATTTATTTATTAAGTCCATATAATAAATTGTTTATTTTTAGTTGCTTGTTTGGCAGTTTACATTTTTTTTTTGTAAATAAATTTTGGGGTGAAGTGATTTTAAATTGAAGGATTTATTATTAAAAAAGCTACAATAATTATGCCTTTAGGGGAGAAAATTATAAAAAATGCAATTATTCGGATACCATATTTGATTTCTGTATTATTAAAAATTTTTTCAATGAGCAATGATTGATTAAAATTAAATTAACTAAATGAAATGCATGATTGAACATAAATTTGCTCGTGGCTAAAAATTGTTGATTTATTTATATGCTAATTTAATACAATGACTTTAAATGTTAAATATCAAAAGCTCTAAGAATAAAATGCATGACTGATGGGTCTCACGTACTTACTCTTATGTTCAAAACGATGAGGGTATGTACAAACATGGAAATTACAATGTTTAAAAGCATGAACTACGATTTTTGAATTTGCTAAAACAACTTTGTTAGTTTGAGATGAAAAAAAGAATGCCATCTTATTACTGAATTGAATTAAATTGAATATTATAGTATAGAACAAAATTTTAGATCATTGCAGTGGTTTTTTGAAGAAAAAAATTGTTTATTACAAGTTTTTAAACATTTTTTAAGAAAACTTTTGGTAAGCAAATCTTAAGTATTTATTTATGTTCACAAAATATATAATTTTGTTACTAAAAAATACAGTAACGAATTTAAGAATAATAAAACCCTTTTTTAAAAAATTTAAAACTTAGTTTTTGGAAAATTTTGGTATGTAATATCATTTAGTTTTACTTGAAATTTGTGTAAACAAAAAATAAAGTTTTCTATAATAGGTACCTACTATTAAAAATACCTTTTTTAAATTTTTGTAATTTTTGGTAAGATCGCACTTGTTTCAGTACACGTAAGAAATTTTATAAAAATCGTAGTCGTAGTCGAAAAAAAATATTTTCCCTAATGGTTTTTTAACATTTGTATAGAATTTACCGTTATTTTTTCATAAAAGTAATTTTTTCGAGAAATACCTTAAATACAGAGTTTTATATAAACCTACCTTGTAGTTTTCAAAATATTGGATTAAACAAAAATTATTTAAAAAAAAAAACAAACAAATTATTTTTTTTTTTTAAATCCAATTAATTTTTATTTGAAAATTTTGGTAAAAAAAAAAAAAAGATTGAATTGTTTAGGAGCATTTCATAAAAAAAAATATTGAAATCAAAAATACATTTTTGAAAGAAGTCGGAATTAAAAAAAATTGTCTTCCTATGCAGGGTGTTCGGTAAACATTGGATAATCCTGAAACGGCGTATAGGCCTATCAAGGACAATTATTTTTAAACTCGCTCATTTTGCATATTACCACTAATAATAAACTATTTACTCTGTAAAAAAATATAGAATTCTTGAGCCAATTTTTTTAAACTGGGTTTCCATACGAATTCCTGATACCAGAGATGCTTAAACTTTTTAATTTTTTTTCTTCAATTTTTGGAATTAATAACGAATTTATTTTTTTTTATAAAAAATATGTTCAAGAATTATTAAAATTTTCTTCCAATTATGTTTTGGCGCCATAATAAAAAAAGGAACTGAACGAAAAAATGCATATATTTTAAGTACTCTTTGAGGTAGATCATTTTTATTTCATTTCATAGAGTGGGATATGTAGTACCTCGTGGCATAATGGGTAGTGCGTAGGACTGTCATGCCAAAGGTCTGGGTTAGATTCCCGGCCACTGAGACTGACAAATCCTCCAAGAGTATACTTGTCATGAATAAGTGCTTCTCATCTAGCCGTTCGGACTCGGCAAAAAATTGTAGGTCCCCTCCATTCCTGCCAACAACACGCACACAGGAATGGTTGAGAGTTGTTAGTCACTAGGCCCTGGTTCTCCATGAGCTGTTGCGCCACAAAATTTATTTATTTATTTTTATTTTAAAGAGTGGGCTATACGTAGGCTGTAGCTTAAGGGACAGACAGACAGCCAGATAGCAGAATTGTGAGACCCACTTTTGTCGCCTTCCCTATCATGGTAATGCCAAGTCTACCTCCTGCCTCCTACATATGCATATATTGACTCATTTAATGTTTTGTTTCAGTTTTTAAACAATTTTATTCTTGGTTATGGCTCTAGCTCGATGTTAACTTGGACCCATAGAGGCACGGAATGATGGCTGCGCAGACTAATGATTACGAAGAAATCAATTTTATATTTAAGTTCTGCCTCTCTACTAAATATAAATTTTGATTATTTTCATTTTGCTTATGACAGGAAACCAATAATTTGAGCTTTTGTTTGAGCAAGAACAAAAATAGTTGCTTTCAGTATTAAATATTTCAGTTTTTTTTTAACTATTTCAAATTCATAATCAAACAAACAAACAAAACTTGGTACTTCAATACTTTACTTTTTAATCAGAAAAATGTTTGTTTATAAATATTTTGTACCTTTCTTTATGAAAAACACACAGAATTTTCAAATTTGGATTTCATGGATCAGAAAGTCTAAAACATAAGACACATAATTGCCATACATCCCTACACTCGTCCATTCTCTCCACGAACCTTGCTCCTTTTTAACTTTCCATTGGAAGTTATTGTAATTGGTCCAATTTTTCAAGTCAAAAATTTTTACATATCTTCACGTTTAGAGCTCCCCTGAGTAGGAATCTATCATTTTTAGAAAGATGTCTGTTTATGTACGTACGTTCGTACGCTCCCTCGCTTTTTTTCACTCACCATATCTCAAGAACAAATGAAGATATTGACTTCAAATAAATTTTATTGTGTAGAAAAATGTTTCTATACGTTTAGAAAGGACTTTAAAAAATATTAAATAAATGTTTAGTTTTTTAGCTTGTTTAGTTTCTTTAGTCTCGAATATCTCAAGAACACATCATGCTAGCGACTTTGATTTGATTTTATTCTACGCATCTTAACGTAATAAAGAATTGGTAAAAATATGAAAACATATCAACCCATAGTTTTTTTTAATAAAAAAAAAGTTGTTGGAAATTTTTGAAAAAGTGGTTTTCCTCGAATATCTTGAGAACAAGTAATGATATTGGCTTCGGGGTGATTTTCTTTTATGCTCTAGTTTATTAATAAAAATTGATTAATATTATTAAAATATTGCATCAACAGTTTTTTTAAGCGAAAAAAAATGCATAGTAATTTATATTTAATAGGATTAAAAAAATTCAATAAATAGTTTTTTTAACAAAAAAAAAACAAAAAAAAAAAAAAAAAAAAACAACAAGCAACTTTACCAATAATTGTTGAAAACTTTTTTTCGTTTCAAGTATCTGGAAAACAGACAATGATATTGGCTTTGGGTGAGTTTTCTTCTTCCCACTAATCTTCACTTGATTGCACATTGAATAGGTCCTAAGAACTAGTAGTTTTGGCTTATTAGGTCCTTATTGTATGTTCCCATAAACATCCATTTTTCCTGATATACATCTGTATCTGTAGGTGTTTAAAAATTTTGAAAAATTGTGTCTCCCATATACTTTATACATATGCATTGTTTTTGATATGAATGTGCGTGATAATTCAGTTTAATTTGAAGTTTCCATGAAAAGAAATTTTAATAAGTACCTACTATCAATTATTAACGACAATATAGCAATCATATTACTTATACAAAGCTTCTATTATGACTCGTTTAAAAATCCATTATTTCATTATTATTATTACTATCTTGTATCCTCTTAGGTGTTTAGTTTCCAGCTAAATAAAAATTGCGTTTTCAACCTCATTAAAAAAAGAAGTAGAAAATAAACTATCTAAACAGAATGTTCTCATGAATATTACCTTGTTCCATTTAGAATCTTTAATATTATCCCATTAAAACTACCTTTTATCCTTTGCACTCAACAAACTCCTTAAGTGCCTACTGGCGTTTATATAAGATTCATATACAGTGGATCACAGAATTATGTGTACAAAGTGTTAATTTTTAAAATCATGTGGCAGTTACACATAAACATATTTAAAATTTTTAAGGTAAAAAAAAAAACAACAATTTACCATATCATCTTAATTTATTTTTAAAATCATTTCTCATATATAAAATTCTTATTTGAAAGATAGCTACATACTTAAGTAAAAAAAAAATAATTTAAATCCGTTCAAACTATAATTAGAAAACCGAAAATTAATATTTGTTAAATGTGAAATTTTATAATTTTTAATAGTAGATCCCTAAGATTTCAAAAAAATGTTCATAAATTCTTAGGTTGGGCGCACGTTTTTAAAAACAATTGACCATGGCGTTTTCAAAATATTAAGTTAAAAAAAACGACAATTTTTTTTAATCCAAGAAATAGTTTTTTAAAATTTTTGTGTGTGCACTATACCTTTTCTCACATACAATTCTTAAATCTTCTGCACATAAAATATTTTTAAAATACCTAGGTACCATTTAAAAAAAAATTTTAAAAATCGAAAAACAAACAAAATTTAAATGGTTTTCCATTAAAAGGCAGTATTTTCAAAAAGTAATTTAAAGAATTTTCCTAGAAAAGTTGTGCAGCAGTTTTCGATAAAAATAATAACTTTGTAAAATTGCTTAAGCTTTATTTTAAGTTTAAATAAAATATTAAAAAAAACGTGTGAATGATGGAATGACCAACTAACGCTATAAACTAAGTTAGAAGTAAGTCGAACAGACATTCAAATTGAATTGCAAAACTAACTTTTTCCTCTTTGATGAAAATCTCGAGTGCGGTTTTTTTTTTAACGAAAGCATACCTTGACAAAAATTATACATACTACCTATAAAAAAAGACTGTGAGTCACTGTACATATCCCATTTTATTCTAGGATACTCATCATACTTTACCTGATGACATTATAAAAAACGATGAAGAACCTACTTCTCGAAAAAAGAAAGAAAATAGCACGCACGACTGGGTCATGCGTTCTTGGTCTAATAGTTCAAGTCCATATAGCTAGAAAATTACATAGTCTTGAAGATTTAGAGTATGGTTGGTGGTAATGGGGCAGTGGATATAGTGTTTGACTGCTAATCTTACAAGTAGATATGGGTTGAATCCCACTCTCAGCAACATTCTATCTCTATCCTCCAATTTAAACTTGATGTCACCCGTGGGATTTCATGATATCGTACTTCCCCCGCCTGATTGCATAAGAACTAGGTAACAGTGGTCGGGGGCTTTTTTGAGGGAATTTCCTTTTAACAGTCCTCAAAATCCTTTTTTTCCCAAAACTCATTTAATTTTTGCCTTCTTATTTCCCTCAGAAAAAAACAGCAAAAATGCCATTATGTATGTATAGGGCAGGTTTTAAATTTTTTATTTTATAAATTAAGTTCTTTTATTTACATAATGTACACATTCAGGTACATAAATCATCATAAATATATAATGTTCAAATTCTTTAATTAGAAATATAAAGGGTATTTATACAACAGCGTAAAGCCGTCAAGTTGTAAAGTTTTAAACTTTGTATTTCTGTCACAGTTTGTTTGGAAGATTTAACAGATTTACGCAGTTTTGAACTTTAATACGATTCCCACGGCTTTACGGTGTTGCATGAATACCCTTATTATTTATTTTTATATCGTTTAAAAAAAGCATGTAGTGGCTATTACTGACTTCATAATCTACACATGTTTGATTTTTATTTTATATTTTATATTATTTTTTTATTTTTATTATTTAGATTTTTATAAAGCAGATCGAAAACGCAATTTCAGTTGAGTGTACTGTTATTCATACAATTTCGTTGAAACAATTAAAGAGAAGAAAAACAATTAGTTGAAGCGATTTGGAACAGAGAATAAATCAGAATTGATTAGTTTTTTTGTAAGTTTATCTTTTTTCGGATTTAAGTCAAAATTCCCACAAAACCAGTTGGTTTTCCCTTTGTCCCTTTTGAGGTCAGAATTTCCACGAAAAGGGATTTTTCCCATGATCCCCTAGCACTGCTAAGTAACTCAATTTTAAAAATTTTACAATATCTCGGCAAAAACGGTATTATTTTGTGCAATTTTCAAAAATTTTCGCCATGAAGTTTGAGAAACATAAAAATTGAACTTTCAACCGTTCTCTAGGAGCTAGGTATTTCTATGAACCTTGCTGTCTTCAAAATTTTTAAAATTGAATTATATTGTTCTTGCATAATGTTGTGCTATCAGGGTTGTGTTTTAAGGACCTCAGGTCTAACATTGTCCATTTGAAAAACACTCAAAATTTTAGAATAAATGCCGTCGGGTATTTGAATTACATAAAGTTGTTTTTAATTTTTATCTTTTTTATGAGTGAACGGAAAAATCTGAAATTTAAAGACCTACAAGAGTTTGTAGATTTTGATATTGAATGTGAATTCTAAATCTTACACATTTTTTGTAGGAAATTAAGTTTACTTTTATTTTTTATTAAATAATTTGTTTGTTTATTTTCTGAATAAAAATGTTACCTAACAAAAATGTGTTCCTATTTCCTAACAAATAACTAATTGGGTCACACGTGCTTGCTCTTATGTGTAAGGCGCTCAGGGCTTAAGAAAATTATATATAAAGACATGGAAATTATAAGAGAAAAATGTTTAAAAGCATGAAATACGGTATTTTAATTTGCTTAAAAGGCTTCGTTGAAAGTTTGAGATGAAAAAAACTTTTGTATGGAAGGTACCGTTATTTTTACATATAAGTTTGTAATTTTTTTTTTTTTAATATTTTAGAAAGTACCTAAAAACTC